>OZ038475.1:82230597-82685597 GCA_964036315.1 Acanthosepion esculentum
ATATATATATATACAGTGGATACTGACGTCAACACCCAGCGGGGACAGTCTGTTTCGTGCTTATACACAATCGTCAGACCATGTGTGTTTTTGCTCGACTATTTATATATACAGGTCAGTGATGCATTTTAGTATGTATTTTTCTAACGGTTATTTCGGTGGGCGGTAACGGTTACGTTTCAAATTATTCTATGGGCTATTGGGTGGAAATAATTGTGGATCAGGATGCAGTTTGGGGGCTATTTACGGTATTGTTTAACTTTTTTATTATTATTTTATTGTTGATTATTACGTTTACTTGTGCTAATGTGTGTGTTCGTAGTGTATTAATACATTTATTATTTACTTACTTTATTTACTTATATATTTGTTTGTTTAATTTATTTAACTTATTTTGTTTATTTATTTTATTTTAGTTTTATTTATTTTTGTTTATTCTTGTTCGTTTTTAGTTTTCGATTTTTAAGTAACATAGAAAATTTTGTTTTCGTGTCTGCATTTTGTGATGAGTTCTGATCGTTTATTTAGTAGGTCGAGTTGATCTATTTTCCTTATTTTCCATATGTTTAGAAAGTATGGTGCTGTTCGCGTATTTACTATTTGTAAAGCGGGTTTTGTGTGCATAGTTTTTTTCGCTTCCGGAAGCCGTCTATGACGTCTGTCTGTTTCATACGTGAACGTAATCTTCAGTCCAGATTGCGCTCAAGCATGAAACAAACTGTCGCTATTCTGTGTATATTTACACACAATCTATCCCTAATATTGAGCATTTTTATCCATAAATATACCATACCTTAAAACTATATTTTTATAACACAGCTATACATATTTATGTGTGTGTGTGTGTGTGTGTGTGTGTGTGTGTGTGTGTGTGTGTGTGTGTGTGTTTCAGCGGTGCTGAAACATCATCAGAACGTCCGAGATGGCTATGCTTACAGACACACACACACACACACACACACACACACACACATATATATATATATATATATATATATATATATATATATATATATATATATATATATATGACAGAAATGTGTACTTTTCATATATGCATATATTTATATATATGTACGCGCGGGTATGTCTGACATACTCTTATTATTATTAAATGTAGATTCATCGAAAACTCCATAACTTTTCATGCATGAAATATGTGCGCTTCTTTGCTGAGAGTATTTTTGTGACTATATGTGACCATATATAGACAATGCCTGCTTGAGTGACATGCTGATACTAGTGTACAGTGGTACTTTGACTTGCGAGTGTCTCCACAGAAAAGTTTTTTCGTGATACAAGCCGTTTCTCTGCCGATCTTTTGCTTTGAGTTGAGAGCTAAAATTTGGGTTACAAGCCAGCTTCAGATACGCCACCATTAGTTGAACGTCACAGCGAACGTCGCAACATCCGCCCCTCATCCTGTGCCTCATTCTTTCACTTTAAGCGTTTACGTCGCAGTGGAAGCATCAGTGCTGTGCTCGCATTTGTTCTTGCAGTTATTCTGGAAAACTCCCTTTTTCCAACCATGGGTCCGAAAAAAATGAGTGAGAAGGACAGTGCTGAGAAGAAGCGGATGATGTACGTTGAATTAAAGAAAGAAATTATTGAAAAACATGACCAAGGTGTGCGTGTTGGCGAAGGGTTATACAACCTGCACCATACTGAAGCAGAAGGAGTCGATAAAGGCTGCAACGACAGCCACAGGCGTTAAAATAATTTCTAAACAGTGGATTCATGAAAATATAGAGAAGCTCTGATGGTGTGAGGACAGAGAACTAGCTCGCAGTATAAACCGTGATGGAGGCTAGTATCTGCGAGGATGTACGATGTATTTACTGCATCAGATCCCAGCCACTTCGACGGAGGAGTCATCGGACGAGCCGTTTAAAGCCAGTCGTGGCTGGTTCAAAAAATTTTAAAAGAGCACCGACATTCACTCCGTTGTCACGCATGGTGAAGCAGCGAGCTCGGATATGAAGGCAGCTGAGAGTTACCTCAAAATATTTCCCGGAATTATAGCAGCCGAAAGATACATCTCCCAGAAATCTTCAACTCTGACGACAGGACTTTTTGGAAGATGCCAAGAGGACTTATATAATGGCAGAGGAGAAGGTTATGTGAAGGGAAAGCCCGAGGGCGTAGGTCACCGGGCAATCCTTTGTGAAGTGGGTGAATTTGATGTTTGGTCCCCGAAGAGTTCAACTTTATAAAGGTTCTCTACCTCCAACCCAACACCACTCCTATCCTGCCGCCGACGGACCAGCAGGTGATTTCTAATTTCAAGAAGCTTTTCACCAAGCACCTGCTCCGCCGCTGCTTTGAGGTGACGGAGAGCACAAATCTCACCTTTCGAGTGTTCTGGAAGGGCCCCTATAACATCGTGATATGCCTCAGAATTATCAATATGGCCTGGCAGAGTGTTACAAAGAGAACCTTGACCTCTGCGTGGAAGCTATTAGGTTGTGTCTAAAATGGACTTTGAAAGACTCGAACCCGAAGCGGCAGTGGTGGAAGAGATTGTATCTCTCGGCAAGTCCCTGGGCTTGGATATGGATGAAGATAACATCAACGAGCTGATTGGGGAGCACTCCGAGGAACTGACAATGGAGGAGTTATAAAAGGTACAGACGAAACAACACATGACGGTTTTTAAGGAAATAGAGGAAGCAGAGGAGTTTATCTCTACAAGTGAGATAAAGGACATTTTGGGAATGTGGGAGAAACTTTCAGACTTTATTCAAAAGAAACACCCCTAAAAATGTTGCAACTAGGCGTGCGACGGCGCTATTTAATGACACTTTCCTAACTCATTACAGAAACATTCTGAGAAGATGAAACAGACTTCATTGGACTGTTTTTTTATTAAAATTCCCTGCAGATGAAAGTGAGGAAAGCATGGTGGAAAGGGTGAAAATCAGCGAATAAGATTCAGTTATTCAGTTCAGCCTTTCTCCCCCATCTTTGTCTGAATTCCAAGGTAAATGCTGTACATTATACTTAATAAAACCAATTTATTGCGGTACATTCTATTGTGTTGTACTTTTATACAATATTTTTAATTTATAAGTACATTTTTCTTACTTAAAATTATGTAACAAAAATGCGGTGTTTTTGTTAGGTCCGGAACAGATTAATGTCATTTCAATGAGGAAAATTGATTTGACATACAAGCAATTTACGAGCTCCGTCACGGAACGAATTAAACTTGTAAGTCAAGGCGCCACTCTATTTACAAAACTCGCAACCCTAGTAACAGTGTCCTATCTTGCTCAGTACATTTTTACAACGATTCATCAATATGCATGTGTATCTCTGTGTGTGATGCACTGTATATAGAATAGATGAAATCATCAGTTACATTATGTCTACACCGAGTCATGCATTTGCTTTACGCGTATCATCACATGTAATTACATATCCTATTTGTGACATGTTTACACATAAATACAACATCGTTTGAATGTAAATTAGCTTCCCCTTCTTATTATCTTGTGTATATCTTCAGATAACAAGAGAAACGTGCCAATAATTACAGCACTTCGTTGAATGAATATCAGTCGATAACATTTGACAAATTTGCCATCAGTTTCTAATTTTTTTCTCACCGCTTTATTGTTTTTCAGAGTAACAAAATAATCTGATATAACGCTTAATGACTTCATTATATTGATTTCTTCGACGTTTTATAGAATGAAAAATAGATTATCTTTTGGAATCTCTTTGTCAAAATACATTGTCACGAATAAAATACATTTCATTAATTTCACTTGAGTTTGAATTAATGAAAACCATGAAATAATTTCATATGCATTTATATGGAATAAATAAATGACAAGAGAGAAAATGCGTTGTGATGCATTTAGTTAAAACAGTGAACATCTTCAAATAAGTTTTTAACAGTTTTATTGTTAACAGTTTTATTAATAGAACCAATCATATACACAAAAAGAGAAAACTATAACAATCGCTAAATATAGTTTATATTAAATCGTTAGAGATCAAGGACTTCCAACATTTAAATTTGAAATTTGTTCTTTGGTTTAGGGCATATGTCTTTTCCTCATAAAAGTATTTTTAATGACATGTTGGATAACTGTAAACAATAACAATAAAAGCGATAAAAATACTGAGTGATATAGGCTACATCAGTTTAGTCCCTGGATCTGGTAGTGAAGAAAGGTCATATACTCTTCCCAAGCGACAGAAAGATGAATAAGCCAGGTGAATATTAGCGGATACGAAATATCCCTTAAATTTGAAAGTGGAACGAGAATAATCTACCCGTGGATTTGATAAATATCTCAGTTCAAAATTCCAGAATACGAAGACAGGCACCGGAAGAAGGCCGAAAGATACAAAAGCTGAAACGTTGTGAGTATAACAACCAAGATGAAATACGCTTTTGAATAGTAAAGCATATAATATTGAGGTTTTATCATCTTAAAAATTCCATTATCTAATGTCTCAGAGTAGAATTGCAACTTTCACTTAAATTGGCTTTTCATTAAAAACTACTTGTTTAAGGCTTGCAAAGAATTGTAATTCCTCACTCCAAGCATTTATGAGCGTAATTAGCTAATTAGCCCCACATAAATATGAAAGGTTTTACAAATATTATATATTGGAGGGAGAAAATACAGATTATTCCATATTCGCAACAGTTGGAACGCATGCTACGGGCACTGAAGCAGGAGTAACCAGCAACTGTTAATCGCAAGGGCATATTGTTCCTCCGTGACAATGCCAGGTTTCATGGGGCGTGAGTGGCCAAGGTTAACATATGTCGACTTGGCTGAGAGACACTGGACCATCCACCTTATTCCCCAGAGCTTGCGCCAACAGATTACCACCTCTTCCATTTCTTGGACAACCACCTTCGTGGGAAATTCTTCGCAAATGAGGCAGACTTGCAGCAGTCACTCACAGACTTCTTTGCGTCTAAGATACCTGATTTTTACCACCAGAGTATTGTGCAATCGAACAGAAAAGTAGATATTTCAAATTTAAGACATTTAAATGCCTCAAATAGAGCGGTGGTTAACTAGTACAACCATATCTAAAACTCTTTGATTCGATAAGGTAGGAAATAGAATAAAAAAGTGTCATTACTTTTTGTTTTATTTTTTTTTTAATTGAGTTCACCCCCAAGCAAGGCAGTAACGCCACCAAGACACAAGGGGTGGAAGAATTAGAAAATAGAAACGTTACTAAGGAGCCGTAACAAAATAAGAGTAATCAGGTGGATAGCATATAAGGATTGACATTGCATTTAAATGTTTGAAGATTAATGTTGACTAGAAAGAATGGAGCCGAAAGAAAAGTTCCACATGCGCGAAATGCGAGAAAAGAAACTGTTAGCATAGAACTTACGGTTACATCTAGTCAACTCAACTGTAAATTGGAACATTTTCTGAACAAACATTTCGCATTTTTCATTACTTATTTTTTTCTGAAATGAATGAGGCTTTTTTTTCCGCTCAAACGTTTATTGTAATAGAAAATAATGTCAGATTAAAAAATCCATGTAAGAATTACTATTGTTTATGTTTCGGGTACGAAGATGTAGTTACCAGATATAGCTTCATAGAGAGCACTTCGACGTGATTTCTCTGATGGAAAAAAGAGATACAGGTTCGATTCTTGTCGGGAAACATATTTTTCTTTAGTAGGACTTCTTGAAAGAGGACGGTTGTTACTAATTTCACAGTTTAAGAAAACAAATAAAGCAGAGATAGTAACTCAAGCATATGTCCCATTAAAATTAGGATTTATCAAAACATTCAATCCATAACGACATAAGAAATTTCTTCTTTCCTAATAATGTTCTTATTAGAAAATCCTGATATATTTGGCTTATTTAGAAAATACAGTTGTCTTTATGACTTCACGAATGCTATCACACGTTGGGTCACCACATATATATAGTAGTGGAGTGTCTTGGTCACAATAGCGTGTCGAAACCTTTTGTAATGCCGGTTTGTAGGAGAGACTTTGTAAATCACAGATACAACAATAGTAACGCCTTCGAGCAATACTCGGTCAGACGCCGCTAATTTCCATATATATTTTCCATTACCCGTCACGTGATCTAAATATTTCAAGATGAGGTCGACTGTGCTTGCTCTGTGGCGATCCGTGTTCAAACCCAAATTTTAACAGCGACACTTTATTCCTATATGACAAAATCCACTCCTCTTCAAACCGGTTCTGAATTTAGTTTTCCTTTTCCTTAACTGGTTGCCAATTCAAGGCAAGGGAGCACAGTCAAACTGTCTATTTGTCTCACAGCCCGGGGAATGAGAAGATGTGGATTTATACCTTTCTCAAGTGAGCGTAATGTACTCGATTGTGATTCGAAACACAAACTAAAATATTTTATACACCTTAGATTTTGGATGTCAAATTCAAACCGTTTAAGATTGTGCGGTATTTTTCTGTATTAAGAAGCCAGAAATAAAATGTCTTAAAAATAAATATTACAGAGTAGACAGCACGTCGGGGTTATTTCATGCTTAATGCATTTATGAATATTTTGGGGAGTTTATTTTAAAATTCATAATTTCACTTCGTTCAGTTTTAGTTTGCTTGATGTATTATAGAAAAAGCATATTAAAAAAAAAGATTTTAAAATGAAACGTAACTGAGAGTTAGATACTAGCGCTATTTTGAGAAAGACATCTGAAAAAAATTATAATCATACTCTGACATAATCTAATAAAAATTTCAATTTATTTGTGCAATATCAATGATTAAAATAGTTTCAACAGAATTAATCTTTTAGGTCTTAAAGAAGAAAATTCTGCATCAGACCCTACAGGCTGGTACTACAAAATAAGAGATAAAGTTTTTGTCAAATAGCAAAAACACATCACTTGAAGCTTTTCCAACAGCTAAAGGAGCAATATTTAGTAGCACAAGAACGAAAAGGGTAAATAATTATAGTTTGTGTTATAATATATACTAATAAGATATTGACTTTCCATACTACCTTAAACAAAAAGATTGAAAGGTAATAGAAAGAGTGATAACAATGGACTTGAGAAGTCTAATTTCTTGAAAAACTGATCTATGTAGTATATTTTATGAATTTCAACCAGCAGTAAATCTAAATTTTCGGTCAATGAATACCGCATATTAACTGTATGGAAACAGCTAAATGGTTTTAAATTCGATAATGAAGGCATTATATGTACATCCCGAAATTTAACACGTTCAATTGATACCTGAATGACAAAAAACTAAAAATGTATAAAAACGAAGTCTACTTTAAATTTCTTTCTGCTTTTTAGAAGAAAAAAACCTGAGAAAATTGTGCTGAAAAAGCATGTGTGCATTCAATACAAAAGTGGTATATATCCAAAACTGGTACGAAGTGCCCTGAAAGTTCTTACCACATACTTAAGTAGGGTTTTCATCGATAGGCAACATAAAAAAAATAGTAAGCACGTCTCCACGTGGTACCCATCTTTCAGTTTGCACCGTCAAAAGCAAATCTACTTTTTAATTTGTTTTATTGCCAATCCATGCTTAATTAATATTGCAACTTCTATTTGTTAACATTAATATATATATATATATATATATATATATATATATATATATATATATATATATATATATATATATATATATATATATATATATATATATATATATATATAAGAAGTCGACCGTAGTCGGAATCATCGAGTCAGTGAGAATATTCCTTTTACTTATCTGCATTGTCGCTTTAAATTCAGAGTTTTCCTTTTCCTAGACCGGTTACCACTCAAGGCTATAGAGCCAGTTTGTCCTGCTATTTACCAATAGCTGGAGGAGAAGATATGGATTCATACCTTTCCCAATGATATTAGCACGTAACTTGAATTCGAAATCGGGTTGCCGATTCTTCAATGCGAGCTGCAATCCATTACTCTACCGTACATCCTAAAATATAGAATATATAGACAATTTTATCTCCAGAATCTATCTTACATGTATATATGTCTACCATTTGTCCATGCTTAGAATATTGCTGCCACATATGGTCCTGTGCTTCTGTTATTTCTCTAGAGCTTTGTGATAAAAACAATAGAATCATCAATATTATTTGTCCTGATCTGACAGTTCGATTTCAATCACTTTTCTACTCTTGTAAGGTTTCCTCTCTGGGCCTTTTCTATAAATACTTTCATAGGTGTTTGAATAAGCTATTTGCTATGGTACCTAGACTGTTTTAATTAATCTTCTTTTGTTCTTGCCTCTTAGTGATGTTTCGGTTTCTAATTCTTCCACACCCAATAATCCCTTGTGTCTCAGTGGCTTTACTGCCTTACTTGGGGTGCACTCGATTAACAAATAAAAAATAAGACATTTTCTATGGCATGTATTTGGAAATTTTTAATATAATACAATGTATTAAATCCAATTATCGGTGGTATGAGTACACAGTATTATGTACAATAAAGTCTTTTCGTGCTAATTATTAAAGGGAACTCCCTTCGTGTGCATATATGGGTTTATCAGCAGCCATTGGTTTTGTTATCATAGTCATTAAACAGATCAAACTCACACAATAACAGATTTAATTAGCACATCTATTTTAGCGTACCGTTTTCATATACATAATCAAAGGCTATAAATACCAATGTGTATATATACACACCTTATGATACAATACTTCCCTTATCCGGATACCTTGGAACAGGATTTGAAAAAACATTTTCGGACAATTCAAAATTCTGGATAACGAAATACATAAATTATTGAAAAAGAATGAAGAAAAAGTTATTTGCTGAATGAATTTTAACATTTATATAATCAAATAACATTTTCAAGCGCCTTGTTCAAGATTTTGTCCAGTTTATTTTTGACCAAGTCTTTTATTTCTGCTTGACGTTTAACGCTGCAAATTGCTCAATAAAATATGAAGTCGACACAGCGATCGAAACAACGTCATTATCATTGGAGTTATTTTCCATTAGAAATAAATTTTCCACATGACTTATGACTCGTCTCTGATGATATTTAATCCTACGCAATCATTTCAATGACCTTAAGCATGTAAGAATATTCATTCCATAAGTGGAAATTAATTCCTGCAATTTTACTAAACGTTGAGCACAGAAAACACTTTTCTGAGATTAAATATTATAATGAGTTTAGTTTGGACAATTGAAAATGATAGTTCCTGTCCGGATAATCGAATTTCGAAAAATCAAAGTTCATTGATGAAGTACTGTATTGTGCATACGATTAATTTTCGATATTCTATCACCTTTATTCTTAGGCCATTCAGTTACCGAAATTCAAATACATTTACAAGGTTGAAATCAAAACAAGAATATATATTTTAAATATGATCACCCATTTTAAAACGAGAATTACGACTGTGCTATGGCATCGAATTTTGACATAAAATAATATATCGTCAAAATGAAAGAAATCTCTTTATCTTATAGTATATGGAAAGAAATGATCATAAGTCTCAGCATTATCGATTCCCGAGTAATTAATCAATATTTTTAAAAATGTAAGATATTAAATTCAATTAACCTTCTACAAAAGATCTGCGCTCTTTTTAATACAGTCTAGTTGTTCACCAAATAGAATATATAGGGATTGACTCCAAAGTATTTTCTGTTGTTCCTTACCTTATTAATCTAAAAAAGATGAGCTATTCGAATTCTGACTGTCGATTGTCCGTAAGCAAATTCACAAAGCATCAATCTTTTCCACTTTATCATTCAATTGCCGAAACCCCGATTTTGATGACGTCCTTTTAAAGGGCGAACCCGAATACATAGAATTTTCTGGATTTGCCATTCAATTACCCATCAACTTTCCAGACACAATACGTATATAAATATAACTTAGGCAGATGAATAGATATAATTTTCTCTGTTCCTCGTGTTCTTTCTCTATCACTTTCTATACAAAGGATTGCAATTCAACATTTAAAAACATATTAAATGTTTTTGCTAGATTTACATAACCATTATAAGATTCTATTTTTCTATTTTCATACGGTCAGCATTCAGTATTTTTTGCTTGTGTGTATGTAATTAATTACTGAAATCACAACATTAACATATTGTAGATTATTTCCAAATGTTCAATTCCACTTCAAACCTTTACCAGAGAAAAGCGATGCAAGTATCAGATGCCCCTACTTGATTTGTTGTTAAATTTAATAAAACTTTTGTCCACAGTAGTAATTAATATACACTTGACTATTAGTGAAAAGAATAGGAAATAGCGTTGATCTCTCGTTGCTTGAGCCGACTCAGTGATCTAAAACAAAGGAAAGGATGATTCGTACAATTGGAAATTTTGGGAAACACATTCCAAACGATTATTTTTATTATTTGACAAATATTTATCAATAATATTCAATTCAACTTAAAGAAAATCTCTCATTAAAAAGTATCTTTTATTTGTTGTTTCAATTCGTTCTCATTACAAAAGAGCTTATATTTTTCTATTTTTATGAATTTAAATGAAAGGGAATAAGCTACAGGGACTGATGGGGTCGTGACATAAATCCCCTCACCTTTAAATGAGAAGTAATAAACAAAATATAAAAAAAGTGGCCACATACCGGAGGACATCACTAATTTTATTTCTGTACCATTACATAAGAGACCAGGCGCAAAAGAATCAGAACTCCATCGGACAATCAGTTTAATGAGCCACATAAGCAAACTAACGATGCTAATCCTAATGAATATAGCGCGAAGCAGAATTAGAACGGAAATGGTTAAGAACTGTTCTGTTTTGTCGAGAACACCAGGACTAGAAATGCGATATTCATGATCAGAAAGAGAGCAAGAGAAAAAGATATTTGCACTTATCTTTTATAGAGTACGCAAAAGTATTTAACAAGGTGCGGTACAATGATATATTTAAACGACTAGGAAAGGTCGAATAATCCTGAAATATGGAGGAAGCAATCCGTCTGTATATGGATAGAAAATGAATTGAGTAACTATTCAAAAATAGAAAGGGGCCTGAGACAAGGATGTCTTCTACACAGATTTATTCAATTTCTACAGTGACGCTATCCTAAGAGAAAATGGAGACCCTACCAGGATTTATTATCGGCGAGTGTTGATGGCCAACTCAAAAAAGAAATTACAAGATCGGTTGGTAGAAGAAAGCAAGAAAACCATCAACTGCAAGAAGACAGAAAGTGGGGTGATCAACAAGAGAAAACGTCAAAGATTTGAATTACCAGTCGGAGATAGAAAAATCAATCAGGTGTAAAAGTTTAACTATCTGTGAATCGCCTTAACAGAGATTGGAAAATGCAACACCGAGATCTGAACACACAATGGACTAGCGAAAAAAGCATTCCAAAAATTAAGCGGGGTACTGACAAACGGAAAATAATCGTTAGAAACAGAAAAGAGTGCAGAATTCCTATGCGAGATCCATCCCCTTATATGGCAGTGAATGTTGGACAATTTCCCCATAGATGAAGAAAAAACAGGAGGCAGCAAAAATGGGGTTCTACAGAAATATACTGAAAATTCTATGTACGAAGCGAGTAAGCAGCAAAAAAGTCTTAAACGGCAACAGAAAGAACACTTATACTCAAAATCAGGAATTGACAGTTGATAATTCCTTGGATACATAATGAAGAAGGAAGGATTGGAAAACTTAACCCTCACGGGACATATTGAGGGCAAGAGAGATAGAGGAAGGCAGTGAGCCACAACGGACATACTTGTGTGAATGAATGACGGAACAGAGACAAGGTTCTTAGCAGCGCAAGAATTTTTAGTTGTTTATTATAGGATCCTTATTTTTCATATTTGTGGACGACTGGGATATAACATTGATGTTAGAGAAAATATTCTTTCTCAAACAGACCAACTAAGAAATTAACAAATTAACAAAACAAATTGTTAATACTTCTCCCACTGATAAATTTTGTTCTTTCTTTCACTATTTGTGATTTTCATTTAGACTCCTTCTTACGACGTGTTTTGCTCTTTTAGTGCGCGACCAGGTTTTAATGTTGGTGAACATAATTTTAAGAACATAAGATATGTAGATGACCGCATATTGATGGCAGACACATACGAAAATATGTTTTCAAGAACTCTTCGACAAAGTAATAAAGATAAGCGGGAAGAAAGGACTAATCATCAAATCAAGATAGAATGTATGCACGTTAGTTCAAGCAACAGTCCAAAATTCTAACTACAATCTGGAGATGTCTAAATCAAGCAAGGCCAGAACTTTAATTATCTGGAAAGGGTTATAACAGACATCAGAAAATAAAACTCCGAAATCCGAAGGCATTGCATAAGAAAAATCGTGCCTCCCAAGAGCTAAAAACGCATTAAAAACTGGAAAATGTTAGAAACAGATTAAAATGTGCGGAACTGCTATGCAATATCAAGCTTCCTACATGGCCGTGTATACTGAACACTTTCTTCACAGATGAAGAGGTGACTTTGGGCAGCAGTCATATAGTTCTACAAAGAGTTGTTGAAAATACCATCGACGGAGCATGTGAACAACGAGTAAGGAAAATGAAAATAAAAAGGGTACATATAGTAATCGTCAGAAAGAGACAGTTATAATTTCTGAAACACATAATGAGAAAAGGGGGCTTGGAGAGTTTGACGCTCACAGGATATATTGAAGGAAAGCGTGGCTAGAGAAAAGTAACAAGAAAACACCCCAACGAGCAAACTTAAATGGATGGCAGGGGACAAGAAGTGATAGTAAAAAGATGAATATGCAAAGGACATGAAAGTGGGTAGCGCCGAACGAAAAAAACGTTGTTCATGCACATGAGTCTTATATTATCCGTACTATATCTTCCCGTTTTTACATGGAAATAAAATCGATTAGAAATGTGTTAATAATCACAAACAAAATTTCCTTCCTGTCTAGATTATTGTTCGACGAAATCAAAATGATTCGTTATATTCGTTTCCTAAAAAACTTACTTTTTGTAAAGATTTTCTTTCTACTACAGCTAAATCTAAAACGATGATGCAACTGCCACTACATCTCAAAAGCTTCTGGTCTGTTCATTGATCGCGAGATTTCTGACTATCAGAAAGAAGGCCGATGTATTTTGTGTCACCTTAGTAACAATAAGGCTCGTGTAAACATTGCTGCAGTCGTAATGATTCAAGAAACTGGATTGAAGCAAAGAAAAGAATTGAAGGAAGCAATAAAAAGAGAAATCTTTAAAGTGCTGAGTTCTTCAATATTCAGTTGATTTAAACTAACTTCTCGGATACTTTCAAAAAATTTCAAGTAATTGCTTTGTTCTTGTTTTTATTCCTATTATTGTATTATTTTTTCTTAAAGAGTTCATTTTATAAATGAAGTCACGTTTGAAGACTTTTGGGGGATTGCTTGGGGAAAACTATAACTTGATTTATTAATTCAGATTTGAGAAATCGTAACGAAATAAGAATAAAATAATACAAATATGAGAAAAGGTATAATCATATAAATTTGTCAGATAATGATTGGGTAATGCGAGTTATTCTTAGGCAATATTTCACTAAATGAAGCAAGCATATTTTTTTATGATTAGCCACTGACTGACTGTTAAAGAGCGTATATACGCATGAGTGTGCAAAATAGATTTCCCTAGGCCGGAGTTAGACGTAGAGAAAAAGAGAAAAGTAATAAGAGAACAGAATAAGACAAGATCAGAAAAATGAAAACTCTATATAATGAATATGTCACATGAAATTATTACTATTTCGGGTCTATATTTAATAATCTTTACAATATATTATTAAAATGTAAATTTTACTACTTTTCATAATGTAAAAAGCTAAATTTCTATAGTTTTATAAATAATGCACGAATTTTTATATCAGAAAAATAAATCTTACTACATTTGATAGGGAACATTTCTGTAACCTATATTATAGGTATATAAAGTATCACTATATATTTAGGTGTGTGTGTGTGTGTTTGTGTGTGTGTGTGTGTGCGTGTGTGTGTGTGTACCGTGTTTATTTAAGTGCCGACAAAACAGGTGCACATCTGAGTTAAAAATCCTTTTCAAAATGGAATCTTAAAAAAAGATATGGGTTTACTCGGAGAATATAGTTTACACTGGTATCCTTCTACAAACCCCATAAAACCCTAATCCTGTCAAACTATTAGGTCAACATCAAATTTGGTGCAGAAATACAATACATGAGGAAATGTTTATTTCCCATCTCGTTGAAACAGGATACAGGGGTGTCTGTAAAATTCTGACTGTAAAATCTTTTCTGCGTGCTTCAATGTCGTCAAAAGGCCTACTAATATATAATAAATATCAATTTTATTTCCAATACTGTTATCATTTTGGTGTCTTTTTATTCTTCAAATTTCATTAACTGGCTTTTAAATACACACACACACACACACACACACATACATATATATATATATTGTGTGTGTGTGTGTGTGTGTGTGTGTATGTGTGTGTGTGTGTGTGTGTGTGTGTGTGTGTGTGTGTGTGTGCTTTGCTGGCTACTTTGTCAATGAATGTCAAATCTTTGTTTATGAGGAAACGTTGGTTTTCAACAGCCGAAATATATTTTGGGATTGTAAGAAAGATTATTATATTTTTTATCAGTGAATATTACATTAACAACTATTTCGTGATAACAACGATTTTTGCAGATACATGCGCTACCATTTAACCCACAGCCATACTGACCGCTATAATTTACTTAAGAAAATATTAATTTCTACAATTTTTGTAAAGGAAAGAAAGATGATTTTTATTACTTTATATAAATAGAAAAGATAAATTATTTTGAGATGTTTTATCGCTTATTTTGAGGTAAAAAGCACAGGCAACTTTCGAAAAATATAACATTCTAAGATCTTTTTATGCGTTTTTGCATTTAAAGAAAGGAGTTGTTTTTTTATTTTTCATTTTTCAAATAAACATTTTTGTATGAAGGCAAACTACCACTTGCAATCTTCGTCACTTTAGTAGCTACAGTTAATTAGCAATTACAGCGAGAGCTCAGCCATGTCTTCGAGATAAGTGTTTCTCTTTCTCACGTTGTTTCTCTTTCTATCTGTCTCTCACTCTCTCTTCCTTTTACCCTCCCTCTAATTTTGCTTGCACAGACAAGTATGTAATGAATGGTTTAGTTATGCAAGCCTGAAGCGAATCCAGAAGACATGTTGACATCTTATTTTTTCTATTTCATCTCTCAACGATGTTCTGCTATTGTAGTTATATTTTCTACTCGGTTTTATTGCTTGACTTCGATATATGTATGTTCAGCTTCAATAGAAATGATATCACACCCGACAACCATAATATTGATAAGTTCAAGAACAGAATAAGACCACATCAAAAACATGAGAGTATAACCTAAACGAATCACAAAAGGAAAGATGTCTATAAAATTCAGAAGTCCTGTTTCATGTGTAGCGTTCGTTAACGTTTGTTTCTACATTCTGATTTGAGAAGAATTCAAAGCGATTTTGATTTTCATATAAATTCCACGGTATAACGTCATATAAACAAGAAAACAAATATTTACAGTTCCCTTGTAAATTCATGATGAGAAAATGAAAAGACATTACTATGTTAGTGCACATTAAAATACTTATATTGACTGCTCACATTTCCGCACCACTTTAAGAGAAGCGAGACTAAAATGAATTATTTTGTTTTTAATGTTCATGATTGTATCTCCATTGCTACTTTTGAATATATGCGTTCCTTAAAAGGACTTGATTAAAATTATAAAAATACTGAAAAGTATGTTGTAAAGATGACAAAGAAAAAGCAATTGATTGATTTGGTTTTACGGTTTTTACGGGTTATTGAAAGCCAGAAAAATTATAGATTGTAAGAACTTTTTGGAGATAATAATAATTTATTGATACAAGTTGATTCTTACTTTCCACAAGGGTATTAGCGTGTAAGCGATTATAACGAACCCGACTGGAATTGGAACTCGGCTCTTCGATTTCCTATTTCGAGCTGTAATCATTTACACCACTCGTACATCTTACTTTTTCAAAGCGGTCACCCATGTAGGAACTGGCCAGACTCAACGTTGCTTAACTTTGGTGATCGAACAAGAACCAATGTTTGAAAGTGATATGGCCAAAGAAGTTAAAGAAAAATAGATATATCAATTATAAATTTAATTCGATGTAATTATCGCTAAATATACTTACAAAACAACATCAGGTGTAGATTTTAATCTGCTTAATATTTAAGAAGTAGTTTTAGTCTTGTTCACCATAGAAACACAGGAGAGTTTTGAAAAAAAATTGATTTACTGTACGTGAAGTTAGATTCAATTACAAATAACAAGAATAGAACCTACTACGCTGAGTGATGTGCCAGTGGTGTAATGATAAAACCACGAAATGAAAAATCAGAGAGCCGAGTTTCGAATTCCAATCAAGTTCCATACATTTGCTTATGCGCAAATACTCTTTGGAAAGCATGAATTCATCTCTTCACCAACTATGGAATAAATATTATTACTTGTATCTGGAAAAATCGATGATATCTCAAAAACATGTTAATTTTATAGCATCTTATATAGAAAAAAGTTTAGATTTCTATACCTTTATAAATATACAAATTTTTATATAAAAAACAGATAAATCGCACAATTTTTCATAAAGAACATTTACAAGTTAATTTGTTTAAAAAAAATTTACAGGCATCCATTGATTAATGCGTTTTGAATTAGTCACGCTAAAAATCTTTAGATAACAAAATTCGATTAGTGCATACATAATACTAGATTAGTGCAATAAAGTATACTTCAGATAATAATAATTCATAGTAATTGAAAATTGTTTTTTTATTATTACCGATGTACACATTAGTCGTACTAATCGAGGGATTCCTGTATTCTTATAACCCAAAATATATTTCAGCTTTTAATAATCATAACCAAAAAATGGTTAAGGAGCCGTAAAAAAACAAATCAATCCTGCTCTAATTCTTTGTAAATACAGAGACTTATCTATTTTTAAGGAACCAATTGTTACATCAATTCTGTTTCATGGACTCCTTAATTACAATCAAATTCACTATAAATTGCTTTTAAGAATGAAAAAATGAGTCTATTCAAGAAATAAAATATGAAGTTTGTTATTAGAATTGCCGGCTACGAATGTTCTTTCCTACAGTCTGATATAAATATCGAGTTCTTAGTTACTGACAAACGAACTTTCTTATAAATGGTTAGACTATTGCAGGCAAAATTTACAAGATTATCACAAACTTGTGTATATATATATATATATATATATATATATATATATATACGTGTGTGTGTGTGTGTGTGTGTGTGTGTGTGTGTGTGTGTGTGTGTGTGTGGCTTTGAACATGACAGAAGGCATTCTTTTAAAAGGAATTTTTCCTCCAACACTTCTTCAGAAAGATTCCTTAGAACAACAATAATCTAAAACGACGAAACTGAAAAACGTAAATACCTAAATAAGGAGCCCCAAATAAAATAATTTTTTTGCTAAAAACAAAATATAAATCGGTGTATATAAGCTCTTAGTGAGTATAAAACAAAAAATTACTCACGACCCACCCATGAGACACAGACAACAAAAAAATTTATCTTTGTTTGCACGAAGTCGATCAATGACGCGTGATGTAAACAGGTTGTAAAAGTCGTAAATGCTTAACCGACCGTGCCCTGTGCAGCATCCTGAACCCTCCGTCAATATATTCGGAAGGGCAACCCGGGTTTGTTAATCAAATGAAATCCAATCGTCTACTCACAAACTGACTGAGTCAACCGATTACTGTTAATAGCTCCACCATATACGGGTTTCCAACTGTAAGTTGGTTCGCCCGACAGCTTTATCGACATTTAAATTGATAAATCACGGAGCTACTTTGCAGATAGGACAAACCATCCTTAACGAAGGATGGAAACACTGGAATTGTATTAAATAGGTCCCTTTAAACAATAAGGTCCGTCATATTTAAAGCCATATATAAATTCCATGGTACAATTTTTTGTTTACACACACACACACACACACACACACACACACACATACATACATACATACATACATATACAGATAGATAGATAGATAGATAGATAGATAGATAGATAGATAGATAGATAGATAGATAGATAGATAGATAGATAGATCAGTAATTTGAGCTGTGATGAAAAAATAAAATGAGCTTAGGTAAACTGTGCGTGGATGGTATTCGTTGATGGGTGAACTATCCATTATGTCCTCGGAACAAATTCTCCCATTCACACACAGCAGTACAACATACAAACAGTCATGTGTGTATATAGTAGGTTTTCACATTTTACTTAATAATTTTTTTTTCAGAATTTAAATTTAATGTGGGATGTGCAAATGGAAGCTGTTCCTATAATTATTTGTTGCAAGACGTCAAAAACAATTAAAAATAAGCAACTAGCGTACGGATTTCTTTAACAAGAGAATATTTCCTTTAAGAGTATGATCATTAAAACACTTTTAAGGACTTCAGGGAAAATATCACTGACCCTTAACTAATGAATAAGAAATGCATGAAACATGAGAAGTCTTAATTTCAGTGTTACGAACGTTAGAATTATATATATGTATGTGCGCGCGTGTGTGTGTGTGTGTGTGTGTGTGTAATAAAAGTTAGGAAAAGTAACGTTGAAACAAAAAGAGAGAAATATATATTGTATATCAATGAAACTTACTCCAACACTAAGTCTAGATATATCGTGAATTGAAATACATAAAATGATGTACTATTGGGTAAAAATTAAGATTTTTGAAAAATTGATTTTGTAGTTTTCAGGTCATTACAGTACTGAAAAGACGGAGATAAAAATGAAGATATCTAGTATTAAACAAAGAACTTGTTGTTTGTTAAATGCAAATTTCAACAGAGCATTAATAAAATAATACATATGGATTATTCTATAGAATAGATAAAAATAAGAATGGTAACCCAGAATTTGTTTAAGTGTATCTTTTGGTCAGACTCTGGGTCTAGTCATCTTCATAACACGTAAACAAACACTGCACGATGTGTTTATATGCAACACGTCTACAATAAATCTCAGGCAACTCAAATGTTTCTGAATGTTGTGCTACACAGACCGACGTCTGTGTATTTAAAGCAACTCAAAACAAAGTAAAGAAAAGAAAAGGAAAAACGTAAAATTAAACAAGTGTTACTGAATACGTTATTTTATACTAATTCAAGAATTCTACTTGTTATAACAACATCAATAATGATGATTATAATGATGATTGTAAGCACTTTCGGTGCCACTAGGGAATGCTGGGAGCAAGACGAATCCAGTTGGCAGTTTCAATAATAAAGTTATTAAGTTTACTACGTCTCGTGTCGTCTTTTGTTGCTTCGACTTTTCAGCGTCTAGTCTCATATAACTTATCATTCCACCTTAAGACCAGTGGAACATTATAATTTCTACGAGTTTAGTTACATTAAAACGTTTTCCTTCTACTATCTGTTATATCTCAAGCACAAAAAGTAAAGGCAACCATTTAATTAACTTGAATACTAAATTGTGCGCATAAATTAAGAAACCCGAGTATTAGTGAAAATTATCAGTACACACACACACACATATATATATAGCAGAGGTCATATAATCCTGCTGATTCGGCCACTAGCACTATCCTTTGCTTACCATAATTCTGCCTGAATTGTATGCGGTCTCCATTTATTGGTTTCTTGTCATCGTATCAAACCTGGTTTATGCTGAGAGTTCACATAGCAGTTGCGCAAGTAATGATTGGCAATAAGCAATCGCGCGGGTTTTCGAAGTTTGAGAGAAAGACATCATCCACTGCAGCCTGTTTGTTAAGCGAGTGGACAGCCAAGCGGACGCACGCACGCACACACACACACACACACACACACACACATACATATATATATAATTCTAACATTCGTAACACTGAAATTAAAAGAGGGATCAATGCAAAGTAGAGCAATATTATTTATTTACAATCGACTGATGAAATGCATTGATACGCATCGAAACACGACTGCAATTGTGTAGCGATTTTGACAAGTTTTGACTGTAATATACTAAAATAAATATACACAATTTACATTATTCGGACTATTGTCCTCATCTTTGTTGCCATATTTATCACAACGTTTCGGCCGTTGTAATCTCCGGCCTTCTTCAGGTGGTTGTACTGTCGAACTGAACCCTTTATTTCGCTCGCTGGGGTAGACTGTTCAAATTCCACGTGCCATGTCTAATGGATCAGTTATCTCCTGTTAATTCAAATCTCCAAGTTCTCCACTGTCTTAACCAGGTATTGAACTCACAATTCTTTGGGTCCTGTCACTGGAACTAACCAACGCCTTTATCCACTGTGCCATGTGTCCTTAAGGGTGAAAATTGTGATAAATATGGCAACAAGATGAGGACAAGAGTCCGAATAATGTAAATAGTGTACATAATACCTCATCTCAGAAATATAGACAGATACTAAAATTTATATATATATAGTAGCTGTCCAGTAGAAAACTATAAATAAGTACGAATGAATTTACACATTTTGTCAATCGGGACGGTGACGCTGTTAAATAAAGGCGAATGGTGGGGAGAGTAGTCCTTCATAAGAGACTTTTCCGTCAATTGGATGATAGTTCCACGTGAGAGCGTTGCGATTTTTGTAAATTTTCTTGCATTGGTTTTGTAAGCTCAAAATGTACAATCATAAATTCATATATATATATATATATATATATATATATATATATATATATATATATATGCAGAAATATAGTCTTAAAGTGTGCTATATTTATGGGGTAAAGTGCTCAATATCAGAGATAGAGCGTGTGTAAATATAAAAGTGGACATGGAAGTCAGCACTTAGAGGCGACAGTCTGTTTCATGCTAGTGCAATCGTCAGGCGACGATTGCACTAGCATGAAACAGACTGTCGCCTCTAAGTGCTGACTTCCATGTCCACTTTTATATATATATATATATGTGTGTGTGTGTGTGTGTGTGTGTGTGTGTGTGTGTGTGTGTGTGTGTGTGTGTGTGTCTGTATGTATGTATGTATAGAGAGAGAGAGGGGGTGCGATGGATAAATTGTTGTCTAAAAATGCAAAAATTAAAATAACACTGGCATCTCATTTTAACAGATATATTTACCAAAATTACGTGAAATATCTTGAAATACTAAAGAGTAAATATATTCAAGAAAATTGCCATTGGCTTTAACCACGGCCATCAGACAACTTCGAAATCTCCAGCAACTCATCTGGACGGTCTCCTTGTTTTAGTTGCTGAATGCTGCCATAATCCTTGCCTTCAGTTCATCTTTTTTGTCTCTCGATCAACTGCGCCCCAGGCATAATAATCAATGGGCTTGCATTTTGGGGAGTTAGGTGACCAGATATAAGTGGTGATCTGGTCGTGGAAGTTGTATGACAACTATGACTGGGTTCTCCTGCTTGTGCGACATGGTGCAGAGTCCTGTTGCCAAACATAGGATCTTCTAGCCGCCACTCTCTTGACCGAGAGCAGCACTACCTCCTTGATGTAGGCCTCCGTGTTGAGTCTGAGGCCCTCACCAACAATTTCGGGAGTTCTTTTCTTATCAGAAGAGATCAGAGTGAGTTTTCCGAGCAGTCGTACCTTTGCAATTACCATTAGACTCATCTAACTCTTTCCTAGTCCACTGCACATTCCTCGGATTGACACACAAACACTCGAGCTTCCGGCGCGAATGCCAAGCATTACAGCATGCCCTTTCCAAATTTCTGGTGGATTGTTATGGTTATGGTGCATTTTTCTCACATATGGTGTCAAGCTGACCCTACTATCCTGTGCAGTCGACAAAATCGATAACAAAAAATGCGCGAAATAAAAAATATAAAATGGCGACAATTTATACATCGCACCATTTGTGTGTGTGTGTGTGTGTGTGTGTGTGTGTATATATATATATATATATATATATATATATATATATATATATATATATATATATATATGTGTGTGTGTGTGTGTGTGTGTGTGTTTAAGCAGCAATCCTTCTTTCAAGCACATTTCATTAAAAACGACTGACAAGGTGCTTTTATTTAGTTTTTTATATAATTTCTCGTGCGATCTAATAAAGTTTTTCTTTTCAGAGGATAAATTATATAAAAATTGTCCGAATATATATATGCGTTTGAAGAAAATAGAAATTACACCATCTACAGTATTTTTAAAACAAGGAATAATAACTAATTTTCTGAAGTTTTGAGATCTCTTGGGATACGACTTCTTACAATATACGACAACTCTAATCTTAAAAATATAACAATAATAGTTGCGTTAACATTCAAGAAATAGGCCTGCTTCTCGCACCTGAGATGGAATTAAACTGACAAGATTCAAGATCGCTATACTATTTTGGAGAAACAGCATCGCAATAATTCTGAAGGAAACCCTGTTTGTAATTGCATCCCACAAATCTAATTTCTAGACGTGCACTGATCAACTTATTGCCTGGCAACAGACTCTACTGATGATTGTTTCTCAGACGAAGGATTTACTCTGTGTACATATATTCAATCGTTGAGCGTGATTGTGTTGGATTTACTTAATAATGAAAAAACACTATGACGGAACTAGTCATTAGCCAACGAAGCTTAATAGACATTTTAGAAAAATAACGGAAAATTACTTTGATTAAATTGTTTTTCAATGTTGATTTCGACTTATGTATTATTAAATAAATATGAAAAAATCAGGTTATAAATGAAACCAGGTATTCATATGTAAATAGATTCAATGTGGGTAGTTACTTAACCGATCACGGTGGTAGAATGCGATATATGGTCAGTCCAACGTGGCGTATCCATGCGCTTATAAATAAGCCATGGACAAAAAATCGTGTACTTGTTCCACAGTGTTAGAATTACAGCGACAGGGCTTCTTTCATTAAAAAATCGGCAAGTGCCCAAAGGCAGAAACACAACAGAAAAGCAAACAGATACTATACTTTGACCCAAACCCGAAGGCTATATAAAGGATAAAATTTACCCAACACGTCCTCCATGTTCGGATGTCACTCATCGCCGGTGCCCTACATACAGGAAAGGACAAATATTGCCAAGTGTCAGTATACACCAACGCCCCACCTCTTTGGTGCAATGGGAAAGATACTGGGAGAGAGTCGCTTTTCTCATAACTTTGAGAGAAAGAGAAAACATATAGTATACTCTGATTCCAATCCAAAAGATAGATAAAGTTGCTCTCTGTTTTGATTGTTTGTGAAAACGTAATAATATATTTTAACAAAGAAGATAGTCATAATTGCATTAACTTTATTCAAAAGCTATATACGCAAAACAGACAGGAGTAAATAAATTTAACAGGTTTAGTAAACTGGTTTGTTAACCCCTTCTAATTGCTCAATAATTAAAGTCGGACTACTATTTCAAACATTGATATTATTATGTCCTTGTTATGATTTCTATGTATTTCCGAAACGATCAGAGAAACTCTGTTAATAGGCTACCTACGTAATTAAATCATCAGTAAGTAGAGTATGCTTCGTAAATGAAAAAGCTGCATAGTTTCAACTTGATTTGATGTTGTAACTCAAATGCTAGTTATTCGAATTCTTATTTTCACGGTAAGGAAATCCTCTCCACTGGAAAGTTGCCGCAACACAATTTCCTCTCATTTCGATTAAGTTAAATTTTGTAAATCTTTAAATTACTTTCATGTATGACAGGATAACTTGAGTTAACAGAGGACACAACAGCCGAAACGTTGCGATATCAACAACAAAGATGTGGACAAGAGTCCGCGTATAAATAATATAAATAATGATAATTCCTCAACCCAGAACTTCAGACAGATGTTACCATATCACTAGTTTATAATTTATACTTTCTTAAGATTTAATTATTTATAGCTATCATATCAAATATAGAATTTTTTGGAATGTTGGATTTTGAATGATTAATTAAAAGTTTGCATACACGGTGGTCGTAAAATAGATTTCCATTTTTATGTAGTTTAAGGAAGTATAACTCTTCCTCAGTAAATGCATTAAAGCCCTTTATTTATTTCCCAGACATCTAAATTTTCACAAAATCCATGTCATTTTTTCTCGGGGAATTATATCTGACAATGTAGAAAATATTATGTGCACATTTTTGTTTAACCCTTTAGAGACGAACTGCCTGGACGGTTAGCCATAATATAAATATGATATCGCATTCAGTTTCCATAGAAATTACAAGATTTAGCTATCCCTGCTTATGCACGGATTTTTCACAGAGTTTGCACATGATTCTGTCAAAATATAGGATTCTGTCAGCATAGTTGATTTATGAAGATCACTGAAAATTAAATTCAAATTCAGTCTAGAAACGGTTTTAAAAATCCTCATTTATTTTTTATTTAAAAATATATTTCAATAAGACGCGTAGAATTACAGTAGTTAAAATTAAGCTAGTTTTCTTCTTTGTAATTCCTATTAATTTCATATGAATACGACTAGTCTAATATAAAAGTTAAACTATTCTAACTCCTGAACAGCGAAATATTTAAAACATTGAAGCAGTAAAAATCTATTTATTCTACATTATTTAAAAAGTGATATGTGTGTGTGCTTACATGCATATGTGTGTGCCTACATGCATATGTGTGTGCGCGTACGAAATGGTTACAATTGCAGCCAGTGATATGAAAACAATTACATTTGTCTGGCTTCTCCCGAGATTGATGAAGCGTTACGAAGTCTTAAATATTAGATAGTAACTTAACATAATGTCTGATTCAAGACAGTGACCCTGCAGTAAAAAGAAACCATCTAATTTTATATTTACTTACCTGTACGTGCTTTCTAAGGTACAAACCAACTGATGGAAATTTATTGTCGAAGAAAGTGTTGCAGCAATGTTTAAATATACAGAGCCTGACTTTTACTGGGGTTCAAACTCTGATCTCTGTAGGAAATACACAGCTATTTTAACCATGATTTCATTCCGTTTGGAAATGAAACAACTATACACACCGATCGCTTAACGAGGAAGCTCCGTTCCAACGGCCCAATCGGTAAACGGCCCAATCGGTAAACGGCCCAATCGGTAAACGGCCCAATCGGTAAACGACCACTATTTCAGACATTCAACAAATAAATGTAATGGGTTTATGTCAGTCAACTTCAGAAAGCTTTAATATCCCTTTTACATTATTTGTAACATTTCTAATTTATTTCCAAATGTTTATACAGCACAGTACTAAACAGTTGGCGGAATAAACCAGTCTGTAAATCAGTTTATATTCTGCATGTTAATTAGGTTTGCATAATTTATACTCAAGTAAATTATTAATTATTTTTCACTTTAGCTATTGTTTTTATTTATTTTGAAGATTTTTGATAAAAAACATCATTTCCCCGATCAAAGATAAACAGGTAACGTGAGGATTAACCGTATTATACGCGAACGATATATTAATAAGTTATAATATAAATTTGACGCAAATTAAAATTGGTATCAGCACATTTTTTTCGTTAATTCAAACAAACTACATGTCCCAATTGGATAACGCTTAGATAAAGTTCTCAATTCAAGTTTATTTACGGTGTCATTTCCAATTGGCTCTATATCTTGTGTCATTATTCCAACCTTCTTAGTCCTACATCTGATAAACTCGTATGAGATATCCCAGAAATAATTTATACAAACATAACACTGCGATGATGATACAAAAGCAGATTTTACTAACACAGATAATTAATTCATTAACATTGGCATGACTATAAAGATACTTACGCCAGGAAGTCAGCTTGTAGGCACCAATTGAAAAACGATGGCAGTGCAATAAGCAAAGAGAGAAAGAATAAATTACCTCATTCGGGCGGAGGATCTGCTTGTGTGAATATAAAATTTAACGCAGACATTTGGACACATATCTTATAAGCAAATGGATGTTCTAAGTTCGAAGCGCATAAATCACTTATATACTTATCTTCTTCTTCTTCTATGTATCGTGTCCTTTCAGTTCATGGGAAATAATAACTGTCCACAACTTCGTATCCTGCGTAGTCCTAAGCCATGTTTATCTCCTTACTATCCTTTCTATGCTCTGTTCTTCCATCCAAGCTTATTAGGTAGGTTACTTGAGTCTCCCTCGTGTGCGTATCAAATTCTCCAATCCCTCTTTCCTCAGTACGTGTACAAACACTTTCGAATGTCTCTTTCTAATTCTGAGTAAAACTCTGCATTTTGTTTCTATTTTGCTTAAAACTTACTTATTGCTCCCATATTCTGTGCGTTACATTTTCGTCATTCTTCTGGAAAAATATATTCTTCATCTCTGAAGAAATGTCCAGGACAATTTAAAATAGTTCCATTAAATCGGCCATGTTAAACAAGTTCGTAAGAATGTATAGAATTTAACATAAAATAGTTGGTTTTTACTAAGATAATTCTAACTACTTTTCTGGTGTATAGAAATCTGGGTTTTAAATTAGACTCGAGACGTAACTACTTTGTTACAGAACCAATTAATTTTATTGATTATTTCTAGAAAAATGTCTCACGAGGTATTCATTTTAATTCGTGTATGCGAGTGAGTTTAAATTATTTATTTCTTCATGGCTTACGTACACACATACCTCTTAGATTTTCCTGATAAAACTCATGCATAGCGACCAGAATAACCCAAAACAGATTTTTAAAATTCCATCACTAAAAGAATCAGCACTCGAAATGCTGTCTTTTGCGTGATTCTCACATCAAATATTGATATTGTCTAAAACAAATTTGCAACTCCTTCATGGTAGATTCCTTTGAACGTATGAATTCTCGTCAATATTCAGTGAAGGAGGAAATTAGTGAGACTGTATTTGAATTGTAGGACTGATAGTTGGGTTTACTGACCACTTGATGTTTCAATAAGAAATGAACATTTTTAGATAGATAGATAGATAGATAGATAGATAGATAGATAGATAGATAGATAGATAAAAAAACTATTTTTTCCTGTACACAATACACTGACTAGAAGCATGAATTAGTTCTAGCTTTCAAAGTGTTTGGTTGCGTTTAAAATACGTATTTAACTCCCTACACAGAAATCTATTGATAACACTAGAAATTAAACTGCTACCATTCCAACTACCGAGAATTTCTAGAAATGATGGCAACCTGCATCAGGGCATTTATTATTATTATTATTATTATTATTATTATTATTATTATTATTATTATTATTATTATTATTATTATTATCGATAATAATAATAGAAGTAGTAGTGGTGGTGGTGGTGGTGGTCTAAGTGGTAGTGGTGTGATATTATTAGTACTAGTAGCAAAACCAGTAGGAATCCTGTCCTACATATATTTGTGCGAACCGTTCACGTGATGACTTCTCTTAGTTACTGAAGCTATAATAGATTTCTTGAAAATTCGGCATTGGAACTCTTGAATCTAGAATGATGATAATAAGGAGAGTAAATGTTATCAATGTTATTTGCTTTCTGGGAAACTAAAAATATTTGATCGAAACAAAGTAGATCGCTACACAATCACAAAAGTGGGAGTTGTTTAAAAAAAATTCTAACAACGATTAATAACGATAGGGGCAAGGCCGTTGCAACATCACCGGCCATAGAGGACGGGAACATCAATAGCCGTGTAAATACTGATAATTTGGAGCGTAATTTTCTCCAGAATGTTGAAGAGGCGGCAACAGATTAGACAGGCAAGATATGTGCGATAGTTTAATGATGGCGACGAGAACAAAGAAAAAATATGAAAAAAAAAACTGACCTGAAACATTTTTGCAGTTATTTATGACCTTCCCTTAGGAATCACACGAATATTTCATTGTTTTCTGCTAACCATTATTTTTACGGTTTCGTTCAACAAACAGGCTTGGCATTCTAAACTGGTTACGTATTCTCTGTACATATATTCAAATGATATAAAAATGTTCGTTACACAACTTGCTTACACGAATATGAACAAATCATATTAAATTGATGAAATATGCAAAAATTGATTACAATTGTTGTTCCATAAAACATGACGATTTGAGGGAAACAATGAAAAGATCGGGTGAATGTTCGGTCTAAAATGTCAGACAGATATTCTTGCTTAAAGAGTATTTTTTTTTTCTCACATTTTTGCATTTCTTTATGCATTTCCTCTTGTACTGAAAGTAAAATTGATTTTACCTTCAGAAACAAAACGAAATCGTCACGTCAACTAGTAAAGTTAGTACTACTACAACTACGACTAACAACAACAACAACAACAATAATAATAATAATAATAATAATAATAATAATAATAATAATAATATAAACAGTATATAATAAATGATAATGAATTTAGCATAACTCGTAGGAGCTAACCCACTTACATGAATGGGAATTTCTGGATCATCATCATAGCAGGATATTGAGAGGGTTGTTTGACTTTTTTTGCATTTTGAAGGATAATAATAATAATAATAATAATAATAATAATAATAATAATAATAATAATAATAATAATAATAATAATAATAATAATAATAATCGAGAAATGTGAAATTATAGTAATGCACCAATGTAAAAGCGAAATAAAAAAAATGTAGAACACACCTAGACATTAATTACGACATTGAACAAGAAGGATAGCTGTAAATTCTAATAAAATCGGATACATTCAACCAATTAAATTAAGGGATAATTCAGAAAACAAATCCTGAAAAGAAATAGAAAAAGACTGAAAAATAGTTTCAACGGCAGCATCCTGAAAAAAGGAATACATTGTTGGCCAATTTCGTATTAATTCCAAATATTTTAGGAACCTTCCTAAACTGAATAAGGAAAGAAACCAATAAAGTTGGATAAATATGTAAGTTATTGACAAAGCATTCAAGAGATAACTTCAATGCATTTGTTGATAAAAAAAGAGGAAGTGGCATTGTTATAATTAAGTGTTGTGTCGACTCTGTTATCAGTAAATTGGTTGATTATGGAAGGCAGAATGATAATGATTCATTGTGCCGGCCGATATATATTTGAACCTCGATGCGAGCATCTATTGCTGATAATAAAAACAAAGTGACTACTGTTGTCGCCATCAAACAAATGTGTAAATAAACATTTTTATCAGGTGAAACGTCGTCAATATTACAAATATCACGCTTGAATATTCAGTCTATATAATAAAGCGATTCTGAGAGATTTTTATCTGGTCTGTGTCCCATGACTGACACAGTTACAATATATCGTTACATATTACGTATGTCATCCAACTGAGCCCATTTTTACAAGTGATAAAGAGACAAGCATCCAGTGTACTGCTGTTTCTATGTTTTATCCACTTGATTTTACGCCACAAAGATCTGTCGGAACTGCTAGGTAACCTTGACATATTTAGGAAGGATATTAGAATAAACCAGAACCTTTACTGGCAGCGAACCGACTGCATACGGATAGAACAGGTATTCAGCAAATAGAAAGGGGTGTCAGTCAAGGAAATGTCTTCCCACCGGACCTATTCAACCTATACAGTGACGTGCCGCTAAGAGAATTAGAAGTCCTACCAGGATTCATTATTGGCGGCCACAATCTTAACAACATTAGATATGCATATGGCACGGAGTTGATACAAGACACAGAAAGGAAACTAAAATAACTCCAACAAAACGTAGTGAAGGAAAACGAAAAGAAAGGACTTAGCATGAATTGCAAGAAGACAGAATGTATGACAGTCAGCAAAAGGAACACACCAACATGCAAATTGCAAATTGGAGAAACCAAATTCAAACAAGTACAACAATTGAAATATCTAGAAAGTGTTTAAACAGAAGACGGAAAGAGCGATACTGAAATCGAAAGGAGCATTGGGATAGTGAAAGATGCTTTGCATAAGATTAGGAAAAAACAGGGAAATTTTCGTTAGAAACGAAAAAGTACATAACTGTTTTGTAATATCAGTCCTTCTCTATGACAGTGAATACTCGACAGTCTCCTCACAGATGAAGTAAAGACTTGCAACAACAGAAATGTGGTTCTACAGAAGGATGTTGAGAATACCATGGACTGAACATGTGAGCAATGACGAAGTGTTAAAGAAAATGAAAACAAAAAGGAAACTTATAGTTAACATCAGAAAGATACATTAGAAATATCTAGGGCACGTAATTAGGAAAAATGACCTGGAAAAATTGACACGCACAAGGCATGTTGAAGGCAACTGGGACAGAGAAAAACCGTGCATAACCTACCTAATTAGTTTGTGTAAACGGATGGCAGAAAAGCGTTTAGGAGATCTAGCAAAAAGACAATATTTACTAAAAGCTATAAGGGATAGGAGAGTAATGTCCGCCTACGCCCGGAAGTAGAAGAAATAAACACAATAAACTACAGATGAAAATGAACACTGCTGCAAAGAGAAAGAGTTGAAGAAAGAAATCGAATCCATATTATTCGTAGCTCTGAAATACTTTTTAAGAGTAAACGGTGTTATGATCAAGATTCACCAAACACAGCAAAATGAGAGAGTCTGCGTTAATCGACAAAAACAAGTTGGCTGATCAGTACAGAATTTGTCATGATCATATGAAGTGAGGCTCTGAAAATTAAAAATAATTTGAATTTGACCACAAAAAATAATAATGTACACACAAAAGAGAACTTGTGTTTAGAAAATCAAAAAGACATAAGATTCTCTCGGGCACTTAAATTTGGACGGAGCAAACGTTTTAGGCCAAATTACGTCTCGTCATAGTAAACCAAAGAAACATTGCCTAGAGATTAATGTCGCTATTACCGCAAGCCGCAAAATAAAACTGAATGAAAGTGAAAGCTAAAAAATACCTACACTTTGCCAATGAACTGACAAAATAGTAGGATATGAAAGTAACAGCTGTTCCTATTATTACTGGCACACATTTTTACAATAATGTTCACCCGACAGAAGGACTAAGAGCCACTTGAGATAGAGGGATACAGAATATGAAGTAAGAGGTACTGTTTATGAGGATATGTGGGGAAGATAACGGTTAATCCTAGACATGAACAGGATTGCAGTAATCGGGGAAGCATCATTTTGGGAGTCGTTTCCGGAAAGTTCGTGGTAAGAAGCTCTTTGATTTGAAATTACACCTCCCCCCCAGTGGAATGTGAAGGAAACAAGGATGGTTCGAGACAATGTGCTTGACATGGTGCGTCTTCGCTGTGAAGGTTAGAAGTGGTTGAACTAGGGAATGCAGTTCATCTGAACATTTTCATGGAAATAGAGATAGAGTAGCAAGACGCTTGAAACCATTCGACTATTGGAAAGGGGTTGTTGGGTGGAAAATAATTAATCACCATAAAGCCGCTTAGACGCTTTTGAACGTTATCGAGACTGGAAAGTGAAGACTGGCCAACTCCTGCCTATATATGGCAGCAGTGAACCATTTTCGGCCTGATCCAACTCTTCTAAAGGGAAAGAATAGCAGAGGGAGCCAGGTACTTACTGGAGTAGTGCAAGGAATTGATCGTTTGTCTAGCATCTTTAGCAATGAATCGTATGTACGAGTTCCACTTGAAGTCTGGGGTTAGCATGGGACAATTCAAAAGATTATTGTAAACGGGAAATCTCACAAATTATCGAAAATATCCAGAAAATGAAGAAAGGACTGAAATATCGATGGTGATTTGCTGTCACCTGATATCCAGTGAAAAGCACCAATTCCAGCAGCTTTGAAAATAACTAGTAATTATTGTATTAAGGCTTAGAAGTACAAGGAAAAGAATAATGATAAATGTCGCTTATGTATAGATATAGAAGAACTGCCAATTATATAAGCGGACGCAGCTAACTGCCATAAAACTGTATGATTAGGTGATAAAGGTGGTCCCCTAGGAACAGAGTAAGCAAGTGCAATCTGACCATGTTAGTCCATGGTATACGCAAAAACAAAAGTTGTCCTATAATATAAATATTGTTGAAATATTTTTAAAACGCACATCGATAAATATTTAGAAAAGCAAATAAATAAATATTTATGAAATGCAAATAAAATAAAATAAAATAACATTAAAATAATAGTAATGGCATCTATAGATATACGTAAAATTATATAATTCTATATATATCAAGGCGAACAAAATTTCTGCCAATAAAGTGTTCAATAGGTATCTAGAGCAATAATTATTATATCAGAAGTAATTAAAGTTCACAATACTTAGAGGGCGTCGAGCCAGTATTTCGGGATTCCTCACTTATCAGAAACCAGACAAAAATTGTTGTATTGCTTACAGAATGTATATTTTATTTTATAGAATACTAGCATCATGCCCCGGCGTTGCCCGTGCTTGATTCAAAAATCGTACGACTCATACAGCAATCGCTATCACTTGACTTAAAATATTTTTGCCCTTCCTTGCCTTTAAAGGAGTGCCCTTTGCAGTGCTGATGTTGCTACATCCCTAACTTCTTGCCTATCTCACACTGCGAATTTTTCTAAGCTCTATTCTAAACATTAAATCTGTTACGAAAAAAGAACTAAACAAAATGAACACAAAACGATCAGCTTTACAAAAGGACTTGTAACTGGAAAAACCGAATGAAAAAAGAATGTTAACAAATACTTTTTCACACACAACCCAGTTCTGCGGAATCAGAATCAACGTTGAGTTTAAGCAAGCGAATGAGCCAATTGGAGTAAAGTGCCATGCAGATTTAAATTTTTCCCACTTGTGACGAATGCATCTATCGATTTTTTTGCATGCTAGTTAACATTCGTGGCAGTCAGCTGTTGGCTCTTACGCTGGCCAATAGAATCTTCCTGCCTATTCGTGGCAACGAGCTATAGGCTCTCACTCTGGCCAGTAGAAAATGGCCGCAAACTACATGAAAACTGCCGTAGAAGCATGAAAAAGTCGATTATTTCAACTATCGATGGGAGTTGGGAAATGCAAAGTCGGTCTTGGACTGCCCGCTGACTTGGAGCATGTGCATGTAAATTTTGGTGCAAATCCGTCGGAAATTGCGGCCGTGCATTCGTTACAAACACACACACACACACACACACACACACATACACATCTCTTTTATAGATAGAGATAAAACGCAAATAAATAAATATTTTGGCGTACTTGTGAGTTAACTGTAACCACTTTTTGTACAGTTAGATGTGGTATTTTTCAGACTGCTAAATGAATCTTTGGAACAGGCCACTTAAATGAAGAGGACCCTCTCCGTCGCCTTCAAAGTAAAGAAATCCTGTCAACTGAGAAGGACTGCTAAAATTGTCATCCAGTGATGGGCTACTTTAGTTCCAGCATCTATTGGAAGTGTAACACGAAGAACTCCAAGCAACAAATTTAAACCCGCACAGGGAACTGGCTGTCAAACTCACACCTTAACTTACCTTAACACCTTGGTCACTGTGCTTGAGACCTACTGGCTGAGTTCATGTGGAGAAAGCAACTGCCTGATGGAGTCCACCAATTCAATGACATTCTGTAGGCTATTGCCGCGTTCATGCCGCGCAAATAATAAGATTAATGTTTGTTATTTAGAGAAATAAATATAATTTAGGAAACAAATGTATTTTTACACATTTGAATTTTTAAAAAACTTGGCAAATTTATTTAAAATGTGGCGACGGATAACCCACATGTACCTATTTTTGAAATGCAAATAAATCACTTCATGCTGCTCAAGAATCCAAATCTAGCCATCATAAACATAGACATTTCTCAGAGCATGTATATTGCTATTAAAACAGACTAAAGATTCTGCTGCAATAGCAATGTTATATTTAGATCAATAGCAATATTATGTCAGGTCTCTCTACAGGTGCTACCGGTATCCATTAATTTAGTACTACCTACTATATAGTCGGTTCATCAGCGACTAAACTTGTTCCTCCACGAAGCTTTTATGATAATGAGAGTGACTAGACACACAAAAGGATTAAAACAAGATCTGACAAATTTTGGATTAACCTTCTTATAGAATCAACGACCATCTATGCAGTAGATCGGTCTGTAAGCAGAAGTTTGCTTGGATTTAATATACAGGGTCCCAACAACTCTCAGTTGGGAGCCTGATAAAAGACGGGGCACAAATCAGATTACTTATTAAGTCTTCCGTAATTGGAAAACCGGAAGTATTGATATACATATGCAAATTTTCATACTACCCTCTACGGATCTTTACTGGCACGTGCTGACCAATTCTTATCTCCAACCTCCTATTAACTCTGCTAATGCATTCAGCGCCGTACTCACATTTAAAATTAAATATTACCGAATTAGCATGATTTAGGATGATGGATATACTTAACTAACATGGTATGAAAGAACAACGGTAATGGGATAAAAGTAAAATCTTATATGAATGAACAAACTAGAATGTGCCAAAATGTATGGGAATTAACTGTAATTCCTAAGAATCGACGACAACTAGAAAAATGCCTTCACGGACAAAAAAGGAAACAAAACAAACTGCAATATTGTTTTTTAATATAAAGGAAAGCGTTTCCTCTCTTGATGGAGTTATTAGCTTAACTGAGCTTTGTTTTGCAGACAACCAAAGTTGTGAGTTGTCTAGTGAGAATGCTATTCATTACGCAGCGAAATAAACTTACTTATCATCTTATTACGCCAGACGATGTTCTTGATATAGCTGATCTTCCATATCTCATTTATTTATCACTAGGCACATCTTATATTAAAGAAATAATTGTAAGGTTGAAAAGAATAACATCAGCGACATAGTATTGAAATTAATACCATTCTAAGGGAGACAAATAGGGCTACTTATGTTTCATGCAGTTATTTTTACCAAATTCTTATAAATGTATTTTCTTAGAAATCGAAATCGTTCGTGAAAATATAACTTAGTTAACATCATCTTTTATCCTATTAATTACTAAATCTTAAAAATTCCTGCTATGAAATTATATATATATATATATATATATATATATATATATATATATATATATATACATATATATATATATATATATATATATACATATATATATATATACATATATATATATATATATATATATATATATATATATATATATATATATATCGAAATAAAAAGTGAGTGAAGAAAACCATAAATTAACTACTGATATTTTTATTTATATTTAAGGGCTAATAGGTTTAGTTATTATTATTATTATTATTATTATTATTATTATTATTATTATTAATATTTACTTTAATTTCTGATGTATACTCATTTTTCCGGGTACCAATCACAGACGTAGGTCAAAGATTGCATTTTCCGCTGACCATTTTTTTAGGAAACAAACTAAGATCACACATATTTTACATAGATAAAACCCTTCGTATGGTGTGGGCTGTACTTGGAAGTACAAATTTTTGTATTTCTTGAAGGCTTGGATTACCAGGAATACCTTCAATGGATATATCGGAACCTTTTCCAATCAATCCGTGGGCTCCAATTACAACCGGAGTTGATGTTCTCATGGGCTACAATTTGAGATTTCTATTTCAAAATCTTTGAAGATGCCATGTCAGTAAGAAGGCACATTTTATTTTTGTGATCTCTGATCTGTGTGTATTGTATTGTTTTCATCCAGTTATCTTGTATTATGGTTGTATTATGGTTGTTCTCTATCAAGTGATGCTGTCTCATACAGAGAAAATATTTTGCAAAATATTTACGGAGCCAAACAACACAGACTTCTGAAGTGATGATGTACTAGGCTGTATTCCGGTTTGTCAATGTAGGACTTTATATCCGGGTGTATAGACCCAATAGGCCCTTGGAAAAAGTGTTTTATGTATCTTTCTTTTTTTTCATTTTTTTCTTTTCATCTTTCGTTGTTATATGAGTGGTTTCTATAATTTCTATCGAACTGGATATATTATGTTTTACACGGTGAGGTAAAATTGGCGCACCAATGGGGTTAATGGATTTGGTCGAAGAGGACCGCTTGAGTGGCCACCGAGGTCACCAGACCTGACACCTTTGGATTTTTTCAATGAGCCTATTTGAAATCAGTTGATTATCAGAGTGGCTCAAGAAACATTGAGGAACTTAAAGAAATAATTAAATATGAATGCAGAGGAAACTCTCCGACGGGTTAATGAATCATGCAGGAACAGAATTGAAATGTGTCTTCAAAAGAAAGGTGGGTGGGACATTTTGAACAGCGCATATAACAATTAAATAACTAGTAAATAAAAAGTTCATGTACAATTATACTTTTAATAAATTATCCCTATTGCCTCACCCTGCATATTAACCTTGTAGATGGCTGTCGTGTTTTACGTATAAAGTATTTTTTACGGGATAAGATTGATAGCTCCACGTCCAGCCGGTTTTGAATTCAGAGATAAAGAGTTCAAAACAGGGAAGAAGAGATGGATTCTTTTCTTTTTCAATGATATTTATGTAAAAGTGATATCGGCTGAAATTTGAACTCAACACGCCAGTCCTCCATTCCGCGCCGATAACTAATACACTAAGTGCGCAGCCATTGTATTAGCTCTCTTTCGCTTCATTTATTTCCAGGACCAGTTTTGTATCATATCCTGTTAAAACGCAGGTAATCATGCCTCTCTACAACTTCCCTTCATTTGTAGCTCCTAGCAATATTTCTCTTTTTAGTATCCCTTCAAAATTGTTCTGTCGCGATGGTTAAAACTGTTCCTCTTGCCTTTAATGTTTTGTGAGTGTCAAATTTTTTAAGCCCACTTTCCTTGTTTTGTGTACATAGAAAGTATAAGAATTCTTTTTAGTTTCTATTTTTGCTTACCGCATCCTCGTTACTCCCATGCTCAATACATTCTCAGCATCCTTCTGTAGAACCTAATCTATGTTTCTCAAGTATCCTCTGCCTCTGCTAAAAAATCTTTCAACATTCCCTGTCATATAAGAGGACTGATATTACATGATACCTCAGCAATCTTTTCTTTGTTTATAATGACTGTAATGTATTATTATTATGTATTATGATTATGGCATTGTAGAATAGTAAAATATCATTCCGTCTATTGCTATCAATTTTCGGATATTACTTCTGAAATCACCTGATACTTTTCTAAATGAAATCTATATCTACCCCTCAAATAACTAAAATACTATCGACAATTTTTGAGCAGACAAGTGTACAGTTCTACACAGTTCTATTTCATTTTAAATATATTTATTTAAATTCCTCTTTTATTCATCCTTTTTTCTACAGTAGATTTCGGACTTACTGTCTTGTCAATTTTTTTTAGATTTTTATATCTTTGAATTATTTTATTTATTTGAACTATTGTTCTCATCTTTCATTCTTTTAGGCGTTAATATATATACAACGTTTCAGCAAAGTGCCCCATGAACAGGCAATCTTCAGGTATCCTTTACCTTGGCAGATGAGTTATCTTGTTTGTGTTAATTATTGTTTTATTTATGTCCTTTGATACCGTTTTTTGTTCGTTCCAGTTGAACCAGAGTATATGGATTTCTCTTCGAGAAACATTGTGTCTTTAATAACGTCTATAACAATAAAAGATACTAACAATCTTTCAAATCAATCGAATATGTCAAAGTATAATGACAATTCCGCATCTCAAAAATCAAACCAAATTATCAAAGGATTTGGAGCAAATCCGCAGCTAAAAGAAAATGCCGAAATATTCTGAAATTTGATCGTAAGGCTCCAAAAAATACGACTTGACGTTATTTTGCTCGTTGGCGTAGTGGGTATGAGCGTTACTTAGACAAGTATTTCTGCCAGTTAGCATTTATAAATTAATTTCCTAGATCGTATAGTGAAATCCGTATACACTGATTTATTTAGTTTATGATTATCTAGTTTAAACCGAACTGAATTAATAATGCCTCATCTCAAAATGAAAGAATTCATTTCTCTGTTGCTTTTTCTACGAATTTCACGAACATTTACAATTCTCTCCGACTGTAAAAATTCCTGTTTTTTAGACGAATACTTTAAACCTATTTTCTAGATGAAAATGTTCAACCTATTCCAATACGCTTATTGAAATAAAATGATTTTCATACAATACATATATCGTCCCAAGAACTTTTAACTTTCCTAAGCATCACACTCACGTGTCAAGTTTCCTGGAGTAATATCTATGGCAACATCTAGAATGGAGATAAAGTTCTCAGATGAGAAAGTGACGAATGAAAAAGATTACTGTATTATTTATTGATGTTTTCGTTTTATAAAGGTTTGTGACATATTGTCGTAAACCGTAAGAAAGAATGATGAAATATAAAGAAAGAGACATGAATCATTTTCAATATTATATAGATATTTATTTACTTTTCTTTCTGTTAAAAATGCTTGCAAATCAAGTAATGTGTCTCACGATCTACTTCATTATGAGATGAAACGAAAATAAATCTTATACAGTAACAGATAAAGAGGATTGTTTGTGACATTAACGATATAAATTCAACGAGTATGAAGAGTTCTCTTTGCGTATGTATTCATATATATAAATCTGTGAGGGGGAGTGATTGACTGAGTGAGTAAAATTCTGATGGGAATATGGCAGAATAGTAAATACATTAAAACATTTAGAAACCTCTATTTTGAAATGATTCACCGTTTAATCGGCATCATCGGGAAAATTATTTTATTTCAGCAAAATCTAAATTAGCGAAGTGAAACATGATTCCCGTTAAGCGTATAAACGTTTACGTTTTATTTTTAGAGATTGGGTTTTAGCTCATTTCAAATCCGTTTATACTTTTGTTTATTTATCTGTTAATTTATTTTCAAGGTTTTCATATCCCATATTGATTTGGCTCTAATTTTGTAAAGGCAGGCGATAAACGTAAATAGCCCTTATTAACCATAAGGAATTCGAACATCATGGCACTTTCATACTTCTTCGTCTGAGTAAATTATATAATATTATTGTCCAGTAAAAAAGCGGTAAATTCAGAAAGGCGTGAGACAACCGTTGAAAACTGGTCACGACTGATGTGACTGAAAAATTCAACAAGAATTTCTGCATATTTCGTGGGTATTCCCACGTCGGAAGTTCTTTGAAGAGTACGGTAACTTGACGCTCAAAGGGGTCACAATATCGAGCATCAATTAATCAATCATAAATGAACCAATCAGAGTTAAGTAATTACGTGAGAGTCGAATGATTATTCATGGTCATTCATGTTCAGTTATTCCTGAAAGATGAAAGTGATAATAAATTTTCCGCTTTTTGCTGGGCACCCTGTATATCACAAACAGTTCAAAAGCAGTTAAAAATTTAAACGATCTAAAGAAAAAAATACCGTAATTAACAGCAGAAGCAGAAGTATACCAAATAGAATGTAAATAATGCTCCGCAATATACATTGGTGAAACAACATAAAATGTAAGGACATTATGTAAACATACAAACATAAAAAGGACTTAAAATTAAACAACACACTCAGTGCATTTGTATTTTTTAATATAAAATATATAATTATAATTTACTTATTTACAAAGTTGCATTGCGAATGTCTTGATCTCCGAATTTTTTATGATTAAGACACAACCGGGTTATTTCAACCTATCACCTGTTCTTATTAAAATAGCCCTGAAACAATGGGAAATATATAAACTTTAAAATAAATAAATAAAATTGAGTTGATATTAGTTAAAACTACTTTCTAAAAGGATAGATTTAAATAAAAATTAAGCGTTCATATGCTTAACATGAATTACGCTTTGTTTTACCAATGTAGATTCTGTTTAAATAAAATACCTTTGGTGAAACTGATTCATCGACGAAACACGTTAAAATAAAAGTTTTTGAAATTGTCTCATCTAGGGTGAAAATAAATGTACTCAAGTTTTAAACCATTATAATGCAAAGTAAGCAATTGTGAAAACAACATATATTTTGAAACAAATATGTATGAAATTACAACAATTTTTCACTTGTTCCTCCATTTTGTTGTATAACCAAGGTTGCACTTTTTATCAAAGTATTGATAGGCTGTCCCTAACTTGATGTGTGCACTCAGTTTCTAAGGAATGACTCCCACTGGAAGGAATATCATACAGTGTCTCTCAGGATTGAAACTTTATATCAGAGGAGTTATTGTTGATACAGCAAAAGGATCCTGTTTTAAATTGTTCCTTGCTTTAGAAGCTATCATAGCTGTGGCTGCACTCTCATGACTGGCCGAACTACGTGCAGCAAAATAATACTAGTAATTTATGCAACTGTAGAAATAAAATTAGATGCCCATTAAATGGAGCTTGCAAAACTGAATCTATTATTATAAAGCAGAAGTAACAAATATAAATGGTCAAATTAAAACATATACTGGCTGCACAAAAGGCCCTTTCAAGCGCAGATGGTACAATCACACATCGACTTTTAAGCTACCAAACCTTAGATACTCCACAAAATTTGTCAGCCACGTGTGTAATTTAAAAGAAAAAATAACAGGGACCAGGTCGTAAGGTGGACAATATTAAAAAGGTCAAAACATATAACAATTATACCAGCAGCTGCCAATATGAGAAATTAGCAATTATGACATTCCCGAAACCAAAAATTCTTTTAAACCAAAAATCAGAAATTTTAAGGCCTTGCCAACAATTTTTATTAAGTGAATATGAAGCCGGTTAAAAAAATCCGAAATAAAAAGCCCCACTGTTACCCTTTAGACACGCCCCCCCCCCATCCTCCATAACAACTTACATATCTGATTTCCCTTTTTACTGTATACATTTACAATACACTTTCCATTCTTTCCTTCACTTCCTTTTCAACTTCCCTTCCCATTACACCCAATGTCCTGTTTTCATACGCCTGTTATTTCTGGAAAGATAATTATGTAGCGTTCTTTGTGGTTTTTGTTTAAATAAAGTGGTCATTTTGAAATTTACGCACGTCGAAACCATGGTCGAATATTTTAATTAACCTCTTGATTTTTAAACTATATATATATATATGTGTGTGTGTGTGTGTATGTGTGTGTGTGTGTGTGTGTGTGGGTGTGTGTGTGTGTGTGTGTGTGTGTGTGTGTAAGGTATTTATTTGTAAAATGCTCAATATCAGGGATAGAACATATGTATATATATGTGGACACTGAGGTCAACACCGAGCGACGACAGTCTGTTTCATGCTTACACTCAATCTCCCAGCCATCTGAATATGTGTGTGTGTGTGTGTATTTAATTGTATAATTGAGTATTTTGCAGTAATCACTCTTTTATGCAGGTTTCATTAAAGACGGCTGACAAGGTACTACGATTAAAATTGTTCATGCATTCGGACAAGTATTTCCTTTTATGGACATAAAATATGTAAAAACTGTACAAATGTTTTATATTTTTGTGCACTTTCAGTCATTCTATTAGCAATTATCCAGTATGTTTTTAATGGAATATGAAGAGTTTTAACGTATGTATTTATAATGAATTGCAATGTTTTTTCCTCAAACAGTCAACACGTTGTGACCGTGTTCATTGTTGACATCGTTGACATGTTGGCTTTTTATTTTTTATTATTAATTCTTCCATTATTTTTAGTCATTATTTTACATGTGGATGAGGCTATTATGGTCGTATGTTCCACAAGTATGTTGCGGACGGAGTTTGTTAGGTTTCTGTGTATGTTTAAATGGGCACTAATTAGGCTATAATCTAGGAATTGTAATGTACGTCTTCTTGATAAGCATGTAGTGGCATGTCCAACATAATTTTTCATGAATTTTATTTTGATCAGGAACACAGTTCCTTAAGCGGCATGTAAATTCATAAATATTATTGGTCCTCTGTCATTTGGATCTTGCAGCGGAGTTGTTATTGTTGACGATTTAGTTGTTTTCAATTATTTATAATAGAAAATTGGCTTGATTGGGGGTTGTACATTGTTTAATAATGTTTCTAAGAGCAAATTCATCCTGCTTATAATTAAAGCGTATTTCATTTTTACAGAAAATGTTGATATTATTGTATTTAATTGTATGTTAAGTTTTGACGTCGCTTATCGCAGAGAGAAGTTGACTTCAATGTCCACTTTCATGTTTATATACGCTCTATCCCTGGTATTGAGCACTTTAACCCATAAATGTAACATACCATAGAACTACATTTTATCATATATATATATATATATATATATATATATATGTATATGTGTGTGTGTGTGTGTGTGTGTGTGTGTGTGTGTGTGTGTGTGTGTGTGTGCATGTATATATATATACGAAGGGTGTATTTAAAGCAGCTTCAAGAAGAGGTAGTATAATCACAAGTTATCATTCAAGCTAGAAAGATTTAGCAAATCTACCAGACTAGCCAGCCATGTGTGGAGATTAAAGAAAAATAACAAAGATCCGATTTTAAACTGGGATTTTTTTTTTAAATACAAATATATAACAATCATCGTGATTTCTGGAATCTTTGCCATGAAGAAAGGTTAACAATAATAACATTTCCAGATCAGAAACACCTTCTGAATGAGTGATCAGAAACATTGACACGATACATACACACCAAAAACTCTCTTTTGAGTTCGTATGAACCCCAGTCTGATACAATTTAAATACGCTTGCTTTTCTCCCTTTTATTACACTTCACGTTGTGCGTGTATTATATATATATATATATATATATATATATATATATATATATATATATATATATATATATATATATATATATATATATATATATATATATATATAACCATATGCTTTAATATATATATATAATGAAATATATAAAAACGAGTTGGATATTCAAATTTTTATTATGTTCAAGATGAACATCATCAAAACAACAGTGAAATTAAGGAGAAATCGTTAACATGGTAAAATTGGAACTTACATATATATATATATATATATATATATATATATATGTTGAAACAAAATGGCTATTTTTGTAGTGATTTTATAACATATTTATGTTACAATGTTCGAATAAATTATATTTGCTCTACTCTCTGTATTGTGCACTCTTTTAAGAATAGTACTTTTGGTTACTGGAATTTATTCCGTATACACCAATCCTGTACTTGTATATATATATATATATATATATATATATATATATATATATATATATATATATATATATATATATATGTATATATATATATATATATATATATATATATATATATATATATATATATATATATAGTAAAGTTAATACATTTTTTGGTATATAATCCAAGTGGATCCTAGTAATATAAAATATTAAAATTGTTCCACAAAAAAGCGCTCGGTGTATTAATACAGAGCAATATAATTCATGAACAAATAATTACAAAATTACTTCATAGGGGGAATAGCTTATTTCGGCAGATAGTGATATCGGTCGTTTGTTTTATCAACCCTGGTGTGGAATCAGTTCACATATATAAAGTTAGATGAGACAGGAAGTAGAATTTAACTGTAAAAAACTAACAAATCAACCTACATCCAACTTGCCGAAAATATCTAATATAGAGTTTACACATTTCAATGTTTCAGCCTGACAAATGGCACTAGTCAAGTGTCAGAGGAGAGTGGAAAATATGTCTTAAAATGAAGAAGCTTTATTGAAAAGAAAAGTCAATATTAACCTTATGACACCAATTTGGGGTTATATGAAAAAAATGAATTTTTAATTTAAAATTAAAGGAGACATTTTTAAAAAATGAATCCAAAAATAAATTTAAAATATATAAATAAAAGGATGTAAAAGATTAACGGAAAGAGAGTTATGGAGAAATTCAAGTAGGATAAATTTTATAAATTATAAGTAATATAGTATAAAAAGGATTTAGAGAAGTGGGGAACCAATATGGAAATTAGAATTAGTTTTTGTTTTTTTCTGTCGGTATTTGAAGAGTTAGAAGGGGGTGAGTTCGACCGACAAAGTAAAACTATATTATGAAAATATGGTAGCAAATTAAGTTAAAATTATATTTTGGAAATTTGAATTTGTTTTTATGTCGACATTTTAACACTCATTCCTTTGATTCAATAGTTGCTTTGAATCTTATTGTATCTTATTAATTTTTTCTTCTAAACATTCTAAGACTATTAGGAGTTCGTACCGGATATATGTGTGTGTGTGTAAGAGAGAGAGAGAGAGAGAGCGAGCGAGTGTAAGTGTGTGCACGAGCGTGTGCGCGCATGCGTGCATACCTATGCGTGTGTGTTATAAAAACTACTGCAAAAACGCCCAATGTTGCCACATCTACGCAAGAGAATATAATACCCTAGTGGGCTTAAAATCCACGTCTACGCTACCCATATCTGAGGATGGATCAAGCGGTGGCATGGCTCGAAATTGAGTTGCAGCTTCTGACTTGGCTTCTGACTTTGTCGCCTCTCTTTTGATTTATTTTCTCATTGAAAGTGTTCAGTGTGCGTACGTGTTTATAAATATTCACTTACACGAACGTCGAAGCTACCAAATTTGTCACTGTCGCCTCCCACATTTTTCTCCGACCTTTCCTTCTGGTGAATAGATAAAGTAGCAATTGTCGACAGCATCGTAGCGACAATTGATCTATTTGCCCTGGGTGTGTCTGCTTTTTACCCATTTTCAAATTTACTAACTAGTACTCAGTACGTGACCATAGACAATATTTTGACGATGATTTCCCATAATTAGTGGACAAAAATCGATGCCTATCGATCTGTGAGAACAGGTAGAAACCAGCAAACAATATGTTAAATTACTCAACTCCCCTAAGCATAAGATATAAGCCCTGGAAACGCACATATAGCCCACAGCAGGATAATATGATGAAAGGGTACTACTTAGTTAAAGCTGCATTTGCGCAGGCGACGACATACCCTATTGTTTTTTAATATGTTTTCTTTTCTTGTTAATCAATTGTCTTCACCATTCTAACTTAAAGCAGGACTCAATTAATTTTACTTAGAACAAAAAGAATGGATTATCTAAGCTTGAAAAAAATCTTGTAATTGGTTTGATAAGAAGAAAGCTTTTATTTAAGAGGACATTTTAAATTAAGTTTTCATCGCATTGTCTGTAATGTATTAACGTGAAAAATAATTTGAATGTGGTTATAGTTCAAGGTGTTACCTATAAATCTTAGTTTGTTTAGGACGTAACAAACCCTAATCATGAAAGAAAAATTGGGTTTCGAAATAAAATACAAATAATAGTCAGGAATTATACTTTGTTTTGTTTTTGTATTTTCATTAAAAGTCAATGAAAATATTTTATTTAAAAATTACTTTCATTTTTTGTTTTTTTGTTTTACTTTATTGTAGAATTAATGTTTCCTTTTCAAATGTTTTATAATAAATTCGGTTTTCCAAACACAGGCTGATTCAGCTCATATAAATGATTTGAAGTTCCAAAGAAGAAATACTTCAGTTGTTAAAATATCTTCAGCAGGAGGTCGGTATATGTAAATTATATTCGCCCGTTCTGTATATATTTTATCATCACTTACCTTTCCTTGCTTTTGCTATTTATTTTTCTATTTTGTGTGTGTCTAGAATTACCAAACGGCGCAATATATAATTGACGGTATAACGTTGATGAGAGAGGACAACTGTGACTTTGCAAATTACTTTGGCTTTTGTGGGTAATATGAAAAACTGAAGAAAGGAAAAATACAAGAGGACCAATATAATTCATTTCCCAAGTGAAATATACTCCGATTTTGGACGATAAAATAGTTTGTTGTATATCAGGATAAAGCAGCTTTTAGAAAACTTTGAATATCGGCAATACAATTTTTCACTCGATTGAAACAATTCAATTATAGAGCAATGTTTTAGTTCGGTTTATAATAATGTAAACAGTTATTATCTGTTTTTGCTTGAATTAGCTGATTGTGGCATTATTGTTTAGAATACTACACAATGTAATATTCCCGTTTTCATGGCTAATGAGAACACGAGACTTAATCTCTCATACGTCACATTGCATTTTATTTAACTCCGGATTTTGTCAATTACATTCGACCTGTGGGTGCGTGTGTAACTGAGGGTTAACATGAACCCCATATTCTCATGTGTAATATAAAATTATCTCTCTCTCTCTCTCTCTCTGTCTCTCTGTCTCTGTCTGTCTGTCTGTCTGTCTGTCTCTCTCTCTCTCTCTCTCTCTCTCTCTCTCTCTCTCTCTCTCTCTCTCTCTCTCTCTCTCCGGTGGGTGTATATACATCTTTCTGTTCGTACACATTTCAGGCGAGTTGGTTCAATCGTGTATCCATGTCTCGGGGTCGACACTGATATCAAGTGAATAGCGAATTTCAACCTCCGGCTAAGAGGTCTTCCTTCAGGTCAGCACTACACCTAGTTTCCCTGAAAAAGACTAAGCGTAAAGCCAATTCCGACATGATCATTTTTTGAGAGGAGGGCGACGGTTCATTTTTAATTCATACCAGGCTATCTTGTATAGATAATTATTTTCTGGATGAGGTTCCAAATTTTCCTTTCTGTCAGTTGAGTTAAATTTCGAATCTGTACTGTCAATTAATGCAAAACATTTATTAAAACGTAGAATTTAACTGTAGGCAAGCGATTATCAATCACTTATTAATACACTTAGAATGGATTGAGTCATTGTCAAATGCCTGCTTTGCCCACACTTCTTTGCTTTTTGCAGTAGGAACAGGTTTTATGTCTAAAAATTACTATTTCACAAATAATAATTCCACATACTTAATATCATTTTTCTTTTTGGTATCTTAGTCTACACTCCCGAAAAGTCAATTTGCATAAAGCTAACTTTTATTTTGCGAATAAAACTTTTGTTCCATCGCAGTGCCGTAAGGAATCTGGGACCAAAAACATTAAACATATTTGTAAAAATATTAAAACATTTAAATATGTTTAAAAAATTGGAGAAATTATTTTTTATTCGTAATTATCAATCAGTTTGAAAATATGTCTGTATTTAGAACTACAATTACGGCTTGATCTAAGAAAATATTTGTCATGAGGATCCGAAGTTCAAAGAATCTGAAAGAGATTTATTACTATATAATTTTAACTATGTGAGAACTGAAAATATTGCTGCTTTTGGAAGACAATAAAACTACGTTGAATGCTTTGAAAGTGTTAAAAGGAAAATATCCATTTTCACGGCTAGAAAAGTTTATTCGATCACAGCTGTGAGACCGAGATAATTCGGAAACGTCAACCAAGATTTGAAACACTAGATATTTTGACTAAGCGGTTGACAGGGTTAAATGTTGAAAATCATCAAAGTTAGGACGTCGCTGACATCACAATCACGGGACACGGTTAATGCGTGTGTGAAGAAATTGGGAAATCATCAAACTGCGTGGGTGACGAAATTGAGAGGTCGCGGTGCGATGTAAAACCACCTCTGGGGTATCACGTGGTCAGAATTGACCATTTGGGCTGAATTATAGCTTGTGGGATTTGGCATGAACCCAATTTATTCATGTGCGTGAAGCCTTCAGGCCAGTTGAAGCAAATCGGGGCCAGTCGCCAAGAGAGACGTCAACCATTGTCGTCTGTCGTCTGAAGAGTTGCCAGAAAAAAAAGTCAAGAGAAATGGACAGAAGTTAGACTCCCGAATCGTTGCACTCCCCAACAATAATTACTTTGTCAGACAGAAGTAGAAAGAGATTAACTGAACCACTGATCCCATATTGTTGTAAGTAATATTTATGCTCGCAGAACCAACAGTAGTGAATATTGCTGACATCAAATTAAACCAACTTGTTATTGTTTATAAGAAGAGCGTTGACTTGGCTGAAGTTATTTATAATACTTCTGTAATCTGACGAGTACGGTTGATTTCGTCTTGTTCCAGATGTCCGGCAGATTGTCGGATACATCTTTTCCAGGATCTAAGCAACACAATGTGAAGTGGGGAAGACCGATAGAAGATTGCTGAATCGACTATCATCAAGAAAGAGGAAGTAGCGAGCCAACCACCCAGAAGTTACGTCCAGAAGCGTTAAGACCTCAGCAACCGTGGGTCGGAGAGAAGAAGGTGTATTGCAAATTAGTTACCATGACCACAATACGATCTCAATGTATTATAAAATGGCTTTGTGTCCAAAGATACTACCTCAACCACTGGTGTTATATAATGGGTTTTTTAATTCGACATTATTGTTTATTACTATAAAGGTTATTTTTAGTGGGACATTTGTTTGATTTGATATCCTTATTACTTTAATTTACAGTGAAAGTTAATATCGACCGGCCTAGACTTCTCGTTAGTAGGACTTCTCGTCCTAGGCCGATTCATATTAATTTCACTGTTTCAGAATATAAAATAATGGGAATATCATCTCAAATCCGTGTACGAATTAAAGTACTATAACTTTTATTGTAATAATAATAATAAGAAGAAGAAGAAAAAGAAGAAGAAGAAGAAGAAGAAGAAGAAGAAGAAGAAGAAAAAGAAGAAGAAGAAGGATTATATATATATATATATATATATATATATATATATATATATATATATATATATATATATATATATAGTTTTGATTTCGCCGGCTGCCTACTGTTGCTAAGGTTTGGTTTTATTTATTCTCTGTCATATTTTTATTTAATTTTATAAATTAATTTTATAATTTTGCAGACTCCCTAACCAGTTTGTGTAAATCAATGACAGAACAATACTGAGAATCATACTAAGTGAAAAATACTGCTTCGAGTTACAACTGATAAGAAGTTGTGGAGAGTCATGACCTCCCACTTTCTACACGCAGTTTAAGCTCTTTACCCAAAATCGATATCTGTCATAAATTCATACATTATGCTCTTCTTTTTCAGTCAATACTATCCAAATCCCTCTGGTTATTATCATAAAAGTCGAGAAATGTTCTGGGCTGAAATGCCTTCCATCAGGTATTTTCAGTCTACAGATTATACTACAGGTACCTAGACGTCATGATCAGGCTGACACCTAACATTAACTCTACATACCGCTATCCCATGACTTTTACACATCAGTGTACAATTATCATCGAACTGGATCAACGCTCTCAAATATTAAGTTGGGTTCACATGCAGTTATCTAAGGCCAATCGGAATTTCTTGCGACTGTAGTGGTCAATGAAGGAATAAAAACCAAAGTCATTTCTTATTACATTTTAAATTCTGTTTGAAGAAGGAGCCACGGATTTTGATACGTATTCCCTTTAAACCCCGCCAGTCATAAAAAAAAATTCTAAATAAAATTTAACGACGGTCTGAGTTTACTGCTTCGAACACTTGCGTTGGAAAATTGCCAATACCTCATAGATATAAATATCAATATCATAATTCTGTGTAATATATCATCATCATCAACAGCCTTTTTATCTTTCACCGCTTGTCTTTGTTTTCTTTGAATCAATTATTTGAACTGAGCAAGTGACAGTTCAATTACAGATGGGAAAGTGTACATTAATGGCGTTTGACTTCAGTCTTCTCCATCAGCATTCGACCCTAAATATGATTGAGATTCGAGTTCTGTGACAAGATTATTCATTTATTCAATGATACATCTGTGCTACAGGGATGCACCAAAATAAATAACTTTGAACTGTAAATTTTAAAATGTCATAACTTGACTCAGACGCAACTGTATAAGTTTAAGTGAACCTTATTAGAATCGACACGCTGTCGCCAATGATGTGTAAGTAAATTTATTCCATCCTTATATATATATATATATATATATATATATATATATATATATATATATATATATATATATATATATATATAAAATAAAAGAAAGATTCAATATACTTGAAGATATTATTATCTTCTTTCGCCAAAGGCGATGGTATTTGAAAGATATTTAATATTCACATCAAATAATAATAACAACAACAACAACAAAAATAATGATAATCAGACATCGTGATCAAAGGATACAAGAACAGAAAGTGCTTACTTATTGAACTTTCAGTCCCTTCAGACTGTAATGTATCTTTAAAAATCTTTAAAATCTAGCAAAATACAAGGGTCTGGAAGTGGAAATCTCAGAAATGTTGCACATGAGGTCACCAATAATTCCAGTTGTAGTTGGGTTCCTCGGATTGATTGGAAAAGAGTTTGATAGACTCATTGGAGGGATTCCTGGTAGCCCATTCCTTTAAGAAATACAAAAAATTGTATTCACAAGTACAGCTCACACATTATGAAAAGCTTCATCTATCTAAAATATGTGTGATCTTAGATTTTGTAGTTGTTGTTATTGATTTTATTTTTTTACAAAAAATGATCAGTGAAAGATGTTAGGAAACAGTTTATGCAGCTTAGGTGCCTGGTTGGAAGCCGGAAGGAAATATGTATACAACAGAAATCCAAGGAAATAATAATAATAATAATAATAATAATAATAATAATAATAATAATAATAATAATAATAATAATGATGATGTGACCAATAATAATATGACCAGTATTGTTGAAATACAAGACTGACTAGACAACACTGAAGAGGAAGCTAGACCAGCTCTAACAAATTCTCAGAGTGGAAATCTCGTGGGATAGAGAAAGTTCCCAATCTTCGGCTTCACACTCTACTCAGTATTCATAATGTACTGGGCGATGTCTACTTTGATATAATAAATAATTCTGAGATATCACACTTGTTGTTAACTGAAGGCTAAACCTACCTGTTTGAAAAATACAGAGACAAGGATTCCTAAACATCTCACAACCTATCATATGCCTAACCACTACCTAAAAAATCCTGACATCAATAATCACCAAAAGAAACTACTTATTTCTGGAAGAAAATAACCTTTCCCTGACGAACAAAACGGGTGCATAAAATGATCATACGGGTGCATGGATTAATTCTTGATTAACAAGATGAAATTGGAAATATGTAAGAATTCATGTAGAAACCTAAGCACTGCGTGGATAGATTGCAAAAACATTTGATAGCGTCCCCATGATTGAATTATTAAAGCCCTACAGATCTGTCAAATCTCACCCAAAATTATTAACTTTTAAAAATACTATACTTGAATGGAGGACATCACAAATATTAGGTCATCCCATAAGTTCTGTCCGAATTTTAACTTTTTGTTAAAATGAACGAAATTTAAAGAGTATTTTATAATGTCTAATGGAGCTGAACATTATTTTTATGTTTAGATGCATTTAAACTGATCAAATTTTATTGCAGAGAACAATAAAATTTAAATTTTGTTTGATTAAAACCCTGCTAACATGGAAGTACCCAAGAATCATTTGAGGCACATAATACTTTATGAGTTCAAGAAAGGAAACTCAGCAGCCGAAGCGGCTAGAAACATTCACTCAGTTTATGGAGAGGAATGTGTGAATGAAAGAACTTGCAGAAGATAGTTTGCAAGATTCGGAGGTGGAGATTTCACCCTTGAAGATGAAGATCGAACCGGACGTCCTGTTGAGTTTAATGAAAAGCTTCTTGAAGCAGCCCTTGAAGAAAATCCTGCTTTATCAGTTGAGGAATTGGCAGTGGTTCTCAGTTCAAACCATACAACTGTTCATCGTCATCTTCAACAACTTGGAAAAGTTCCTAAACTTGGAAAATGGGTGACTCATGAATTGTCTGAAAACAACTTCAAATCCCGAGTTGACATCTACTCTTCTCCCCATTCTCGCCAACTTGTTTCACTTTTTTGGATAGACTTGTGACTGGCGACGACAAATGGATCTTTTATCGAAATGTTAAGCGTCGTAGACAGTGGCTTGGTAAAGGGGAAGGACCCCAGCCACAGCCAAGAAGGGAACTTCATGGGCAAAAGGTTCTTTTTTCAATCTGGTAGGATTGCCAAGGAATAATCCACTTTGAATTCTTACCACCTAATGCAACAATTAATGCTCAAATATACTGTCAGCAATTAGAGCGTTTGAACCAAGCTTTGAGGAAAAAAAGACCTGCTCTAGTGGATCGTAAACGGGTGATGTTTCATCCAGACAATGCGCGACCACACACAGCAAGAATCACGTCACAAAAGATCGAAGAACTTGGTTGGGAGAAAATTCCTCATCCACCTTATTCTCCCGACCTTGCTCCTTCAGACTACCATTTGTTTCGTAGCTTACAGAATCATTTGGAAGAAACAGCTTTTGTAACACAGGAAGAGGTTAAAACTGACATTTGTGAGTTCTTCGAATCAAAGCCAAAAGAATTTTACAGTAATGGAATTAGTAAGCTTGTTAATAGATGGAAGAAAGTCATAGATAATCAGGGAAAATACATTGTTGATTGAATCTGTAATTAAATGTAACATTTGGTCACTTGTTTTCATTATTTAAAATTCGGACAGAACTTATGGGGTGAGCTGATACTTAACCACACAAATGGTGCATTAAAATAAATAATACAAGCATCAACTGCAGGATATACAAAGGGGATTCACTTTCACCACTCCTGTTCTGTTTTACCTTTTTCTCCTCTGTTCAAATTGCTACGATTCAAACAGGAGCTACAAGCATACCATTAACCACGTCTTCTACATGGATGACCTCAAGTTTTATGCAAGAAATGACAACGATCTTAAATCCCTACTGGACATAGTTAACGATTTCAGTAATGGTAAGTGAATGAAATTTGGCCTGAACAAATGTTCCAAGCAACGTTGAAAATAGGAAGTTTTGCCAAATTTAGTAATACACATTAACATCTCAATCAGGAACCTACAAAAAGAGGGACTATACAAATGCTTAGGTATTCAAGAAGGAAATGGCATACAACACTAAAAATGAAGGAAAATATAAGAAAAGAATGTTACCATAGAGTTTATTTGGTACTTCAGTCAGAACTGAATTCGTATCACTGGGAAAATAACGGAATCAGAATGAAATCTGTTTAGTGATTCATGCTGCCGATAAAAACTGGCTAACTGGTTATTTTTACACGTTTTCCTAAGTAAAATCACGTAATCTTTACACATATTTAAATCATGTGTCAATATTACAGGCTTTTCTTTCATTCGACCACGTGTAAGACTGACGTGTTATTTTCTCAAGCCACATTATTGAATATATTATAACTTCAAATATTGTTTTTAAATAATTGTATTTTATGATATATTATTTTATAACGAGTTTAACTAGCTTAAATATTTAAATGAGTTCTTGATATGTTACAATAAAAACTTATATATGTTACAATAAAAACTTTTTAAAAGTTGTATTTTACCCTATTGTTATACACTAATTTTGCATTCGTCTATTTGATATTTTCATAATTGGCATATAGTACTTTCAAATATTAATGGTTGTAGGAACATTCGCCGTAAACATTTTTGCCGTAGGTAAACTCGCCTTAGGAATTTTCGCCGTAGAAAACATCGCCTTTCACTATAAATACCATTTATAAAATAACCTTCTATATTAAGCATTGATTTTAGTATAAAAGAAAGGATCTGCGGTCCATATAGCATCAGGACAACCTTCAAAAGCGTGACAACACTTCGCAGATATCTCTCTCGAGTGAGACCCCCCATAGAGGAGAACAGGACTAAAGACTGTGTGTACACTATCCCGTGCAGCTGCGGAGAGGAATATAAAGGAGAGACAGGCCGCCCCCTCAAGGTAAGGCTTCAAGAACACCAGAAAGCTGTAACGCGAGGGGAAGTAGAAAAATCAGGCGTGGCTGACCACATATGGAGAGAGAAGGGAGATCACCGTCCCCTGTGGGATCAGGTTGAGATCATAGACAGGGAACACCATTGGAAAATTCGTAAACTTAAGGAATCAGCACATATGCTAGGCCACAAAAATCTCCTGAGTCGGCCAAGCATAGAAATAAATACAATATGGGACCCAGTAATAAGGAGTGCCAGAGAAAAGCAATGATAACAAAAAGTAGCAATATGAGATCTGGTAAAAACATGCAATGATAACAGCAAAATTGCAATATGAGTACTGGTAAAAAATGGTTGCTGAAAAATTAGGTTTATAATACTCAGAAATTCATACCCAGATGTCCTCAAGGACACATGGCACAGTGGATAAAGGCGTTGGTTAGATCCAGTGACAGACCCAAAGAATACCCGGTTCAGGCAGTGGAGAACTTTCAGAGGGAAAATTAGCAGGAGATAACTGATAACTGACATCCATCAAACATGGCTCGTGGAACTAGAACAGTCTACCCCAGTGATCGAAATAAAGGGTTCGGTTCGAAATTCCAACCACCTGAAGAAGGCCGGAGCGTACAACGGCCGAAACGTTGTGACAAATATGGCGACAAAGATGAGGACAATAGTCCGACTAATGTAAATACTATACATAATACCCCATCTCAGAAATATAGACAGACCCAAAATAAACATCAATCGAATTATTTTCCAATATCTTATAAGACAGATCAATTAATTCTGTAATAAATGCTTTCTTCCTTTTTAGTACTGTTAATTATTCAAATTCTAAATGTATATCATGAAAAAGGGAAAACTTGTTGAAAATTACTTTTGAAAAAAGAGAAATGGTGTGTAAATACCCTTAAGCCGTCATCTTTTTTATCAGCCCTTATCAGAGAGGATCAATGGTTAATTTAAAAGCGTAAAAACGAGATTACCAATAAAAACAAAGTAAAGGGTTCCAAAAGTAATCCTTATCTTTCCTCTCAGAAAAAGAAAATTAAAAAACGGAACTGACAGTTAATCAGTCAATATCATGTAGTTTGGGGTAATGGAGAACATATATTTCCTTACAGAAAGATGCCTGTCGTCTAGAAATAAAAAAAGAAGTTTTAAAATCTTCAAACAAAAGGATGAATGTGCAACACTTAGAATTTTGAAAGAGTCGCTTGAAAAAGTATTGGTACAGACTAGATCTTAATGAGATATTGGCCAACCGCTGAATTTGAAATCTTCTGGGTATGTATCAAAGTTTCAGTATGAAGTATTTGGCTGTTCCTCATCCAAAATGCGACATGTTGCGAAGTGCGTCTAAAGTAACCTGCTTCAAACTGGCACGTAAACGGCACACATTCAACATGCTATAGTTATCTTTGTATTACTAAGAATTTGTTTAAAGTTAATTTTTAATAGTTTTCAAGTTTGAATCTTATTAATTTCAATCAACAATGCTTATGGGACAAAGAACAAGAAGAGAAAAATGGTTTTTAATTATTTCCGTACACATTAAATCAAAAAGAAAAAATAGAGAAGAAATGCTGGCCGTAATTTGTTCTTCACTCTTCAGGACTCGAATAAGGACTAAAACGAGTGACGACAGCGAATAAAGAGATTAATAAAAACAAGATATACACTTATAATATATATATATATATATATATATATATATATATATATATATATATATATATATATATATATATATATATATATATATATAGATATCACAGATAAATTACTTTCTGATCTTTAATACATTTGTCTTTGTAGCCAGTGCACATTAACTTATTAACTTATTAAAGTCTGTAAACGAAAGTGTTTTTATGTCTAAATGCAATTTTTCCTATCATATATATATATATATATATATATATATATGTGTGTGTGTGTGTGTGTGTGTATGATAAAAATATAGTTTTATGTTATGCTATATTTAAGTTCACAGAGATAGGGCATTTGTAAATATAAAGGACACTGGGGTAAACACCAAGCGACGTCAGGTTGTTACATACTTGAACAGACCTGAAGACTGCGTTCAAGCATGAAACAAACTGTCATTGCTTGGTGTTTACCTCAGTATCCACTTAGATAGATAGATAGATAGATAGATAGATAGATAGATAGATAGATAGATAGATAGATAGATAGATAGATAGATATAATTCAGTATATTTGGGGAGAATAGATAGATAGATAGATAGATAGATAGATAGATAGATAGATAGATAGATAGATAGATAGATAGATATAATTCAGTATATTTGGGGAACATAGATAGATAGATAGATAGATAGATAGATAGATAGATAGATAGATAGATAGATAGATAGATAGATAGATATAACTCAGTATATTTGGGGAACATAGATAGATAGATAGATAGATAGATAGATAGATAGATAGATAGATATAATTCAGTATATTTAGGGAACATTTATTCTTTTAAACATGTATTTCTAAAACAGTAGACATTTTGTGTCTATTATTTTTAATGATCTTTTTTGTAAGGTATGAATATACTTTCGCAAGTGAGTGCATAAATTGGACCAAATTTATGTTGTATTGTTCCAAGCTTTTGAAACAGGATTCATAATCGAAGGATACCTAATAAAACAAAAGGAACTGTATTTTAAGAAGTAGATTGTGTCAATATTTTAAAAGTGTCATTGTTTTTGGAAAACTAACTCAAATACAGCTTTACATATATATCCTTATTATCTGTGTATTTTTACGTACATTAATATATGTGTATATCCTGTTCTTATTAACAACCTCCTATTTTAGTCACTGTTCACACTCCTTTTAGTTTCGATCAAGCTCTGAGGAGTGAAGCACGAAATTTTCTTTTCGATTTACTGTCTATGGTAATTATGAAAATTCATTTTTCCATTGCCCTTTGCTTTACTAAGTTTGTTTTAAAGGCTATAATAAAATGTTGTACCGCCAGCAATATATTTAAACATTTTTGAAAAATCACGTTGGACTGTTCCTAATACACTCTTTTATTGATCTTATACCTGATTATCAATCAAAGACTCGTTGGCTGTTCGTGTTGGAACTTTTTTAGTTATCTTTTACTACAAGCAAATAAAGAAACGCAAACAAGAAAAGTGGGCGTGACATGTAGGCTGACGTAAAAAGAATAACACTGGAAAGGCTTTTGAATACATTTTTATGTTTCTCATCTGTCGGCAAGTAAAACAAAGATGAGTATCGATTGGCTAATCAATGATAAGTACAATGACTAATTCACTGTCCATCTTTCACGTTAAGCTTAAAATATTAACAAATGTATCTTGAAGCCTAGCCCGGTAGCTTGAATTCATTCTTAATTAATATTCATGCTCCCCTTCAATTCCTGACGTAAACATGGCAGCTCATCTCATTCAGATAATTATCAAATTGTTTCACATCATTTAATCAAACAACAGAATAATCAGCTTTCTAAACAAATAGCAAAGAAATGTATGCAGCAATTCGCTGTTTACCCACCTCCTCACGGTGGTAAGCTGTGGCACAAGATTGGTTTAATGCAGTGTAAACATAGGCATACATCTGGCCCAAGGATGAAAATTGCCTAGTCTCGGCGACCACTATCACGCTTATCCAAGCCCGAAGGTCAAAGAGTTTGCGTTCGCTATTTACCCTACTCCTCACGGTGTAAGCTGTGACATATGATCGATTTAGTGTGCAGTACGCATAGGCATACTTATTGGTCAAGGAGGAAATTTACCTAGTTTCAGCGACCACTATTATGCTTATCCAAGACCAAGGTGCTTGTGCGCGCTATTTACCTACCGCCTCACGGTGATAGGATATGACATAAGGTTGTTTTTAATGTAGGTTGCTTATACTTGGATATATGGGCCAATGTCGCCCTGGCGTCGTTTTTCCACCAACCATCTATATCAATACGAGGGGTAGTGACGCAGTGTTGGAATCCACATGGCCAGACATCCTTCAAAATTTCTGTGAACTGTCCAGAGACATAGACAAAGCAAAGAGATGGAGAACGGATAATACACACTGATTCTAATTCGAAAGCCTGTGGAGAAGTCGCTCTAAAATTAATTTATACAAAACTCATTTATCAAAATAAGTATAACGATGTAGTTTCAGTTTCTGCGTTAAGTCGATTTGCATATGTAAATGTGTCTGCACATTAAATATGTATTCCTATATACGCATGTAGTACTGTTTATAATCGCTCACTAAATATGAATGGCATGTTGCTGCATCAATCACATTTTCTTTGTATTCAACATGAAATTTTGAAATATCAATTTTCAAGAGATAAATACTTAACATCAAATCCTCCAATCTGTATATCTGCACTCTGGCCAATGTCCTGTCTAGGATTCGACTCTTTCAGTTATCATTTGTATCATCGATTACATTGGATTATTGATTTCACTGTTCTTCAGCTGCGTGCATCTTAACAAAGGCATAAAAATACCTGAAAAACGTATCCAGACTTGCGGAACAGGACAAACATCTTGTTATTCAATCGCAATTGTTTTCTTGTTACCTCTTCTTTGTGAAAAACCTAATTCATCAGTAAGAGTGCTTAGCAACGAAATAATTGACAAGACTGTTAAACAATCTCTGATTTGAACTGAACTATTGGTAGAGATGTGTTCATGCTTTTCCAAGGCCATTAGTATAAAACGAACCCACTTATCCTCAATCGGAATTGGAACACGGTTCGACAATCACATTTCCCGCGTTACATAACCACTGAGACATCTATATGGTGTGTCCCTTCAGGACGTAAGCGATCATGGCTTTTCTCGACTCACTATCCTTTGTAACTCTAATCAAGGTTTACTATCCTTCCTGCTCAATGTTCTGCCATCTATATGTAGGTAGGTTACTCTCTCTGTTTCTCTTTGACCCACTTGCTCTCATTTTGTCATGTGAGTGTCAAATTCTCCAAGCCCACTTTCCTCATTATCTGTCCCAGAAATTTCAACTGTCTCTTTCTGAAGGAGATCTTTTCATTCATATTTTCCTTAAAACTCCCTCTTTTCTCACATGCTCTGTCCACGGTATTCTCAGTATCCTTCTGTAGAAACACACTTCTGTTGCCTCAGGTTTCCTCTTGAAAGGTTTTCAAACTAATACTAATGAGGGTGATGCTAACTTTATTAAAATGAGCGTCTTTTCTGAAAATAAATCAAATTATGGTGCTATGATACATAGATTCATCCATAGATACGAGAGGCTATCAATAATTTCGTATCGTGACAAATAGTTTATTGGTTGAGTTTTAATCTAAAAATTTATCTGTATAATATTCGATCAGATTATAAATAAATATAAATAAATATTTCTTGTATTAGGTTGGTGTAAAAATAATGTCGTCTTCTCACATGAAGTTGAACGTCAAAAAACGACATTATTTTTGCACCAACCTAATAAAATAAATTACTAGGATACAGGCTTTGATTCACACTCGAGCGCGCGCACACACACGCACATACACGCACACACAAACACACATATATACACAGGATGCGATGGGTAAATTGTTGCCATATTATATTTTTAATTTGGCGTACGCACGTTATTTGTTTTTTATTTTGTCGACTGCACAGAATAAGTAGGATCAGTTGTCTGTGAGAAAAAGTGTATGTGAGAAAAAGAGCTCCATGACACAATTCACTCCGACAGAAATTTGGAAAAAGCATGCTGTACTGCTTGGTGTTCCCGCGGGCAGCTCCAATGCAAACATTTCAGGGTGTTTGTATTTAATCTGAGGTCAATGCAAAGTGTTCGGAAAGATTTAGATGAGTCTAATGGTAATTACGAAGGTACGGCAGCTCGGAAAACTCACTCTGATCGTTCTGATAAGAAAAGAGCTCTCGAATTTGTTGGTGAGGGCTTCAGATTCAACACGAAGGCCTACATCATCTGCCTTGCGGAGATAGTTTTGCCCTGTGTCAAGAGAGTAGATGCCGTAAGACCCTGAACCTGCAACAGAACTCTGCGCCATGCCACACAAACAGAAAAACCTAGTCTTGGCTGTCAGACAATTTCTGCGACCACATCACACCTTACATCTGGCTATCTAACTCCACAGGCTGCAACCTCCTTCATTATTATGTGTGAGGCACAGTTGAGTGAGAGACCAACAAAACTCCTTGTAACACCAAAAATAAACTGATAGCAAGGATTATGGCAACATTCGCCAAATTAAAATGTCCCAAAAAGTTGCAGAAAATTACAAATTTATCTGGAGGCCGTGTTTGAAGTCGATGTGGATTTAATTGAATAAATTTACTCTTCTGTATTTCAAGATATTTTTGTGTCATTTAGCATTTAGGTAAGGATATCTGTTAAAATGAGATGTCGGAGTTATTTTCATTTTTGCGCAATTTCGACGGCAATTTAACCACCTATCTATCTATCTATCTATCTATCTATATATATATATATATATATATATATATATATATATATATATATATATATATATATATATATTATATGTGTGTGTGTGATAAAAATATAGTTTTAAGATATGCGATATTTATGTGTAAAAGTGGTCAGTATCAGAAATAGAGCGTATGTATATATGTATCTATGTATATACATATATATATATATATATATATATATATATATATATGTGTGTGTGTGTGTGTGTATATAAACACAAAACACATTTCCTGAAGATTGCGTTCAAGCATGAAACAAACTGTAGATGCTTGGTGTTAACCTCATTAACAAATTAGAAATGTAAATTACTTGCTATTGTATTTTATTTATTTATTTACTGTTAATGCACTTTTCATCAATACCGAGCCCTTTACCTACAAAGACTGTCTTAAAAATGTTAGCCACCTGAAATACACCAAAGGCTATAAGAAGTGTGTGTGTGCGTGTGTGTGAGTGTGTGTGTGTATAATACATACATATACGATCGTATGCGTGTGAGGAGCGAAGGAGACGCAATCACACACACACACATATATATATATATATATATATATATATATATATATATACATATGTATGTATTATCAGAATGGTAGTATCCATAATGATGCTTATGGCATTTATACTGATGAAATCAATGTTAATGGTATTATTGATAGGGATGATAATATTTTGCAAAAAGTTTAACGAAAGATACAAATATAATAAACCGTCCGTCCTTCAAGCTTCAAGTGTCACCTCATTAAAACCACCTCCCTGTGCGAGTAGATATGGAATTTTAATGATATACCTGATATATATATATATATATATATATATATATATATATATATATATATATATATATATGTGTGTGTGTGTGTGTGTGTGTGTATGTGTGTGTGATGTGAAATTGTTTCTTTTGTTTCTTAGTACTATTGAAATAACACTTAATTCCAAATATCACAAGACATTGGATGCCGAGAGAAATGTGAAAACCATTTACAGAATTTACATTTTGATAAGTTAAATATTTTCTTTGATCAATTATTTTCGGATTTAAAATTTAGCACTACTGAGGGAAATATAACACTATATATATATATATATATATATATATATATATATATATATATATATATATATATATATATATATATATATATATATATCACAATTCAAAGTTATTTTTTGGCAATTATTTTTATTAACAAAACTCTGATTACTGATAGGGAAGCCTCTTGGAGATGTTTGAGTTTGTCTGTTCGTAGATTTTCTTGAATTTGCTCTTTTGCCAAGCATTTTTCCTAAAGAATTGACATATTTGATGATGTCTCATTAATATATCCTCGCTAAAACCATATTACATGACCTTGTAAATAAACAAAACAAAGTCGGTCGTACGGTAGAATTTACTTATAAAACATTAACAGATAATACATTACCTTTCCTAGATTTTAGATGTTATACTGTACTGACAATAGGCTAAAACTAAGTTTATCAGAAATTTACTAACAAAATAGATCTCGTAAACAGCTATTCTTACTATAACAACAAAATAAAATCCGTAATAATTATCGAATTTTATTTAAGCGCATTCAAAATTTGTTGCGTGTTTTACGTGATGATGATATATAAATTGAAAATATTTTTAAGCTCCTCCAATAATTTAGTTATCTTATATTCAACGGGAAACAGAAATTTAATCCAATTTTTACAAATAAAAGAAAGAACGATACGAAAAATTAACGAAACGAGTACAATACGCTACCTACCAACTTTATCACAACTACAATTGAAAAGAATTTATCTGAGCTGAAATATATATATATATATATATATATATATATATATATATATATATATATATATATATATATATATATATATATGGCGGAACCATTTCTCTAAACAATAACTGATTTATTTAATACAAATAAAAATAATACAAATAAAATAATAACAACTTTAAATCGGAAGCGGGAATTTACTGTATAGCTCGTATTGACTGCCACAAGAAATATATAAGAGAAACCGCGAGATATTTAAATAATGAACACATGTACACATCAAGCGCCCCAGACCAGCTGCAATCTTCAGCTGAGATGATGTTACGTTGCAACCGGTCTATGTTAGTTGGATGCGACTCGATAAGAATTTCTGGGTAATCCATGTACTGCCTCCCACCGTTTTTCACCACAAGTCTTTATTACCTTTATCTTTGTCGGCTTTTGGATACCAGCAAACTTGAGGAATCTCTCTAAGGAAGCAGCAGGAAATTCTCTACAGCCAACCTCAAACGGCACCAGGGTGCAGACGTATCCCCCTCTCACGGACTTCAGCCACCAGTTCCTCATACTGAAGCAACTTTCTTTCATGAGTCTCTTCAATCCCTTCTTCCCATGCCACTGCCAGCTCACCAAGCAACAGATGTTTCTTCTTGCTATCAATTAACACTAAATCTGGCCTCAGTCCAGACGCAATAACTTCCACTGGCAATGTACCATCAACCAATACTTCCTTGAGTCCTCCGACCTGGTCTTCTACCTTGTGTCAGTCACACCTTACTTCAGGAAGGCAATCCTTCGCATCTCCGTCGAGGGTATACTAGCACTTCTCCCAGCTGCTGCCACGACCTCCAGAACCAAGTTATGTCTGAAAGTGTACTAGTCGTTCTGTAGCGCCTTCGGACAGGATGACAGTATGTGGCACAGGTTTCCATAAGCACCCACAGCTGACAGGAGGGTGACTCCTGCACTCCCCATCTCTTCAAATTTGCCGGTAATGCTGCCACATCATATGATGCCTGTATGAGGAACCTCAAATGTCCTGCGCTGAGACGCCACCAATCAGACCAACTGAACTGAGCACCCTCAATACCCTCCCAGTTAAGTCATCGACCCTGCTGAGCCTGCTGGACAGTCCGCACTAAACGTCTCTCCTACTAGAGCTTCTGAACCCCCGTTCCTGTAACTTGCGCTGCTCCTGTCTACTGGCCTCTTATCAGAATCTCTCGCTCTCAACTAGACCAAGCACGTCCCTTCCTTGTAACACCCTGAACTTCTGCCTGCTTTAGCATCACTTCCACTGCTGACATCACGTCTGACACCTTCCACTTTCTTCTTGTCTTCACCTCCGACACATTTTCCCGGATTTCAGTATCTCTAAATTCACACAGCATGCATCTCACCTTTGCCACCTTGTACTCTTCTTTGGCTTGAAGGCCATCTGACTCCACTCTACCAACTCTGCGAGTCTATCCAGAACCAACTGTGCTACTTTTCTATCAGCTTGAATCATCGTTAATTCATCCATCAATGCCCGGATTTTGACCTCATTCTATAGGACGTGGTACTGGCTTCAGACCTCTCAGGATCACCTCCATCACCATCACAAACAGTACTAGAGAGATGACATATCCCATAGCTCCACATACTTTGTAGTGTACTTCATCGTCGAAAAACGCAGCATGAACTCACTGAAGTACATAGCCAGACAATCCCTGAGTCTCTGCGGAACGTAGAAGAACTCCAACGCCAGCTGTACTGAACCATACGCATTAGCAAGATCCAGATAGATAACGTGAATATTCTTCCTTTCAGTTTTAGCCTCGTGGATCTTTGCCCAAATCATTGATACATGTTTCAAGCCGTCCGGAAACTTTAAAGTGTTTATATTCAGCGTTTCCATATCTTCAGTATTTCCCTCAGTACATAATCATAACCCACTCCCGCACACTGCACCCTCCAGTCCTACACATATGTATTTCCATCAATGAAAACATTACTTTAATCCGATGAAATCTTTGTAAAGTAAGAAATGCATTACAGAGATTTTCCCACTATATCAGTTTTTCCAAACTTTTGGGGAGTTGCTGCTACTTTGCGTACCAAAACACAACCCCTAACTCCCCCGACGCCCAAAAATGTATAGACACAACACTAACACCCCTAAAGTATAGTCAACATTTTGTTTGGATTTTCTTGGTACTATTATTTATGTCAAATGAATATCTTTTTTTCCCATTATAATTGTTATATAAATGGGATACACTATATAGTCAAGACAAGATACACTTCAGGTACAATGTGTGTGTGATGTATATTATGGTGCAGATGTTTCACTACCACCCGCTGGTTGCTCACTTTTTCCCAGCGCTGACCTAGAATAATTACCGGATATATATATATATATATATATATATATATATATATATATATATATATGGGCATGAGTATTTCACAGACACGTAAAGGCATGAAATCCTCTATCGTAGAATTCGTGATATAAACATGAATATATATATACCCACTATGAAATGAGTAACGCAAATATGTGTCTCTGCACTCACGTAAAGATATACGCATACCCATAAATATATACATATTCTCAACAGTATATATATATATATATATATATATATATATATATATATATATATATATATATATATATATATAAGTGTGTGTGTGTGCATGTGTGTGTTTGCATGTGTATTTTCTGCCTGAGGAAATTTGTTTAAATCTATTTATTAATTGTTTAATGCGAAAAGGACTAACACTGACAGGATATACATTGGGTCAATTAAGAATAATTTTAAAATTAGATGGAGACAACACAAAATCTCCTTCAACAACATCCAAAATAGAAACCAGACATCTCTATCCCAATACTACTGGCATTTAAAGGAAACGAACAAAACACCGAAAGTAAAATGGAAAGAGAATAATAAATAGAACTAGAACTTGTAAAACCAGGGATAACCCATGCCCTTTGTGCCTACATGAAAAACTGCACATCATTAGATTTCTAAATAGTGAAAAGTTACTAAACCATAGACATGAGTTAACGGTTTTCTGTCGTGTTCAAATGATTTTCGCATTAAACAATTAATAAATAGATTTAAACAAATTAAGTCCATAGTTGAAAAGCCTTAAAAACTCAGCCCAATAATTATTAAGAAAAACCCTTTGATAAAAAAGCCATGTAAATAAACAAATAAATAAACAGATCAAATAGATAATAATGAAACATAACCTTCTAGTCACTCAACGACTCGAGGCAAGGCCATAAAAAAGACGCCGTCTGACCGGCCTAAGCTAAGACCACTCTGGACATAGAATCCCCATTGTAACTTGATACGCATTTTTGGAAGGGGACTGCTCTGTAGATAAAAATTAATTCTTAATTCTTAGCTCTTTAAACCACCTAACTTCAACGGCCGAAACTAGCCGTTTCCATAGCAACTAATGTTCCAACGATACCGCACTTATAAACACTTGCTAACCAAAAGATAGCTTATTCCCAAATTCTCGCTTGACAAGGAAGCGGGTCCAGACACCTTAACTCTACATAACTTCAAAAATTATGTTAGGGGTCTCGGCTCTCGCTTTTGAAACATGAGAACTTTTATGTAGCGAAGGAATCATATTTTTAAAAACTAAATATATATATATATATATATATATATATATATATATATATATATATATATAGTATGCACACGCAGAGGTGCACACAGACATAAATAGATATATAAATATCCAAAGTATTGCTCAAAAGTTAACAGATAAAGCAAAAATGCAATTGAAAAGAATTATTGGTTATTTAGTCGCATTTTGGGAAGTGGACCTGACCGAAAACCTTTTTGTGTACAGTAAGAGCATTAATTCCTTTTATTAAGTCAAAAGTGTATGTATATATATATATATATATATATATATATATATATATATATATATATATATATATATATATATATATATATATATATATATATATATATATATCCTTTCTGTTGTTATCATTTATACTGTGACATGTGACATGGTTTCAAAAATTCAGCTTAGATTGAAACATTCCAAAACCATATGGTACGCAACATCCCAGATGACAAAGATAACAATATGAAAATAACCACTCATAGAAATATAAACAATTTGCCACAACTCTTGCAATTATTTCTACCCATTAAATAATTTGACGCTGGCTTCGCTATGTTGTGTGCAGAGAGTATGGCACCTGGACAAAGATGTTGAGGAAAACTAAAAGAGAAGGGTAAGGATAACGTACTTTCTGTAAAAATTAAGTAGTGAGTGGTAGTCACTAAATAAGCTTGAGCAAGATACTAACAAATGGAGATAGATAGATAGATAGATAGATAGATAGATAGATAGATAGATGTAACGCTGATACCTTCTGGATGACAATAAAATGACATGCATACATATATATATATATATATATATATATATATATATATATATATATATATGAACAGAGAAGGGAAAGGGGTACAGACAGATTAAACTGTACTTCGAAAGGGAAAAAATGAAACTGAGACAGCATCAGAGAAACCAGCTAAATATTTAAACCTTTATCTAATAATTTAACCTTTATCTTAAATCTAATTTTGTAATTTTGAACAACGGACAGGGAAAAAGATTAGTATAAATCGTGCTGATTGTCATTTCGGGAAAATACAGATTTTGATCAATAAAAGTTGTAGCTTTGAAAGTGAAATTGATATGTTTTCTACTTTGACCATAAATCTGTCTTTTAAGAGACGCCAGTATACGTTGTGTAGGAGATCTGGGAACTATACATTTCTCAGCAGCATTGGCACAATATCCCGCTGGTTATAAACATCAGATCGGAAATATTTTGTCCACACCATTAGATAGCTTTAAGTGATGCTACACACACCGCATAAATCGCCGCATGATAGAAATATTCCTTTTTACGCTATTAACCGAGATTATGTTGCTCTAAGCCTGATGGAATCATAAGGTTCCAGTGCTTACCCACAGCTTACATGAATATGAATATATAATGAATGAGATGCAATGTGAAGAGGATGGGCTCGTATTTCCTGCTTTAAAAAATATTTCATCCTTTGAAAAATAGCACATGAATATTGACCTCTGAGTGGGCTCGAACACCGATCAGTAGACATTGGTGGGAAATATATATCATAATCACCAGTGTAATTTAATTTATGCCTATAATTATTATTTCACACACACACACACATATATATGTGTGTGTGTGTGTGTGTGTGTGTGTGTGTGTGTGTGTGTGTGTGTGTGTGTGTGTGTGTGTGTGTGTGTGTGTGTGTGTGTGTGTGTGTGTGTGTGTATATTGGAGAAATTGTATGAAAAAGTTTACTTGTGATGCGTTTCCTCCTTCAGGATTTCATCGGATTAAATTTGTTATGTTGGTACGACTACACATGCGCACGAACGAGAAGTGCTGGGGATTTCATAATATTTTAGAATTTGTTATTTTTTTATCTTATTTATTCAGAGACTTTTCTTTTTCTTTCCATCACTTTCGTTAGTAGGTATCTCACACTGTTATAATAATACTAATCTACCAGGAATGTTGAAATGATGTAAGTGCCAAGGAGCAAATTTACTGTAGATGACCCTGCACTCTCTAGCCATTTTGCAATGGCAAGGTATATTTTGGGGAATCTGAAATATGGGCACTTTCGTACTCAACATCAATAGCACAACAACCAACAATATCTGTGTTGATTATGGGGTGGTCAGGTGGAATTATTGAAAATTGGGATACCTTCCCACTATAGAACCTGTTATCTTCGTTAATAGGACTGGTCTCGGGCAGATCCCCACAAAAATTGTAGGTCATCAGAGGGGGCACATTAGGTTACATATAGAAGTTTAAATGCTCTTGTCAAACATGTGCAGTCGAAATTTAAACTTTAGATGTTTTGTGTGGGTCTCTAAACAGTCAAACCTAAGGGCTAATCTCTTCTCTCTCTCTCTCTCTCTCTATATATATATATATATATTTCTCTCTCTCTATCTATCTATATATATATATATATATATATATATATATATATATATATATATATATATATATATATATATATATATATATATAGCTGTATAACCCGTCTTCGACCGGATCTTTCATTACTGGGAATTTTTGCCATCCAATTGGAGCAGTTTAAGTTTAAAGTCAACCCACCCGAAAATCAATATTAGTAACAATAATGGGGTGCAGCTGAGGCACATCTGCAAATGGTGTTTTAAGAATTTGAATGGGAGGTGGCCCTGAAAAGAGCCGTTTTTGGGTTCTCAATTTTGTAAGGAAGGAACGTCTTCCCTGGACCGTCATAATAATAATATACGATAATTTTGATTTATAATCTAATTTTTTTTATAATTCTAATAATAATGCAAAAAATCCGTTTTTTTCGATTTTTCACCTTGAAGTTTGTAATTTGTTCCACCCAATCAAAACTGACACTGAAGAATTATCTATCAAACAAAAAAAAATTTCATCGAAATTGGATGAAAACTATGGAAACGCATAAACACATCCACACATCCACACATTTTGAGAATTATACATATATATATATATATATATATATATATATATATATATATATATATATATATATATATATATATATATATTGATGTGGGCACCAACGAGGGATTCGAGTGCCCAGGTCGTCGCAAAGTGTAGATTATGAATAGATTATGAAGAGTCCAGTAGCTCATACAGCTGGAGATTTGGCACTGTAAGCACCTGCGAAAAGTTTGAATTTTGACCTGTAACAAACATTTTCAGATTATATAGATGCGAATTAAAATATATTATACGATGACTACTATTAACTTCACCTACTGATTCATGATTCTATCACTAAAATAGCTTTATTTGAATAACAAATACTTAAAAACAACTCTATCGATTTTGCAGTAAAATTTACCTATCAAAAGTGTTGCTTCAGTGTCTCACTGGGATAATAATTCCTGAAGTTTAAATTTTATTAGTTTCAAAGAGGAATTGTTGTAACATCCTAGATTATTCTCAGAGCCCAGTTTGTGCCTGTGTTATTCTATGACTGGGAGTTATATACCTGGAGTATAAGTTAGGCCAGCGTTTACCCCCGGGTATTAAATGTCCTAGACTAGAATGTACCACTTTCTTTTTATGTGCCATATCCTTTCAGGACGTAGGCGATCATGGCTCTCCACCTCCTCCTAACCCTTGCAGCTCTCAACAAGATCCTTTCCTCTGCTCCCCCCAGACCACGTTCTGTCACCTACCTGCTTAAGCTAGCCAGTTGTTACGCGCTGCTTTCCATTGTTTCTCTTTCCCTCTATTCGACCCGTGAGTATCAGATTTTTCAGACCCTTTTTCTTCATTATGTGTCCCAGAAACTTCAGCTGCCCCTTCATGATGTTAAGTATAAGCCTTCTCCTTGTTTACAACCTCTCTAAGACCTCATCGTTGCTCACACGATCCGTCCATGGACCGAGTGTCATATACGCAATCCTTTTCCCATGTAATAAGATTTAAATTATTGTATGTCAAGCAAGAATACAATGGATCGTGTGCAGCATCACACGTTCGCAGAGATTTCTTGTGTATATTCTGCAGTCTTCAGTTTCATTCCGATTCCTTGTTTTTGCTTTGTTTTGCTTTTTTTACTTCTGGATGCTGATTGACTTTGGTCAAATGATTGAAGGATTGTCATATTTGCGATTGACCACTGTTGTCGGAAAATAGTTGTTAATACTGATAGTAAAAAAAGGTATAAACTAGTCTAGGCAGATATTGTTAAGACATAATTATTTTCTACCCTGAAGTAGGCTCGACCCAATCATAGGTTATTCTGGATATGGTTAATTTGTACTGTATATCTTGGGAGGATGTTCATTATGATGCTACACCGCTACTTGTCTTGAGTCTTTTTTTTCAGTGTTTGTTTCAACCTCGACTCATTACTTCGGTTACTGGTAAACTATGCATTTGACTTTCCTTAGATATTTTGCTAGAAATTGTAAGTATATCTTATTAATAGAAAACCTAGTTTTCCATCTAACATCACAGAAAATAGAGCAGAGATGATTAAAGACATCAATGGGAACATGGGGTGTTATATTTATAATTTCCTCTCAGCTAATAAAACATATTCATATGCAACTGAAACTTGAATTTGATCTGCCTCGTCTATTCTCTGAGTTGTAACCAACAGCAAACATTTAATGCAATGCCTTCATGCTAAAGTTATAGTTGAGTTTTACTGTTAATTTTCATGAAAGATCGAGTATTCGAAAATATTTATTTCGCATAGATATGGCAGATGCTATAAATTATAAACTGGTCATTGCTATAAAGAATTATTCTGCTTTTTTCATCATTTTCAACCAAGTGTATGGCGATAAACAAAACCTATAAACTCTGTCAGAGTTAATATTATATTACAAATGTTGCATGACTATGAAAGTAGTTTCCTCACACGCACACGAATATGGTAATTTTCTAAGCGTAGCTTAGATGTAGCACAAGATCGGAAGTATGGGGCCCCCAGTGAGGATCGAATTCACTATTCAATTGTTATTGATCTAGCAAGACAAGCTTCTTAACCATATCACTACGTCGAAGTGATTAAGTGAATATGTGTACATAGCATATGAGTTATAAGTGTAATTGGCGTGCCGAGTTCGAAATTCGATAGGGTTCATTATGTTCACTTTTGTACAAATTCCCCTGACAAATGCATGAATCGATCTCTCCTTCCCCAAGGGTTAAATAACAGGACAGAATGTGCACTGGTTTTGGTTAACAACCAGTCTAGGAAAAGTATAATTCTGAATTCAAAACTGGTTGGTATGGGGCTGGGAATTCCAGCCCTAGAACCCGCTTGCTACGAAAACAACAGTAGCAACTAACATCATTAAACAGGGGAATTTAATGGAACTAGTGACATCTCCATTACCAGTGTTTTCGGCTTTAAATCAGGTGATGGTGAGTAAGAATTTGCACACTAATTATAGTTCATTTCATTTTCTCGGGGAGAGCAAATGTTTTCTTCTGAGGTAGTGACGCTACTTCTTGACAATGGGCCTGACTAATTGGGGGAAAGATACATAAGATATTTGGTATGATATGATTTTCGAAGAAATAAGGGAGTTACAGCAAATGATTCTGGGCGGATGAAAATCTATAAATTTTAGTTTATTGCTCTGCACTATATGTCAGTTATTCCAAAATATAATTTTACATATTAAATATACCTATTAAAAATCATTTTTATACAAACAGAAAGAGAGAAATAAATAGGTTGATATTCGGTAGATATTTATAAAAAAAAATATTGTATATGGTCTTCAAAACTTTGGGAACATACAGAAAAAGCAATATATTGGTCTCTTTTAGTTACAAAATTTAGTTGATAATTTTGTTTTTCTTTGCCTTTAACCCGCTATCCATTGACAAATTATAGCTTCTCTTTTTTCCATATCTTATTTCATAGCATCGTGAAATTTAGATTAATACCTTTTGTATCATTTAAGCTGACTTAGATTCAACTAAATTCTGTTGTTAGTCTGTATATCTAGATTGAAGCATTACGAATGGACCCACTAGATTTTAATGAATATATACAATGAAAGGGAACTGATTGGTGCTTAATTAAATGAAACAGACCTCCACCTGAAATGTATGTTTGATGCTTTAACAAAAAATCTGCATTATTCTTACGTCGGAAAAAATGATAATTTATCTTTCATGTAGAGAAATAATTTAAATAAGTTTCAAATTTTTATCAGACGTGTCTGGACGAACGGTTTAGCTGATAAGTTACCATACTATTTTTTTAATTTCTTATCGTTTTTTTATTAAGCATCCCACATTGTAATAACATAAGATCTGCCAAGAAAGGTGAAATGTTGTAAGAACCTGTACGCAAATTTACAATGGATGTTTTAGCGATGGATAATCCGGATTATTCTTACAACGGAACAAATTAAAATTTATCTTTCATGTAGGGAAATAATAATGATAATAATAATTTATTCAGTAATAAAGGAAGCCAACAAGTACAAACTGGAGTTGCAAGTGGGTGATGAAATACAAATAAAGCATAATGCACTGACTGAAACTGCAAAATACTTAAAAAAGAAACTAAAAGAAACGACCAGATACAGAAATAATGGCAAGATAAACGGCTTCACGGTCAATACACTGGCGTAACAACAAGATGATGTAGACAAAACCCGTACCCATCAGTTGTCATGTAGTGCAGAGTTAAAAGCTGAAACTGAAGGTTTTATTTTTGCAATACTTGCTAACTAGAAATTACCAAGCACACATACTGAAAAATTGTGTTAGTTCAAAATGCAGATTCTGTGATAAATATCCAGAAACAATTGACTATCTTGTATCACTTTTCGAGGTATTGGCACCCACTAAATATAAAACACGACACGACTGAATGAGCCAATATCTAAATTGCGAAATCTGCAACACTTACAGAAAGGAAACTGAAAGAAATTTGTATGAACATCACCCAGACCTGTAACAATTTTATCGGATTTTACAATACACACATACAGAAGCTAATCGCCCTGACATCGTGATTAGAGACCGCAAAGACAAAATGTGCCTCCCTATTGACATGGCAGCCCCTGTAGACTGCAACGTATCTTTGAAGATCTTGAAAAACTATCAAAATACAAGGACCTTGAAATCGAAATCTCAAAAATGTTGCGCACGAAGACATTACCAATTCCTCGGATTGATTGGAAATTATTCCAATAGACTCATTGAAGGAATCTCTGGTAGCCCATGCCTTACAGAAATACAAACATTGTACTCACAAGTACAGCCCACACCTTACGGAGAGCTTTATGTATAAAAAATATGTGCGATTATTTTTTTTCAAAACCGTTCAGTGGAAAATGTCATGATGCCATTTCTGACCTTATGTCTCTGGTCGGGAGCCGCTAAGAAATGAGTATACACCAGAAACCAAAGGAAATAAAACGATAATAATTATAATAAATGAATGATATTAAAAGATTGGACGCCAAGACCATAAAAATGTTTACCCAAATAAGGATGCACCACCAGACATCAGATGTTGATAGACTGTTCCTACCAAGAGCTTTAGGGGGTTTAATCCAACTTGAACTAACTCTAAAAACTAAAACAATCGGATTGGAAGCGTACTTCACAAAAACCAATGACCCTCTCCTACAAATAGTAAAACACCAAATGAAACAGATTAATATACCTGAAATCCTACCAACAAAAAACCAAGCGAATACCATCTACGCCAAACGAGTATAACAGAAAGAAAAACAACTTGGCCAAATGAAATTACAAAAAAACAAAAATACTGGCGAACAAGGCGTTGCATAGCAAATACCTAAAATGAACGAAAGTAGCAGAAGTGGACAAACAGAAAACACGTTAGTGGCTGAGGAGGACCGGGTTGAAAACTGAAACAGAAGGCCCAAATTATTGCAGCTCAGGACCAAAGCCTCGCAAACAGATCTTATTACTGTAACATAATCAAGTATGGAACTAACCCGAAATGTAAGATCTGCGGAAAATATGATGAAACTATCGACCATATTATCTCAGAATGTCCGGAACTCGCAAAAACTTAATATACCCACAGACATAACAAGGTAGCGACATATGTACACTGGAAGATATGCAAGAAGCACAAAATTAAAACACCGAGAGATGATATGAGCACCAACCAGACATAGTTAACAAAAATAATGATGTAACTATCCTTTAAGACATGACAATTCAAACTGACAAGGGAATAACTGCCAACAGATCTGATATTATCATAAAAACAAGGAATTCAGGAAGTGTATGCTTATTGACATAGCAGTACCATCTGAGAGAAACACATTCATGAAAATTATCGAGTAATTGTCCAAATACAAGGACCTGGAGATCGAGATTAACAGAATGTGGAGAATGAAGGCTGAGACTGTACCAATAGTAATCGATGCTCTGGGCCTCGTGAGAAAAGGAATCGACATTTTTACTAACAGTGTCCCAGGTAATATAAACATACAAGTTGCCCAGAAAATCGTCCTACTAAGAACATCCCATATATTAAGAAAAGTGCTATAAATTAAATGACAATTCTCTTATAGGACCTAAGGACCATAGTTTAGACCAGGCTCTATAGGATACAAAGCAAGAAACATAACATACACAAATAATAATAATAATAATAATAATAATAATAATAATAATAATAATAATAATAATAATAATACATCGACGCAGTCGTAGAGCAACCGCAATTGAGATTGGGAAGTCATTGATCTTGTTAATGTTTGCATAGTATATTCACCGCCGGTGCTACATACAGTTTAGAATTCAGAGCTGTCTTTCTTCTAGACTCGTTGCCAACCATGGCCAGAGATCTCGTCATAGTACTATTTCACCCATAGAGGATGAATTTATACCTTTCTCAGTTTGCATGAAAATGCGAGTCGATAATCATTACAGCACCTGACCATCCTTTATAGATATATTTCTTTAAAAAATAAAATACATTTTTACTATTTGATTTTATCAGACTATTGATCGCTAGAGGTTAGTTCTGTTTTGTTTCAATTACATTTAAGAGACAACACAAACAAATGATTATACCTGTAAGAGTTGATACTTTGAAGGAATATTTCCGAAATAGATAGAATAATTATTACTTTTCCAAAATTGAAGCATTACACATAATAAATAACAAAGAAAAGCTCTTTCCACAACGCATCAATTGTATTATTACTGAAGAGAAACGCCTATTTATTAAGAGAAACTTCGGTATAAATAGGTTAAATTAAGTCATATAGCTTAGACAGAAATTACGTTTTCAAGTTCTTAGTCTTGAAATAATCGTTAAATCACATGTAATTTAGTTGGTTGTTTTTGTCATATATCAAACTCTATGGGCTACTTAATGCCGAAATCTAAATATTTTGTAATTAATTTAATTTTATTCAAAGTCTTACAAAATTAAACCCATAGCAGTGGGGTGCGCGTAAGTGAATATAACGAAGCCAACTAGAATTGGTACTCGGCTCTCCGATTAACAATTCCGAGCCATTATCCATTACCCGCAAATCCAATCTTCCATCGCCTGGTATTCCTAAGCAGTCACCCATCTAGGTACTGACCAATCTCAACGTGGCTTAACATCGGAATGTGTCAAGTAAATAATGCTGTTAACTATCTCAGCTAATACTAAAAAAATGATGACAAACACAAATTTATATCTGACAGCTATTAATGAAATTTTAAACATTAAAAGATTAATAAAAGGAATTTTAACCACATTTTCGAGATTGATGATCAATAAAACTCTGTTAAATGCAATTCAAACCGCTTTCCTTTTTCAACTAATTTCTTTTCATGAATTTCAGCTTTTAAACTAGATTCATGATAGCTTGATAAGGATCTCACATTAAATCGCTAAACACAGAGACACTGTCTACTAGTGTCAACAAAACTGAAATTTGCCTGTGGAATAAAGAAAAAATGTGCCTGCGTATTCGGTCAATATTTGAACTTGAGCAAGGCTGGCTTTTATTGATTTTCTTTGAACCAGATTGGATAGCCTTCTCTTATTTAACTTGCGATGTTAGTATAAGCATAAAAGATCTAATCTGAAGTCTATCAATTGGCACTTTTGCCAAAATAAAATCTACTATTGTTGTTTTTAGCCCAATGTCCCTACGTAGATTCGTAAAATCCGATTTACGTAAGGGCGCTAACATTAACTAAGACGTTATATAAATGTACACGGATTCATACACGCACATAGACTCATGCATGTAGAGAACCACAGCGCAATACATTTCTATCATATAACTAACCATATCAATCAGTTCACAGGGTATTAAAAAACACCTTGCATACCTTCCAGTAGAAATAGGCATCATAAATCCAAAAATTCCTGTTGAATACTCTCGAGAAGAAAGTCTTCCATGTAATCTCATGAAAACGGAAATGTGTATAATGACACATCTTCTTTACGTAAACAAGTTTTGTGTTAAAAAAAGCCCCACACGTAAAAGTATTCTGGTGAATCTTATTTTTAAAAAGATTACAGGAAAATAATGAAAAAACCCCACGGAGATTTTGGCCATGATATTCGGTTGACTGTATGGTGACAAAGTATGAAATATGAGCATGTATTTCAGATACATGCTCATATGTGTATGTATTATATAAGAAACACTTTCTCTATTTTTTCTTTCTCTCCTGAACTCTGCCGAATCATTCATCTCTACATCAAATCCTTTTCAAGTTACAATGCATAGGATATAGATCACCTTGCCATGACATTTCATGTTGGTTGGTCGATTTTACTATATCCCTCCGAATTGCATTATTTAATGTCGAAGTTAGTCACTTTTTTATCCAGAACGACATATGTGTCTTATAAAAGAAAAATTATAAGAAATTAATAATTATTATGTTAGCCTATCTATATTAATTACCATAATATTTTCCTGTTTTACACAAATTCTTTTCAATTAGAAAGTTAGAATTTAAATATAAAATTACAAGTAACAATAATTAGATTTTAAGAATTAGTTTCAACATGTGGAAATGGCATCTTTTTTCTTTGTTAACAAGGAGAAAAACTATTTATATGCACTCACTGGCCATTTAAATACAAATTTATACAAATATTTTATCAGCCAATTAAGATAGCGATCTAAATATGGCCATGACTACCTGCTGAATTTCATTTCATGCATTATTATGGGAAAGTTATTCTAACTGACTTTGAATGCGACATGGTGCCAGAATGACGGGTTTGAATATTTGAAAAACTGCTGATCTACAAGGATTTCCAAACACAATCACCTAGTGTTTACAGAAAACGACCAGAAATAGTAAAATTTCAAGTGAGCAATACTAATGAGGGAAAAATTTCATAGATTAAAAAGTTAAGAAGAAAATAGCCATACTGGTTTCAGATCATAAAAAGTCAACAGTCACTCAAATAGCTATTCTTTACAACGAGGATATGAAGAAGAGCACCTTTAAATGCACAACAATTCGAAACTTAATGCAGGTTGGCTAAAGCTACAAAGAACCATACCAAATGCCACTTCTGTCAGATAAGAACCCGAGGCTTTAATTCGCTAAGGATCATAAAAGTTGGGCAATGGAACATTGGAAATGCGCTACCTGGTCTGTTGTCTCGGTTTCTGTTGCAATCATTCGGATGACATTTAGTGTAAATTAAAATATGGATACATATTTCTTTGTATCAACGTTTCAGGCTAAATGTGGTGGCATAATAGCATAGTTAATATTTTTGGCAAACATTTGGGCACTAACAGATCGTTTAAATGCAGAAATATACTACGGTGGCAACGTGTCCTAATTTATGTCTACGAGGCATCCATACGATGGTGGTAAATTGAAGCAGGTCAATGTCCGTGTCACAAATTGAAAATAGTCACAAATTGGTTCATGGAACTTAGCAACGTGTTTTCTCTGTTGAAATAGTCTTCAAAGTCATCGGATCGGAATCCATTAGAATACCTTTGAGATGAGGTTCAACGTGAAATTAGAATTCTGGATGTGAAGGCAGCCAATCTTTAATATTAACGGCATAGACCCAAATTTTAACGTTCAACCCCTGCCAAAAACTTTAAGGTAGTCCTAAATAAAAAAAAAAATATGGCCCAACCCGGTAATAGAATAGTATGATAGTATGACTAACAAAGTGACTGGTGTATATATATATATATATATATATATATATATATATATATATATATATATATATATATATATATATATATATATATATATATATACACACATATATATATATATATATACATATATATATATATATATATATATATATATATATATATATATATATATATATATATATATATTCCTTTCGTTAAATATGACGATCAAGGAAATTTATTTTATTTAGTTTTTTCCTGCATTCTTACATTTTTCCGTTTGGTGGGAGTGAGGGGGTACAGAACTGTCCATACCATCCATTGTCTCAAGCGCTTTCGATCACTTTAGCCATTTTCAAGGGGTTTTGTTTTGGAGTAGTTTTATTGTTTTGACTGCTTGAGATGTATTTTTTGTGTGGTTTTGAATACCAGTATGAGCGTTTATTCCAAGCTTTTGCATGTTTGGCACAGCTGGAATTAGAGTGAGCATCTTTCTATTAAAAAGATTCAGTACGCCGTTCCAATTGTTAAACAAGGTAAGTTTGATAGTGGGAGAGATATGTCTGATATATATGTCCTCTATTATAGCGATATATTTTCGGTAATTTAACTTACATAGAATTGTAGTGTTTTCTTAAGGTTTCTTGTAGATTGTGGGTTGATAGATGTTTTTTATTGCACTTTGCTCTGATAAGAGACAGTTGAGGCGCCTTCTCAAGAAGGTCGTAGTATGTCTGATTGATTTATGACAAAAAATACAGTCTTGTACTAGGCAGTGAAATTGATAAAATATTTAACGAAAGATTAAAAAAACGGTTGCTGCCCAAATATATATATATATATATATATATATATATATATATATATATATATGACAATACTGTCATGATCAGTGTTTTGTAACAGTATCGGCTGTCAAAGCAAGAAAAAAAACTATCATACTGTACTTAATTTGAACATCAAGTAAAGTGGTTTAAATTCATGAAAGATGAATTCAAAAGGAAATTATTTTTTTTGACAAGCGTTTCCGATAGATAATTTTATGGACTATTTATTTATTGGGAGATTTTTTTTTGGTGGGGGGTTAAGTTTCATATGATTCTTTCTTTTGAATTATCAATAAGAATGAATCATTAATCAAATTTTAAATAAAAATTATTCATTATATTTTTATTATTAGTCTTCAGTTGTGATCTCAACTATTTTCAATCTGTCCCTTGAGATGTAAACATAAGCTTCTAGGCTGACAGTCTGATGAAATTTATTTTCGTGAAAAATATTATTGACTTTATCTTCATCTAATGTAACAGAATTTCCTCTCCGAAATTTCATGAAAGTCATTTCTAAATTTGAAAAATATAATCTGCACTGAAATCGAAGAGCAGAGAGGAGAAATGGAGGAATAAGTATTATGAAATTACATTTTAAGGAGATAAAGAATTGCAAGGAGACGAATGTAAGATTCTATAAATGGGTTTTGCAAAATATTCATTATGTTGACGTCACCATTTTTGAAAGAAGAATTAATATGGTCAGTAATGCATATTCTAGGTTGAGCGGGTAGTGCTACAGTTATCGATGCGGAATGTGGAATCAGAGCCGCGTTCAAGTTCCGAACTAGTCACTTATTTTCACTTACGCACAAATGCCCTTGAGAAATGCATGACTCATCTCTTTTCCATACAACTATGGGTTAAATAACAGAGTAGACTGGATTCTCTGGCCTTGATTGGCAACCAGTTTAAGAAAAGGGAAAAATTCACACCATAGAGAATCAAACAAGAAACCATTCCACTATCTTTCCCATGAATGGTTATCAATTAACAGATAATAAAGAAAAATGAATCTGTGAAGAGCCATGATCGCAAACAACCTAAAGGGACATGACAATTAAAATAAATGCTGACTTTAGAAAATGCATGATGAATATATGGCCAAAGTATTCTCACTGGACTAATAGCAATTGGGATACTAATATAAAATAGATATTATCTATATCTTGGTTGAACGACATGACAGCTAACACAACAACTGTTACTGATAAGAAATATATTCATTCATTTATATGTGGGCTATTATAGAAATTGCATATTAGCCTCGGTAACGTAAATTATTCACATTCCTTTTACCTAGACAAGCAACTGAAAAACTGTTATCCCTTCTCCGTTCTTTATGTGATTACTGAATTTTTGTTTTATTTTCATATAAATATGTACGTAATTCTGAAATGCGCGAACAGGATTTTAGATTTGTACAGTTGCTCTTCACTTCCCACTAATATCTATGCGAAAGGCATGTGATATTGTGCCGGAAAATGCTTAGTCGGGCGCACCTGAGGGTTGACTTGGAGTCAGTCCACGCCATCGAATGCAGAATTACGTGACCTCACGTTGAATAGATGGATATATAAACAAAAGTTTCAAGCCGTACGACCGGCGTGGGGCGACGATGGGAATTCATACCACAGACTGGGTGAGAGTAAATGACGAAATATTGTAGTGATTAAAATGCTAAGTAATATAGATTCAAGTCTCATGTTATCATTTAATCGACACCCTACATCATTACACATAAATCCACCTTCTCGTTTTCTGTCCCATTATCATATATCTTGACAATATACTACAACACTCTCTTGCAACGTTATTTGTAGGATTGACCACTTGGTCAAACAATTCTGCCCTGACAAACATATCATCAGTGGAAGTAGCAGAAGAAACCTATTACCTTATTGTCAGCCTGGTACATTTAGTTTAATCATATGCAATTATTTGTGTGCAATCCATAAAAAGTGGCAATGTATTATCTTTAAAAAATTAGAACATTATGGTGCACCACTATAAATGACATGATGTATTCGATGTCATTAATAGTGATAAAGATGCATGTTTAATATTCAAATGTATTTCGGTCTGAAAATTTTAACGACGATGTTTTTAATTGCTTCTCTGATTACATACTTCTCTTTTCCTAACGAACAGGAATCCATGTAAGAAACCGATTAACAACATTATAGCAACTACTTGCGATTATATTAACTGAAATCTTATAACAAATTTTAAAATGCGATCAACCATTAAATTCCCTTTATTACAAACTGTTCGGTAAATATACTAAATTTTTCAATTGATGAAATTAAATATTTTCTTTTTCACATTGAACTAGTTAATGAGTTACCAACGAACAATACCAGAAGTAATAGGTACTAATGTCGAAAGAACTACTTGAAATTTAACACCTAATTGTATGTCTACCAATTCCTTTTTCTAAAAAAAAGCATGCTCAGTAATTTTAATCTGAAAATCAAGGTTAAAAAACTAATGTGATAATAAACCAACATCCCAAAACGCGTATGTTACAGAAAATGAACAGCAAAGCTAATGCTTAAATGTTTTCTGAAAAATCGCTGCTATATATGATTTGATCGGTAAACAAAATAAAGGCGGACAAAGACTTCAGGTAAAATATTTAGATAAATATAACTTCGTGTAGCAGAAATCTACGTGTGTAAAACAGAAATATTTTCATCCATTATCTGATTCATTCTAACAATAAAAATATAAAAATAACTAAGAATATACGGTAAAACATATTTTAAATATTAAACATGCGATTGAAAACCTTACAGTAGAAAGATGTTGATAATCTTTTTATTCCCATGAAATCATGGATTCTGTTTCATGTTGATTTAAAAAGATCTCATTAAAGCCTCAGTATAATAGGATGATATGGTGTTAAAGATATGTTATATAGTGTACTCAGTGATTAAGTTTTTATTTACCTCAATCAATTTCCAAAATATTTGTCTTTGTATGCGTAGTACAGGTAGATCATCGCTAATCCTGTATCATTGGAACAGGTATGTTATTGGATATGTTATTTTACCTGATATTTGAAGGTTATGTGAGAACACACTTGGCCTAGCAGCTAACCACTTCACTTTTGATGGTCGTAGGTGGCAGGAAAGCAAGAAAGCTGAATGGAGTTCCACAAACGAGGAATGAAAGAAAAGAAACTACTAGAATAGAACTTCAGGCTGCGCCTACCTATTTCAAAAATAAAACGATGAGACCTCGTTGCCAATCTAGTAGTACGTTTAAATTCATGCAGTCAAGGTATCATGGATGAAAAGTCATTAAAACAATTGCGATGAAAATATTTATAGAAACGGGAGAGGAAAGCTACAGCACACTGGTGGGAATGTGACTGAAGTCGAGATGCCAGATCAGGACCGATAATATTAGAGAACCTTCTTTGGATTTTTTCGAACATTTCGAGATATATAGCAGGGGCATCAGACCAAATAGGCCACAATATTCAATGCACGGACGAGTGGTAGATGTATAAACATGCAAGAAATGTTCTGGTGAAAAGAATTATCTGGCACGACACAGTGAACTAACATCCCTATCAGTAAACCCAGCAAGATTCAATATAATCACTCCACTTCATGTCAGTGAGACCAAGAAGGTGAAAAGAGTTTCTCTCCTGGAGGTCAGCATCAGCCATGCAGATAGAAATCAAAAATATTTTTCAATGATGTTAAAAGATAGCCGTTTCATTTGGATTCGTTAAAATTTAGAAGCCATTTCTTGCCTCAGATGACAATTGATTGTGCGTCCTTTTCGAGATCAGCTGGCAGTTTTACTTTATCGGTCCCATTGGACTTAAGACTGAGTAAATAGTTATGTCATCAGTATAAATACTGAGTTGGAAACTGATGATATCAGGAAAGTTGTTAATGAAAATAAGAAACAACGTAGGTTCAAGGACCCCGCATTAATGTGAAAGGACCTAGAAGAGTGATCGTAAAACACATTTTCCCGACCTTAGAAGAGATATTAGATCAAGTCGATTATTCGGCCAAAGATACCACAGCTTCAAACCATAAACAAAGCTAGCATGCCAAACCCTATAAAATGCCTTTTAAATATCTAAAACTACAATCAGAACCTAGTCGTTCTTATCTAAAACTTGATTAATAAATTCAGTAATAACCGTTAACTAATTGGCATTTGACCTAGAGAAGAGAAAGTCATATTGTTATCGTGACGCTTAACCAATTCATAACTGATTAGAGATTCTCGTACTTTGCTAAAAAGATGTAAAAGTCTAATTGGACAGTAATTCTAGGGATCAGAATGTTCTTAAAGACAGGATCTACAGAAGATTTCTCAGAAGCTGGAAAGCAAAAAGGAGCGAAGCGTTTGTGGTTGAGCTTGGAGAGAACAGATGCTAGTTCAGAGGCACATTTCTTTAAGAGAATTGGGAGGATACCATCAGGTTCGCATATACTGTGAGAATATAGTTCAGAGATGATAGCAGAAACCATGGACGGATTTATATACATACACAGCAGAGATTCCGTTTTCTGTGGAAAATCAGGGAAACAAAAATGTCCAAAGTCAAAACAATATTCCTGAAACTAGAGACCGACTTGCACACCAGCTAAGAAATGCATACAAAATGATTGCATCTATGTTATGCTTGTACAGTAAAAAATCATCCCGTTAACTATTATGCGATTGCTGCGATCCTCTTGCAAGACACTCTTCTATCTGTCTAAACGTCTGGAGGCTTCTACAAAGTTAAATACTGAAATAACGCAATGATATATGAACCCCAGTATAAAGATTAACTTTAAGAAAAATTATAAAATATTTAAATCATTTAATGTTCACCCTAATTTTGTAATACATAGGAAATTTCTAATCAAATCGTTCTCATGCAGAGTATATTAAAACATCAATACAAAGCAGCTAAAAGGAACATTTTGTGCTTTTTTATTAAATACTCGTACAATACAAGACCCAATTGCGAGCCAAAGAAGAATGGAACTAGATGAAAGACAAATCTTTAACAACAACTGGCGTTCATTTAAACTTGCGATAAAACCTAATGTAACTCCTGTAATACACTGTAACTCGCATAGCACATATTAAGTGATAATGAAAGCTTGCGGGGAAAATACGTATTTCTATTCCATTATAAATAAAGAGTAAAATACCACGGTTTTAACCAATATTTCTATTTCATATTTGACATGTATACATTCACAAAGTCATATTTTCCCTAAATAGATATTTTTCTTCTTCTTTTTTCATATAATATCTATCAGTACATTTTTTTATTTTTTTAAATTGACGTGAATTGATAGAATGCAATAATCATGTAAAACAACATATTTTAAAATATTATTGCTCTGCGTGATCAGAATATAATCAATAAAACAATAAGATATTGGAGAATTTATATTGAACATAAATTTACGTAGATCGTTCAATGACAACAAAATATTTTGGCTTACAACATAATTCTGGAAAACATTTGCAGGCAGAATCCAAAGATACAGGATGTAAGAATCACTAATTATTCTGCAAAGTTCTTAGGCGATTTTAAATTCAAAATCTTATTTTAACATTTAACATATGTTTCTTTTATTTTAGTTATTCTATTAAATTTCAAAATTTACCATCACATGTAACTATTATCTAAATATGTCCATCGACAATGATTTTCACTTTGAAAATATGATACAATACACTCCTTTCAGCAATAAAATTTTGTAATTCACTATATCGTCCCTTACGTTAATGAAAATTAAAATTATTTTAATAGCATGTTTCTTAAAGACGTAGACATCTATGACTCTCTACAGATTCCTTTTTTTAAGATTTGTGAACTCCCATACATTCTTGGGAAATATAGGAGACTGGCTTTCCGTGGCCCTCTCCTAGATTTGAAATTCAGAGTATTCTTTCTCTTGGACATATAATGAGTCTACCTTGCTCTTTAATCCTTACCTGGGGCGAGGTAGTAGGGAGAGATCCGTGTCTTGACCAAGAGCATTTGTAAAAAAGGGAAGGCAGCAGATTAGCTCGGATTTTGAACTCAGTTAACTGATACACAACCCGATACACAATCCAGATATCCACGCAATTGCCATTATAGTTATCTGAAATCATGTAATAATAGAAGAACAATTGCAACTATTACGGATAGAATATCTGGAACAAGGTTTTATCAGGAAATGAGGACACAAATTGCAAGGCAAATTATCAGAGAAAAACATCAAAAAATGTGGCGACGATATTGAAGTGTTGAAATATTGGCTAATTTATATTAAAAAAAACCGTGGTATGAAGTAATGTTATGAAAATATTGATGTTGCGTTTGTTGTTATATGAAAACCCAATCTAAGCATAGTATATAATGAAACAAAAATATACCCAGGTCTACGGATAACCATACCAGAAGATCATATAATTAACTTAATGAAGAAGGAAAACTAATTACCTAGATCTATGGCAAGAAATTTGGCAACGAAAATAAAAGTAATTATTACTTCTATAATTTGAGTCATTGGGTACTCTCCTACATTCCAAGAGTAAAAAAATGATTTTGAAGGAAAGCAGAAGTGATATAGGACATTTAATATCTCAAGAGCAAAAACCATCATTAAAATTCTAAGATGTGCCATTTAACTTCTAATTATTGTAAATGCATTTGATATGAAGTTATTGAAAAACAACCAAAATTTGAAAACCGGCTAATAAAATATGTTTATAGAATACTGATTCTTGAATAATTTTCATCCAATGCGCAATAATTTTAAAAATAACTTCCTATATTATTCACAAATATCGAATTTAAAGACGATAAAAATTGTAATGTATTGAAAGTTGCTAGACGTAACGCAAAAAAAAATAACAGCTATTTTCCTCTTATACGACCGAAATCCAGTTGTAACGAAATTACAAAAAGCTTTAATTTACTCGCACTATTTTTTAGTAGAGGCTGAAGAAAAATGAGTACTTGAGTAATTTTTTTTCTTCGTTCCAGAATGAAAATCATGAAAAAGAGTTTGGAAAAAGTTATTAAATATGGCCACCATGTTTTTTGATCTTTAACCATGTACCTGGTTGGTAATGAAAGTATATATTTTTGTATATACCTTCAAAGAAAGGTAATTAATTACTTAATTTGCGTAATTGTTCTATAAAATAAATAAACACTCATATTTAAATACAGTTACTTCGATTAAGAAGCTGTGTTAAGTGTTGCCTTTTTTATAGGTTTTAAAGAAGACAAAATGAATGGATTCATACTGAGAATTCTGAATCGCTGTGTTTATATTGATAAGGCAGGAGTATAGTACACTGAACTGGGAACAATTCTGAATGAAAATGGGCCTTTCTTTCGTGAATTTAGAAATATCTGTTCACATTCTCTACCACTTTATTGTGTTTCTCGTCGTTTAAATAGCCTCATAATGAATTAATGTTAGAAGCAAGTGAAAGATAACAGTAAATAGTACTTTTAACGAGATCCTTGATTTAATTGTCCCAATATATGACTAGTAAAAATATCTGAGTTAGTACAAAAGTTACAAAAAGTTACATAAATAGTAAGGGTTATATAAACAAATATTGCAGTTTTAATTGGTCGCAGGTCAATTTATCCTAATGAAGTTGATTTTTTAATTATATTCAAAAACCCATTCATGAACCCGAATCTGATATCGTAATATTTATACGAAGAAATATCTTCAAGACACTTTTTCCTTGTGCAATATGAATTATATGTCCACAAGGTTACAGTCAGCAGTAGACATGCAATCTGACATGCAATCATTCTCGGATATATGCTGATTAACTTACGCATAATCTAATTTCGACCTCATTAGGATTCTCTGAACATGAAAGTTCAATAACAGATTTATTACAACACTTTATGCTGATGTAAATATATATGGAATTTCATGCACATATCAACCAAGTCTTTTAATAAAGCTTTTTAAATGTCATGTCTCTTCAGCACGTAGATGGTCATGGCTCTCCACAGCTCTCTTTATTATTAACCGTAAGTTACTATGACTTCTTGGGAAAGAGTTTCCCAGTGTCTTCTCCATAGTTTTAAATTCTCCCTGACTAGCTCTCATTCAAGACTAGAGAGCCCATTCTACTCTTCTATTTAACCTATAGCTGTTTCGTGGGCGAGGGTAAAAAGTTCATCCATTTTCCAAGGGCATACTGCGAAATTTATTGCAACAGACTTAACCCGAATTTGAATTCGACTCGCCAAATTTGAACATTCCGTCACGTTTCCGGCATATTCCCAGTTTTTTCTGAATTACTAATTCCAGAAACCATTAGTTGCCTCAGCGAGATATTTTAAATCGTTTTTACTAAAGCCCAATATCGTGCGGTTAAACAACAAACAATCGGGGGAAAAGAATCTTTTCGAAATGTAAGGAAAATATTGGGAACGTTGAGGAAATGCAGGCAAATATTGATGGCTTTATTACCTACCTCTAAGCAAAAAAGCAAAAGCTGGAACGATTGATTATAAAACGATACACCTTGAATTTCAGCAATCGATACAGATACTAAATCGATGAATGTGAAAACGGATGATAGAACACACAGACGTGTGTGGGTCTGGGTGCGCTCGCGCGTGTATGTGTGTGTTTGTGTATGTATTTGTGTGTGTGTTGATCGTCTCATGGAGTTAATAAGCCAGTCTCAGCGAAGATGCGGGTAATGTGACGGATGTCGGCACGGAGGGTCGTATCGGCGAGCAGAGTTCAAATTCCGAGCTAGTCAACTGCGTTCATTTTCACTCTGGAAAGGCATGATATCGTCTCCTCTCTCTACAACTATTGGATAAACGGTGTAGCACTGGGTTCTCTAGTTTTAGGGGTTAATCAATCTAAGAGAAAAAAAACTCTGAATTCCTAACAGTGGAGAAGGCACGGGAAACCAATACACTGTCTTCTCCCAAAATGTATAGCAATCCCCAGCTAATAAAGAAAAGGAATCTGTGGAGAGCCATGATCGTCTACGTTCTGAAAGAATATAACGTTTTTTAAGCTAGTTTCACAGGTCATTAGCGAGTGCCTTGTATTTGCTACTTTGTAGTAAACTAAGAAAAAACACTAAATGTATACATATGTGCACATCTATATCTGGGTGGGAGTGTATGCTTCTGTATGTGTGCTTGTGCGTGTGACCTAATCACAGATGCTAGCAACAAAGAAAATAGATTGAAAGTTCAGATGCTAGCCAAATCTATTAATGTTCATGTTCATGGTAATTCTCCTTTGCAAGTAATGAACTCTGCGTGAGTCAAGTAAAATTCCTTGCTTTCTCACAAATATAGTCATCATATGTGTATATACAGAGTTCTTAGGCGTCTGTTACATAGTTCTCAATAATTATCGGTCTCAGCGAGGATGACAGATTTTGCAGTAGCTGTCCAGTAGAAAACTATAAATAAGTACGAATGAATTTACACATTTTGTCAATCGGGACGGTGACGCTGTTAAATAAAGGCGAATGGTGGGGAGAGTAGTCCTTCATAAGACACTTTTCCGTCAATTGGATGATAGTTCCACGTGAGAGCGTTGCGATTTTTGTAAATTTTCTTGCATTGGTTTTGTAAGCTCAAAATGTACAATCATAAATTCATATATATATATATATATATATATATATATATATATATATATATATATATATATGAAGAAATATAGTCTTAAAGTGTGCTATATTTATGGGATAAAGTGCTCAATATCAGAGATAGAGCGTGTGTAAATATAAACATATTTACATATATATATATATATATATATATATATATAAAAGTGGACATGGAAGTCAGCACTTAGAGGCGACAGTCTGTTTCATGCTAATGCAATCGTCAGACGCCTGACGATTGCACTAGCATGAAACAGACTGTCGCCTCTAAGTGCTGACTTCCATGTCCACTTTTATATTTACACACGCTCTATCTCTGATATTGAGCACTATATCCCATAAATATAGCACACTTTAAGACTATATTTCTTCATATATATATATATATATATATATATATATATATATATATATATATATATATATATATATGAATAAAAAGAGACAAAAGGAAAATGTATACTTAGCCGATGCATTTCATGTGAAAAATTCAAAAGAAAACAGTTAAATCCATAACTTTGGAGGTGGACAGCACAAACGTCCATCTCATACCATAACAACCTCATCACTATCTAAACAATATTCATTTATAAAACAAAAATTATTAAATATTACTCGCTCAACTACATTTTACTATACTTTAAATGAGACTTTATGTCTTCCATATGCTTTGACTGACATTTCAACCATCTGATGAACATTCATGAACGTTCTCAAATTTATAAGCTTTGATAAACCAATGAGATCCTTGCGTATGTATAGAAATGCGTGCAGCATAAGAAATCCTACATTGACTTGATAAAGTCCCTCAGAGGACGAAAGGCACTGGCTCAGTATAGTTTTACCTCGTGTCTCTTTTCATTCATTTTGTCTCTTCTACAGATGATCGCTATCGGATAATATATATATATATATATATATATATATATATATATATATATATATATATATAAAGAATTAATGGATTTATTTTTAATCTGCAATTTTTATTAATTCAAATGTTATTATAGTAATCACTGTTTAATAAATAAAAATCGGATATCTATTTCAAATATGAAGTGTCCACTATAATGACATTTGCCGGTCAATACAACTGATTTCAAAATTTCTGATACAAGCCTGGCACAAATATCACCAGTTATTTCTATCCAGGGCAACTGGCTCAAAGTTAGTATAAAGTTAGTATGAATATTTTTTTATAATAGTTCTACATCTGTTTTGTTTTATTTTAAAAACACAAACCTAAATTAAATGTTATCACCGTGGCCAAATTTATAAGCAACTTTACGCCTAATGGAACTTGACTGAAGTAGAATTTACTTTCACTTTTTATTTCTAAATGCTTATATATAAAGCCGCCATAATGTCTCCCGACACTGATTGACGTTTAACGTGATAAACAAATCTTAAAGATTTGACAATATTAATTACTATTTCAGTTGTACGTAATTATCATAATGTTGGAAATTAATTTTTAATGTTCAATGTTTCTTTAAAACATTAAAATTTAAACATTTACATTTCTTTTCGAAATAGAAAGTTTGATCTTATTATTCTTGCATGCATTTGAGTTTAAGCGTCAATTTCAGACTTCGTCCTCACGGCGAAGTTGCACTCAGAATATATAATTTAATATATTTTTGTAACAAAAATACATTAAATTCCAGATCGCTGTTGGCTTCAACAAAATTCTTTTGAAATACATTAATATTTTTACTCTCTTAAACGTCCTTTTTATAGCCTTGGCGTTAGAAAAATTTTAGGACACACCACCACATGAAACATTTGTCGGATTTCATTTATACGTTTGAAAATGAAATGTTTCAGAACTATTAACTGAAATAAAATATTTAATTTTCTACAGTCGTCATTTTTAGCTCAAAATTCTTGTTCTAGAATTTGTCACTTACTTTAACCTTGCCGTTGTACATTGTTAATAAAAATACGAGGCGTAATGCCTCATGCGTAAGAATACACATTGTTTGACTCCGGAATTTGTCAATTACCATGGGCGCGTGGGTATTTTTTGTTCCAGGGTAGTATCCTAAAATTGACACTACATTCTCATGTGGAAGCAAGAGATTGTCCTCTTCCCTCCCGGGTGGATGTTTATATATCTGCTTCTTATGCCGTTTTCCGACACGTGTACATGTCCGCCACTCCTGGGTCGTTGATCTGAATTTGGTGGCTAGGTCATCTATCAGGCCAACCATCATATGTACCAGGCTTTCATTAAGGATATTGTGTTTAATGGCCATCTGGCATTATCTGAAGTGAGTTACACACACTAAATTACTGTTAATTATTACCTTTTAAAATTCTTCCATGTTTATTTTTATATTGCATAGAAAAGTTATACAGAAGAAGCATAATCGTAAATACACAATTTACAGAAGATCTTATTGAATGACCGATGCGACTTCCTTTGGCAGCTGGTGGTCAGAGAGGAGGAGTCAATATCTTTTTGTGTTTTCCAAACATGAGAACAAAGCAAGCTGACTAAGAAAATGCATACAATTAAATAACAGATTGTAGAATAAGCATAGAACTATTTTAATATATAATGAGTAATAGTAATGCACCGGGTTAATGAATTTTCATTTTTTCAAACCATTTTTAATGACAAATTAATCATCCTACTTAACCCTTGTCTAAATAAATCTTAACAGGAAAATAAAAATTGGTTCAGCGCAAAAAGCAGTTGACAAAACCTGTCCTCCATGGAAGATAAGCAATATAGTGCGTACGATTGGATAGTCGGTGTATTATTCTTTGGTAGTTTTAAAAAAAACAATGAAATACTAAACGCACACGTTTACGTTCAGCAGATGCAACGTGTCCATAAACGTTTGGTCGAAAAGCGCCATGTGCTGGCCAAGAGGAATGTCAACGCCAGAGCACATACAGCAAGAATATCGCAAACTTTACAATTTCGTTTGTCGCTTCAACATCACTCGCCATATTCACCTGACCAACTGATTGTTACATTTTTTGATCGCTTTAAAATGCTCAGATGTGGGAAGATTTTTCTAGTGTATACCAGATTCAAGTGTTTATCGAAAAAAAATTTCAAATCAAAACCTGCAGAATTTTAATAAAAGGTACCTACGGTAAAGATTCACTAAATAATGGTGGACATGATTGAATAAAATGTAATTATAGCTTATTCATTGAAGAATAAAGTTAATAAACAAAAAGAGAAATCATTTATAAATCAAAATAATAATTTTGGACTCACCTCAGATGATACTGCGGTGGATTTTGCATTTATTGTCCTTCAAGGAAATCATGCGCACCGGCGAGCTGAACTGAGATTTGACTCCCTAGCCACCAAGTGGAAAGACTTCTCTTTAGTGTAACTATATGACTTTTGCAAGTGATTCTGAACTTGAAGATAATGTATTATGCGTACAATCTGAAAATAACTCCTTTTGCATTTGTTGTCAATAGAAAATTGTAAAAATTGGCAAGTATTTTTCAGCCACAGTAAACATAAACATTCAATTCATTGCCTAAGGCACAAATATTATTTCGAAAATCCAAACACTAAACTACATCAACTGTAACTCGACGTCGCGCGCGATAAATGTCTATTGCAAATTATTGGATATTTTATATATACATTTAAATTTATTTAGGAAGAAAAGCGATTTATGTTCATTTTTAAAGAGAAATCGGTTTCTACATTCATTAATTTTTCAGTATGCGTGTTAAATTTCATCATTAAATGTCAAAGCCATTAATTTTCGAAGTATGACAAGACAATGTTTTAATACAACATCGTCTGAAAATTAAATTAATATTACATACATTAGTTATAGTCAAACTAATCTTTGTTGTTATTATCACAACTTTTCGATCTGTTATACCTTCCAGTTTTCTTCAGGTGTTTGTCGATCTGCCTAACCCTCCCGACCAGGTGATTAATCAGTTAGATTGTAAATTTAAAAGCATAATAATTGCGATTTTGAACCCTGGGACGTATATTAGTGAACCAAACAGAAGACCAGTGGAAAAAGAACGAGTATTAACTCATTAGAAAACAAATTTAAAAAAAAGATGGGAAAGGAAAAAGTAATAGACATCCCAAAAGATGGTTAGCGGAATGAAAACAATACAGATTAAATGAAGAACTCATTTCGAAATTGCCTGAACATTACTCGCGTTGTGGGATGTATGAAGAAGGCAGGAGGACATAAGGGCCGAAACATTGAGATAATAACAACAAAGTGGAGCATATTAATGCGATTGTACATAATGTAAATAATGATGTTAATTTCACTCATTCTTTCTATGCATATATGTCTATGTATGTGTGAGTGCGTGTATGTGTATGTGTGAATGGGTGCATGTTGTGTGTGTCTGTGTTTGGGAGTCTCCAGTTATATATATATATATATATATATATATATATATATATATATATATATATATATATATATATATATATATATCGACATTCAGACCTGTTTCGCTGTATCACAGCTCACCAGTGTGGCTACACACCCGAGTGCTTAAAGCTGAAACTCGACCGATTTGGCATCAGTCAAAGACTCTACCACGGAGCTATCGGCGTACGGTAGAGAAAGGGAATCTGTTAACGTATTATATTCGTGATGTATATAAACGCCAAATCAGCAGCCAGAGCGCTCAATTCATAACTGAAGAGCGATGCGTTATATATATATATATATATATATATATATATATATATATATATATATATATACACGTTCACAGATATATATATATATCTGTGAACGTGTAAATACATACATATATTGATATATATATACATATATATATATGTATATATATATATATATATTTATATATATATATATATATATATATATTGTCTATATATATATATATATATATATATATATATATATTGTGTGTATATATATATGTGTGTGTGTGTGTGTGTGTGTGTGTTTGCGTGTATGTGTTAATTTAAACATTATATTCACTGGGTACACGTGTTTGGGTAGACGTACCTGCTTTTTTAAACAGGGAAATTAACACCTACTGGCTTAGAGGTCGAAAAAGTGTGCCTCCTGACAGGAAAAAAAACTGGTATGTCTACTCAGACATTTATACACAAGAGATCTAATGTTTACAGTAATATGAAATTATAACGGATTTTTAAATTATATATGTGTGTGTGTGTGTGTGTGTGTGTGTGTGTGTGTGTGTGTGTGTGTGTATACCTGTGCGCGTGTGTGTGTACGCATACATGCATATAATTACGTAAAGCTGCTTATTATCTTTCACAGAGTCGCATCCTGTGTAAATATTCAACTAAAAATGAAAATAATAATATAATCAAGATGTTGACTTTTACTTTCCACACTACCAAAAACAAAATGTTTAGAAGGAAATTCCCGTCAATACTAGAAAGAGCGAAAGTAGTTAGAGGACTTCCTGAATTTCCTGTAAATCTGTTTAAAAAAATAATTTATGAATTTCAACCGACATTAACGCTAATTGTTCAGTCAATGAATCCCGGATATTTCCTGTGTGGAAACGGCTTATTTGACAATTACCTTTACAGATACATGAACTTTAATTTTCTTTTTTTCATTTTTGTAAAAATTTAGAATCAGTATTTTATTTCTCTAACAGCGTTAAACCTTTGGGAAAATAATTCTGAAATGTTATTTATTTTAAGTAGTTTGGATCTTTTAACAATAATAACAATGTTTCATCTAAATACTTAGAACTTGAGATCATTTTCTTTTGAACAGATTTTACAAATATCTTAAGTAAAACTTTATGAAAACTTTAAAGTAAGTTTTTAAGTAAAACTTTCCTACAACTTTCCCATTATAAATGCTCAGGTGCAAAAACAAACAAAAGTTTTGTTGTTGCTGTTAATCGTGCTTTACAAGTGTATACGTTAGGAAGTAACCCGTTTTCTTCTTCAGACTTTTACGCATAGCGATATGCTACTTTATCTGCGTTATCTTTCTTGTATATCCCTATTTTGTCATACCTTTTCATTTGCACGCACGATCATGCACATGCGCATAAACACAAGTTCCTACGCTCAATCGAAGGCCTATGTAGATGTAATATAGGTGCCCTGTATAATTGTCTCTTATTAAAAAAAAAAAAGTAAGTGTAGGTGTGAGTCTACATACGCGTTCGCCTGTGCGTGGGAGTGGGTGTCCGTTCGAACCCACTTCGTCACTGGGAGAGTGAAGAGATCTGTTGCCAAGGCATTTTGCATGCAGGTGCAAGCAAATAAATAGATAGTCAACATAACTATAAGCATGACACAAGCGTAGAATCTTTTGGTGGATACCTAATCATGCTGCTACATATATGGCAATCAGTTGTCCCTATAGAAAGTAATATCAGACGTCCGCATGTGAGTGTGCAGAGATAATATACATTTGTATACAGGTATATGAAAAGAACACCCAAATCTTTTATTTTCCGTGTAAATCCAATATCAATTCAATGTTTGAGACAAGAAAATAAAACAATTCTCAAAACTAAAAAAAAGTTTTTTTAAATTATATAGTAAAGGAAGCAATGCAAAAAATACATTTAAAGAACTAATTATTAAAACCAGTTTATAAAAAAAAGGCAAAAAACACTTACATTTATCCAATTTTTTATGTTTTCTCTTTTTCGTTTCTCATCGCGTTCGTTCTCTTTTTGTCTTAGGTCCAAATTTCATATTTACATACATATATTTATGTTTACATGTGCGTGACTGATGTAACTTTATGTCCGCGTACATAAATATAAGAGTTTTTCTCATATATATTTAATTATATCTATTTTTTCAGTTATAACTTTTTTCATTTGGTTTTGTATTGTTCATTCTTTAAGAAAAATAACCTTTCAGTGCCCGATATGAATATTTTTTTTATTTTGGCTATTATAAGGGTTAATGTTTACATGTCCGCTAAGACGTGCTTCAGTCTCTGGTAACAGTTTTCTTTGTTTATTTTTCAGTGAATATGCATGATATCACATGGTAAGAATGTGTTTTTTTTTTTTTTGGCTTATAGCTTTTGAGATTTGTATTTACATAAGTTATATGTTGGATATAAAATATGTAAAATGATATAAATTTACTTTGCGAAGGTGTCTATCTGCGCGTATCGGTAAGAAGTAAATAAAGAATTCTGGTGATTTACTGAAGCGTTTTAAAATATCAAGTTAATTTTAATAACCGGTATTCTTTAGCTGATTTTTAACTCTGTTTTGTATATTTAAGAATTAGTATTTAACTAATTACTATTTATGTTTAAAGTAATGAAATATTTTAGCAAAATATTGAACATTGTTGCTTATTCTCTTTTGTGTTAAACTGACTTAAAAGAATAAAATTCTCTTTCAAAATACTGGCCATTGACTTATGCAGGACAATGTTTATATTGACACTTTTTCTCGTCGCGGAAAATATGGACGATATGCGTGCATAAGAAATTTATCACGGATAGAACAGTTTTTCAGTAAGCCTTGTGTCATAACCACAACTTTCGCTTATTTTCTGTAGCACACCAGGTAGTGTTGAAAATAATTTTAGATTCAGAAAAAAAAATTAAATATCGTTAAAAATGCATAGAACATCAAAAGACATATAAACATCCGTTAGATCCGTTAGGGGCAACTCGGGGTAGTAAATGTGTACCTAGTGACCTGTACTTGATTCCTGGTTCAAAATAAAACTTAAAGTTGACATACAAAGATGAAAAGAGGAGCATCTATTTGAATGGATGAAAAAAAAAGTAGACCGACACTGATTAACCTTATGGTCCTTTGAAACGCAATTTTTTTGTCAATCAAGTTGTGATGTGTTTCTTTTTTTATGTGCATCTATGTAGATTTCTTTCTGGATTTGATAAGCTCCTATCTGCGTGCTGAATGTGAAGCTGTGCTGTTTTTCATGCTTTTGCCGTTCTTTTTTAATTGTTGCAATGTTTTGTCAACGTTTTATTTCTGCCTCTTAAGCTTCTCTTGTAAACAGTCCACGTGATGATATGTGAATATTTATGTACCGTGTATTTCTAGTCTTTTGTTGTTTTCGTCTGTTTTCTAGGAATTACATATGTTTCTGCAGTTGTTATTATCACCGAATGATGCCACCGCCACCTCCTCCTGAGTCGATTTGTGTACTTAAATCTGCCACTGTTACATTTATCGTCGGTGTCACCGAATTGGAATTATCGCTGCACTTCGATTCAACCTGGGAGAGTCGTTTAAGAAAATAGTAGCAGTAGTGGTAGCCTTAGTAAAAATAATGGTAGTATGAAGTGATAGTGAAACAGTGGTAGTGGTAGTGAGAGTGATATGGTGAAGGAAGGGGTTGCTATTGTGTTATTAACACTTGGATGGAATTCGTAGTAGTTGTAGTAACATATTTTTATTATTTATTGAGAAGTAGTTGTACTGAGCATTTTACTTATATTTGCATTGTAATGTTGAGGGATTTCCTTCTCACAAAACCTATTTTAATTAATCCTCCGTTATCGTTTCATTTTTCAAATGGTTGTTGTTCATTGACACGGATGAAATGAAAGACGAAACTTTTTTCACATTTGTTTAAATATTCATTTTTGTAAAAGTAAAAATTATTATGTTCAAAATATTCTAAATTAAGTTGTTCCTGTTAAGAAAAAAAACTTGGAATTTTGATATTTTTCTTTTTTGTGTCAAAAATAGCAAAACTCGAACAAAAAATAAAAATGAGTATAAAAATCATAAAGCTTTTTATGTAAATTTTATTAAATCAATTTAAAGTAATTTCACGTATTTTATTGTATAATTAACTAACTTTATTTTATAGTATAACTTTAACTGTGTATTAAATTGAGTTCTGTTTAATATGTGAATTCGCTCTAATCGATTTACACAACTAAAATAAATATATTGAGCATATCATCAATTAGGTATAAAATGGTTTTTGATTTCAATGGTTTTTGGGAATGTAAACTTGTAAAAATAATCAGAATTATAGTCATAAAAATCAGCACCATCCTAAGAGTTTGAAAATCTGTTTATTAATTAATGTCATAATCTTTTCTGAAACTAACGGTCATAGATGTGAAAAGAGAAAAAAAGCAAAGGTCACTTAAAACTTATACATTTTTCTTATGATCTTTCATGGTAATGAGTGTCTCCGACCTTGCAAAAAAGATAAAAAATCTAGACCTCCAGACTGGTAACCCAATGATATAACACTAAAGCTATACTCACAAGTGCTAAAAATAGTAGAGTTGATTAAAAGTGTTTTGCCGTGGAGTGCCAGCAGAGAATCTTTCGCTGAATGGGAATCCTCGTCTTCGTTCGCGGCTTCTTCAATAAATCGACTCTTAAAACAAGCACGCACCCAAGTTGTCTACTTTCACTTTAGCAGTTGTAGGCGGTGCTCAGTAGCAAAGCTATAACGAGCGAGTTCTCAAACTCACATTCTAACAACCTAATTTGTGATGGCTCGTTAACACAAATTAATGTTAGAAAATATATAGGGGCATATAATGCCTGCAAAAATATCCATCCAATTCTGTTAAAAGGCTCATCCAACAAAGCCTTGATACCAAATCCGTTCCACAGTAGGGGCTACAAATACTTTAAAAATCTTAATTAAATTAGAATTTGTTGTGGCCAATTAAAAATCTAAAGTTTCCCACGAATTGATATATTTTTTACTATAAACACCTGTTGTATTTCCATATACATAACAATGAAATCTGCGGTATTCCCAGTGTATATTTTGATGAATGACTTTCCTCTCTCTCTCTCTCTCTCTCTCTCTCTCTCTCTCTCTCTCTCTCCATATATATATATATATATATATATATATATATTTATATATATATATATATATATATGTATGTATATATATATATAAATATATATATATATATATATGTGTGTATATATATATGTCGCGATCAATTGAAGGGTGTAATGGTTAGCAAGTTTGTATCGCTAGAACAATTACGACTGAGTAGTGAGTTCATTCCTCATGGGGTGCTCCTTACTTTCGGCATTGTGCCACATCCAAGCTATATCGCGATCAATTTGTTTATCTCTCTCCCACGTTATCTGTCTATCTCTCCGTCCCTTCCGCTCTCTCCAGTGTATGTAAAGAAAATATTTCCTATTCTGTTTCTCGTTTTAAAAAAGAGGACTCTGGGAACTATTATTTATATATATATATATATATATATATATATATATAATACACGCACAACGTGAAGTGTAATAAAACGGAGAAAAGCAAGCGTATATATATATATATATATATATATATATATATATATATATATATATATATATATATATATATATATATATACATATTTAAATTATTAGCTCTGGATTTACATTGAACTCACAGGATTTCATCCTTTTTGGGACTACCTATACGGATTACCAAATTCTTCTTAACCTATATATATATATATATATATATATATATATATATATATATATATATATATATATATATATATATATATATATATATCTTCTTGTGTGTGTTTTTTGTAAATGAAAACGAATCAAATTTGACCATTGGATGCGTTTGTTAATCCTATTTAAAATGTTTATTTGTTTCTATGTTATGCCTACAAAACAATTAGCTACAATACAGGCCGATAAAGTGTTATCAACCGCTAAGATTAATTCCAAGCTTTCGCAGCGTTTATGTTTTTGTTAAGATTGTAAGGCCTATAAAATAATTCTCAAGTACGTGATGAAGTCAACGTTGTCATACTAACAACAATGAACAAGTAACATATCACGTTTATGTGAGCATTTTTATATAGGCAGAGTTCAAACGCTAATATTGTTCTGTCGGTAGGAAATGTGAACTACATTTTAGATGCGCATTTGCACACATTTACGTGTGTCGAGTACAAAGATCAACGTTATACTTAAGAACTATTAAAGTTTCATTCTCTTGTCGGGATTAATTGAATGTAGTTTGGTATTAAAGATGACTTCGTTCAGCGAATATCTTCACCCAAATCCGGTGAGTATACTAGGATCCAAATTATATTGATTATTGCCAAATAAACTGAACCTCTGAGCATTACACAGTAACAATAATAATAATAATAATAATAAACACTAGGCATGGCTCTTGTGGCTTCTGATCTTAACTGATTGGAAGTGTTAACATTTTCATGTTTTTAACTTGATGAATTAAGATGGTCTACTACATGTAAGTAAGTACTACATATTTCCATGTCAGTCGCCTGACCTGAACCAGTGGGACATAACTCGTACGAGGGTTGAGCACATCGGCGTGGTGTAATGCCTTGTCTCGCTAGACCAATTACGACTGAATAGTGAGTTCGGTCCTAACTGGGTGCCCTATAGTTTGAACTTGTTCCACATCTAATCTACGCTTAGAAAATCACCACACCTCCTATGGGGCTGGGGCACTCTGTATCTCTCTTAATGAGCGCTCATGTTGAAGGAGTGTCAAGAATTTTTTTTTTCAAGTTTGAAGGATGATATTGGGAGGCTTCGGAACAGTCCTGAGGAATATATAACTGTCCACATTTGAAATGTTATACGTTTCTTTTATTAAAACTTGTCGTCATAAAGCGCACATTTGGCTGCTAATAATACTAATAATATTGTGACATATATAAGACAATCAATTCTATATTAATGAAAGGCATCAAGTAGGCAATGAACGGAGATAATAGGAAACATGTCTGGAGTGGGTGAAGCATGCAACTGTGCAAAAAACTGGAATTTAAAAATGCACACTAATTATACATATATATGTGTGTGTAAGTGTATGTGTGACTGTGAGTGTGTATGTATAAAGCAGAAGTTTTTAGAGAATAAAATGCATAATCGTCTTTAGGACATTGGAATTCAAACGATCCTCTAACAGAGACCAGAAAATTAAATCTAGTTTTCCTAAAAAATGAAAGCCAAAAAATCAGATAATCCCAGCATTCCGCAAAGTAAAACTGAAAGAAAGAAAAAAAACTGGGAAAATATTTAGACCGTTCTAGAGAACTGGGAAAAAATACTGTACAACATCATCATAACATTCGTCCCCAAACGTTACTAGCGCACTTTCCCGAAAACACTTCAAAAGAGATCGAGTGACTGAATGTTGCGGGGAAAAAAATGGAAATCAATAAAACACTACAACCAGCTTGAATATGGAAGATGCTTGCTGATACTTATTCTCCAATTAAAGCCCCCACCCCCAGTTAATACTGGTATTAAAATTGGACTATTACTAATAATGACAACAGTACTTTCTAGACTATTTTTAATCAGTTGTTTGTTTTTTTACTGGCGACCTCATTCATCATGGATTGAACACCAAACCCTTTTTTCGCTACTCAGCTTTATCTACTGCCTAAATATGTCCAAGCATCATGGGTTTTCTCTTCCTCCCTCCCTCCCCCTCTCTCTCTCTCTCTCTCTCTCTCTCTCTCTCTCTAGATATATATATATATATATATATATATATATATATATATATATATATATATATATATATATATATATATATATATATATATATATATGACGTATTCTCTACAAATGGGAAAATCCTGTACGACTGATTTCCTTACAGGATCATACACAGATATTGTGTATGATGTATTCGGGGTGTATGAGTGATTTTTTTTTTACTTTGATTTAGAATTAGAAGATTTCCTTTCTTAAATTACAAACTTAATAGTTAAACTCGCAAATATCTATTCATTATTCTGACTCTTGCACATTCCTCACAAGTGTTAAGAAAAGCAATTTATATTACTGAATACTGCAGTCACTACATATTTAAAAATGAATTGATGAAGACCGTATAATACAGGAGAGTATTGATTAAAACTGACATGCTAATCATCAGCTTCTTCCCATTTTTAGTCGGAATGTTAGAACATTAATCGAATTCTTAATAAGTATACTTACAATATAAAGAATAAGCATAATATACAATAGATGAATTTCTTCGTAAACTTGCTGACATCGTTATTGCTAGTTCAATCCTTGGGTCGACCATTATATAAATTTAAAAATGATTATTAATGATAATATGGTATTGAAGCTTTTATTCATACAAAACATGCAATAGTGTTGCAAATAATTGAAGATAGTTACAGTTAAAAAAAAGTAATAGCATTTATTTTATTTGTGTCGCTATATGTGTAATGTGTGTAGGTATAGTACAAAAAGAGCAATGAAAACCGGATTTTTATTAAAAATTCCATCATTTTCCTAAGTATGTGGGAAATAGTTTTATATTTTAAGTATTTTCAAGCCAGCAAAAAGACAGTTTGATTAAAGAGAAAGAAATAACGGACAAGAAAAGTGTGCCTACTGTAGCGCGATTAGTTAATAAGTTTTCTCGGAGACCATTCATTCGTATAGTTATTTCGATTCTCAGTGGATGTTCTTGGTTGTACTAAGCTTATGTTTTTGTTTTTTTGCAAATATGAAATGATGGAAAAAAGAGCGAGAAATAAAATATAGTTTATCTGGAAAAATAGCTTTTTAAGGTCAAGAATGATTATCATATTAAATACGATAGGAAAAACAAGAAAGGTAAAACAAATAAATGAAAAACGTGCAAAAATAGATTAAATATTTAAAAAATCATTATTGAATATACATTCGACAAAAGTCGAGCGGGCTAAGATCACGACGTGCACATATGTATTCATGTTTGAAAGGATTCATGTAGGTGCATATATGAATGCGCGCGCTTAATCTACATACTCCTACCTGTACAGCAGCGAAAGCTCACAACTCACGCAGACTACTAGAATGCTAGCATCATTATCGGCATTCCCTCTGATCAGAGAAAGAGAGTGAGAAAGAAAGAAAGAGAAAGAGAGAGGGGGGAGAGGAGATTCTCGAAACCAAGCAACAGAGTGACGGTGGAAGTACCGGGCATAATGAACGAAGCAACCGAGAATCTTCCCGCATTTGAAAAAGAGAGCGAAAACGGACGAAAATATCGGCTGGGATCTCCCCAAGATTAAGCTTTTGTCTGCAGATACTTGTGCACACGCATGCGCTTGATTGTGTGTCGATGCTTCTATATGTAGACGTGTTCGCATTTCTGTTCACACGATACTTGTTGATTGTAGGCGTATGCGTCTGTTTATTTGTTGTGCGCTATTTATATGTGGATGTACGTATATGCTTGCTTTTTACTTAGCGATGTAATCATTATGTGTCGTCCTGCTGCTGTCAGCAGAAGCTCAATTTGTACAAGTCTCCATGAATATTGTTCTTGTGTGTGTGTGCGCGCGCGTGCGTGTGCATGCCATTCGTTACAAATGCGTAACTATGCTTTGCCTCTGGGAATAAATACTAATATCTACTTTTTATCGATCTAAAGATCACGTTTTTATGTTAATCTATAAGACATGCAGATGACATAGTGATGGTAGTAGACATAGAAAGGAAACTACAAGAACTCCCACAGAAGATAGTGAAGGTAAGCGAGAAGAAATGACTAAACATGAATTGAAAACATGCAAATTACAAATTGGAGATATCAAAATCAAACAAGTACAATAATTTATATATATGGGAAGTGTTTAACAGAGGACGGAAAGTGCCACACTGATATCCGAATGTACATTGGGATAGCAAATGATGCCTTCCAAAAGCTAAACAAAGTATTAAGGAACAGAAAAAAATCGTTAGAAACTAAGAGAAGAGTACTGAACTGTTATGTAATATCAGTTCACCTATATGGCAGTGAATGTTGGACAATCTCCTCACAGATAAAGAAGAGACTTGATGCAAAATAAATGTGGTTCTACAGAAGGATGATGAGAATGCCATTTGACCGAACAACAAAATTCTAGAAACAATGAAAATAAAAGTTGGCAGTTGAAATTCCTTGGGCACATAATGAGGAAATATGTCTTAGCAAATCTTATACCCTCAGGAGAGCGGGGGGCAACAGGAAAACAACGCATAACCAACATGGTGAGTTTGAGTGAGTGGATGATAGAGCCGGGTTAGGGAGAAATTGCAAAAAGATAAAATTTATTAAGAACTACAAATGAAAGGAAATTGTGGAGAGACATGATCACCAACTTCATGAAAGAACAGGGCAAGAAGAAGAAGAAGAAGAAGAAGAAGAAGAAGAAGAAGAAGAAGAAGAAGAACAACAACAACAACAACAACAACAACAACAACAACAACAACAACAACAACAACAACAACAACGAAGGAGATGCTAAGAAGGAGTAAGTAGAGCGACGCTGTTGGTTGAAAGAGGTGGTGGGTTGATTGATGTGTCGTTCCACCAATCGATGCCGTCTGCTTCGTTAATTATGACACTGATGATGATATCCTTCGCCAAGAGATTTTCAAACTACCATTCATCGGAGCATACAGTTAAATTATAAATGACTAGCTTAAAGGACATTTAAGCTAGCAACTACGGAAGGCTAACTGGACTAAAACTAAAGGGACCTCCAGCTTAGAAAACAGTAATGATGATGATGATGATGAAGAAGAAGAAGAAGAAGAAGAAGAAGAAGAAGAAGAAGAAGAAGAATTTTTTATGTGTAATAATAAGCATTTAAACGAAACTAGGTTTATAAAAGCAGAACGCATCTATACTACTTTACGTGTAGATGACTTGATACGCATGCGTACGTAAAGCGTATTCATTTATAGTCGTATTGGTCATTCTCAAAATATAGTAAATAAACATCCAATATTTCTAGTAAAATTAAAAACTGCAATTTATTCGCATTTGTGCCATTAATTTTTCGTATGTAGAAAAGTGGATGTAAGTGGATTTTGTGATTTCATCTTGTCATAGTGAATAACCTTATTATCTTAAACATTCGTAGAAATGGGCATGTGACCGCTATAAAGAAAGTTCTTACATCTCGTAAATGTCATTATGCACAGTTTACTGGGGAAAAGAAGTAGAAGTATGTTGTCTTAGAGAACCTGATATGTAGTTTCTGTTGCCGTTGAGTCTTTTGATCTGTAGGCGGTTTCACTTATCTCTTAGGTGGTGAGGGAATCACCTGGCGTAGATTTCTGTAAAGGGGGCTGGCATTTCTTCAATAACTGACATCCCGATGTATACTTTTGTAATCATCCGTTTTCAGAATTATAACTTACTAGAATTTACACAAACTAAAAATCATTGGTTGAAAATTCTTTTTTATATATACCAAATGTTCTGTTTCCTAATACGTCCACAAATTTTTAATCTTATTTTACATTTTATTTCTAGCATCTTAGAGCTTGCGGTTCAGTATTGCCCAGTTACAGCCCACTCCTTTTTCAATTAATCCAATTCGGTACTGCCCGACCCAGGCAGTGAACTCAGAATATGTTACCAAATTCTCGAACCAACGCTTTAAACCTCGAGGTGTTGTTCCGAATAAGTAATAGAAATCCCTAGACATTTTCAACGGAACGAAAACAATCTATCCCCGTAGATTAAATAATGGATTCAGTTCGAAATTTCTTGAAGGTTACTCGGATTAGTAATCACCTAACGAAGGCTGCAGGAGAAAACGGCCGAAATGTTGTGGTAATAAGTTGATCTCAATAGTCAGCATTTAAATGATAACTAGTCATCCCCAAAATTCAAGCAAAAATGAGATTAGGTTACAAAAAATTGTGCTTGAGTGGGGAGCATACGTAAGTAAATCGAGTATGAATCAAACTTCCAATAACTGCTTTATGTTCTGGGACAATAATTACAACAATGCAAATCACAAAATATGAACTATGCAACCTCCCCTCCTATAATGACACTAGACCCTTCTCAAGTGAAAAGGGCTGGATGGGTAGTTGATGTGGCTTCCTGAAAATGATCTTATTAATAATCGTGAACAAATAAAAAAACGCAGTTTCATCCTTTATGCCAAGTGGCAGGTGTCATGTTTTGTCCATCTTAGACGTTCTTGCTTAATAGATATATCTAATTTGCATATTCAAATTCTAAATTAGACTTTCAAAAATAACTGCATTTTACTAGACATTCCTCATCTAGTCTTTTATTATCTCTGTAAATAAGCGATTGTTTCTGATAGCTCAAATAGTTACTTAGTCATTCAAATAATTTCTATTTTATGGTAACGACCATAGCATTTAGATCACATGGTGAGAGTAAATGGAAGTCAGTAATGCATAAAATGAAATCGACAATATTAACATTTTTACAAATCCAACAAATGTAATTTTATGTCTAAAAGTTACAATTTTTTTGTGTTTAATGAATTTATTAAGTTTAACGATGAAAGCAAATATATTACTGCAATCAATCATTTCAGGCTCGCATATTTAATATTATGGTACCATTTCACGAAAGCAAACGTTATACGCACGAGCTCCTTATCGTTTCCTCTATCTTTTCTTTATTTGTAGAAACGCACATATCCATTTTCAAGACATCCCCGAATGAGGCTTGCCGGTAGTTAACAAAAGGTTAGAGATTACCGTCTGCTGCTGCTATACCAATAATTTTGCGATGCGGGGGGGCAACGGGGACAGACAAACCAATACAGGGCATAGCAATGTGCTTGTTAAGGAACGAAGGAACCTGCAGAATAACAATGTGATATTCCATGCATTTGAATTTTCACAATGAGATATTATTATTATTATTATTATTATTATTATTATTATTATTATTTCCTTTGATATCTGGCGTTTACACATTTCTTTCCAGGTCCCGCCCAGGGACCTAAGGTTAGAAATGGCATCATGACACTTTCCACTGCAAAAAAAAAAAAATAATAATTACATAGATAAAGCCCTTCGTAAAGTGTGGGCTGTACTTGTCAGAACAATTTTTTGTATCTCTTTGAGGCATGGACTTCCAGGGATCCCTTCAATCAGCCTACTGGAATCTTTTCCAACCAGTCCAAGGGCTCCAACTACAACAGGAATTGTTGATGTTCCCATGTGCCACATTTTTGAGATTTCTATTTCAAGGTCCTTGTATTTTGACAGTTTTTCGAATATCTTCAAAGACACATTGCAGTCTGCAGGGACTGCCATATCAATAAGGAGGCACTTATTTTGTTTGTGGTCTTTAATAACAATGTCTGGGCGGTTGGCTTTGATTGTTCTGTCAGTGTGTATTGTGTAGTCCCATAGAATTGTAACAGGTCCTATCTCCGTAACCGGGTCAGGGTGGTGTTCGTACCAATTTCTTCCAGTTTCCTTCCCATAGGAGTTGCAAATTTTCCAGTGCAGATATTGGCCCACTCTGTCATGCCGGGTTTTATATTCAGTGGGTGCCAATATCGTGCAACCTGATATAAGATGATCAATGGTTTCTGGATATTTGTCACAGAATCTGCATCTTGGGCTAACACAGTATTTTAGTATATGTGCTTGATAATTCCTAGTTAACAAGCATTGGTCTTGTGCAGCAATGATAAAACCCTCAGTTTCACCTTTCAACCCTGCACTACGTAGCCACTGATGGGTGCGGTTTATGTCTACGTCTGCTTGTTTGGTACGGGCAGAGTATTGGCCATGGAGCGGTTTATTTTGCCATTGTTTCTTTATCTGGTCGGTCGCATTTCTCTTTGCATTCTTTTTTAAGTTTTTTGCAGCTTCAGCCGGTGTACAGTGATGTATTTGAATTTCTGTGCCCATTTGAAGCTCTTTTTTGAATTTTTCGGCTTCCTTTACTACAGAGTAGAGACACTTACTACTTTCATGTTCCTTGACACATACCATCATCCAGTCTTCTGTATTTTCCAAATATCTTTGGAGGCCAATTGTTGTACTTTTGTAGGATAGTTCTAGTTGAACTAGTCCTCTGCCTCCTTCGGATCTGGGCACATACAGGCGATCAATATCAGCTTTGGGATAATGCATGCGGTAGCAAGTGAGGAGCTTTCTCGTTTTGGCGTCCATTCGCTTAATTTCAGCTATGGTCCAGTTAAGTACATTAAAGCTGTATTGCACCACAGGAACAGCTAAGGTGTTTATAGCTGATATTCGTTTTTTTTTTAGTTTAGCTCGGTATTTAGTACCAGGCGTACACGCCTGTAGTACTCCTTTCTTACCTTCTCTTTCATTTGGGAGTGTTGTATGCCATCTCCCTCACTAATTCCTAGGTACTTATAAGCTTCACCATGCTCCAATTCTCTAATCTTCGTGACAAAATCTAAATCTATTAAGGGTGCTTCTAAAATTCTACCTTTCTTAAATGTTACTTTAGCACATTTATCTAATCCGAAGCTCATGCATATGTCGTCACTAAAGTATTTTACAATATTAAGTAGGCCCTTCAATTCATTGTCGTCTTTGGCAAAGAGTTTGAGATCATCCATGTATAGTAGGTGATTGAATATGTTGTTATTTATTTTGTAGCCATAGCTACTGTTGTTCAGTTCATGCGTAAGAGGGAGTAAGGACAAACAAAACAGAAGTGGAGACAAAGAGTCTCCTTGAAAGATTCCACGTCGGATATTTAGTCGGTTGGATATGGCAGTGCCCCTGGTGTGACTAAGGTATAGTTTGGTGTTCCCCATTCCCATGCTGTGCTTAAGGAAATTTAATACCACAGGGGAGACTTTGTACATTTCCAAAGTCTTAAGGATCCAAGAATGTGGAACACTGTCAAAAGCTTTACTTATTATTATTATTATTATTATTATTATTATTATTATTATTATTATTATTATTATTTCCTTAAATTTCTGTTGTATACACATTTTCAACCAAAGACCGCATGTCAGAAATTCACAAAAAAATCACACACATTTGACATAGATTAAGCTCTTCGTAATGTGTGAGCCGTACTTTTGAGTACAATTTTTCTTGTATTTCTTTAAGTGAGTACCAGGAATCCCTCCAATGAGTCTATCTGATCATTTTTCAATCAATTCGAGGGCTCCAACTACAACTGGAATTATTAATGTCTTCATGTGCCACATCTTTTAGATTTCCACTTCAAGATCCTTGTATTTTGATAGTTTTTAAAAATCTTCAGATACAATACAATCTGCAGGGACTGTCATGTCAATATGAAAGCACATTCTGTTCTTGTGGTCTTTGATCACGATTTCTGGGCTATTATCTTTGATCGTTCTGTCTATGCCTATTCTAAAATCCCATAAAAATTGTTGCAGGCACCATCTGTAATTGAGTCTAGGTGATGTTCATAACACTTTCAAAACAGTTTCTTGCAGTTTCCTTCCCGTAAAGTTTAAATATTTTCCAGCGCAGATATTGGCCGACTCGATCATACAGAGTTTTATATTCAGTCGGTGCTAACACTGTTCAACCTGATACAAGATGGTCAATTGTTTCTGGATATTTATCACAGAATCTGAATTTCAGATTAACTCAATTTTTCAGTATGTGTTCTTGGTAATTTTTAGTTAGGAAGCATTGATTCTGTGAATCAGTAATAAAAACTTCGGTTTCTGTTTTTGACCCTCCGTAACCACGGTACGGTTTTTGTTTACATCAGTTTGTTTCGTACGGGCAGATTATTTACCAAGATGAGGCTTACCCTGCCAACATTTCTGCATACGGTACATAGCATTTGCTTTCTTTTTTAGGTTCTTTGCTGCTGGAGTAGGTGTATTATGGTTTAATTGCACTTCTTCACGCACTTGAAATTCTCTTTTGAAATTGTTGGCTTCATTTATTATTGAATAAAGTTTCTTTTTTTCATGTTCTTTGACACGGTCTTCTGTAGTTTCAGTGTATCTGTGAAGACCGATTGTTGTGGTTTTGTGAGACAGTTCTAGTTGAACTAATCCTCTGCCTACCTCGGATCTACGCACATACAGACGATCAACATCATCCTTAGTATGATGCATGCTATGGCAAATGGGAAGCTTTCTCGTTTTGACAACCATTCTCTTAATGTCAGCTATTGTCCAATTAAGGATGTTGTGACTGTATTGTACTACAGGGACAGCCAAAGTGTTTATGGCTTATATTCTGTTTTGCAAATTCAACTCGGTATTTAACACCAGACGCACACGCCTGTAGTAATCTTTTCTTACTTTTTTTACATTTGAGTATGCTATATTCCAACTCCTTCGCTGACTCCAATGTATTTATAGGCTTCCTTTTGTTCCAGTTCCCTAAAACTTTGTGCCAAAATCTAGATCTATGGAATGTGTTTCTGTGATTCTCCCTTTCTTGAATATTACTTTTGCACATTTGTCTAATCCGAAATCCATTATTGTTTAGTTTATGTAAATGGGGGGGTAAGGACAGACAGAACAGAAGGGGCAACAGGGAGTATCCTGGAACAAGTCCTCTTCATAATTAGAAATGACCAAACACTTTGATTTACATATAATGTGGTTTTCCACTGTTTCATGCTATATTTAATGAAATTTACTATCACCGATGAGACTTTGCGAATTTCCAAAGTTTTTATTATTATTATTAGTTCCTTTGATTTCTGTTATACACTCATTTCCTTCCAGGTCCCAACTAGAGACCTAATGTCAGAAAGGACATTAAAACATTTTCCTCTAAACATTTTTGTAAAAAAATAAAAATAAAAAACTTAAGATCATACGGTTTTTACATAGATAAGACGTTCATATGTTGTGAGTCGTACTTGTGAGAACAATTTTTGTATTTCTTAAACGCATGGGCTACCAGGGATAACTTCAGTGAGTCTATCAGAACTTTTTTTTCAATCAAACCCAGGGCCTCAAAAACAACTAGAATTCCTGTGCTACATTTTTAGATTACCACTTCAAGGCTATTATTATTATTATTATTATTATTATTATTATTATTATTATTATTATTATTATTATTATTATTATTATTATTATTGTTCTTGTTTTTTGTTACTGATGCTGTGTTTTTGCTTTGTTCCTTGAGTTAAGTATAAACACAGCATTCTCTATATTCGATGGTCTTGGGATACATAATTCACTTCTGCCATGGCTTCGATAACTCGATGAAGAAACCTTGCAATTACGTCCAATCAGTAGGTGGGGCTTTCTGTAAGACTTCCCCATTCTGTTTCATGGGATCGAAATCAAAGATGTCACGATTTGATGATTTTAATATTACGTAGGTGTGTTCATATCAACGAATATGAGGCTAAGTAGTTAAACATGACGTTAATCGTTGTTATGTATATCTTTAATTAAAGTGTTCATGATTGTTCACTTAGATTTCCTGTCAAAACTATCAGAGTCGTGGTTTCTCAACTTTATTTAGGAATACAAAGAGGACACTACCGTTATAAAAATGATAAGTCATAAGGTCCGACACAAAGAACTTGTTAAACTGCTAAGAATGCATGGTTTATTTTAGGAGCATATTGGAACAATTCAGAACTTATACTAAATGAAAACCACCTCAATATAGACAGAAAAATGGATTCACTAAATAGAAGAAAAATAGAAAGGGGTGTAAGACAAGGATGTGTCTTATCACCGAACTTATTCAATCTTTACGGTTATGCAATCCTGAGAGAACTAGAAAACCTACCAGGATTTATTATTGGCGGGAAGAAGATGTGCAGATGATACAGTTTTAACGACAGACAGAAAAAGCAAACTCCAGGAGAATTTAGTAAAGGTAAGTGAGAAGACATTACTAAAAATCAATTGTAAGAAGATAGAATATATGGTTGTCAGTATGAGGAACAATCCAAGATGCAAATTATCAATTAGATCTACCAAAATCAAGCAAGAACAACAATTTAAATATCTGGGAAGTGTTCTAACAGAGGACGGACAATGTAATACCGAAATACGTAGGCGCCCTGAAGTAGCGAAAAATACATTCCAAAATTAATTAAAGTATTAAGAAATGGAAAAAAAATCGTTAGAAACAAAAAGATGTTTCATGTAATGTATGTCTTCCTATATGACAGTGAATGCGGAACAATCTTCTCACAGATGAAGAAGAGACTTGAGGCAGCAGAATTGAAGTTCTACCGAAGTATACTGAGAATAACGAGGAAGTTTTAATAAAAATTGCAACAAGTTGCAATAAAAATTGCAACACTTATACCTAAAATCAAAAAGAGACGGTTGAAATTTCTAGGATACATAATGAAAATTCATATTCACAGGATATATTTAAGGCAAGAGAGACAGGGAGAAACAGCGAGTAACATTCCTAACGGTCTTGCATAAATGGATGGTAGGAACTGGGAAAAACTATTCTTACTAGGAACTAGAAAGTATAGGAAGCTATGGAGAGCCATGGTCACCCACGAACTAAATGGAAACGATAAATAGACGAAGAAGGTTTTGATGAAGTGTATTGTAACTTCGATAATGTGCATGTGCTTATGGTTTGTCAAATAGACCTTAAGTTGATAAGTGACAAATGTCATTTAGAAGTGTTTACGTCCATTTTTGTATCGAAAGCCTGTAGTTCTTCGCGAGGACCACACATCCTCCAACCTCGTGGACTGGCGCTACAGAATCACAAAGAGATGTATAAAATAAGAGAACCTACATCGCTTGATGACTTTCAATAGCAGCAACAACTAAAATTGATAGCATATGAAACGCGAAGTGAAAAAAATGTTGACCTTCTGCACTTCTTCGAACACAAGGCAAGGAAGGAAGTTACCATCGATACTGAAACAGTGGCAGTTACTAACCTTGAGAAACCTATTTCCTTGAAACATTATTTTAATGAAAACATTTTATAAATTTCAGTCGAAAGTAACATTGACTGCTCGGACAATTAATGCTGAATTATTAGGAAATGACTAATGTTCGCATTATTGTTAAGAGTTGATAGTTCAAGATTCGCTCAAAATCTTCAATCAACAGTTAATTGATGTCCAGTTTGAATAGTCTTACAATGATGGAGAATCACCCTGTTCCTTTTCCACTGATATGATCATTACTAGCAAGGAATATATCTGAAAAAATACATTCTAGGGAGTCAAAAGTAGAGACGTAGATGAATTCGGTTTCTGGTAGAAGTGAGAATTTGGAAACGTGGACGAACGTCCACCGTGATGTTGACGAAATAGATAAAATAATATTCTTTGTTGACAAACTTATCACTATATGTTTCCAGTGACACCGCTATTCCAGTGTTCAAAAAACCTCTCTAACTATAATTGATGTGGATGAGTTATTAAGTGGGAAATCTTTGCCCGATCGATTCTTCAGCTATATAAATATATTTATGTATATGTTTGCAATATCAGAATGTATATCTAACCTTATACATATACACATTCATATCTACATCTCTAATGGGAGAGTGCAAATTTAATTCAGAAGTTTCTCTAGGGAAGCCGAGACCTTATTTAATGTTACAACTGTAATTCTTAATTATTGTTGATTGTGTTTGTGTTTACAGAGAGAATAAAGGACCTATGGCTATATCATGTTGAAACATCAGTTCTCGTCAGATCACCGAAGTTAGGCAATGTTGAGCGTAGTCAGTATTTAGATGGGTGAGCGCTTTTGAATACCACGTGCTGTTTTGTGTTTCTTTAAAGTCAATATAAGTCAAAAACTTAAATTCACTAATTTTTTTCACTTATTTTAACATTTGAATTTTTAACTGTTCCTTCCTCATCCGGACACAAATCCAAATGCTGGATTTTCAAGCACCAGATGAAGGGCATATCTCCAATCTCGAGATCACCCTGATTTCAAAATGGTATATGTCTATAGAGAGCACGTGTGGCCCGAGTTAGATGGGTTTCAGACACACGGACGGACAGACAGAATTTGCCGGTTATTTATTTAGACACGTCTCTACAGTAGCTTTTTTCCCAACCACTATCACATGAGTTAATCTCTTCAGTCAAAATAATTTCTTTGTATCAGCTTGAAGGTGGATCCTTTGGTGACTGACGAATAACTACAGGGTCTGTAGTGATACTCACTTCTGATTCGGAAGGGACATCCCAGACATAAGGAAATTGCCTAGATAGTAATCAGTAAGATACGTTCTCTTCAGCTATAGTAATGGACTGGTTAGTAATAGAATATTTACACCCAGTGGTAAGCGTTATATTTTTCAAGTGAGTGCAATGAGGATATGATAGATACTTAAGCTAGCGTGATATTTGTAATTGAACAAGTGTTGCAGCAACTGACGTGCCAGTTGTCAAATTGTCACCAACGATGAGAAATATTTTGTTATTTACATGGTGCGTTTTCTCAACAAACGTATACTATATATCATCGCAGATCTTCTTAGTGTCAGATTAACACATAATGTGCAGATGTCCACCATCATATTTGGTGATCGGATCAGATGATGATGAAAAAATTGGCTTCTAGATGGTAAGAGTAAATGATAGTGATATTATCTTGTTCGACAACTTTATAGGAGCTTCTTTCTTTTATTCGTCTGCAAAGTTAGCTTAAGCAATTTACTTTTGTTGCGTATGAATACAGGGAAATAGACTCTTAGAAAACACGCACAGACAGACAAACGCGAAATCACCTATATTTTACAAACTATCCGACTGGACAAAACTAACAAGTTGGATTAAAGACTTGCCCAGATGAAATAACACAATATATTTTCTTGCCTCGTTATTTATTTTAAATTTTTGAATTTTTGTGTTACATGTTACAAATTTTATTATTATTATTATTATTATTATTGTTGTTGTTGTTACTCCCGTTGTTGTTGATTTCTATCGAAGCACTATGCTTCCACTAGTTCAGACCTTTACAGCTAGGATTCACCACGCAACGTCCACGGATTCGAGTCATCCTTATTTCTCCTGTATTCCAATTGTAAAGAGGAAGATCCACCCAAAGAGCTTTTTTTCCAAGAACTGCTATTATATGAAACAGATTCCTGCGAGCATGCTTCCCCAAACACTAAAATTTTCTGAACAAGAATCAATCGTTATGTATCCTCCTTATCTTCATAATCTTCCTTTTGGCATTCCTCTCTCACATCTCACTCATTAACCCTCTACATTGATTCACTCTCGAGCCTTGCATCGGATGGACTTGTAAAAAAAAAAGGCGCTACTCATGAAGAACTAATTGATGTACTCCGTCTGTTGCTTATTTTCCTTTCTGTAGGGTAACACTTTAGAAATATTACGGCATAAACAACTATACTTAGATGAGAGTTTCTGATCTGCTATTGAATTCTCACCTTTGGGAGACTTTATAATGTTTTGCAGAGCAAATAACTCGCTATGATTCTCTAACTGCGACATTAGATTTTCATAGCCAAACAGCGTGATTCGCAGATCCCATCAACTTATACTGGCTATAGAAGGCTGAGTTTAGATTCAAGAATTATTATCCCTCCACTGGTTAAAATATAAATGATTACTCTAATATCTTACCCAAATAAATCAGAGCAGTTCAAAAAGATGTTTGTGTAATACATGATGAAATGAATGTGAAATTTTAAAACTCATAACTACACATACATGGTTGCAGAGACACTTACCATGTTTGTATATAGTATATATGTGGGGGTGTATATGTGTGGTTGGGTGTCTGTATGTGTATGTGTTTGTGAGTTCGTGCGTGTGTCAACTAATTTAAATGGCTATTATGAGTTTCGCGCCGGCAACAGCGATATTCAGTCAATAAAACTTGTGATTGCATTTGTAACTTTAAAATCTTTTTTCTTTCTTTTTTTTTATTTTATCTACTTTTTATCCATTTGCCGATATTCAGCACTGTTTTGTTGTGAATACCTTGCTTCATTAATAATACTGTTGACTGTATTAGTTCTTGTAACACACACACACATACACACACACACACACACACACACACACACACACACACACATATATATATATATATATATATATATATATATATACAGCTTGACAATGGACAAAAGGCAGTTAGACGCGCGTGGATCAGGTATAAAGACAAGCAAAAGAGTAATCTCTCAGCTGTCAATATGCCTCACACTAACTTCGACCGAGTTGATAGAAATATACTGGCGATATTTGTGCTAGAGTGTTATTATAAATTTTGAAATCAGTTGTATTGACCGTCTAAGAGACGAAAGAAAACAGCAAAAAACATCAGCAAATATTCCTGTGGCTATGTCACAGGATTGTCGCTGGTGCACAATATGTGGACTTGTATTCAGGTCACTAGCAGGACTGAAGTGTCACATACGACAGAAACATAAAAACGGAATGAAGTTGTCGGATCATCGGATCATCATAGAGAGGAGTGGGTAAGTGAAGGTCAGGGTGGAAAAATATTGACGTGTTTTGTTCTGAGAGGGAACCTTTTCAGACGAATAAAATTTTATCGATAGAATCAATCTTATATATAAAATGTAAAAATTTGTTATGACAGAAATACAACAAACGTCATTTAGTTTTTAATCGAAACGTTAAAGATACAAAGAGGCTCAGCTTTTAAATTTACATTTTGACATCTATATTTATTCAGCTTGTTATCAGTTTTATCAGAACGAAAAGCCTCTCTAAAAATTGTTCCATCTTGTCATACATATATATATATATATATATATATATATATATGTGTGTGTGTGTGTGTGTGTGTGTGTGTGTGTGTGTGTGTGTGTGTGTGTTCTGATGATGACCTCTGCAATCGATTTTGACTCATGACTGAGCAACAGTACTGTTTAAGAATTATGACTTCATTATAGTGGTAATAACGTTCAGAAGAAATTATAAAAACATTTGTGTGCCATGTGCTACCAAATATGAAACTAATATATCTTCCCGTGAATTATTTTCTCCCCGAAATAATATTAAAGCCTAATTAGAGTTTATAGACTTGAACTTAATCATCCTCGGAGATGGCATGGTTTAAATTAAAATACAATTGACTGGAAGTTATACATACATATATATATATATATATATATATATATATATATATATATATATATATATATATATATATATATATATATATATATATATATATATATGATGAAAAATGTGGAAAAGACAAAGCAAAATCCGAATATGTAAGTTTACTGTTTTAATTTTATTTTGCTGTTAACCCGTCTTTTTTGTATTTGGTCAATATATCGTCTGTGGGTAAACTTTTCACCTTGTATTATTGTGCCAGGTTCCCAGTAAGCCATATTGTTCCTGAACATCCTGAAGTAAACCCGTTCTCCTGGTTCAAATGATCTCTTGGGTACTATAGGTGTATGCTGGTTTTTGTTCTTGTTCGGCAATAACTTATCGAACACAGACCGTATTCTCCGGACAAACATCACTTCCGCTGGTGAAAAACCAGATGGTGTGTTCCCGTTAGGTGTTATTCTGTATACTTGGAGAAACTGTTGAGTAGCTTTTTCTGTCGGTACATCCTCTGCTTTTTTTAGGGCTCTCTTTAGTGTGTCTACGAATCTTTCAGCTTGCCCGTTAGACCGTGGATGGTACGGAGCTATCTTAATATGCTTCACTTGGTACGTCTTACAGAATTCTTTGAAGTCGCTGGGGGTAAATTGTGTACCGTTATCAGTTACCAAGCAATACACGACGCCGAATCTCGCGAATAATTCATGTAAACAGTTTATAGTATTATCCGTCGTCGGGTGTTTGAATCTGAAAACTTCTGACCATTTACTGAAACTATCTACTGTTATTAAGTAGTAGTTACCCTCTATGGGTCCCGTATAATCCACATGTATTCTGGACCAAGGTCTGTTCACCTTAGGCCATGGTTTTTGTATAGAATGTGGTGTTTTTGCTGCAGCCGCACAGCCTTTACATCTTTACACCATTTGCGTAATATCATTGTCCATGTTAGGCTAGTATACGAAACTTCTCATAAGTACTTTCATCCGGTTTTTTCCTAGACGTCCTAAATGAAAATCCTTCAAAATCCGCCATTGTAACTATTTTGGTATGACCACTCTTTCGTTATATAATAATATGTGATCACAGATTGAGAAGCTGTCTGCTAAATTCCTTTCCTTTTCTTCTATTTTATATCTTGGTATTCTGAATGAATTCATCCTTTTCCGCTTCTCTTCTTATCTTTAGCAAGATCACAGGTAGTTCCTTTACTGTATTGTATAACGCTTGCAACGCCGCTATTACCGAGTCTTCCAGCGGTTCGCATTTTGCAGGTATTAATCGCGATAGTCAATCAGCGTGCCCAATTTTCTTCGATGGTAAGTACCCAAGTTTGAAATTGTAGTTCAGTAACATAGATCCCCATCTTAGAAGTCTGTTAGCTGTATAGATTGGTAGTCCTTTTCTTGGGCCAAAAATCGTAAGAAGTCTGTGGTCCGTTTGAAGCGTAAACTCTCTCCCATATATATATCTGTGAAAATGAGTTATGGCGAATATTATGCCTAGTGCTTCCTTTTCAATCTGCGAATGATTTCTCTCCGCTGGTAACAATGATCTCGATGCGTGAGCTATGGGTTTCTTTGTGCCATCCCGCATCTTGTGTAGAATACAAGCTCCTACTCTGTGTGAGTTCGCGTCACTCGCGATAATAATTTCTAGTTTTGGGTTGAAATGAGTTAGTGCTAGCTCCGAAGTTAATTTTTGTATTATCTCCTTAAACGCTCTCTGACAATCTTCTGTCCAATTCCATTTGTTCTCTTTTTTTAGTAATTCGTTGAGGAGGGGGGCTCAATCTGTGCATATTTTCAATAAATTCGCTGTAGTAGTTTGTTAGGCCAAGAAAACTTTGTAATTCTGCGACATTTTTTGGTTCAGGTATATTTTTTATCGCAGATGCCCTGTCTGGATCCGGCTTTCTGCCACTTTTATTAATTATATGACCTAAGTAATTGATTTCATTTAAGAAAAAATCACATTTTTTTCATTTTACTTTAAACCCAAAGTCCTGAAGTCTTTTGAAAACTTCCTATGCAGGCTCTTCAACATTGTCGCTTTTAATTAGAATGTCATCCAAGTAAGCGGTCGCAAAATTCTGGCCCATGAGCATTGTATCCATTGTCAGTTGAAAAATTGCTGGTGCAACTTTCACCCCAAATGGTTGTCTGTTGAATTTGTACAGTTCTTTGTGCGTATTAATACATAGAATTTTCGTACTCTCTTCTTGCACTGGGATCCGCAGATAAGCCTCCTTTAAATCTATTTTAGAAAATACCTTACCGCCGTTAAGCTTAGTAAATATTTCCTCCAGGCTTGGTATGGGTAATGATGGTCTTTTATAGCCTTATTTAACCCAGTGGAGAAATATGCGCATACTCGGATTTAAGAAATTGTTGACATGCTTGCTGGACGCTACGAGCTCCTGCCTTTTGGCGAGCATTCTGCCATCCCTCATGCCTCCCAGAATTGTAAATTCTTTTTTGGGGGGGTGCTCAGGCAGAGGTTCACCTATCACCCTAATTCGCGAACATCCGTTCTTTGTTTATGTTTTCCCACTCCACTGTAGAGTCTGGCATCCCCTCCTCTTTTTCATGCAAGTATCATTTTTTTTTACTAATGTTGGCCAATACAAGGCCCAAGAACCACTCAACATAGAATGTTATGTGTGGAGTTGTATTAGCGTAAGTAAGGACACGCATTAGGAGCATAGAGTTGAAGTGAATTTAGAAAAACCGGAAACCTAATCCCAATCAGGAAACGAGTGATAAACTTCTAATCCTTTTCAAAAGACTGAGAAGGAGTGTAAACCAGATGATAGGCGAACCTATCTACTTCTATTGGAGGAGGAGAGAAAAAAGTAAAATAAAATAAATAGTGAATAAAAATTTAGAGTTAAGGCGCAGATTACAGAGCTGAAGTGGATTTTTAGCAGGAACCGGAAATCCAATACTAAACAGGAAACTGTTCAGAAAACCGCAGAGGAGTATAACCGAACGATAGGCGAAACTATGTGTTCCTATTGGGACCTATGTAGAGAGAGTGGTGACATTTTTTGTATTTGGTATTGGGTATGCTCATTCTATGCTTGGAAAACCTTTGTTTCCACTCCTCTCAGCATCTCCAATGTAGAAGTTCTACTTGCTACCTGAACCGCATAACAGCCCGCTAGACTACATTTTTTCATTCATTTCCCCGAATCTAATCAAATATCAGATTATTTTTATAATTCCTTCTTGCTTGAACCGAGAATTTTTCAGCATCTCCTCCTAATTCAAATATCCACTTCTGTTTATCTTGAGCGCAGACTACGGAACATGAGACTTTAAACATAAATATCCAAAGTTATCTTAGTGAGTATGGGTATAGACGATGTTTGGAAGCCGGATAAGTTTTTCGGCAATGAACCTGAGATACTATAAACATAGAATATATATATATATATATATATATATATATATATATATATATATATATATATATATATATATATATATATATATATGCGTGTATGTATGGGTATTTTACTAAATATATTGCATTCTGCATTTTTGCTTTCCAGCACAGATTTATTTTTCGCCAAGATTATTACTTGACAAAATATTTCTGTTTATTATATCAACGTTTTAAAAGACATATTAGGAGTATTTAAAACACATCAGAGTCCCTTTTTAGTATATCCTGTCATTGTTCCTATGAGAAAGTTTTAAAGGAATATTCTGACCTTGCTTCTGGCTATGAATTATACACAATGGGAGTATTGGTCTGGTGCCAGAGTAGAAAATGCCGTGGAATAAAACAAAGTTACCAAATAAACAGGCGCTACTCGAGAATGTTTATGAAAAGCTAGAATCATACGAGAGAAAATCTCGGTAACATGATCCACGTCATATGATCAAATGACATAGTACTGCCACTGTGTTGTCAAGACTCATGAAGGTGACAAAGCTTTCATGGCACTTACATTTATTCCAAGTATCGTGCTCAGGCATAATGTTTAAATAAAAATCGAAATTCTAAGTTATCTAAACTACGAGCGTCAAATGTGTGTTTTTGATTAAAACACATTAATACAATATCTTCTGTACAGTTACTCTTTTGCTAGATAACAGTCGTTTACATAGTCAATTTATACTTTTAGCTTAACATCATCGTTCCATCATTATTACTTCCATTTTGAGTAGTAGCAATAATAGAAGTCTTTAGAAAAAATGTTAACAGTAAATATTTTTTGTTGAAACAGCTTATCATGAACAGATTTGTATTTACTAATCTTATATTGGGCTAGTTATTGGGTTTCACTTCTTTTATTCTTACATAACTTTACATGATTTTTGAGATCACTGCCTAAAAAAATAGAATAGTGTAAAACTATATGTTACATATGCAATCATAAACTTAATGTTACTTTCTTCTACGACAGTAGATTTCAGGATATTTCACGTCTACGATCAGCTAAAATTCCATATAGACAATAGACAAACATTTTGTAACTTTTCAATCCTTAAGTAAAATTAAATTTATCTTACTTACAAAAAAAGTTCTAATTAACTGTACGGGAAAAATACTGTAGGTATATATGGATTATTTTTATGTATGTGTTTATGTCACACTAAAGAGTTCTTGCATACAGGCACACATCATCATTAGCTTATATATAAACGCATGGTCATTTACAAGCACTTTAAAATATATAATCTTGAATACCTCAGAAAATTATATAGAGCAGATAGTTTCACCTTTCCCATTTGCAGTAGTGCATTCAACCATAAGCATAACAGATAATATTACAGCTATAGTAGATGTAACATAATAGGTATATACTATAGCTACAGTATGTGTTATAATATGCGTAATACGATAGTTATAGTATGTGCAACATAACTCTCGATTCATCTGGAGTATCTGCCTGATTTTCCCCTAAATACAGCCTCTACTAAGTGATATACACATAACTCCGTCCATTGTTTCTGATATAATTTCTAAACTAGATCCTCACAAGTATTGCTGATTCGACAGTGTCCCTGCAATTGTCCTAAAGAAATGTACTTGTAATCTGGCTCCTGTTCTATCCAAACTTTACAATAAATACTTCGCTATTTCTTGCTTGTTAGAAGTCCTCCTCTATAGTTCTTATTTTTAAGAACTTTGGGGAACCATCTAAACTCGAATAATCGGACTATTAGTCTCTTACCTCTTTTTGGCAAAGTACTAATAGCTTTAATCAGCGCCGATTTGGTTAAGAATCTTATTTCACACGACTTACTTTAAGATAAACAATATGGCTTTCGCTTCTCCAGGTCTACTGCTGATGTGTTAACAGTCATCACAAAATTTGTCTATCAATATATGGACGCCGAGATCGGTCTGTGCCCCAGATATCTCAAAGGTATTCGACATACTGGCTTTCTCCACAAGCTCAAGGGCTGTGGTGTATTTGGACGAATATTTAGCCCAATACAGGTGTTCCTAACAAATGATTTTCTTGTTGAATGGACACGCTTTTAGTTCATTTCATATTAATGCAGGCGTCCACTGGGCTATGTCCTCGGACCTACGCTGTTTCTGATCTTCGTCAACGACCGACCTTCATGATGTTATCAGTTCCCAACTAATTATGTATTCAGATGATACAACAGTTTTAATAACAAGTCTGACAGAGCTGACAAATTAAAGCTGGCAACGGCTCTCGAAAAGGACCTCTAATCAATGGTTTTAGACTAACTTTTTTACTGACATGAAGTGATTATATTGAATCAATTGCTAGGTCTACTGCTAGGAAAGTTGGTTCTCTTTGTCCTGCCAGACAATTTTTCTCGTCAGAATCCTTCTTGCACATTTATAAATCTACCATTCATCCTTGCATTGAATGCTGTTACCAAATCTGATTTGGTGCTTCTACTATATATCTGCCAAAATTCAAAGAATGGTCTGTAATGTAATCCTGACTTTGCATCTTGAATTAATTCATTTTCACACCGATGTGTCCTGGCTTTCCTCTGTCTTTTCTACAAATATTTTCATGGAAATTGTTCTGATTAGATTTTCTCCTTAGTGTCTAGACTGCAGCGTGCTACTAGATTTGTAATTAGGTGACACCGTTTTACTGTTGAGCTCTCTAGACGAAATCGTCAGTTCTATTCTAATAATTTATTTTCTCGCACGTCTCTCTTAAGGAAACAACTCCACTTTCTTGCTTCCCTGTCGCATACAATCTTCAACAGTTTAAATAAAACGTCAGTCGCCATCTTCTATCTTCCTGAACCCTGTTCCTTTATTGTTCTTTTCTTTACTTCACCTCACTAAAGTCGTCTCATTCTCTTTTCACTCCCTGTAACCACCTGCGTCCTAGTGGTATTATCGCCTTGCTTGGGGTAAAATGATTTAAAAAATAGAAAATAATAGATAATACTAGAGCTATAATAGGCGTTTAAAAATAGATGAAGATAGAAATATATTTAGCAGTGTATCTGTGGCATCCATGGTACACGAATATAATTTAACGGTTAACATTGGACTGTAGAATGTGTTTGGTTTAATGTTTACTTTACAATGCAAATTAGGATGAAAATTATATTGACATATAATAAAACGTGGTCAGCTCCACATAAACAAATTGGGAATTTATATTCTTTGTCTACGCTGCTGTGTTTGTGATCTACAACTGCGCATTGCTGTTGTATGAATTTTCTTTTTCGAATATCTATGAACTGATTGCTTCAAATATAAAAACTAAATAGAGAAAATAATATCATATATAACAGGTCCTATTTACTTTCACAAATGTATAGCATCCTTTTTATCAGTCTATTTCTATAGCTTCAAATCCTTAAGTATGTATATATTGACGTGTGTGTCCCAGAACACTCTGGCGTCGTGTAATAGTTAGCAAACTTGTCTCGCTAGATCCCTTACTGCGGAATAGCGATTTCGATCGAAAGATTTTATAAATTTCAATCGACTGCAGCTCTGGTTGCTCGTTCAATGAATGCCAAATGTTTCCTTATAAGGAAACGGCTAATATTATCAACACCAATACCATGAACGAATAATTAAGACAGGTTTTGAAGACTGTTACAAGGTCTTCTTTTTCAGTTGTAAGAGTACTTAAACATGCAGTGACTGAACAGAAATATATATCAACTTTATCTAGTACGCAACCAGAAAGACGTGAATATAACATTTACTCACTGCTTATTATTTTTTATTTATTTATTTTTGTAAAATAATTCTTCATTTCTATCCATAAAATCAGTATATTCAAGATAGGTTAATAAATGCATGTATTTATGTCTACGTATGCGTGGCTATCGAAATAAATCTGTTTTCTTTTTTATTAGCAATCTGTTTCTTTCTTTCTCGTGCTCAGTTCTTACCTTTATGGTTGTCTTCATATCAACACACTTAACACGCTTAGATATTTCTGACGGCCTGCCTGTTTATTTTCAATCTAACTGTGTTTTCGTGCATCAACTAAACATTTCGTGTAATGCCAATTCTGTGTCTGAAGGCAGTAGTTTGAACCGTAGTCAATATCCGGTTTTGAAGGTCATTTCCCATAGGAGATTTGTAATATTTCTGTTAAAAGATTGTGTCTTGCATTTTTTTAAATATACCTATACGCCATATTTGATGAAGCGAAGTAAATGCTCACAAAAATCATGGCATTTACTATTCTTTCATTTTTCTTATTCAGTCATAATTCAAGACAACGAAATATTGTCTGACAATGATTAAGTGACCAGGGATTTTAAGAAGCATGTTTTTCAAAGAGATTTTAGTAGGAACTTATACAAGTAGCTAGTCATTAGAGTCTGAAGTTATTTCAACGTGTGCATATCTTAGCTGTCTCTCAGTAAATATATATATATATATATGTGTGTGTGTGTGTGTGTGTGTGTGTGTGTGTGTGTGTGTGTGTGTGTGTGTGTGTTGTTTTTATTTAGCGGAATATCAACCCTTATGAGTCTGTGTGTGTGTGTTTTAGATGTGCCGGTGACATATAAATATGCATTTACACATGCATATATAATAGCAAACACACAATTATATACATGTAGAGAAGGCTCAAACTCTTTTTGCGTATTCAGGCATTATGTACAGAGTACACCATGTGAAGAAATTATATCAGCGAAAAACAAATACATTCAACAGAAAAAGAAACCATATATTTCGAAAAGATTCTTGTACATGTCAAACTTTAAAAAAAAAAAGTTATTCAATGAAATCGTCTTCGGCATCGAGGAGAGTCTCGATGCGCTCTCTGGAGCGATTGAATCTTTGGATCGATGTTCATATTCATTACGTCCAAGATGGTGGCTTTCAACGTGTCCATGGCATTGTCAAACAGTTGGTTGTTCTCCTTAGAGACGACGTCCCAGATGTAGCAATGTTATTGGATTCAAACCACAACTAGGAGGGCACATACTGGAGAGGGCGGAATTGTAGGAATTCTGACGTAAGAATTACGCCCGGTACCACGATGCCGTGTTCAGCAGCGCAATAGAGTCGGTGGAATTGACTGTAGACTTTGCTGGAAGAAATGAATCGACATTACAGGGCTAACGCTGCTCATGACAGAGCTCATCACAGATAAACTAAACTTAGTGTGCATCGTTTTGGATACCTGTCAAGAGTCACTTATCAGTCACCTAGACATTTTCGGGACTCTCGCAAACCTCGAAGTCACTGCGACACCCACAAACAAGGCTTGCCTTTTTATTTCCCTCTGGGATTGGAAGTTGTCAGGTTAATTCTTTGATACGTCTGAAAAAGAAATTACAATGTTAATATTTGGCGGCTAACATTACATTAGGTCATCTTCAATTTATAGGCTGCTAAAAACATGTTCTCATATACTTGGCGCACAATGTATGTATGCATATAGGTATCTATTTCTCTATTAATATATTGATTGGTGAATGCTAAAATTAACAATAGGTGTAACTGCTCCACCGTATCTATCTATTCATCAATATTCTCGTCATACATGAAATATAATGGTCTCTCTCCATTGCCATTAGCAAAAGAAGCGTAAACTATGATCATATATTCATTTGTTATATTTCCACGGAGAGTTGATATTGTGAATGGATATCATGTATGACGCCAAACCCATTCAGTAATAGGTAAACTCTCTGCTGTATACAACAGATTTACAATTACTAAAAATGGCTTTGAGTCTGTGAGATCTGTGAATCTTGGAGAAGATCACAGTTCTTAGAACCTTGGGAATTGGAGCTACAGAATCACAAAGAACTGATAAAAGAAACCACATCACTTGAGGAGTATCAAGAATGGTTACTACTAAAATGGATAGCACACATGTAACTCGAAGAGAAAATAATGATATAATCAAGATGTTGACATTCTACACTAATTCAAATAAAAAGCTAGGAAAGAAACCCTGCTTCAATACCGGAAAAAGCGATAACAGTTACTGGAGTTGAAAAAATTATTTTCCTGAAAAATTGTTTTAATAGAAAGATTTTTATAAATTTCAATTGACAGTAGTACAAGCTGCTCTGTCTACGTATGCCAAATGTTTCTTTATAAGGAAACACCTACTATTACAATGATACGTATAGAATTCTATCAATAAAAAGATTCTTTTAGTCCGATGAAGTCCTAGAAGAGGAAACGCTTAACACAGAATTTTCCCACTTACAAATTGCCTAATACGTTTATATATGTATATATATAAATATATATATATAGAGAGAGAGAGATCAAGAAAGAGAGAGAAAGAGAGAGAGAGAAGAATAGTAATACCTGTATTTATAGAGAGAGTAGGATAACCAAAAGCGATAGACTAATTATATTTTAATAAGTATATTTGTAGAGTGAAATATTGGTTAATTGAATAAGAAAATATATCTATTACGCCGAAATTCAAAATAATTTTGTAATAATTTTAAAGTTGATACTCGGTTAAATTTAGAATTTGACATTTGTAATTATTAATTTTACTGTGAAATTAAAACCTAATTAGTTATATTGAATTATAATATAATTTAATCTTAAGTTTAGTTCACTAATAGATTGTACTTAATGTATGTTGTCACGTTATTTTGAATTATCATATACTTGTATTCTGATTGGTCATCATAGGTTACGTAAAAATGTTTCCCCTAATCATGGGGTTTGGTTGGTTTTGAACTCTTAGTACACTTTATTTTGCAATCCACACCATCAATTGGTAAGATACCAAAATTGTTGAAACAAAATGTCTATTTTTGTAGTAATATTATAACATATATATGTTATAATTTTGAATATATATATATATATATATATATATATATATATATATATATATATATATATATATATATATATATATATATATATATCAGTGCCAGTACATGTGTAGTGGTGATTCTCTGCAGATTCCCTTTCTTCATTATCAGTGATTTACCATCACTTGCTGGCAATGAAAGTTAAGTGCCATGAAAATATTTGTAGAAATGACAGAGAGAAGCCGTGTCACGTCGGTGAGAAAGTGACTGAACATTATTACTGTGGAGGTTTGATCGATGTGCAAGATTTTCCTTTTATGGACCGTAACAGAGTTTCACTCTTGCATTCAAACATACACATTGAAAAATTAGTTTTCTATGAAAAAATAATTCTAAATAAAGAATCAACACAAACTATAAGCAGGATTATATAATTACCCTCCTTACTGAACTCAGAACAGGCCTACAGTCAGTACCTAGATGGACGAACGCTTGAGAATACCAGATGCAGTAAGCTTGGATGTACGGGTCGTTTAACGGATAATGGTTCGGAATTGTTTATTGGAGAGCTGAGTTCCAAATCTAGTTGGGTTTCTTATATTTACTTAGGCAGAAATAACTTCGGGAAAAGCATGAATCCACCTCTTCTCCCCCTGCTATGAGTTAATAGTAAGATGTGTATCACTAAATCATTATTGTCAAAAACATATATTTTCGAACTTTAAATAACCTGCAAATAAGCCGTAGAAAACGAATCAATCAAACAACTGATCCAGGATACGAGTTTCTATTAAAAACAAACTTGAAATATGTTTTGAGATCCCTCTCAAATTATCCTTTATATGGATATATTTCCGGTGATAGTAATGACGTTATGATAATTTGTAGCCACATACCAATAATGTGATGAATCCAGTTTAACTGAATAAACATGAAGTTCCTAAAAGAAACAATAACTACTATGACTGGCTTACATATCTCTCTCGTTGTTTCGTAAATACTACAGTTTACGACAAAAATATTCTGAGCAATCATATTACGGTAGAAACTGTATCAATTAATAAATTACTAATGAAATAATTCTTTGCCTTCATTCATATTTTGGATATTATCTTCATGCTGATTGAAATCGTATGCTTGTAAATCTAACTTCCAGTCTTTCAGACAAACTTATGATGCATCATAAATTAAAGTAAAACTCACCGTTAATGGCCTGCCGCGCATGGACTAAAAATCATGGCGTCTTTTCCTCTTTTTCTGTTGGTAAATAAACGTATTTCCCACATCGCGCTGTCGTAGACGGATAACAGATATATATCTTTAGTCTAAGAAATTGCTACCTAATGAAGCAATATAGCATACTGGATTTTATATGAAGTTTCAAACAATGATTATATTATCTACCGTAATAACAAGAAAACATAAACAAACATGGATGATTTAGCTGATAATGAAACATAATTTTATTTCGTTTTTTATTTTATTTTTTGTATGTTCAGATTGTGTAATGGAGTCGGAATGCGAAATCAGAGAACTGAGTTCATATTCCAGTCGGGTTGGTAACATTCACATATGGACAAATATCCTTGAGAAAGGTATTAATTCATCTCCTCAGCTATGGGTTAAAGAATAAGAAAAAACATTGTTATTTTCAACTAATTACTAAAGCTATATTCACTCATAAAAATGAATTATAATTCAAAATAAATTTAGGTTTTTAATAACCCACAAAGGGTTGATAAGCCGTAAAATTAATAATTATTTTCGGAAGGAAATGACAAAGAAAAACTAACAATACCGGCAGTTCGAAAAAAATTTTTCTTAATTGTTAGAAATTGATCTGGGAATAAAGTGTGTTGCATACTACGGAATGTACGAGAAGAGTAGTTTTCAACTGCTTTGTCACCATGAACTCATTTCACCATATTTCAGAATGTCATTGGTCTCGCTAACGTAGTTTTCCCCAACTCTGCACATAACTATAAAATCAAAACATCAACCTGAAAAGTTGAGTTATGTTCTTAAATAGCGCCTCATCAGACCGAGAATTTCATATAGATATCATGCATGGTAACAAACCCATTCATAAATATCCAAACTGTCAACTGTATGCAACTGTTTTCTATGATCAATGATTAAAATGGCTTTGAGCAAGTGGAGTCTGGCAAAGACCATCTTTTGAACATTGTAGACTAGTGCTGCATAATCACGAACAAAGTACTGTACTAAATAACAGAATTCAAGACTATCAACAGCAGCAACAACTAAAATGGATAGTACATGTACCTCGAAGAGCAAAGAATGACATAATGAAGATGTAGACACTCCGCCTTACTTCAAATAAACGGTTAGAAAGGAAACAGCCTTCAGTACTGGAAAGAGTGATAACCTGTTTTTCTAATAAATTGTTTTAATAGAATGATTTTATAAATTGCAACTAACTGCTCGGTCCATGAATCATAAATATTTCCTTGTAGGGAAACGGCTAATATTAGCATTACTATTCACCACTTCCAAGGCTCCAAATATTGTAACAATTTGAATATGTAGTCCAATTCCCCTCTAAAATCTTCTCAATAAGTTAGAATACCTCTTCGTTGAAAATCAATGTTCTACAATGTCCAGTAGCTTTCATTAATGAGCTATTCTACCTTGCTACTAGACCTAATTACAGAAAAACATGTGTTAATATAACATTCATGAACACGTAGCTACTTCGATCCACTTCTAAAAAAGATTTCTACCGTCATTCAAAATGTAAACAAGAATTTATATTTCTCTATAATAGTCTAGTCTTTCAGCAGTGATTGCAGGTATTCCTGACCCCATATAATTCTAATTTCCTTGATATTCAATGCCTAAGAAAATAAGTGAGAAATTTGGTCCTTAATCATTAATTTTTTCCCAACGAAAGAAGTATTAAATTTTAAGGCAAAAATGTTTATAACGAAACTAGTGACTGGCACAGCGGTAAAATAATTGCAGAGCAGCAAGAGGATCCGAAACCTTGCCTTCTGGTTTCAAATCTAGTTGCCGCTAACATACAGCCTTCATTATCGCTTTATTTTCCTTTGCAAGTAGAATTTGCTGTTTCGCCGATTAAAATAAATTAACATATTCTTATAAATGAAATTGATTCAAATATTTGTCATTTATTTTCTCTCTATATATTAAAAATCGGAGCATTAAATTAAACATTCGCAAAACATAGTGGCCCAGTGGTTAGAATATTAGCGTTTCTATCATGAGACCTTAGTTCGAATCTCACTATGGCCGATTTGTTAAGGAGGTGACTCCTTGCTGATATCAGTCTGTAGGAAACGAACCTAGCATGCGACACTATTGGTAAAAGCCAGAAAACCATACTACGACTTGACCTATGCCTTGTGGGTGAAATTGTGTAGACAAAACTGTTCCGAATTTGTCGATGCTTATGCTAGCACGAAGTGACCGAACATTTTCGTTCAACTACTAATCGCGACAAATTAAGCGCTGCCTTTCTAAAACTGTTAGTAAGGCCCATTCAGCATTGATATACTATAAACCGCAACTTGGCTCTGTTGGCATCAAATAATGTACCTGAACATGCATCTGAAATAGGGATTACATATCTACCCTGATAGACTCCCGAAACTAACGGATGCCTTAAGAACTAATCACCGCATATTTCCGCGTATAAGGCGACTTTTAAGTAAAACGAGGTCAAAAAATATATTAAATTTTCATGGATTTATCCTATAACTGTAGTATAAGACGATTGCTTATTGATGATATTATTGATAAGATGATATTATTGGAAATGTTGTTACTTACTGAATCCTTATAAATTCAAAATAAACAAACTAACAAAACCGATTCTATATCATGTTTTTCTTACACACGTACCCTAAAAAGGAAACCATTGTTTTTTTTATGTTTCATCACGTGATCTCTTGCGAATACTGATTCGTCTTCTTTTCCTATAACTAAACAGTTGCAAACAGATCGGTGTACTAATGGCCATTTATTTATAATTCATCGATAATCCCAAAATACCGCTAATAACAGTACAATAAAGTACAATAATAGTACATTCCCCTTTTAACACTTTTTTATTCAGTCTCTTCCTAACTTCTGTCTAAGCCACTTGAAATTTCTTGTTGATTCATACGCATATCAATTATGGAACCACTAGCAAAACGAAAAAGTATGAAGCGAGCGTTAAACTGAAAGTTATTGAAGGAGCCAATGAATCGAACAACTGTGCTGCTGCTGCTAGATAATATTCTAAAAGTTTTCAATGGAACTACCGTAAAAGGATTTTTATTTAAAAATAATGGCTGTATGTAATCCTAAATTTTACTATTATTAAACACCAAAATGATAATGAATTGTCAGTGAGAAATTAATATTATGTTATTCTATATGTTATTACTGCCGTAATTAACACTACCATGATGATTATTGAAAGATTAACGAAAGATAAAGGTTTCTGTGAACGCAATTATAACTCGATGTTTGCATTTCCTCAGCTGAGCTTGCATGGACCCAAGTTGATTTCATTGATATAGAATTATTCTTCAAACAGGCAATTTATTATGAAGTTATGCCAATAATGTATAAGGTAAAAATATTTTTATTACCTCTGTTATCAGTTTATTTGATAATGTGAATCTTTTCATGTATGTTATTGGTTATCGCAACCAGGCAGAGGTTATCCTACCGACAAACATCACTCAGAATTTAAAGTTTCTTTTTTAGAATTGTAGTATAAGACGGCCCCCGCCCAATATTTATTTGATTTATGAGAAGTAAATTTTAAATTTCGTTTCATACGCGAAAATATACGGTATATATATATATATATATATATATATATATATATATATATATATATATGATAGAAATTGTAAGGAGGATTTGATAATTATAATTAAGTAATTGCTGATGAGTCCCTAATATAGGACGAAACGGCCGTCCAGTGCTTTCTGCATTCTGTTGAGGTTTCTTTCAGACTCAATGAATTAATTAATTATATATATATATATATATATATATATACATATATATATATATATATATATATATATATATATATATATATATATATATATATATATATATATATATATATATATATATGATTGTACTCTCCCGTCGATTTCGATGTATGAGAATCCGACAGCCACATCAAGTTTGTATGTTTGTGTCGTATTTAATGCAGATGAAAATACTTATTACTTGCTTGCATTTACCACTAGTATTGCTGTCAAGTTTTTTTAAAAGGTAAATATTTTTTGATAATAAAATAGACACAAGTTATCACCGTGGCCATATTTATAAGCAAATTAGAGCCTTTACACCTAAAGGAACTTGTCTGAAGTAGAATTTACTTTCACTTTTTATTTCTAAATGCTTATATATAAAGCCGCCACAATGTCTAAACCCGACACTGATTGGCACTTAACGTGATAAACAAATCTTAAAGATTTGACAATATTAATTACTATTTCAGTTGTACGCAATTGTCATAATAATTTTTAATTTTCATTATTTCTTTAAAACTTTAAATATTTAAACATTTGCATTTCTTTTAGAAATAGAATTTTGATCTTATCACTCTTCCATACATTTGTGTTTAAGCATCAAATTGCGACATTCTCATCACGGCGCAGCTGCACTCAGAATATATAATTTAATATATTTTTGTAACAAAAATACATTAAATTCCAGATCGCTGTTGGCTTCAACAAAATCCTTTTGAAATACATTAATATTTTTACTCTCTTAAACGTCCTTTTTATAGCCTTGGCGTTAGAAAAATTTTAGGACACACCACCACATGAAACATTTATCGGATTTCATTTATACGTTTGAAAATGAAATGTTTCAGAACTGAAATAAAATATTTAATTTTCTACAGTCGTCATTTTTAGCTCAAAATTCTTGTATTAGAATTTGTCACTTACTTTAACCTTGCCGTTGTACATTGTTAATAAAAGTGCGAGGCGTAATGCCTCATGCGTAAGAATACACTTTGTTTGACTCCGGAATTTGTCAATTACCATGGGCGCGTGGGTATTTTTTGTTCCAGGGTAGTATCCTAAAATTGACACTACATTCTCATGTGGAAGCAAGAGATTACCCTCTTCCCCCCCGGGCGGATGTTTATATATCTGCTTCTTATGCCATTTTCCGACGTGTGTACATGCCCGGCACTCCTGGGTCGTTGATCTGAATTTGGTGGCTAGGTCATCTATCAGGCCAACCATCCTATGCACCAGGCTTTCATTAAGGATATTGTGTTTACTGCTCACCTGGCATTATCTGAAATGAGTCACACACGCTAAATTACTGTTGCATTTTAAAATTCTTCCATGTTTATTGTTTATATTGTTATTTAATTGTATAAATTCTATTAATTGCATTCTTTTTTAGAATTGTAGTATGACTTCCGTGATTTTCGAGATTTAAAGGTTTCATATATGCAGAAATATACGTTATATAAAGTCTTCATAAATGTAAAAAGCTGTTTAAGTTTCCACTGAGATTATGTACTTTGTTCTTAGTTACTGCTGTAGTGAGATTCATGCTTACTGAGTGTCACGTTATCGTATCTTTACTTAAAACATAGCTACCTTCTGACAAATATCTATATTCTATTGGGATTATAGACTTCATCATTCTTGTCTTATATAAGTGTTTCTCAGACTTCATGACTTCAAATCTTAACTATATTTTAATATGCCTTTATTCACTGTATTATTTTATTCCTATACATTTTAAATAATACCAGCAAATTTCTGTACAAGAAAACGCAGTGGAAATTCTTCTGCTCCTATAATTGCTTCTGGTATTTGTATGGTTTTATAGTTGCGTGTCCAGCTATTTATTCTAAATGTCTAATCAGAATATATTTTCTATTTAATCATTGACTTACAGTTTTTGTTAACTTTCTTGCCCAGTCGTCGCTTAGCAACACACTGAATATACATTTGGTCGCTAGCTTCGTCATTCGACAGTTGAAATAGTACGCCTTGAATATACACATCTGCATCAACAATTCAATGATTTGAACAAAGATCAACATGCTTTTCATTCTATATATAATATTCTGATGTGACATTCATACATCCAGATGGAATAAATGTTTATTTTAAGACCTAAGTGAAAGTCCCCTTTATATGTTTCTGTTTGTAGAATATGTTATAACTAAAAATATAATTATAACCTCTGTTCCGAAATAGTTAATTTTAGTATATGAAAAGCGTATGAAGGTGTGATGACTATTATGGAACAGGGATAATTTATCTTTCTTCGCGGATTACATAGGATGTTACCGTCCAGTAATTCAAGCTTTGAAGAATGCCCTGTATCACCTTGTGACCACGATATAATGAAAAACATAAAAAAGCGAAAAAGAGAATTCCTAGAGGGTTCAGTGACGCGCTTAGAAATGTATGAAGTGCTCTGTATGTTTCGTTGCTTCTATCGACGACATCAAAGCTTTGGAGTTTGGGTGGCGAGAAAGTATTAAGAAAGCTTGAGGCAAATTCAAAATAATGGATAAAGGAGATAGTATACAGGATGACTGATTCTGTTTTTATGGATGTCAGTTGTTTGTTTGCTGTTTGTATTAGTCCACAAGAAGGTAGAAATCAATGAAAGACGCGTTTGCTTCTCCATTCACTGAGAGGAGAATTATTAAGGAACTCTACTAAGTTGTATTACTAGCAATATTCAAAGTATTTGACCTCGTGATCAATGCCCAATTGTAGTCAAGCATGTACAGAATGGAAAATACACGCTCGAGTTCTATATCAGTTTCTCAAAATTTGCAGTGATCTGAGGTTTCAATTCTCTGATACGACAGTATGAACATGTTTGGTCTATAGAGTCTTGCCGGTCACTCAATCGGACTGCGGAGTACAATGCATTTTCCGGGAAAAGTTTCCACAATCTCGAGACAAAGGTTTCCTAAACTGAGCGATAACGTCTGCCAGTGGGCGATTTCAACTGTTGGGTGGGCGATAAGTATCTGAACAGAAAATGGTGGACGATCGGATATTTTGGTGGCCGATATAGGATTTTAAATATTAAAACGTTATTTCAACATATGCTACTCGAAAACAAAAACATTCATGGGAGATATGCAACGATTATTTATTAAAAACAGAATCCTAACTAGGATTAACTGGGTCAGATTCCGGGTTAAGAGATAAATATCTCCGCAAACAAGGAATATTTTGGTATTTTCTATAGTTTTGAGAAGAGTCATTAACATTCAAATAGTTATTCAGACGAAATAACCTTTTGTTCGGATAAAAATCGGATAAGGGGAAGCCCAAGAACAACAAAAATATTAGTTGAGTTTTTATTAGTTGTTAATAGTGTATATTCTTTTTAATTTTATAATTATGAACAAAAGATTTTATTCTTTTTTTGTCAACACTTGCAACGCTAACTCTATTCATAAAACTAAATTATATATATAGTCTTCAATGAGCATGTTTGCTTTAGTTTGTTTTTTTAATACGGTAGTAGCAACAACTGCTGTCGCATAAGTCAACGTTATTTGTTACCTACTTTTGATATCTTTTCTTACTACATCATAAAGTAATATTACGAACCAGTAACCAACTTTTACCAAACAATTTTGATGTGATTTTGTATATTTTCTATATAAGTGGGTGGTGGAAATTTTTTCCGTGTGAAAGTAGGCGATGACGCAGAAAAAGTTGGGATCCCCTGAACATCACGTCTATAATGAGATGAAGATTCATCTATCTAGAAATAACAGTTCTGATCTTGTATCCTGGGCTAGGATCTGTGCAATACCTTGATTTGTATATTTTGACAACACAGGACTCAAATTGAAAAAGTCTGCAGTAACATGATCACTCAGGATGAACTTCTTCACGCGATGAAAGCGATAACGTAGATGTCACTGTCACTCACTCACTCTATTTATCTATCTATCTATCTTTTTCTATTTCACACACAAACGCAGTGAGGCAAACACGAAGATATGCACCAACATTTATCCTCTTACAACTGCGCTTTGCGATATTTTTTTATATTTCATGCTCTCATTTTTTTCAGTAAAGGTAAAACAAAATAATACAACTCTTTCTTTTTTTCACAATCATTTCTTTTTCCTCAGCCGTATCTATAAATCCAGAAAATACTCAGTGATTTTTTTCCACACGCCACCGGCCCCTTGAACAAACACTCTGAGATACCTTCAAACTTTCGAAGCATTACCAACATGACTCCACAAGAAATACTAGAGCAATCTCCACCGTTTTTCGCTTTTTCGATGAATGTAACTAGAGTAGATATTTATGGGAGTGAGCTTATCAAGATACAAGGCTACAACAGTAAGTAAGGAAGGAACTCATTAGCAACAGCCTACGAGATTAGCTCGCTAATAATTGCTCTACAGCAAGCGTCCTAGACATGTGCAGTGTATGTACAACTGTCATATATTCTAACGTTAATATAACTTCGGTATGTTTACAGCAGGTAGGAAATAATGAGCTGAAATATGTAACATTAGACTATCATCTTACAAAGAGTAAGTTTCATGGTTTTATCATATTATTTGGTCCTTGCTGATAATATTTACTTATTTAATTACTTACAAACAAGTGTATGTCTCTCTCTCTTTCTCCCTCTCTCATTTTCTCTTTCCCTCGCCTCTCTATGTAAATATTTCATTATATATTTTTATGAACCCTCATTTAAATTTATTATAAAATCTATATCAATTCTTATATTTTAGAATCATTCCAAATAAAAGGTCAGTACTCTCAGAAAGCGTAAAAATAGAAAAGCAAAGAAATAAAGTAAAATTGAATATTAACAAATTTTAATCAAACTGGCATGCATTTGAGCAAAGACTGTACATCTCCTTTCTCTTTTGATCACGTGTTGACAGCGTGATTTAACCGGAGGAAACCCTATCAGTGAAACGATCTTAAACTCTCTGAAACCCTACAGGAAAAAGATCCATATTTTGAAATCAAGGCCCACGTGATGAAACCAAGGCGCGAAAAAACGAACAGCGCAAAATTAGTCCCTATCCGGCCTTCGGGCTGAACGGATGGACGGACAGGTTCGCTATAAATGCGATAGTCCGTTATGAATTTGGTCATGTGAAGATGACCCTCTTCGGCCTTTGGGCTGAAAAGACAAATCTGCTATAACTATGTTGGTTATGTGGGAAAAAAGTCCCTCTCCAGTCTTTGGACTGGAAGAACGAGTCTGCTATGACTGCGATAGTTGGCTATAGATTTGGGTATGCGAAAACGGTATTTGGAAATGCGAAAAAACTATAGAAATTTAATATGATCTCGAAACCGAAAGGATTCAACAAGGTTGGATTCAAGGAAAAGCATTTACATCAAGACGAAAGAATGATATGTATCGTCATAAAAGCTAAGAGAAAGAAGACAGCTTCAATTGTTTCGACCAGGCGAAAAGAAAAAGAAAGAGAGAAACGACCTCAAAAAGAGACATACGAAAAGAGAAAGAGAGGAAAGAACTCAAGGGAAAGATACTTATACGAAAAGAGAAAGAGAGGAAAGACTTCAAGGGAAATTCAAGATCAACGTAAAGAAAAAGAAAGAGAAAAGGATCTCAAATGGAGACACTTATACGAAAAGAAAAAGAGAGAAAACACCTCAAAAAGAGACATACGAAAAGAGAAAGAAAGGAATGACCTCAAGGGAAATTCAAGACCAGACGAAAGGAGAAAGAGAGAAAAGACACCAAAAGAAAGAAAGACAAAATAGAAAAAAAAAGAAAGGAAAAATAAATCTAAAAAAAGAAAAGAAAGAAATACATATAAGAGATATTAAAGAAAATAAATTTTATAACGACCAGATAAGTTCGTTGTTTCTCTTATATCTTTTCACTTTGCTCAATGTATCTTTTCATGTTTGTACTCTCATGCAAGCCTGGAATGGAATATTTTGTATTACATATTCCTTTCTGCTTGTTTTACCTTTTCATGCTTTGTGAATTTGTGCAAGTGTGGCACAAGATCATATGTTGATCTGTAATTTACCTTTCTTGGAGGATAAGTTCCCCTCTCACTATTCTGTTCCACGATGTTTATTTTTAACTTATTGTTTTTGGTTTTGCCCGTCTTTCATTTTCTCTCCGTTTGTATATGCAAGTGTCATTATTTATTTCTTTTCTTTGTAATGAAAACGTTTAACTCATTTAGAGAATGTGTATTTCATGTCTTTATTTTTTTTTAAATTCCAACTTCATTTATTTTGTAAGACTACTCTCCACCCCCACCACTGACAGAAAGTAAATTTCTCCAAAAATGTTAAAATATTTTTTACATTTATTTTCCTTAATTTCTGTTTTATTTTTTCTCCTTTGTTTCCATATCATTTTTCGAACGGTTAATTTACTGTTACTTAATATTAGATTGTTTGGTATACAAGTAAGAATTTCTTTAAATATAAAAGGGAAATTTTCAAGCGAAAACTGTCAAATAAATAAATGGTTCTATATAATAAATGTATATATATACATAATGCAATATAAGAAAATAAATTATAAAAGAAAAAAGCAGAAATAATGAGACTATAATATTAACTTTAATATAAAATCCATTTTCTGAATCCATCCAGGAAATTGCATATATGGCAATAGTAATAATTTTCATGCAGAAATTGTGTTCTGTGATGAATGCGACATGAAAAAATATTTTTTAAAATACGCCTTTGTCATGAAAGGAAAAATGGAGAACGCCTGGGACAGTGAATATGGTTAGCTAAATTAAATTAACAATTTCTCATTCAAATATTTAGACCTTGTGTCACACTTTTCGAGCGATTTTTTCGCCCAAGAATAAATATGACTCATTTTTATCGAAAGTAAAAAAAAGGTTTTCATTTTTTCTCACGAAGCATTACGATGGTTGAACAATGAATCGACACAAACAACATTAAGTACACAAAAAAGGTGTTGAATTACCCGAAAAAAATGAAATAGTTAACCGTCAAACATATACTTATCGATACAGAATGGACGGATATCAAACATACAGAGGTTATTACAGAATATTAATGACCGATTCCACTAATACCACGGAAAGCTTAAAATTATTGATCAAAATATATCTCCAGTTTTTGTTGACGTTTAATTTAACAATTCACAAAGGAAAATACGTGTACGAAAAACAATAAAGAGAATTTGAATTTGCAATATTTGTATAGGCATGTAATAAGGTTTACTTAGTCTGACACAAGGCCTAAGGCATGGAGTAATGTGTGATGATCAAACGCACTAAAGTAGACATTATGAATTTGGCTAGCTTTCTACACATAACGAGACGCCCAAATCGCGTTTGTATAAAATGTGAGAATTATTTTAGTACTCTGGTTGGACATAGAAACCGGACTTCAAAATGGACGCGCACGATGAGAGCAACGGAATGGCTTCTTGCTAAGTTATCCACCATTACAAATAGCTAATTTACGTCTCGTAGCCTGTGTGCCGACTGCTTTTTTTTATTAATATAAGGTCACGATAATAGTAGGTGTCGGGTTTTTCTTTGTCTGAGTTTTCACTTCCATCTTACTTTGACTTATGATAATTACTTTTACTAGATAATTCTTCTTCTTCATCTTTTAATTCATCGTCTTCCTCCCCCCCTCATTTTTCAGCATCCTCCTCCTACTTCCTCCACCTTAATTTTCTCCTCTTTCTATTCTTCCTCCTTTCTTCCTCCTCCTCACTTTTTCTTCCTCTTTTTGTTCTTCTTCCTTCTTTTCTTCTTCTTCCTCATCTTCCACCCATTTCTTCTTCTTCCTTCCTCTCCTCCTTTCCCCTCCTGCTTCTTCTTCTTTTTTCCTTCTTCTTCCTTATATCTCCTCTTTCCTTCTTCTTCCTATTATTTGTCACTTTTCTTTTTTCAATTATTTTTTCTCTTTTACTTATTATGAATATATATTTTTTAAACAACCTTTTATTTACTTTGGCAATTTTTGCTGATGTACGTTCCTCTTTCATTCATCATTATTCATTCACCATTATTGTTCTTATATTTTTCTTCATTTTCTTTTCTATCATCACATATTTTCCTTCTCCTTTATTTTATGTCATTGTGTCTGTCCTAGATTCATTTTATTTTTCACGGTCCATTCAAGCTCGGTTCTTTTCTTATTTCTTCTGTTTTATATTTTGTTTTCCTCGATTTTTTTATATTTGACTCTTTATTTTATTTTCCCTTCTTACATTCTTTCTTCAGTTTTTTCTTTATCACTGACATATATTTTGATATTTTCTGATTTTTTTAAACGACCATTGCTTATAAAACATGTCATCTTTATTTTTCTATATTAATAAATTTATTAATAATACCGTATTTACAAAAATCTACAACTTTATACACACATAAAATAAATTCAAAAACAGAATTTTAATAAGCTTTTCCATTCATGATAAATAAATATAGTTTTATTTAATGACAGTATTACTCGACCGCTACAAATTAGAGGATTTAAAAGCTTGTAAATTATCTATAATTTATGAATTATTCTATTTTTTTAATTAAACAATTCTTGTAAAAAATCATTATCTATCGAATTTTTTTAAAGTTAATGTCCATTATATATTTTATACATCAAACGATTAAAAGCTTTTCTAATTAAATACTTTCTAATTAAATACTTCTCTAATTAAATACTTTCTTAGGTTTATTTTTTTTCATTTTACCAATCAAGACAGATTCCCTGCAACCGGGCGTCTTGTTTGACCAAAATACTAGAAGATTCTCGTATACTCCCGGCGAGGAACTATGGGCATATTTATTAATATATACTTAATAGCACTGTTATATTGCATCGAACTTAATTTTATTAACACCAGTACGCAAAAATGAAAATGACACTGACATTTCATTTTAACAGATATATTTACCAAAATTACAAAAATATCTCGAAATATTAAAGAGTAAATTTATTCAATAAAATTGCCACTGATTTCAACCACGGCCTCCAGATGACTTCAGAATCTCCTGCAACGCTTCTCGGCGGCCTCATATAATCAAAGGGGTTGCAATCTGGGGCGTTAGGCGGCCAGATGTAAGGGGTGATCGCAGAAGTTGTCTGAGAGCCATGATCTGGTTCTCCTACTTGTGTAGCATGGTACAGAGTCTTGTTGCCAGACATAGGATCTTCCAGCAGCCACCCTCTTGACGCAGAGCAGCACTACCACCTCAAGGCACTTACTGTAGGCCTCCGTGTTGAGTCTGATGCCACCACAAACAAATTCCGAAGTTCTTTTCTTATCAGAACAATCAGAGTGAGTTTTCGGAGCTGACGTACTTTCATAATCACTACTAGACTCTTTCAACTCTTTCCGAATCCTCGGTGCTGTCCTCAGATTGACGCCCAAATACGCTGAAATGTTCGTATTCGAGCATCCGTCGCGGATACCAAGTTATGCAGCATACCGTTTCCAAATTCATGGTGGAGTAATTGCGTCATGGTGCGCTTTTTGTCACAGACGGTGTCCAATTGACCCTATCATACTGTTCAAATTCAAAAACAAACAACGCGCATGGACGAAATTAAAAATATAAAATGGCGACAATCTATCTACATATATATATATATATATATATATATATATATATATATATATATATATATATATATATATATATATATATATATATATATTCTTAAAATTTAACTTTTTAAAGTATACGTATTTTTTTATATTCTTTATTTTATTTCATCTTTTTCCTACATTATATCCAATTATTTATCGCATTTTTTAATTTTTAATGCTAGAATAGTACATCAAAGACAAAAAAGCAATGAAAAGCAGAATGTAACCACTTAGACGTGTTTGAGTAGATGGATCAGTACTGTAAAGGCAAAAAGCGGCCATAAAGAAGCAAGCATTGATAAAAGTAACAAAAGAAAAGAAGCTGGATGTCATATATGGCTCTGTCAATGAAATCCGAACGTTTCCTCATAAGGAAATCGCTAATATTACCATTACCATTATCATCCATGTTCTAAAAGTACATAGAACAGAGACATAAAGAAAGAAAAATTCATCTGTTTAAAAATTTGAGCTTTTTTTAATTCATTTCTTCAGGTTTTTCTGTGTGTTTCATTAGTTTTTTTCTAGTCTTTCATTATTATGCTGTTTGATACTTCTTTACGTTTTTTCTTTTATTTTGCTGAGCTTTTTTAGATAAAGAAATTCACTTCGCATCAACATTTGCTATTCAATGTCCAGTCATGCTTCACAAACCCAGTAGAAAGTACAAACAATCAATCGATTGACTTGAGAAATGGTAAGCCTGTTTTCACATTAAAACCGTCACCACAACTTTATGGCATTTCTTTTATATTAAAAAGATTATAGCTATCTACTTATAAAATAAAATGTATAGTTTTACGGTTATTTATATTCTAATTATACTCTCTTGTATATATATATATATATATATATATATATATATATATATATATATATATATATATATATATATATATATATTCAAAATTCTTAATACAAGATTAGCATGCATCTACTTGCAAAAGACTGGTACCAAAAACAATATAATTTTTGTACTCATCTGTTTGGAATTCATGAGCTTGAAATGTGTGCCCTATTTTTATAACTTCAAGGGTCAAAAAGAGGGAGATTGACTTTCCGCTTAACAATGTTTCGTGCGGGCTTCGTATGGTCACGTGACTGTTTTTTATTCTAGCGGATATTTACAATAAATTTTGATATTATTTTTTATTTTGAGTTAAGGGGAGGTAATTATTTTATCTCCCTAAAAACCTCCCCACCTAGTAGGCGAGTCTAGTAGTAGTGATTTGCTTTTCATTACACATTCCTTTCATTGTCTTGTTCATATGAGGCCAAAATATTGTTTTGATAAGTTTACAAGAGGTTTTAATGCCTGGGTGTGATATTGCGTGAATACTATCGAAAAAGTATTTTCGTAATTCACCAGCTATACACGGTGTAACAGCAAAATTGCTCAAGTCGTGTAAAAGCAAAATTGTCCAATAGTTAGATCAAACTTTGGACTGTTGTATCTTAGGAATGATTACATATATATTACTGAAATTCTTTTTTATAACACTATTGGACTCTACTTTGAACAATAACAATGTATAATTACTCTCCAAACTTAACAGAAGAATCGGGATGAAATCGATCATAATCGAAAATGACATATCCATCATTAATTAATCATAGCTAAGGATCGGAAGCTCATGAAGGATTGAAATAAAGTTCATATATATATACATATATATATATATATATATATATATATATATATATATATATATATATATATATATATATATATATATTATTCCAGAATCATTTTCTAACTTATTCAAGATGAACTCGCCCTCTCTAATCTTATAACTTTCTGTCCTGGAGTAACAAGCTGCCTCACAGATTTCACGTACAATTTCATTTTCAAGTCTTTTTTTGCCTCTCTTTGGATTGTCATAGTTGAAACTCCGCCCAGTCGTACCAAACGTCTCATAGATTGAGTTGGATCTATTTTAATTATTCTCTTTAGCACTTTGTTGAAATGATGATCCCTCTCCATGTTGTGCCATCCTAATCCAGTTTACCTCTCTACTATTCCCTTTTTTTAACTTATTAACCGTTGTATTGATTGTTCTTGAATGGACTTTGAAGATAGAAGTAAGAGTATGAACATTGGTACCATTACTGAAGGCCTGAATGATCTTTTCCTCTCAGATTTGCTCAGTTGGAAACACAGATACAATATGGAACTATTATTATCAGTATTAAAATTGTATTTTTTAAGTCTGGAAATTTTTGTAACTCAGAGTCCTTAAGTTGTTCAGCAGCTATAGCTATCAAAGTCACACATATCTACCATAAATGCTAGGGTAGGTCTAGACAAGCAATCTGCTATAACATTTTAATATTTTTAATCGATTTTTTTTCTGTTAATTGTATGACTATGTCTGCAAAGTTTGTGATTCATTTTCTATAAAGTTTACCACGCCCATTTAATTACAAAGATTCTTAAAGTCTTTTTTAACTCATTGTAATTGTGAGTAACCAAAATGTTGCTACGTATTTTGCGTCACCATTTCCGGAGGTAGAGGCCCAATGACATTATAAAATTTGGTGATTTGTGAATTTACATTTCTCAGATAGAACTGGTATTCAATAATTGTGAACCAACTGGTAATGTGAGTTTACATGAATTCAGATGTCTTAATTGTTATTTTTGAACAGTCGGCTCGTGGTGCTCTTGCCCCATTTTTATTTGTGTAATAATACATACATACATATATATATATATATATATATATATATATATATATATATATATATATATATATATATATATTATTACATATATATATTATATATATATATATTATTACATATATATATATTATATATATTACATATATATATGTATATATATATATATATATATATATTATTACATATATATATTATATATATTACATATATATATTATTACATATATATATTATATATATTACATATATATATATTACATATATATATATATATTATTACATATATATTATATATATTACATATATATATATATTATTACATATATATATTATATATATTACATATATATATATTATTACATATATATATTATATATATTACATATATATATATATATATTATATATATATATATTATATATATTGCATATATATATATATATATATATATATTATTACATATATATATATTACATATATATATATATATATGTATGTATGCATATATGTATTGGAATTCACCAAATGTGTGTTTATAGATTTGTCTTGTTTTGCTTTGTGTCATGTTTTCAAAATGTGTTTTTCGTAGAAGTGACCAAATATGTAGTTAACAAAATGTATCCTTTCTTTTACGTCTTGGTCACCAAATATGTTGTGCAGGAAATTTGAAACATACCTCGATTAAATATATGAAACATACGACAATATAAATTAAATGTTCAAGGAAAACACAAAAGTTTTCGTGTAAAAACACTTACATATATATTTATATTCGAAATTCTTAATACAAGGTTAGCTTGGAACTACTTGCAAAAGACTGGGTAAGAGTATAAATTTTATACTTATCTTTTTGGTGTCACGAAACTGAAATGTTTGTCCTATTTCTATAACTTCAAGGAGCAAAAAGAGGAAGGTTGGCTTTCCCGCCTAACGTGTCTTTGCGAGTCTCGTCTGGTCAGGTAATTGATTTTTTTATTTTCGTGAATATTTATAATAAATTGTTAGTACTATTTTTTGGGGGGGGGGCAAAGGGAGATAACTTTTTCTTTCGCTACAAACTACAAGTTATGGAGTAAGCAACGAGTCTACGAGTATTATAAACATATACGTATTTTATAAACATAAAGTCAACTGGAAATAAGAGCGTAATCTAAGAAAAGAAAAACTCTTATTTGGAGATGCAAATAGAGAAAGTATTGAAAAAACAGTATACTATCTTTCCCAAAAAGGCGTAGCAATTCAGAGATAATATAGAAAAGGTATCTATAGATAATCATGGTCATCTACGTCTGGAAGGATTATGGTATGTTTTAATTACTGTTAAAATCAAGTTTAAAATACAATGTGGACATTAGATAAAAATATTTATACGTTACTAATTAAATCGGCCAATATATGAAAATTAACATGAGAACCAATTTAAGGTCTCTTAGAAAGAATTATTATGTTGGTGTGCCTTAAATCTTCCTTTATCTTTGTGTATGGTTGTATATATATTTCATTTTAATGTGTTACTATCGTCTTTGGAGTCTTTTACTATTTATTAACACTGACAGGTATCTTTTTTACTATGTTTTCTTTTGTAGGAAATTACTATTCCGCACGGATTCTTACTCTTACAAAATCATCGTCATGATCTAGCATACGAACATAATGAAATGTTCTAGGAAATATATCTTATGCTTATATATGTTTATAATCGATATAAGAATTATATATTTTAACACACTCCAAACATTTACGACTATAAAATTACATATCTTACAATGGCAAGTGCGGAATCTGTAATGGTTATCTGCGTAAAAAGTGAAATCAGAGAACCGGGTTCAAATTCAGGTTCATAATGCCCTTGCAAAAGCTATGAATCCATCTTCCTTAAACCTGTAAGCTATATGGCAGGGCACCCTTGGCCTTGTTGCCTTCGATGGCAACCAGTCTAGAAAGAAAATTCTGAGTTCAAACCAGATTGAATAAGGATGGGATCCGTCAGGTTATCTTTCCTTAAACAATGATTTCCTTAGACAATGGTTTCATGATATGAAGTAACCTGGCCTAATTTTTATTTTCTGAAATCAACTATCCTCAAGATCTTACCATGACTATACGAGGGAGTACTGAAAAATTATAATCAAAGAGAGGCTTAGAAAAAATTAAATGGGGTGGCTATTTGGTTATATTTATGCGCATTGGTCGAGAACTTTGGAGTATCACCATGTTTCTTGAATGCCATATTATATAATAATAATAATAATAATAATAATAATAATAATAATAATAATAATACATCTCTAATAAAAAATTACCCGCTTAAACACTTTCGAAGTTACAGTCATTTGATATGTCTCCTTTTATGTGCCATGTCGTTTCAAAACGTGAGCGATCATGACTCTCTACTATTTCCTATCAGTTGTTACTCTAAGTAAATTTGACATGACTCTTTGTTCTTGACCTGCTATCCATTTACACAAACATTTTAACCAGGTTACTCACCGTTTCCCTTGCTTTTCTTGCTTTCAGTATGTCCTCTGTGTTTTATACTCTCTAAGACTACTTTCCGTATTATGTATCCTAGAAATGTTATCTGTTTTTTTCTGATTCTAAGTTTCCATGTAGTTTCTATTTTCCTTGAAACTTTCTTTTTGGTCAAATACTGTCCAGGATATGTCAGTATTAAACAATAGAACCACATTTCTGTCACTTCAATTCTCTTCATCATCTGTGAGGACATTGACCAACATTACATTTCTAAATTAGAAAATAGATATTAATTATCCGTTCAGTATCTTTTCTCCGTTTCTAAGGATATTTTTTAGCTCATCTCACATTGCTTAGTTTCTGGGTTACCTAAATAGATAGTCCTATGCACCTTTGGATTTCTTTGATAGAAATATCAATTCTAAACTCTTCCAAATCATTTTCGGAAAGATATGGATAACATTAACAGATATTTCCAGTAGCCAAATAATATGATTGGTGATGAAAAATAGGTTTTGCATGTCAACAAAAAACGACAAAGCCTATGGTTATCACAAATCAATACCGACACCAAAACTAGGATTCCATTAGCAGAAGTCATTGCTTTGTGTCTGGTGGAATATGAAATATTACCAATCTGAGGGAATATGATATTTACTAGCAAATGGAAAATGGAAGAACTATCAAACTATTATTGCTAGCATTATTCGTTTATTGCTAGCAACTCGAACGTTTAAAGAAGCATTATGCCGAAAGTGTCCTGATATGGTAAATAGAAAAGATGTTATTCTCCAACATGACACTGCAAGGGCACGCTCTGAAAAACAAATGCCAGAAAAAATATGATCGTTAGGATGGGAGATTCTTCTACGTCTTACATACTCACTAGATTTAGCTTCTAGTGATTTTCATTTGTTTTGATCACAAGAATATTTCATTAGAAACAAAGAAGTTCAAAACAGTTCTTCAAACTTTTTCGGCTAGAAACTTTAAACGTAGAACTGAAAATTTACCTTCATGTAAGATTTGAAATTACATATTTGTTTTATAAATAATATTTAATTTTAACCTATTTTTAGATCCTTCCTGGTAAAACGTAATTACTTTCCGAACAGCTTAATAAAAAATTGCTGTGCTCTTAAAAGATCAAGAAGTCAAGATAGCCCAATCCCTGTTAAACACAATGAACATTTTTTTTTATTTTCCAGGTATTGAAGCTCTTTCCTTCAATGAAACGAAAAAATAATTATGTCAGAACATATTAATTGTACGTTTGAAACAAATGAATAAAAAAGTAAAAGGCGAAAAACGCCTCACAAACAGAAAATAGTGGCAACGGTCTTTTATTTTGTTATTTTCTTTTTTGACTTGTTAAAAACAATGTTTGCCATTAGGGTAGGAATATCTAATTCCCCCAAACTTGAACTATTTGAGATATTATTTAATTCCCATTTTTCCTAAGGTATAATGCACCGATTCCCATATTTTTATGTAAAGAAAACTTCATACATTTCAAGATTGTTTAAAATAATTATTCGATCAAAACTATTTGAGTTGACTAATTAATCTAAAATATATGCCACAGGGATTCACAATTGCTTTGTAAAAATTATTTTATGGCTAAAAATGTTTCAATTTAATGAATGGCATTGTCTGATAAATTGATGATATCCAATAGGCTATAAAGAAAAATCCGAAGGATGATAAAAAGCGCAGTGAATTAATTATGAATACAATATTAAGTCCCTGATAATGGACAGCAAAAACGTATTGATCTTAGAATTTCTTAATGATTTCAATAGATTTTAAATAATGTTTTTTATTATACCTCGCTAAATCCAAGTATTTAAGAAAATATTTTTAGTATGAAATATCCAAAACATTTGTCTATCATCTTAATTGTTATGCAGTTTAATAATCTAATACAAGGCTCAAGAACTACTGAAGGTAGAGGTTACACTTGCAATGTTAATGATGAATGGAGGGAGATATGAATGGAAGAAAAGGTGGTAGGTACTGGATATTACGAAGACAAGGAAGAGAGATAACGACTGATTCACCTATGAAATAATTATTTAACGACTTGTCTCTACTGTTTCTTTCGAAGTCGTCTCATTGGAAACGAGTTTCTTGACAAAAATTCATAGAATTCTCTGTTCGCGCGTCCTGTTCAAAGCTGTGATACTTGTATTTGCAAATTCTGTCTTTATAATTTCGCCAAATACAAAATAATTATTTAATTCGTTTATTTATGTTTATATATATCTATATATATAAAGTTGTAACGTCAATCTGTCTGTTTGTTATTGAACTCCTCCTAGGGTTTAGGAGATAGACCCCCTTAAACACATATATATCGGAAGCTACATTATTGAGGGTACGTGGATAGGTATATTTCATTTTTTGTCAACGGGGGTGCTCGGGGAGCACCCAACCCCACTGACATTTTTCCCTTTGATTTAAATTATATTTAAAATTTGAACAAGGTAATGACTCCTATACAAAATATAGAAGAAGAAAGCCAGAAGACGGAGGTCAAATCGGCAAGATCAAAATGAGACAATATGGTTGTCAAGTTGAGCAAGAAATCACCAATCAGTGGTTAGTGCCTGACAATACATATTTGTTGCGACAATTCAATTGTCATATCAATTTTGTAATCAATCCATCATTTCATCGAACTCCTCCTCGGGTTTTGGAGATAGCCATAACCATATATATTCTGAAACTAAATTACCTATTGTACTTGCATAAGTATATTTCATTTTGATCAAAGTGGGTCGGGGGGTCAAAACGCCCCCCCCCCACACACACACACACACTGATTTTTTTTTCCTTTGACATAAATTAAATTTGAACAAGGAATGGCACCTAGGGTACTTTCAACAACAAAAAAACGCCTAAACCCTTTAACCTTTCTTTCTTCAACATTCGTGGTATTCGTACCAACTTCTACAGTGTGAAAACGTTCCTCTTCGAAAAGTCTCAGGACATCCTAGCTCTCTGTGAAACTAAACTCTTCAATCCCCTCGTCTGACTTCCCGATTCCAGGCTACCTACCTCTCCTTAGGAAGGACTCTAATGTCCACATGCATCCCGCCTGCTAGAGATCTCTCTCTTGAACCTTCAAACCATTCTTGCATGTGTCTCCGTCACTCTCATAACTCAATAAGCTAACTCTTCTTTCTCTACCGTTCCCCTTCCTCTCGAGACTGTCGCGTGTTCGAGAGTATTTCCGATAATATAGACAAGCCCATTTCCCTACACCAGTTTGCAAATATATTTGTGTTCAGTGACTTTAATGGCCACCATACTTAAACAGTCTGTCACTGACATCGCTTGCATCCAAACCCTTAACTTCTCAATCACTTAGTCTCACACGCAAGTGGTTGACTTCCCCACACGTTTCCCCAGTAACCCTGACGGACACACTTCTCTTCTCTGTCTTCTTTTTACCTCCATCCCTGAATCCTGTTGTACTATGAATCTCTGCTCCCTTGGCAACTCTGATCATGCGGTAGTTTCTGTAAACATCTCCGTCCGTTCCCCAACGAGTCAAGAACCTCCTGCCAAGAGGGAATATCTTTCTGTTATCAACGAGCAGACTGGGACTCTTTCCGTGATTTCGTTTCTGAGGTCCCCTGGAATGAAGTTTTTAATCATCTTGTTCAAAAATCCGCGTCTAAAGTCTTCTCCTGGGTGAAAGCCGGCATCGATACTTCCATTCACGCAAGGAAATATCAAGTTAAGTTCATCTCCTTGGCTCTATCTCCATGCTCAGCCATTATATCCCACAGAAATCACTTCTTTCGGCTGTACTAGAGCGAAACGTCTGATTGCTACGAATGCAAGCCTGTCCTCAATGAAGCAAAGTCACTGTTTGCTGATAGAACGAAACAACGTATAGCATCTTGCAAGTTTGGTTCTAGAGATTATTGGCGGCTCTGCCAGAGTGTGCCGAACAACAGCAAATCCTCAATACCGCCTCTATTCAATCAGTTCGACATCTACAGAATACAAGGTTGAAAGATTTGCTCAGAAATTCTCTTCCAACTCAACACTCGACTTATTTAGAGTACCTACACCTGCCCTCCACACACACTAGAACTGAGGCTCTACTGAGTTATATGCCCATAACCACGTCACTGGTCTCGGATATTATTTCTAAATTAGACTTTCGTAAGGCAAGCGGGTGTGACGGGACCCCAGACGTCGTCCTAAAGAAAAGTACTCCCGAACGGGTTCCAGCTCTCTCCAAACTCTACAATTATTGCCTCGCTGCTTCCTACTTTTCCAGCTTGTTGGAAGTCCTCCTCTGTAGCTCCTGTTTTTAAGAACTCCAAAGAATCATCTGACATCTCCTATCACCCTATTAGTCTCCTACCTAAACACATATATATCGGAAGCTACATTATTGAGGGTACGTGGATACGGCAAAGTATTCGAGGCTTTAATCAATGCTGAAGAGGATAAGCAAAACCTCTCACGATCTCCTCTTTGACAAACAATATGGATTGCGTTTTGCCCGGTACTGCTGACGCGCTTACGGCCATTACTGAATATATATATCAAGCTCTTGATAATAATGGAAAAAATCGAGCTTTATAGATCTCAAAAGCGTTTGATAGGGTTTGGCATACTGGTCTTCTACGTAAGCTTCTACATTGAATCAATAGCTGCATCTTTTAATAACCCTCAAAAATATAAATGAAACATCAATCGCCATCTTGAGTCCACTTAATGTTTTGTCCTTTCCTCAACCCTCCCTATTCTCAGTTTTGTGGTCAGAGTAGTCCTTCTCCTAAAATAGTTGCCATCAAAGCTAGAAATGCTTATCTACTCTGCTATTTAACGAATGAAAGGGGCATGGATTCAGGTCAATTATTCTGAAAATTAATGGACCAGAAACTGAACTCGGTTTGCTGATTTTATTTTACAGATCAATAACCGTTGCGCTATCAGCACATTCGCGTCATTATTATGTTTTAAATATACGTATATGCACACTAAATGTTTATGGATCAAAGAATATCTTAGAAAATACGGAATTTACAATTCATACACGATCAATTAACTTTCAAAGAAAGCAGTAATTTAGAAACTGTGTTATTTGAGAAAGTTAATATCGAAAAAATATTCTCGTAGCGACTAACTTTCTAAATAACGATAACAACTTTATCTTTAAAACTTATATTGGTCGTTTAATTTTCAGTCCGTATTTTCATGGCAACTGGTCTGACGAGCTTTTTTCCCTAGTGCTCCCACTACACGTATTTAAGCGTGCTACTAGATTGGCATTTACGTCCCACCTGTTTACTGTAGAAATATTTAAATATAGTCGCACTTCTCGCCTGTGCAACTCCTTTTCTTTTACTGCCTTCCCTGATAAATAAAATCTTCAAAAATTTAAATGAAACGTCAATCGCCATCTTCTATCGTCATGAACCCCGTTCATCTTTGATCCTTTCCTCAATCCCTTCCTATACTCAGTCTTTACTGTCAGTGCGTACTAGTGGCATTCCCGCCTTGCTTGAGGTGAAATGATTCACAAAAGAAAAATTATTAATACGAGTATAAGTTGATTTCTGTGCTTATTTTGCTTATCGCACTGGATTTCTAACGATGTGTGTGTGTGTGTGTGTGTGTGTGTGTGTGTGTGTGTGTGTGTGTGTGTGTGTGTGCGTGTGTATTAGGTAAAAAGTTAAAAAAGGCTTTTGAATGTGTAATTTAGGAGCCCGTTTTAATTCGTCCTCAAAGCAAGTACAAAAATTTAACTCTATTGCAAATGTTATAACAGACAACGGAAATGGTGACACAGTCATTCAAAGGCGCATTGGAATAGCAAAATAAATCTTTCAAAAGATGAAGAAAATGTTCAGAAACACAATAATTTAGTTAAAAACAAACAAACAAAAAGAGTTCATAAGTCCTGTGTAATAGCATTCTTCTTATAAGGCAGTGAACGCGGAACAATTTTCTCGCAGATGAAGAGGCAACAGAGACATGGTTCGACAGAAAAATACTCAGAATATCATGGATGGAAAATTTGAACCTAGTAAAAACCTAGTGAAAAGTGCAGATTGAAATTTATCTAATTAGTGCGTTGGGCGAGAAAAATGACTCAAAAGATCTTACAAGTTTTTCATAAAGAAGTGTGTATAAGATTGTACCTAAAAATTGGTGATTATTACTGTTACATATATTTCGTGAGTTGATTATGTTTCCATTTCGAAACGTAATGTGAAAATCTACTAGGAAAGACGATGATTCAAAATAAAAACGAATGCAGAAAGAATAAACTATAGTTACCCCCACAAAAAAGAAAAACAAAGGCAGTCGTTCGTCAGAAAATAAATCCATGATCTACTGCGCATGTCTGTATCACCTGAACAGCCTATTCATCTGCTTACATAACCATGCAATCTTAGCCTTGGATTATCTATCAGGATGACGATATACACTTACAATGAGGTGGGCGCAGAGAAACACGTATGGGAATTTTTTTAAAATCATTGGAGGTTAGCAATAGAAAACAACGCATTTATTTTTTATTTATTGTAAATTATTTTTAGTCGCCAAAAAAAGATCACCGACAAAGAAGCAAAATATGAGTCTAGAATCTTATTTAGAAAACTACCAAAGCTGAAGTATTCAATGATCTGTAGTATTTTAATCTATCTGCTATGTCAGATTTTTGGGATATATGATATGGATTAGATAGATAGATAGATAGATAGATATTTTTAAAATTTGCAATATTTATGGCGAAAGACTACTCAGTGTCTTAGAGTCTTTATAGATATAAACAGTGTTGGCACTACAATCAACACAACAAGGGATTTGTTAGTTTCACGCCACAATCGATATTCAAACCTTGTCTGAATATCTCCTTCACTCAGATTATTTTTCTTGAGATCAAGTTTCATATCCAAAACGCAAACAAAACAATTTCTGAAGAATTTAATGATATTTTAATTGGTTTTATTACTTCAAACGTTATTATAGCGAATACTCCTTATTTGAAATACGCACCCCATTTTAATTTATGAATCCGTCTGTATAATATCGGCCTGACATTAAAAGATCTAAATTTTTAAAAAATGGTGTCCGCCAGCAGAGATCGAACCTGCGTACCCCTTTGTAAAGGAATACGCTTTAATTAAATAGGGTAAAAAGAGCCTTGCCAACTGAGAAGTCCTTCGTGGCCGAACATTAAAATGCAGTTTACCCTACAAAGAGTGACATATTTTCGATCCAAGCTCGATTAATGTGGCTAGACATCCGATTCAAGCCAGGATCAAATCCCGACTGATGGAGATTTTCCCCCCTAGGCCATCGGCGCACGGCTAAAATAAAGGCGAATTTTTACGTATTTACTCTGTGAATAAAAACGCCAATGATTAACAGTGTTCAATTCAGGAAAGAGCTTTGTGATATTTGTGGTAGTAGTCATTGTTTACCAATTCATTGATTATTACTGTTATATATATATATATATATAACCACGCACAGTGAGAAATTCTGGTTATAAAATAATGCTTGCTGTAAGCTTTAAATTTCTGCCTGACGATTGCCACTTGTATGGAACGGTGAGGAATATATATCTACATATATATATATATATATATATATATATATATATATATATATATATATATATATATATATATATATATATATATATATAGCGAGACTGACTGACAGAAAGGAAGAACAAGAAATGGTGGACTCTTCCTTCGATTTCTTAACGTTTGTGAGGTCAACAGTTCAGTTAAGTGAACCATTAATCTATCCAGATATCTAATTTGATTATAATACTTATAGACTGTGTATAACCAGCTATATTTTTTACTGATAACAGATAAATAGTGCGTAGTGTGCTAAGAAGTGTCCAAACAGTCTTCCTCAGGTTTGAATTCAAAGTTTTCTTTCTCCTAGTTTGGTTGATACCGAAGGTAATTGATCTTTGTCTGTCCTGATACTTAACACATAAATGAATGAAGTAGAATCCATGCCTTCTCCAAGGAAATTATCGAGAAGTGAACGAAATTTGACTTTGGCCCGGCGATTTCATTTTTCTTGTCTCTGTACATTACCACATATCATTACTAGCGCACATTATTATATATGGTAAAACATACATATTTATCTAAGGAATGTAACTTTTGGGAGCATATAAGAGTGGTATATTTTAGTGTTTTAGGAGGCAGGGTGGAGTAATGGATAACGGATTGAGAACTCGGAGAGCCGAGTTCGAATTCCAGTCGAATCCATTACATTCATTTACGTGCTAGTGCCCTTGGGAAAAGTATGAATTCTCTTCTTCAAGCTATAGGTAAATAGCAGGAAGACCGGGATGACAACTGGTCTACCGCAGAAAAAAATGGCAACCTACCGCGGGAAAAAAATCTGCCTCGTCAGTCATGTATCGAAAGATACATGATCGCCTAAGTGTGTATCACGCATGGCACATAACTGACTAATATTTTGTTTTTAAGGTCAGATTCTTTTCTTTTTATCTCTTTCACACTAACATGATTTCCCCGTAAGAATTATGCATTACAGGTATGTCATCCGGCTCATATTTCTAAATGATGATTTTGATGATCAAAGGAATGAAATGCTCACACAAATGTCAGACAGAATTTGCAACAGAATTCATAAAAGCGTAGATGACTGATCAGAAAACTAGTGAAAATGTGCGAACAGCAAATTCTATAAGGAGTTCAAGAGAAAAAAAAACATTACAGCCGAAATGATATTTACATGGCTGCAAAAAGAACAATTAAAAATGAAACAAAATCGCTAAAATTATTAAACCTGGAACTTCTTTTTATGTGACGTGTCCCTTCAAAACTTGGGCGATAATGGTTTGTCGTCTTACCATACCTCCCACTTCCCGTTCTGCTATCCGTTTATTTATGCTCTTCAGGTAGCTGGCCCGCTGCAACTGTCTTATCAATTTTGCCTGCGATATGTAGCGTCAGTGTCAAATTCTCCAAGCATTCCTTCCTCATTATGTGACAAAATAATTCAACTCTCTCTTTCTGATTCTGAATATAAGCGCCCTTTTTGTTTCCATTTTCACTAAGACTTCATCGTAACTTCATGCTACATCCATGATATTCTCAGCATTCTTTTATATAATCATATCTTTGTTGTCCAGCATTCCCTGCCATATACCATGATTCATATTACATAACACTTCAGCTTTCTTGTATTCGTTTCTAATGAAATTCTCCTCTGTCTTAGTATTTGGCTTAGCTTTTGGACGCCATCATTCCTTATACCAATGCGCTTTCGGATTTCGGCGTCGTATTTTTCATCCTCTGTTAAAACACTTCCTAGATATTTTAACTTCTGTACTTGTTTGGTGTTGACCTCTCAAATTTGAAGTTCGCATCTTGGGCTTTTTCTCTCGCTGAGAATCATACATTCTGTTTTCTTACAGTTGATGATTAGTATTTTCCTTACTGCCGAGTCCAGGAGGTCCTGCAGTTTTTCTTCTGCGTTTGCCATCAACACAGTGTCATCTACGTATCTTACATTGTAGAGACTGCACCCACAGTCCTGGTAGGCTAATACGTCCCCTTAGTATAGCCTTGCTGTAAAGATTGAATAAATCCGGTGCTTGTCTTATACCATTTTTATATTTACATCGTAAAGCAGACAGATTCGTATGAGCACAAACCAGAACTTACTTTGGGGAATAAGCATTTGAAATTCAAACAGATTTTAGATCAGAACGAAATCTACTGGTCATAAACAAAAATAATATAATGACTTAAATTATGAATATCAACGTTCCCTTAAACCAAACTGTGAAATTCTATAAAATATATTTGCATCACCAGAGAACAGGAAGAAATAGACATATGGAATGTGAAAATGACGATATATTATTATTATTCCTGAAAATTTGGAAAATAACAGGAAGAATTAGATATATGACGAAGGATTGAAACAACTTAGACTGTGGAATTATTTAAATTGGTAAGAATACGTAAGATAGTTAAGGAATATTGGTAAAACTTGCTGCCACTTACCTCCAACGACAGCCAGCTAAATACTGGAGTGAATGTGATGAACGTTTTGACACAAATCTTAGAATCTTATCCAGATTGCATACACAGTGACTAAGGCATTATTGTCAAAATCATTAACCTATAAATCGGTAATATAAAAACTTCAATATTTATTGTAAAAAAACTAAAGTAGAAATATGTATGACGCAGAAAATACGACAATGTCAGAAATTAATAAAATAATAGTTATTGAATGCATTAAATACATTCAAAGGAAATATATCGATGTTTACCCTCATGGTATTTAGATTCACAAGCAAATTTCAGAGGTATTAGATGTAGATATATTTATTTAGCAATAGACGTTTGTTTGTGTGTACGTAAGATGAAAATATTTTTATTTAGTGCGTTTTAATTTACTGAGATAGATAAGAATTTTATTGTTTTCACATAATTTTTTTATTTAATTTCCTCTTCTAATAATTATTCTCAAAATTCTATGTGTTATTAAAAAGGAATTGATTATTTCATTATTCTATAGTTCTTGACAGATATTCTATTACCACAATGTGGGATATGTAAAAAAAATGATAAGAACATAAACAAAACGAAAAAGAAAGTAAATGAAATCAGCGAGACTGTAAACACAATTTTTAAAAAAAGGTTTAAATTTAAAACTTCATCGTCCCGTCTATTTTATGCGCGTATGTAATCACATTAACGGAGACCTTACTTTCGACAGATGAAGTCCTTAAGGACGAAATGCGTCATACGAAAAAAGAACTTTCCACTTTGTCACGGATTTTCCTGAAATTATTCTGTAAGGAAATAGTTATTTAAGGTCATTATTCACCTTTTGTCAGTTATAGATTAAGCAGTTTAAAACTAGAACAATAAATGCGATATTTATAATCAGAATACCAGAGCGAGTAATACAAATGCAGAAGAATGTATATCTTTGTTTTGTAGACGATACAAAAACCGAAATTAGGGGTGCGAATTATGCCCAGCGACAAAAAACTTTTAAAATTGCTATAAAATAAAATAAGAATTATCATAAACTCAATTAGAATAATATTATTCTATGTTTAAAAACATTTTTAAGTAAGAGTAGGAAATGCTGGCTGTAATTAAATTGGAGAGGTACAATTTATAGGGTTTGATTACCAAACAAGGGGTGTGTATTATGCATGAGTAGAAGCATTTTCCCACACTTTCAGTACAATTTTAGGTGTGCGTATTATGGATGAAGGCGTATTATACATTGGGAATTTCAGTAAATGTTTTAGCTTGTATTAACTATTGTAATTTTCTCCATAAATATTATCACCTTGTGCTTGCCCCATCCCAATATTGTCTTTTACTTGCAATTTTTTAAAACTCCCAACTACTTTGCTTCATTCTTGACACTTTTGTTATTTTAATAAAATTGAAAAAAACATTTTTTTTATTATCTATAAAAACATCTAATGTTATTTTCTATTTACCTTGCGTCATATTCATAGACTCTCTATGAATTATTCTAGGAGAACCCAAACATCCATACAGCTTACACATAAGAGAAACCTACACTGAAATAATTAAATTACAAAAATCAATCGTCCTAGACTGGATTTTAAGTCATGTTGGTACATCAGACAATGAAATAGCAGACAAACTAGCTAAAGACGTCCTCAACATTACAGCAACGAACATAAAGATACACCATACAGACTTCAGAAACAAAATGAAAGAACATATCAAATGAAAATGGCAGACGAAATGTGACTCAAAATCTAACAAACTATACAGTATTCAAAGAATTTTAGAAAAACAGTTCCCATGTTTCAGAAAAATAAGATAGGATGGAATAGTTTTATCTAGATCTTGAATAGAATATACACACTCATATCGAATCATAGATGAATCTCCACGTTATGCAACAGATGCCAAATACCTCTAACAATCAAACATATACTCATAAGTTCCCATCAACTCAATGAAAACCGAACAAAATATTATGAAACAAAAAATACAAATTAACTCTTTCAAAATACTAAACCAAACTATATCCTTACATTCTTCAAGGAAATCAAACTTCATACCAAAATATAAAACTCTAAAAACTCCCAACTAAACTACATAAAATCTTTAATATATTTTGCAAACTGAAAAAAGAAAAAACATTTAGACTTCATAAAGATACACTCTAAAAATAACAATGCAAACTTTAATAACCAACTTGTATCATAAACTGAATACAAAATACCTTTTACTAGAAAACAACATCTCTAATAACTGATTAAAAAGAAAAGAATATTCTCCACCCCTAATCTGTACCGAAAACTACCACTAATCCCCATATAACATCCAACTCTACTCAAAACAACCACGAGTGGGTAAGTAGAAATAAAACCAAAATAAACATTGCTAATTATGGGGCTCGCCAATTTAGAAAATTTTTTCTTAAGGATTGTTGTCCTTCTATTTTATATTGTAATATTTCTTTTTGTACCATTATCCCCCTCACGCAGCGTCTCTATTTTCTGCCTCTGTTTTTTCGCTTCGCTTTTTTCTTTTTCCTGAGTAGATATTTTCTAATTCCCCACACCTGCTTATGACTCATTTATCAGATGTCTGGTATTGGGTGGCTGAAATGGAGAAACCTATTCCGTATGGGTTAGCTTTGCCTAATTGTAGTTAATTACTCAAGTAGCTTATTACAAACTTAGTAGTTTGTCTATCTTATAGATAAATGGGTCGATTTTGAAACAAGGTCAGTTTACACAAATATTCAAAAATGCATAGTGTATGCTTTCTGTATACCACATTAATCAAATGTTGACTTTTTCCTAGATCTGAGTTGATGTTGCTGAAAACAAACACACTATATGTACTAAAGTATATTCTCAAAGAAGTATCTACTTACTTTTTCTCATTACAGTAGAGAAACTGTTTTATAAAGACTTTTTATTATTATTTCACTCCAAGAAAGGCGATAATACTACCAAGACGCAAGAAGTTGCTGGGAGTGGAAGAGAATGAGAAAATTTTAATATGGAGAAAGGACAATGAAGGAAAAGGTTTCAAGAATACAGGAGACGGCGATTGATGTTGCATCTAAATTTTCGAAGATTGTAGGTGGCAGGAAAGCAAGAAATCGGAAGAGAGTTTCACAGGTGAAAAATACGGGAAAAGATACTATTAGAAAAAAATTTTCGTAATTTATCACCTGAATTATCTAATAGCTGTGATGGGACTCATGATTTTCACTAAAGATTGTTCTTATTCCATTGTCCATGTTTAGGGATATCTACCGCTGTAGATTAAATAAAGGGTTCAGTTGGAAATTCCCTGTAGGTTACCCCGACCGAAAAGCATCTGATGATGACCGGAGTGCACAAAGGCGACAACAAACATGAGAACAATAGGCCACATGTAAACAATCTAAATAGTATCAACCATTATTGGATAATTTAATAGAAAATCAGTTTGTTTTATTATACTTGAGTATATAGATGATTATTTGTCGGGTTATATTCGAATCTATTGGTGACTATTGACCAAATTTATGCTTGAAGCTATAGGTAAATATTGGTCGTGTTTATACTTCCGTATATAGGTAAACATTGGTCATTTATACTTGTGTATGTATGTTCTTTCAGTGAAACTCTAAATTCAAACATAAAACTCCCCGATGTTTTACATACAAAAGCCGCGCATTCAGTACGAAGAACGAGATAGAAACACTTGAGAGAGACTGTAGTGTTAGTACAATATAATGATACCTGGCTGAACGGAACTATTTACGAAATTGCGATATACTTGCGTGTGTAGGCAACTCTATGTCGTATTTATACTTGATTCTATACTTTAGCTGTAATTTAGCTACTAGTGACCGAGTTTACACGTAAATATACAGCTAAAATATTTGTCGAGTTTATCCATCGTCTTATGTAAACATTGAACTCGAGGTTATAGATAACAATTGGTAAGGTTTGTATTTGTCTCTATAAGTAACCGTTCGTCAGGTTTATACTTGAGTTTGTAGGTAAATATTGTTCGGGTTCATATTTTAGTATATTGGCAACTATAATTCGGGTTTATACTTGAAGATATGTGCGCATCGATTAAGTTTATATTTGAGTCATTTGGTAAACTTGCTTGACTGTGCAACCATTCTTCCCGGAAGGTGGACATTCGGAGAGGGTCTCGCCCGTCTGCAAAGGATGCAGTCAGTGTATTCTAGACCTCACCGACAGGGCAGTAACATTTGTTTTATGTGAACAATTAAAATGATTATTATAAGATAATGCTGCATTTTTATGACATGTTTATAATTAATAATTTAATTGGATAATAAATTATTTTTGTTGAATGAGTGTAATGGTATAAGCTACGTTTAGGAAGTAAATTCAGTATTCACCCGGATTTTGGGGGTCGGAAAAACTTGCTGGCATAAACACAATTACAGATACGTGTGTGTGCACGCATAGACACATATATAACTCCGCCTCCCAATGAACACAAACTAATAAACTCACACACACATATACACACGCACACACACACATACACACACGCACACACACATATATATATATATATATATATATATATATGTATATATATGTATATATCGATTTAAAGATCGATATGGATTAGTAGCAAAATATTGATTTTATAGTAAGAATTCCTCTTATAAGTTATTACTTCTTTTCTTTCTATGTCATTTTTATCGAACTGAGACAGTCTCCATATTCCTCTTGATTTCTTCAAAATCGATGCAAGAAGCGGAAAGTAAACACCTGAATGTTCTTTCAGTGTAATTCTAAATTAAAACATAAGGGTCCACGATGTTGCGGGGAAAAGCGAAGAAAGAGATAGAATGAATTGAAAGAGACTGTAGAGTTAGTACAATGGAAAGATATCTGGCTGAACGGAACTATTTACGAAATCGGATCTACAGTATGTTTAACGCAAGATGACTCACTTTATTATATACAAGTTCACCTCAAGCAAGTTAATATCCTGAAGATAACAGCTATGAGGCGAAAAGTTAAAAAGGGTTAGAGGCTGTGCTGTAAGCTTTAGTCAAGAAGCCGCCATCTACGCGGCAAAGTGAATGTTAGATGAAAAATAGAAAAGAAGTATGTGTAAATGAGAAAGAGAGACAGATGACGAGAAACAGAGAAAAAAAGAGAAGAGCGAAAAACATAGGCAAGGTGAGTGTGATATGTAAAACGACGTAACAGAAATGATTTTTCTTAGCCCGGTTCATGCAGATGTCGAGGACGACTTAAGAACCATTAATCTTTTCTTGATCAAACTTTTCACAATGAGTAGCCCAGTAAGCTGAGAATATATAAATACAATTCTAATATATAGAAGTTCACGGCATGAGAAATATGTTTATACTTCTTATACTGCATATCTGCTTTAATTTCAAATAAGAATTTTGATTTGCACTGATGAGCAGTCTCGTTTGTGTATCGATTTTATTAACCCAAGTCATATAATCCATTGATGCTAAACTACTTTTAAGAGACAAACAGGATGTGTTTACAATTAGACCTTATTATCTATAGTAATTGTTGATATTACATTTAACAATGTTAATATAAGTAGACTTATGTACAATACCAATGAGGGATAAAAATGAACTGATTTTTGACAATATTGCATCATATGAATGAAATAAGAGGGTAGACTGTATTATCTAGCTTTGAACAGTAACCTTTCAGAAAGAAAGACTACTCTGAAGTTAAAACTGTAAAGAACGCAAGCGAAAACGACATCATTTCTCAAGAAATCATGATAGTTTGAAGATAATAATGAAAAGTAATTTGTGTAGAGCCATGATCCTCTACGCCCAGAATTACATACTGAATATTCAAGAGTGATTTGTAATGATTTTTTAAATTTTTAAGCAGACAAATTACATGTCATGTAGATTTTAAGAGAACTGCATTGCTACTTCCGAAATTTTACATTATTTGGACTGAATCGTGATTTAACAGCATGTTAATTTCTAATACCGTTAAAAAGGGTGATTGTGGATACGACAGAAAAGAATTGAGCTCAGTTTAATAAAGGAAAAATAAAGTTAGAATAAGCAAAGATTATGTACTATTTAATTAAATTAGAACCACACAGACAAATAAACGTCATCACCACCAGCTCTCTCATGACTGGGTATGGTCGTGGCTTTACAAATGAGCATCTGACCAGTTCCCCCAATATATCACTGTGGTGTGACAATGTTTGAGCCGCGGTGAATGATCTTTCAGCCCCCACTCAGTGACGTTATCAGCATATTTCTCCTCTGTCTGCCTCTTCTTCTTCTTCCACTTGTTGGATGGCAGTGAAAAGACTGTTTGCTGTAAATGACGTGTTTATACCATTTCAAGACAACTAATGCAAGCTTTCAAATAGCACATTCATTCTGACTGCATCAGAGGTGATTTGGATGTATAGGTAACGTAACGGTTATCAACGCGGAAACTTGAATCACGATGCAAAGTTCAAATTCTTGCTTAGTCCCTTGCGTTCATTTTCCTACACATGCTCTTAGGAAAGGCATGAGTCCAGTTCTTATTCGCCCCGGCTATAGCTTAAATAGCATGGAATATCGAGTTTTCTGTAGAAGGAAAATTATCCAATTAAAACCGTAAAAATGCAATGGGAAACCACCTTTCTGTCTTTCCTAAGCAATTCATCGATAAATAAATTGTAGAGGTTTAGGAGCGTCTACAGCCCGAAGGAAAGTGGCATTTGAAATAAATTAGACATCATAATCACTGAAGTTTAATAGGTCGCAGTTACGGTTTGAAGATTAAAACGTTGTTTCGTGAATTTGGTGAAATATTAATTGCAAGTTCAATGCTGGGTTAGGTAGTATAGATTTATTTTAAGTGGAAATATTATTAGCAATAAATGAGAGAAAAAACAAGATATCCTTAGCAATTGTGAACAGAATGAGAGCAATCTACCCATAGAATATACAAAGTGTTTAGTTCAAAATTCCCCAACCCTATCCCTGATCGACTGACGAAGGCCCGAAAGCACAGCAGCTGAAAATATTTTATGATAATAACAACAAATAATTCTAGAGTATTCGGTTATTTTGTTTTAGTTACGTTTGTTTTCATAAAAGAGTTTACGGTCATATCATGTCCGATTACTGGAGTGACGTGAAGGCTCGTTAGTACCTGGATGGATGTTTGCTTGGAAATACCAGGTGTTCTAAGTCTGAGTGTGAGGTGCAGGTGGTCTCATGGATAACGGCTTTGAATAGCAAATCGGTGAGCTGAGTTTGGATTCCATTCGAGTTCGTTACATTCACATACATGCAATTACTCCTGAATCGAAAAAAGGTACGATCATCCAGGTGTGTCACATCCACCTCTATCAACACACAGTGGGCAAAAACGGTAGGGTAATGACCCGTTCTTCCACATGAATCTGGGGAAAAGCTATGTCCAACAAATGACCTTCACAGACTAAGAAAAAGAAAAGGTATTCATGAAAAAAACCTAAATCTTAAATGTTTACATGAAGTTAAAGACTTGTCAGGGCTTTCTAGTAACAGTTGCTAGCTCTACTCTAACGTATGCAATCTTTCTCCCTGTGGCTTTCTGTCGAAAACGTTGCCCTGTCCACAAACAGCAACCGGTGCAGAACTTTGGGTTTCCCTTTGACGGAAATTAAACACCAGGAAGCCTGACACAAAACGCCAGTTGACGATCTGTCATTTTCTTTTGACCTATTTGGCTTGAAATACTCAGTGTGATCTGATTAAGCAATCTAATAAAAATGTACACTTATAAAAGCATGATAAATGCAACAATAGATACAGTAGAAGACACAAAGAGTTGTTTTTTCCTACAAACACAAGAGAGAAAATCAGGAATATACATGATTTAATGGATCATTAAATATTTAAAGATTTTTGAAAAGTCAGTACCGGATGTAGATTTGTTAGAATCAATACCAAATCTGGATTTGTAAAGATCAAAGTGGTTCTTAATTGAAAACAACCTGAATACTAAACGGTTAATTCAATAGTATTGTTATTTCTATTTCTTTTATACAATTATTCAATCATAGAAGCACGTATTGAATGATATAATAATTTTGAGATATGCAGCATCATTTAATATAAGTTAATAATCTAATTCAGATTTGCTTTCAGATTTGTTTCAAGGTTAAGTCAAAAACAATAAGCAGAAACTAATCAAATTTAAGTGGTGGTCAAATCACTTGAAAGATGTTCAAAATTAAGATTGAAATTAAATGCTCTTCATGCGTCAGAATCATTTTACGATTTTACATGTAAATATAAAAGTGGATATAATGAATAATGATGACAGATTTTGCCGACTGTTACAAAGAACGAATATTTCCGGAGTAATAGAGAAAAACAGAACTAGAGACCTTCTAAGGAAAACTGTTAACTGGAAGGTAGGAAACCACGATAAAACCGATAGCTACTGCATCAACAACTCACAATCATATCAGAGGCTAGAACAACAGAATGACAGAAAGAAGCAGAAATCCCTAAATGGATGACGAAATGTAAAAACCGATCTCTATCAATCATCTGGGAAACCTGTTTTTATTTTTCGTCAGCATGGCTGCTGCTAACCTCGAGGATAGTGACTCGTTTCACTTTCTTGGGCTGATATTTTCAGCTGACATGAAGTGGAAAGATTATTGCTGGACGGTTTGCTGCTAGGAAACTTGGTTCATTATGTCGTGCGAGACAAGTTTTCTCTCCGGAATCTATCTTACAAATAACTCTACAATTTGTCTATGCGTAGATTATTGCTGCCACATCTGGTCTAGTTCTCCTGATCTACACTTAGAGATTATTGATAAAAGCCAAAGAATCTGCAATGTTATTGCTCCTGGCCTGGCATCTCTCCTTTAGTTACCTTCCTACCACTGTAATATAGCACTCCTATGCCTTTTATATAAATATCTTCATGATACCGAAACTTTATACATTTAAGCGCAGTACTAGATTGGCGGCAAGGTCCCATCATTTAACAGTTGAAATTGTTATATGCAACCGTAAGTTATTTGCTAACAGTTTCTTCTATTGGTCCTCTCGTTTGTGGAACTCTCTTCCAGCTTCTAGCACCCTAGTAAACGTTGATCTTCAAAAATGTAAGTGTATTGTCAATCGTTATTTCCTGTCTTCTTAATGCTTGTTCTTTTATTATTCTCTCTCTTTAATAGTATTTTTCTTTTTTTCACATATCTCTAGCATTAAGTAATCCCTTGTGTCTCAGTGGATGTATTGCTTTGCTTGGGCTGAAATGATAAAAAAATGGTTCTGATCTTTAAAAAATGCAACAAAAATGTAATACGCCCAACTAACTACAGATCGTTAGCATGTCTACATATGAAATGGAGAGCGAAGATGAAACGGTTGATGAAATGTTTGCAAAACTTTTTTCTTGTATAGAAAAGTTCAAGAAATAATTGATGATATATTCCTGGACGGAGGAATTTTAAAATTCTACATCGTCAGTCCAGCTGCTGTCACATACGGAAATGCTGAAAATATTAAATCCGATTACAAACAAAGAAACGTGCGAAAATTAGCCTCTAATTTCGACAAAGTGATTATGTGGCACAGCTCAGTGATCTGTAGCATAACTTCTTCGTCATGTGTCGTGTCCTCTCAGGATGAAGGTGATCATCACTCTCCATAATTTCCTGTCTTTTGTAGCTCTTAATAATTTTTGTCTTTTTTTATTTCTCCTAAACACTGTTCCGACATCCATTTACTCAATTCACTAAATATGTCATGTCTTGTTTCCACCGTTACACTTGCCTTCAATCTGTCCTATGATTATCAGATTTTCCAAGGCCTCTTTCTTCATTATGCGTCCTAGAAATGTCAACTGTCTCTTCCTGATGTTAAGTATAAGTTTCATTTTTGTTTCCATTTTCTCTAAAACTTCGTCGTTGCTGTAGCAATATGATTTCTGACACATCATTAGGAAATGAATAGACAGATTCTTTTTTTCTTTAACTCAATGTTATGCTCCAGGTTAGTACCAAGGAAGAACAACACGAACACAAGTGTAGAAATAACGAAGATATATTAATAATAATACAAGATGTGGAAGGTGTTAGTATGACTGTCAGTCTGGTTTGGAGTGAACTACTATCAGCTCGACTCGATTTGTCCCTCTCTCTCTTGAGTAGTATACATAGTGTTAGGAAGAGTTCATTCTGTAGTTATAGGTAAGGACCCATAACACCCGCCTCCCAAGCTTTCACCTCGCAGGGGTCTTTAATATTTTTTCTCTTCGGATTAATCATCAAAGTCTCTGTAAATATTCTTTTTCTGCTTGATTTCCGCTGTTCTGAAATTGCTTGAGGCCTTTGCATATTGAATGTGTCAAATATTGTGTCCATTACTTCCTCCTCTTCCTGAGGTAGACCGTTAGAATCCCCTAACAGCATCTTTCTGATCTGATTTAAGTGCCTTTTATGCGAGAACTTCGGACCCTGAATTATGTAAATCACGTTCCCGATTCGTTTTTCTATTGTACCTGGCTCCCAATAGAATGTGTTGTTTTTGAACATTTAAAAAAAAACTTTCTCCCCTGGGTTAAATTTTCTTTTTGGTACAAACGACATTGGTGATTGCTTTGTCTGTTTTGGCAGTAATTTGTCGAATAACAATCTAATATTTCGGGCGAACATTACTTCCGCCGGCGATAATGCCGGTTGGCGTAGTACTGTTCGGTGTAATTCTATACACTTGCAAGAATTGTTGTAAAGCCTTTTCTGTTGGTACGACATGAGCTTTCCTTAGTGCTCTTTTTAATGTATCTACAAACCTCTCCGCTTTCTCGTTTGATCTTGGGTGATACGGCGGGTATTTGATGTGTTTCACCTGAAAAGTTTCACAAAATTATTGAAAATCTGCTGATGTAAATTGTGTCCCATTGTCGGTGACTAAACAATCAACCACTCCGAAACGAGCAAACAGCTCGTGAAGGCAATTTATTGTAGTCTCAGAAGTAGGTTTTCTACAACGAAATACTTCTGGCCATTTGCTGTAACTGTCTACTACAATCAAGTAGTAAAAACCCTCTAATGGACCTGCGAAATCTACACGGATTCTCGACCACGGTCGATCTGTCTTAGGCCATGGCTTGTGAGTGATCGTAGGTGCCTTGGCTGCTAAGGAACAGCGCTTGCATTTGTCCACCATATGTATAATATCTTGATCAATGTTTGGCCAGTACACGTAACTTCACATTAAGGATTTCATCCTGTTCTTTCCTGGGTGGCCCACGTGAAATCCTTGAGGATTCGCCTTTATAGCGTTTTCGGGGTTACTACTCTTTCATTATATAGCAGAACATTATCACATAACGAAAATCTGTCTGATATATGCTTATCGTTTCCTACAATTTTTGTTTCCGTTTCCTTTATAAATTCGTCATTCACTGCTTCGTTTCTTATTTCCTATAATGTGACGGGGAGGTCTCGCATTGTACTACATAATGATGTTCTAATATCTTCCTCATATCGTAGAGCTGCAATTACGGAATCTTCTAATGGCTTCGTTTACTTCAGTATTAGTCTCGAAAGACCATCTGCATACCCGATTTTGTTTGATGGAAGATACTACAATTTAAAGTTATAGTTTAATAAAATCGTCCCCATCTCAGCAGTCTATTAGCAGTGTAGACAGGTAAACCTTTCTTTGATCCAAATATTGTCAATAACGGATTGTGGTCCGTCTGTAAGGTGACAAATCTACCGTAAATATATCTGTGGAATATCGTAACCGCAAAAATTATCCCCAGCGTTTCTTTTTCAATTTGCGAGTAATTTTGTTCGGCAGGTATAACGTTCTTGACGCATGCGCGATGGGTTTTAGTGTCCCATCCGGCATTTTATGAAGTATACATGCCCCAACACCATAGGCACTCGCCTCACTCGCGACTATTATTTCCCATTTTGGATCATAATACGCTAAAAATAAATCTGCTGTTAGAGTCTTAATGATTTTGTCGAAAGTTTTCTGACATTCATATGACCATTCTCAAACTTTTTCTTTCTTCAACAGTTTCTTTAGGGGTTTCCCCTTATTTTTTCTCAATATCTCCCTCGCCTCTGTTATGGACGACCGATAGCAAAAAGGTTTGGTTTTTTTTAGATTCTCCGTGTAGAATTCGTTTCTTCAGTATCCTCGTCGCCACTTTTATGGTCCAGGTTAGGACCAAGGAAGAACAACACGAACACAAGAGTAGAAATAACGAAGATATATTACACGGAATAATAATACAAGATGTAGAAGGTGTTATCATGACTGTCCTTCTGGTTTGCAGTGAACTACTATCGACTAGACTCGATGCGTCCCTCTCTCTTGAGAGGCGTAGTATACATAGTGTTAGGAAGAGTTCATTCTATAGTCATAGGTAAGGACCCATAACACTCAATTAAATGACCATGGCTTCTCAGGAATCTTGTTTCCAGCCCATCTTTGAGTAAATCTAATGGCCCACATGGTTCTTTCAGGAATCTTTCCTTTAACTCACCTTTGAATTGTCGAACATGAAATTTGGCTGGTGTAATAGTCGTAAAACTCTTTTAAGAGTGGGATCCTTTGAAAAACTAACCTCCCAAAATATCTCTGGATGGTCACCTTTCCGATTGGCAGAACACGAAATCGGACAATCAGTGAAATGGCCAGGAGCCAGTGAAACGAGCAAGCAGTGAGTCTGTAGGGATTCTTTTTTCCGTGACCGAAACATAGTGAGAAGTCAGTAAGAAAAGTTTGCTTTCTCGTAACAGAAGGAAGACATTGCCGAGTAAGTGGGGAATCGTTTTTCTTTTTGTTTGTTTGTTTTTTGGTTTTTGCTACTTCCCGACCCAACAAGTGTCTTGAAAAACATTTTTAGTTATTGCTTTGTTGACAGCGACCACGGCTCTAATAGTAGTCATTGAGACGAATCTGTGTAACATGGCTAGTGCCAATGTATTCGCATATAGCTGACTTTGGATGTCATCACAGCTGGTGCAGTAACGTGCAGAATAGCATTACCACAGTTCCCAAATAATTGTTCTATGGTATCCTCAACATACCACTGAAATCAAAAGCGCAAATGAATTATTGCCACGAACGGGTTCTGAAAATCTATCGATATATTGAATCATCATCATCATCATCATCATCATCATTACAATGGCTGGATATAATCGGAAAGTAGCTGCACAGCAGAGCAACTGATCAGCTCCCAACTTATATCTTTGCCGTGTGCCAGTCCAGTTCACTCGGTGAGAGTGTCAGTTTTTTCCTTCTTCTATTTTTCTCTTGCCTAATGCAGTATCTTTTAGGATGACAGTAGAATGATTGTTGGCCTTTATGACGTGTTTGAACCATTGGAATGGCATTAATGGTTTAAAAATAAGGAATGACTCAAAACATGGAAACTCAAAATAACTGATGCACAGTTAGTGGAATCGAAGACGTGGCAGAGCAGGTTAAACATGTCCCTGTTGATGTTGTCTGCAGATGACACATTGCCATGCGATTATGGAGATGGCTACTGGAATCAAGCAGATAAATGTAAGTGCAACTCTCAAAGTTGGATGTGGATCAAAAGAAACGATGAATATTAGCTTAAGAAAATGAATCTCGGAAGAACAAGTAGTTGACATGCAGGAAACATGTTCGGTCAAATGGTGAGGTCTCACATCACTGGAGCGGGTCGTTGCACAGTAGAATTTGTCGTGATGGAGACCCCGATATGAAGGGAATCATTCCCTGATGACATCCCACCCGAGAACCTCCTGGTATCCACTACACGCTACATTCGATTAACAACATTTGCAGCAGTAAGCTGTTCTCAACTGTCTTCCTTTATGACATGACAGAAACAATCTTGCAGAAAGTGAAATATTTTACTTTCAAAAACGTCTTTTCATCTAGAGAAGTCGATGTTTGCTTGCATACTTTCTCTGCATACTGTATCTATATATAAATATACATGTGTAAGGAATTATTTTCGTATCACATGATATAAAGAGAATTTCTTATAAATTTAAATTTTCATTTTCCTTTGTCTATTCAACCTGTCACTTTATTCACAGTGTTAGCAGGCATCGGTTTATTGACAAGGCCTCACGGTGCCTTCTTACAGCTATGTTGTATTTTCAACAGATTTTTAAACTCTCCATTCCTTTAAGATGCCAGATTCCATTGAAAGATCTGTCGATAAACTTCAACAAAACACGTGAACGTATAAAGAAGGCCTCGTATCGAATTACATTTTATGATGGAAAAACTCCGAAGTGTCGATCGATGAAACTTCAATGGCGCTGCTTCAAGATATCAAGGTTAGTTTTATAAATTGAAAATAATATGAAAACTTATTTTGATATAAGAAAAATCGAAAGATTCGGTTAATCTAGTTATCTATGGACAAGGTAAGCAGAGTTGGAGCTATTTTCCTTCATGTTTGTGAATGTATTTAAACTTAAATGAATTGCTAAATCTGCTGCTACGAAGGTTGATTCACTGTACAGTGCCAGATAATTTTTCCCATCAGAATCCTTCGTGTACATTTATAAATCTAGCATTCATCTGTGTATCTAATATTACTACCATTTCTTGTCTGCTGATCCGGCTATATAGCTCGAGATTCTACAATAAATCAAAGAAGGCTTTGTAATATTATTGGCCCTGACATGGCATCTCGACTTCAGTTACTTTCCCTCTGCCGTGAAAAGACTTCCCTCTGTCTTTTCTATAAGCATTTGTTCTAATGAGTTTTCCTCCTTGGTACATCGACCCAATAAAATTAAGCGTACTACTAGGTCTCATCGTTTTACTGTTGAAATGGCAATATGTCACCGTCAGAGTAAACAGAGCATTTAATATTCATAATAATATTTATGAAGGTTACAAAACAAGGATGGATCAAAACCCATTAGCCTTGCTTGTATAGATTTTAGCAGAAATTCTCTCTGAAATTTTCACTGTATCATGTTCGAGGTATGAAATTAATATGTAACACTGAATTAAGTGCAATGACAGGGAATTATATTATATTAAAAAAGGATTATTTGTTGTGTATGATTAAATGCTTTTTACATTAAACTGTACTTACGTTGATATGCCTACATATGAAGAGTGCGCGAAAATATCTCAACCAAGAAGCCTCTCCAAATATAATTTTGATATTTGGTCACGTGGTCTTCTTATTCTGTTATGTGTCGTATCCCTTCAAACCTGGACGGTCGTGGCTCTCCACAACCTCCCATTAAGCTCTTATTAATGTTTGTCCACCGCTCCCACTCTCCGTTCATATTCATTCACTTTTCGTCAGATTGGTTGCCCACTAACACCCGCTGTCGCTTTTTCCTTCCTCATTATGGTTATTTTCTAAGTGTAAATTAGAAGACCTAAACGTATGGAGCACTCAGTAAGAATAGAACTCACTACTCAGTCTTAAACTGATCTAGCGAAACAATCTTTCTAATCCTTACATCATATCGAAGTACCCATTACGTGTCACAGAAATTTCAGTTGTCACTTCTGTTTCTGAGTTTTTTCTCTTTTTGTTTCTATTTTCCTTAATACTTCCTCGTTGTTTACACACTCTGCCTCCAGTTTTCTCTTTATTTATTACGATTGATATTATATAGCAGTTCAGAACTCTTTTCTTTGTTTCGAACGAAATTGTTTTGCTTCTTAGTACTTAATTTTTGGAAGGAATTCCAGTGCACATTCGGTTTTCGCTGTCACATTCCCATCCAAAATATTTAGACTTCTGAAGTTGTTTGATTTTCGTATCGCCAATCCTTAATTCACATCTTGGCATTTTTCACTTGTTGACAACCATGCATTCTGTCTTCTTACAATTGATAGTCCTTTCTTATAGATTTCCCTTACTACCTTGTCTTGGAGGTCCTGTAGTTTTCCTTTTATGTCTACTATTAACAGTGCCATTTTTGTTAGATTTAGGAAATGGGTCAGCACAACTTTTATCAGCACAACTTTGTTTCTAGGTACTTTGTAGCCTCCCTCTTGATAGTTAAAATGTGTCTATTTTGATTAAAAGTTTACATGAAGTGGTACATGTTCACAAAGTTATAAATGAGAATCTGAATTAAATATGTCATACGTTCTTTGAATCCACAGAAACGTTTGTGAATGGAGAGAAATGGGTTGTTCTCTCGAAATAAAAGGTGTCAAAAAAGAATAATGGCCAAAGCAATGACTGCAGTACTAACTGACTTTTGTCAAATATGTGAAGATTTTTTTCAGATCTATATCTAAAAACAAATAAAAAATTTTCAATCTAAATAGGTGTTGATCTGCTTCATTTCAGGAACAGACATCAGCCTTCAATCTTTCCATGCTGCTATTTTATTTCGTATCACCAAAATTCTCCACGTTATCAATTTCATGTGTGTTATCGCTTATAGGGTGTAGTACACATTCACTTTGCAGACAATAAATTAGATACTAATCTTAGAAAACATAACCATCACAATGCATATTGAGGGCAAGAGAGATAGGGGAAGGGGTGAACCACTTACGTGATGAGCTTGTATGAGTAGAGGGCATAACGGGTGCGGGACCCTTAGCAAAGGGAGAAAAATTGCTCAGAGCTACCCAAGATAGAAAGTTGTGGAGATCTATGTTCTGAAAGGATGCGACACATAGAAGAAGATAATAATATGTAGAAGATAAATAACTGCGATCTCTCTTAATTTTTTGACTTCATCTCGCCATTGCTTCCCAATTTATTTCCTTTTGTATACATTTGTCTGTCTGTGTTTCACTATTTTTATTTTTCAAATTTCCCTAATGCTCCAAATTCCGCCCCTTTTTTAAATGACCTGTCTTTTCAGGACTTAAGTAGAAGTAGATCTTCAATTTCCCGTTCTTTGTAGCTATAAGAAAGTTTGCCACTATCTGACCTAACATCCATTTACACAAGGTTGTTAGGTAGTGACACGCTGTTTGCATTTGTCGTTCGAGCACTGTCCTGTAAGTGCCAAATTCTCCTAGCCCTCTGTCCCTATTACGAGTGCCATAAATTTTAACTGATTGTTTCTGATTCTAATTTAAGTTTCAGCTGCTTAAAATTTCCTCGTTGCTCACAAATCTGTCGCCAAGTTCAAAAGATTCATTTAAGTAAAAATAGCAGCGTCAGAAATGCATTATGGTCAATCTTTCTCCATCACAAACTAAGCACGCGTGCATCTGAATGCTTTCCTTATATCATCGCCGTACAGGCCGATGAAAACATGAATATCTCTCATATATAATATTACTGCTTTTTTCAATCTGAATTTCATCAATTATCGTCGGCCAGTAAGTATATGGATGAACCCGGGGCCTTTACTGAACGTATACCCTACATTCTCGTTTGTAAAACTAACATCGAAAGCGATTCTCTTTTGCTGATTCTCGGCTCAGTGTTTATATATTTACCTGTCATGCAGCTTTTTCCCATGTGCCTACATATCAGTCCGCGACCAGCGGTCCAACTGCCAGGTCAACTCTGCACCTAGCTTCTCTGAAGTGTAAAGTATATTCTAGCATGACCTGAGGTGAGACACATACAACAGCTGCACATATATTTTTGTTCGATCTCGCTTCTAAGTTCCTGAAATATATTCCATATTATCAATCTTAATATGTATATATCTATCCATACTCAAGTAATTTCTCTAAGTAAAATTCTTACTACCTTCTTCTTTCCACTTTCTTAATAAACATTACACATCAAAAATAAAATTGTGCCATTTGAGATCATTGCAGGTTACTCCATTGTACTTCTCTGCCAATATGAATACATAATGGCTCCTATCCTCTCTTCAAGCAACATGCGATACATTGTACTAGTATATATAGTACCAGCAACATTTCTCATCTAACATATTGGAAGAGGTCAATTTTCCAATCGTATTATTACAAATTGAACTCAAACACCCAAAATTGGAAGCAGATTCCTGTACACTTAACTGTTAAGCCATCTCCGAGCCTCCAAAAATAAACTATGCCAAACCAAAAATAGTAATAGCAAACTCTGTTCCTCTCCACACATACACGAAAACTTAACAAAATCTAATCTAATAACTGCTCAGAAATTACATTAAAATAGTATAACGTATCTTAAAAGCCGCATCTGACTTTCTGGTCCAGCTTAGAAAACAGCAATGATAATTTTGAGGAAATAACGTTGAATCCCTCAATTCACTCCATGGAAATCACTTTAATTTTGATTTGGGCTATTAGTCCAATTTCGACTTAAAGACCAATTTGGACCGAAATTCCAATTCAGGCCAAAATCTCTTCCGTGGAAAATCAATCGAGTTGAGCACTTCAAATCACAAACTCTCCGGAACTTCAAAACCCCACATCACGACACCTCTCACTCCGATTCCTTGGCATTTTGTGGAAATAAAATCGATTTCCTTTGGAGATATTTTAAACTGAATTCAAAACAAAAAAAGAAAGATTTAACTGATCCCTCCTTATCCAGATACATTCCCAATGCTGAGTGTTCAAGCACCTCCTGAGTTTAAAAAGGTATAATGTCTATGTAGAGCGAGTATGACCCGAGTTAGAGGGGTTTCCTACACACGGACAGACAGACAGAATTTGGCGTTTATTTAGAATGTTATAAATCTATCTTGCGTACTACGCTCCTAATTATGGCTGAGATAATTCTCCTAACAGAGAAGTCATGTTGAAGCTCCGTAAATAATTCGTTGACATGAAGAATAGCAACTTTTATTTTAAAAAAACAAACAAACAAAAACACAAGTATATATGAAAAAAGACATTCCATTACACAGTTTTATGATTCCATAATAATTTACTATGATCTTGTATTTTTACATACGCGAGTATAGTGCGAGTTTTATTATCAGTTTTTTACGCACACTACACAAGTCATTTTTTTGAAGTTCAGAATCATGCATTTTCGGTGACCGATTACACTATACAGATGTAAATTTTTCTGGAAGGCTTAAAATTCATGCAAAAAATTCAGATGTATCACGATACATGAAGTCAACTTATACACGAGTATATACGGTAAAGTCTGGAATGTGAATGATAGGCTAAAATGTAGCATTGCTATCAGAATAATTACACTGACTTCGATCAAAAATTTATAAATGCTTATAAATATATCACATGTTTCTTATCAGTAAACGTGGCTTACTGTATAATAATATTATAATTATTATTGTGCAACATTATCTATACTATACAATCTGTAATTGGCACGAATCATAAAAATGAAATCGTTTGACTTTTTAATTTCTCTTAAATTTGATTACTTATAATTGAGAAAAGCAATTTCAAATTCTAACATATTCTAGCTTACTGCTTTATAGAATTCTGAATATTACATCATAATATCATATTCCAAGTATCTTCTCAATTTTATGCCATTCAAAACTAACGTGAAGTGTTCTCTCTTGTTAATAAACAGCTCTTCACGCATCTTTCTTTCATGTAAACCATTTTGCGAACATTTTTATCATACATCTGAGGCAGAAAATTGTTCGATTAATTCGTACCATTTATAATCCACTCCCCTTCACCGAAACGCACTGATATTTATTCAACAACAGTCTCAGTCTCCCGGCCAGATCGACACCCAATATTCATAATCTATAAATGCTACGTAACAACAGAACGGATTCTAAATCTTTACATTCACGGTGGACTTGTATCTGCTCCTGCCAACTCGTCTGGAATTTATACTTGATTAGAATCTGTGTGAATAACTTGACAGTATCTCATGCATTTTTTTATAATGATTATAATTTTATTATACAGCAAACCGCTTTTATCGAGAAGAAAATGTGCAATATATTTATAAACATTTATAAAGTTTCAACCGAAGTCACTATAATTACGCTGATGCTAATGCAACCAAAGAAATAACTTGTATTTTTCTGAATAAGTGAGTTCTTTGCCGTCGGCAAAAAACAAACTTTTTAATCCGTTCGAGCATTAACATTTTGTATAAATATTTCATGGTATATGCTTTTCAGAATAAGCCTTTATGGTTATCCTTTAATAACCGATCACTAGTCAGAATGTAGAAAGATTCAGTCGTGAGCACGCTGTGTTGATAAGACTCCTTACCAAAAGCTGCATTCATGAAGAAAGATTCAAACCAAATACAAAGTATATTTTTCAACTCTTTTTCTCTGTGTGTGGCAGGGTGAGAGACACTCGCTTCTTCTACTTTTCAAGATATTAACGAACATGGTTCTCTACTACTTCCTATTTTCCGTTTCCCTAAGTAAGATTTGGCTTTATACCATCCATCTTTATCGCTGTCCTGTCAATTCAATTTGACTCTTTAACTCAATGTTTCTCTCTGTTTCAATTGCATTCACTACATCCTGTACGCAGTACATTCTCTAAGCCTTCTTTCTTCATTTTTTCTACCAATAATGTCAAATGACTCTTTCTGATTACAACTTTCAGTTTCTTTGTTAGTTTCTTTGTCGTTCTTATTTAACTTAAAACTTTTTGTTCACATGCTCTGTCCACGGTATTCTTAGAATTCATTTATAGATCCCCATTCCTATCGCTTCAAGTCTATTCTACACCTTTGAGGAAATACTCCCAAATTCACACCCATAGCTTAGATACAACAAAGCATTTCAGTAAAATACTGTTTCTAACAAAGTTTTCCTTTCATGAATAGTCTGCTCAGCTTCTGGAAGGTAACTTTATCTATTCATATCTCTCTTCGGATTTCGTTCACATTTTCCATCATCTGTCAGCACATTACCAAGTTACTTATATTACTGTATATATTTTGTTTTAACACCCCCAATACGTAAATAACACCTTAGGGGGTCTCTTTTGCTCACAACCATTGCATTCTGCTTTCTTACATTCAACGGCTATATCACACTGAAACACTGGTTCTCGTCCGATCAACGAAGTCAAACAAAGTCGAGCCTGGCCAGTACGTAGATGAGTGACCACTAGGTAATCTAAGCTTGGGTGTGCAGGTTGTGTAATTAGTAAAGGCTCGGAATGAGAAATCAAAGGGATGAGTTCGAACTCCAGCCGGTTTTGTTATATTCACATCCGCGCAAATATACTTGGGAAAGCTATTAGCTCACCTCTTCTATCCCTAGCTATGAGTTACATAGCAGCACTTGTAATAGAAAATCATTATTATCTCCAAAAAATATCTTTCGATCTCAGCTTTAAATAATCTGCAAAAGGTTGATAAACCGTAAAAAACAAATCAATCAATCTTATCTTTCTTGCTTTGCATTACTAATTTATCTAAGAGTTATCTTTATTCAGAATCTGGTACCAATACATTCACGTATCTTACACTATCCAATTAAATGATAAAAAAAATCTATAGTGTTAAGATGAGACAATTATCTTGTGAATAAGTGATATCTTCAATTCTTCCTCAAGTATTATAGAAATGAAGTTCCATTATTTTGTTTTGTAAACAAATTAACTAGATTTATATTTATTCGACTTAAGAAAATATTCAGCACACATTGGTACCGAATAATTAACCCAAAATATTTCATTTATATATGTGTGCTAGATTATCCTTCGAGAATAAATACTAGTAAATCTGGTATCAGAATTAAACAGAATTCTAAAAACGTGTTATAAAAAAATCTAAGAAAAATGAAACTGTTTTTCTCAAATATAAGTAATCAAATTTAATAGAAATTAAAGAATTAAACGATTTAATTTTGCTCCTCGGTGTCAGTTGCTGATATTCCGCCATAGATTATGTTAAACAATAACAATTATGAGATTATTATACGGTAAATTACGTCTATCTAAATGAAACTTTTCTTTCCAAAATATATCACGTCACTATGGATATAATTGCCAAATAAAGCGGCTGCAAATTCTATATACACTTAATTTTTTTTAACTTCCTTAAAACAGGAACATATATAAGAATATATTGTTCGTATAAGTATATCTTTCAGAACGCAATGAGAAAGCGTAATATCTGAGAACTCGTTTTCAAGTTCCACATCTGCTAGAGTAGTGAGCTAATCAATGTTACAGATGCCTTCTCAGACACATTTTTGATTCTTCAGTCCCCCACAGAGCCTAACTGTGGTTTAGACTACAACTATGGTGAATGGATCATTAATTTTTAATCAATTCACCCCAAACAAAGCGATAATGGTACTAAGACGCAAAGGGCTGCTGGGAGTGAAAGAGAATGAAAAGACTTTAGAACGAACCAGAAAACCAATCCTAATCAAGAAACAAAGAATAAACCTCTACTCCTGTTGAACCTCTACTCCTTTTATTCCTATATTTATATTTTCTGGTAGAGAAAGCATAATCTAGCGTGATCTGGAGTTGAACAGAGCCAGTAAAACGTTACTGCGTCTCTCTCTCTCTCTCTCTCTTTCTCCCTTCTCTCTCTCTCCTCATATATATATATATATATATATATATATATATATGAGGAGAGAGAGAAATGGGAAAGAGAGAGAGAGAGACGCAGTAACGTATATATATATATATATATATATATATATATATATATATATATATATATATTAAGAATATAAGACTTTAAGATAGATAGAATAAAGAATTGATGAAACAGATCATCCTATGAGTAATGTCCGAAATTAGGATCAGAATATCATAAATAATTCATGTTTTATTTGAATTCATTCATTACATTTGTGGCATTATCACTTAATCCAACAAATCGCTGATTTTATAATAACGATTTTTTAAAAGTCATTTGATTTAAGTTATTTTTAGTCTTTTAAAATAGTAAAATGGTTCTGTAAACGCCGAATGGCAATCAGATGAAGCAAGATCTAGAGAATAAGAAGAATGTTTAATGTTGACCTTGCCAAAGTTAATTCTTCTGAAATGATCTTTGCTGTAACAGGGTTGAACGCCAGTACTTTGTTATTGTCTAAACCGAACCTCTTTTCTTAAATGTTAAAAGAATGTTGGCAACGATGGCAACAGACGTAACTGCTACATTCATTGGTAGCTACTCAATGTCCTAGAATACAGGCAGCCTAAATTAAGTGGTGTGATGAAATTTCCCGAATATTTAATAAAAGGGGTGGTTGAACTAAAGATGAACTGGATGGAGTCCCAACAGAATAATCATTACGATCTGTCTATTTGAAACTCAAAGGTAATTAAAAATTAGGAATAAGAGAAAATCGCTGTCGCAATCCATCTCTGATAATGCAGTATTAAACCCTCACTACACCCCTTTCAGGTTTCAACGGAATGGTGTCTAGAAGTGCTGGTTAAGGAACAATTGTAAGGAATGGCCAGACACAGATTCCATTCCCTGGTTTCAATTCAGAGTTTTGCTTCAGCAAGACTCTCACTCGAGTTATAAAACCAAGTCTGCCCTGCTATTTAACTCCTCACCGGACAGGGGAAGAGACAAAGTTATGTTTTCTCTGCTGCTATGATGCAAAGTGAATGCAAGAGACTTCACTGGAATTTGAACTTGGTTCGACAATTCCATTTTCAGTGTTGATACCTGTTACGTTACCCGCACATTGGTAAAGGGAAATAAAAAGAACCTAAAACAAAAAAAAGAACGGTTAAAGAAGAGAAACAATAACAACAATAAATTAAACGGAAAACAATATAAGATGAAAACTAATAATATAAAATAATAAAATATTATAATATATAAGATGAAAAGTAAAACGAAAGAAAATGGGAGAAAAAAGCAATGCACAATGTGTAAAGAAAGAAAGAAAGAAAGAAAGAAAGAAAGAAAGAAAGAAAGAAAGAAAAAAAAATTTTTTTATTTATGGCATGTACTGTGACGGATCATGCCTGCATGACATCAATTCAGACATATATTTTCATTTTTAATGTTTTATGCCTGGCGGCGCTGAAAATCTTTCTCGCGCCTTCGATGCTAGCGTCATATGTTCCGGTTTCCCGAACATCAGCTGCAAATCAGATACTTAATCGGCTTATTTTACTTAAGAAAACTAGATTGAAACTTTGTAATAATAATATTAAAGATAAGAAAAATCATCAGAGAAACTTCCTATGTACAACATAATTTTAAAAATGGCATTTGTTTACTTTGTGTAATGCAATCTTGTTCATGACATTAGAAATAATGACATGTTTTCTTCATGGTACACGTATTATTTTTGTTTGTAGACTCTAAATAGTTGTATTATACAAAAGACTTTTTCCTCTGTTATGATACTGAAGAAAATATTTTAATTTTTTTTAAATAAGGTACCCTCTCATTCATTTTATTAAATCTTCAAATGATCCCCAAAATGGTACAATGATAAATTAATAGCCGAATTTTGATATAAACCTGTTTCTGTATGATATTCGATCCATCTGATTAACAATAACCAATTTTTCTCTCAATAAAAGATTCAAGTGTTACTGAAGCTGTATGGTTATGATATGAACTTAAGAGAAATTAGAAATTGAATATTTTGAGTATATTGATTGATTAACAATTTCGAACCTTTTTCCATTATACTACCCATACATCAAATTTTACAGCAACTTATATTCCCAAACGGTCACCCATCTAGGTATTGACCAGGTTCGATGTTCCTTAACTTCGGTGATCATAAGGTAACTGGTGTTTCGACATAATATGGTCGTAAGCTATTTTGAGAATATGTAGGATAGATAATTATTAACCCTAAACTTGAAGAAGTGAAGATTGTAATGCTCATAAAAGATTCTTAGCTAGAATATAGTCCAGGAAGTATCAGTTCTTGGGAAGAAGCTTTTCCAGTTTAACAACAATATTACAAATAGAGTATGCAGGGAATTTGAGAGATTTAACTTTGCAGACGCAGCAAGGCGGATTTTAGCTGTAAAAGAGCTCGTCTGAATATTTGCCATGGATGTAGCGGTAGAGTAAAAATAACCTTGTAATGTTGCTTTTACGAGAATGTACTGCAGTCGTAGAGTGGAAAATAATTCATCTCCTACAAAACCATGTGTACGATTATAAACTCCGTCAACGATGGAATGATTTAAGTGCATTGACAAAGAAGAGGCTTATATTGGAAGAGGCTTGGGTTGCTTACTGCTATAGACTAACAATATGTGTAGTTGCGATGATGAGCAATTAAAAATGAACGTAGAAAGGGATTTATGATAAAAGCTATATTTATGACATACGTCAGTCAAGACAAACCACTGATATGCTCCTGGAGACTGTTTTAAAATGTTACCTGGTATTCCTTGTCTAATGAAATGGGGTGCCGATTAAATAGTAACACGAGGTATAAATCTTCATTACTTAGCATTTTATATTTCGTCAGTTATTTCGACCAGTCGGTGGTGCGAGCCACACACCTTCGACTGACCTTACATTACCCGTCTATGAAGTGTGAAAGAGTACACACCTCTTCTCTGGAATAGTTATTTAAATATCCATCATTCAAAAGTTTATCTCAGGTGCGCACCTATCAGGTGAATATATCAGACGCAGAATTAGGTCATCACTGACAATCGCGAGTCAGGCTGATGTAATCTCAGATCAACTTATATTGTGCATAATATACAAAAAGTTCGTTTTGCCCAACATCAACATGGCTGATGCTAACCTCTGTAAGAGCAACTCATTACACCTGGTTGGTCTCATGCTTCCTAATGAATCAAGTGGAAAGATTATATTGAAGCAATTGCTAGCTCTGCTGCTAAGAAGACTGATTCACTGTGTCAGAAAAAATCTTGCACATTTATAGATCTATTAGGTTGGTGCAAAAATAATGTCGTTATTTATATAAGTAACATATGTGAGAAAACGACATTATTCTTTCACCAACCTAATACCATTCGTCCATGTATTTAATATTGCTGCCATATCTGGTCTGGTTTTTCTACTATGTATTTCGGTATTCTCAACAAACTCCAAAGAAGAGTCTGTAATGTTATCAGTCCTGACCTGGCATCATGACGTAGCTTCCCACTGCCTTTTCTATAGATACTTTCATGGCAGTTGTTTGAATGAGTTCTCATTCTTGGTATCTCGTCAAAATGAATGTAAGCGTACTACTAGATTGGCTATTAGGTTTCATCGTTTTATTGTTGAAACAGCTAGATGTAACCGTAAGTTCTTTTCTAAAAGTTTCTTTTCTTATACTTCTCGCCAGTGGCACTATCTTCCAGTTTTTTGCTTCTCTGACACCTACAATCTTCAAAAGTTTAAATGCAACGTCAAACTTCCGGAAGCCTCTTCTGTTATTGTCATTTCCTTTCTCTGCACTAAAATATTCTATTCCATTCCCAGGAACCGCTTGTGTCTTAGCAGCACACTCGACTTGCTTGGCGTGAAATGATTCAAACAAAGCAATAAATAGTTGTTATGCAAAATACCTGATCAGTCAGTTTTCAGTCATTTCACAGCGGTGGGATTGTCTCTCGAGGCTGATATTATCAAGCAGTCAATTCTTTGATAAATAAATCATGGCGATATTCGAACTAGGGTCTCATAGTCGGGTTGTTAACGTGCTTAATCCACGCCAACTATGATAATTATAACAATAATGATAACTGTTCATAGCGGTGATGATTGTATAAAATGAGTTTAAATATTTTTTAAAATTGACATTTAAAAACCTAAATCCGCGAGTTAATGAAAGTCTCCGAGGAATGAAATTAGTTACGAACAAGTAAAAAATATATTAGTTGACAAGGCGTTGATATTAATGCGCGCCAGTTTACTTCTTAAAGATTTAGACATGATAATGTCCTGACAGCCACGAAAGCGACTTGAAAGTTTTGATAATCACATAATCTTTTAATGGCATAGTCATATTTTTATGTTTATATCAGCGCTTTGAAATCAATTATTGGAAGATTTGACGATATTCTCAATTCATTCACTAAAGAAACCGCTATAAAATCTAGCAATTAATAGAATAAAAGCAACAGAATGATTAATATTGTTATTAGTATTTACCAAAATATAAGTAGAAACAGTGGCAGTTTTTCTTTCTTATAGCATGTAGCAGTAGCATATCTGGTTACACTGAATTATACACTTCTCGCTCTAGATTCCTGAAGAGCAACAGACTGCGCCTTCTTGGACTCAGATTTTCAACAGACTAGAAGTGGAACAACTACATTGAATCATTTTCTGGCCCACTGTGTCGGGCCAGAAAATTTTTCTCGTCAAAATCCATTTTACACATTTACAAAACTACCACTCGTCCGTGCATTGAATACTGTTGTCATAACTGGTCTACTGCTCCTGCTGTTCATCTCGAGGTTTTTGACAAAAACCAAAGAAGGATCTGTTCTGTAATCGTTCCTGACTTGACATCTCGACTTTAGTCACTTTCTCACCGACGCAACGTGGCTTCCCTCTGTCTTTTCTACAAATATTTTCATGGCAACTGGTCTGATGAGCGTTTTCCATGGTGCCCCGACTACATGAATTTAAGCGTGCTACTAGATTGGCATCTAGGTCCCACATTTTTATCGTTGAAATAGCTAAATGCAACCGTTACTTCTACTCCAACTGTTACTTTTCTCACACTTCCCGACTGTGGAACTCCCTTCCGTTTGCGTTATTCTCTGATAACTACAATCTTCAAAAATTTAAATACAACGTCAATTGTCATCTTATGTCTTCTTGAATCCTGTTCATCTTTTGTTTTTGTTTTTCTCAATCCTCCCTATACTCAGTCTTTTCCCACATTTTCACTCCCTGTAAACCCCTGCGTAGTAGTGGCACTCTAGCTTTTCTTGGAGTGAAATGATTAAAAAACGTTCTTAGACTTACTATTCTATTACCGAGTTGGACTCCATTCTACGTTTAGAACCGCTCATTTCTTCTTGGCATGGATTCGTTGATTTCTGGATGCACTCTTTTGAAATTTTGACGCATTTTGATTATCATCGCGCCTCGCAATACTTTGTGATTATTAGGTTACACATCCAAAATTCTTCTTTTTTTTTTACAGTGAGGTTCACCTTGTAAAAGGCCCGAAGGCCACTTGAGGCAGATAGCTACAAAGCAAAAGACAGTTTTTGCGTATATGCATGGAAGATTGTAGTGATCGGGAAAACATCCTCTTGGGTGTCGGTTCCAGAAAAGCAGTGGTTTGTTCTTTCTACCATATCCCAAGAGTGTTTAATGGGATTTAGATATGGTAACTCCAGAAATAACTTTAATGAACCGAATCTGTCGTTGTTTTTTATTTCGACGCGATGCGTTGTCTTGCTGAGAGTGGCTGGATTGTCACACTGTAGTCATAAAATAAAACACATATAAAACACATTATAGTTAGCCTACGGCATTTAAACGATCTTTTATTTGTATCAAGGGTTCCAATATGTTGCAAGAAAACATTCCCTTTACTATCAGTAGTCTGAATCATTGAAACAAGTTAAGATGGATCCATACTTCCATGTTGTTTACGCCAAATTCTTTCTCTTCCATTCAAATGTCGCAGCAGAAGTTGAAATTCGTCAAACCAAGCAAGGTTTTCTAATCTTCTATTGCCTATTTCTTCCGATCTTTAGTGAACTGTAATCTCAATTTCTTCTACTTACCTGACAATAGTAAACCTACCTGGTCTTCTGCTGCTGCAGAACATCTGCTTTAAGGTTCGGCGTATTATGCGTTCACAGATGCTCTTCTGTATACCTCCGTTGAAAACAGTGGTTATTGTAGCTATTGTTACATTTCTATCAGTCTGAACTTTTTTCATCATTCTCCGACCTCCGGACTTATTACCACAGAAATTCAGCTCACTGGATTCTTTTCTTTTTCTGACTTTTTATGAAAACTCTACAGATCGTTGTACATGAAAATTTTAGTAGATCAGCACATTTTGAAATACTTAAACCCGCCTTTCTGGTATTAATGACTATGCCGCGTTCAAAGTTACTCAAAATAATGCAGCAAATTAAATCAAATTCAGCAGGTGGCCATGGCCATGTTAAAATGCCTATATCTTTTAAATTGATTCCACGTCATTGTCTGATTAAAAAATTGTAGTTAAGTAACCATTTAGTACATATTATAGATTTCAGCCTAAAATTTTTAGATATGTAAAGTTATCATTATTTACCTTCAAACTAATGTCTACAGCTTTGTTGTTATTATTACACTGTTTTGACCATTATGCCTTCCGGCTTTCATCACGTGTTTGTCGATCCGGGTAAACTTCAATTCAAAATTCTCTAAAGGTTACACCGATCGAAAAATGCCTGAAGAACGCCGGAGAGCAAAACGGCCGAAACTATATGTTCATAAAAAAAATATTAGAACATTACTCCGAATGTAAATGTTGTAAATATATCGTTGATAAATCAAATACGTCATTGCAACGCTTAACACGGTGTTATGTTTGTTGAGCTATTCTGTTCCTTAAAATGGTTTCTTTGTAATATCTATCACTAATATATTCCAGTTATTAAATTCCTCTGATGAAATCTCGGTCTGTTTCTTATTGTTTCAGGCTTCACCATTTGTCACACGAGATTTGGGATATTTTTTGTTTATTCTATTCTGTCTTGTTCGAATGGAATAATCGATTTGCATATCAGAATCTTGTAGTCATATAGTCTTTTAAACCGGAAGTAAAGATTCCATTTTGTGCTTATGTAGATCTTAAACCGGAAATAAAAATTCTTTGTGCTTATACAGATCTGTTTATACAGATTTGTGCAATATTGTATCTGAATCGATTGCAAAGTTATCAGCATATCCTAAGTTTTACAGAAGTATTATATTTATTAGACTATTGATGAAAAGGAACATTATTACTCTTTCGATACTTACTCATCGACGCAACCAGTAACTTTGTTATCTTTCATCGAATAACCAGGTATAACCAACAACGTTAATCAATACAGCTAATTTAATCTAATTTTTGCACGTACCAAATATGGTCACAGGATTATTTAGACTTTTTCTTCTTGCTAAGTGTCGGTGGTGACCAACGCTTTAAGAAAATCGGCAAAAATCAGAATAAATTAAAATACTCCAGCAAAATTAAATCAAATTATTTAGGCTCTTCTTCATGAAATTCAAAAACGAAAACCTGCGCCTATTCTTAATATATTTGTTAAAATTCTCCGTGAAAAATCTTGTCAAAATTTCATGCGATATTCAGTTTTATAACTTTTCACATTCATTCTATTTTGTCTTAATTATATCCTTATTTTCCAATTAGCGATGACAAGGGATTAAGCTCTTTTCAACTGCATTAATGACTGCGTACTTTCTGAAGGCATCAACTACCATATTGTAGTCTTTATTATAGCCTTCGGAGTTTTCAATTACCTTGAACTTCGTTATCATTAAATTAAGAATTTCTTTCAAACAAGAAGATCTTTATAGAAAATGTTAATTTTGTACCAGGAATACATAAATTTCATTAATTGTTTTCTACGTTATTCTTCGTCTAGTATATTAGTTTCTTTTAAAATGTCTTTATACTAAATTTCGTCATATACCAGACGGTATTTCCCGGGGAATTCCCCGTTCCTCTTAGAAACCTAATTTGAAACATTTTTCTTTCTGACACACAACAACGTGTCGTTTCTACTGAGAAACCTGGTTTTTACCGGATATTAAACTGATGTTTTCGCCATCAATGGTTCTGTGCATTTAACTAACCACAACCCACATCCAAAATTATGAATAAACAGGGATTAAATAAAAAATGTCTATTCTAACAGATAATACTTATTTTCACACGCTGCTTCTGAGATTGTTTACAGATTATTTAAATGTTTATATTCATGAGTTGCTATTTACATACAAAAAATATCATTTCATTTATTTTTAAGAAAGCGGTTTGCGGTCATAACACGTTGAAAAGCGGTTCTCGTCAGAACATGAAATTTAAGCAACGCCGAGCCCGATCTGTGCCAAGATAGGAATACCAGGCGCTGTAAGCTAGGTTATGTGGATGGTGTAATGGGTAACGGAACGGAAATAGAAACTGGTGAACTGAGCTCGAATTCCAGTCTGGTCGTTACATTTACTTACGCACAAATACCCTTGGGAAAGGTATGAATCCATCTCTTCTCCCTCAAACCAACTTTGAGCTAAAAAGTAGGACTTGTATCTGAAATTCATTATTATCTTCCCCGAAAGATTAATACAATATTTACTCGCAAATGAAAGATTTATTCTTAAAATACAAAAATATCTTTCGGCTTTAGATAAACTACAAAAGGTTGGTAAGCCATAAAAAAATCAACCAATATTTTAATGAAAAGGCCATTATTGGTTCATGCAGCTTAAATGAGAACGTGTCCTTGACCTAGGAATATTTTGTTTGATGCAATCAGGATACTTAACAAGAGAATACGTATCTAATTCAATAAACATGAATACATTTGAAAGCCCTATTCCTAACAAATCAGTAGATTTAATCTCGCCGACATACGTTTTTTTTCATCAAAAGAACACACTTAGAATATATCCTCAATATGCTGAATTAATTTCCTCCCAGAAGCGATATATCACGTGCACATCATGAGATGATAAATACATAGATACGACCGCCCACATACATACAAGCCCATTAACATACATCTATACGAACGCAGATACATATTCTTTAGCAAAATTCCATGAGAAGATACAAATAAATTTAGGAATTTGTACATGGAAATAAAATAAGCACACACACACACACACATATGTCGTGTGTATACAATTGTTACAGTGTTCGAACATAATTACATGTTTGACCGTTATGACTTATGAGTCAATCAACCAAGACTGAACCAACGTTAAATAGTACAAACTGCGTCTAGAATTAGTTTATAATATATCCCCTCTTCGGCAGTGTGTCTTTTAAAGTTTAGTCCAATGGAGGATTATCTATATATAAAATTCTGTGACTTCCGTTAGTCCGTCACAACCTCTAGAATAGCCATAAATTGACAGATTGAAACCAAATTTTGGAGAAAAGTGCAAATAGGTAAGTGGTTACAAAACACAATTTGTTTTACTAGGGTGAGTGGCTTATTACAATAAATTTTCATTCATTTGGGGATAAAAAATTAAAACTTTTATTGTTTAACATACAAAATACTCACACTATTTTAAAAACTATTTAATGATTAAAATAACAAATAATTCTTAAAATAACAAAAATGCAATATTCTTTTTTTCATATCTTTTATTTAAGTTTTTATATATACAAGAATCTAGTTTCCAGTTCGCGGGAACTATAAACAGATCACAAAGCCAAACGCTTCAAAAAGTTGGAATTTGGCGACAGAAATAAATATTTACAAATGGCTAGTTTTATGTTTCATTTTAGTAAGAAATCCTAAGAATGTATTCTTCATTGTTAAAAAGAAAAAAGCAAAAAAAGTCTTAAAAATATTGTTTACTATGAAGTCCTATAAAATTAAATTAAATTAAAAAAATTATTAAACCGCGAAGTAGGGGTTTTGCCAAAGTACTTTTCAAAGAAGTCAGCTTATTCAAATTTCATCGATTGGTTTGCGAAATTGAACGAATCGTAGAGTTTGTAAATCTCGACAAAAATGTTAGCGATAACTTCAACAATATTCAATACTGTGTGGATTCCAACACGCATCGGCGTGTTGGAAAACATTCTAGTCTTTCAAACTTTTGTTAAGGAAAACCCAGAACTCTTTAAACGTAGAATAAGAAAATGTCTTTCCCTTGGCTACAGCCGCCCCTTGAAAATGAAGCTTATATTTTTGCTAAATGATATGTTTTAAAATTAAAATTTTAAAATATACTCGTTTTTGAATACGGTCTTGTAAAATGGATTACATTCTTAACACTGTAATATTTAAATAAATTCAACTTACATTTGTTTATATAAGCCCTTCTGTTAAAACGTAATTACACTCTATACAACCCCATATTTAAAAGAATACACCTACACTTATTTGTATATCCTTTATGGTAAATTATTTTCAGAACACCCTGATATTTTCTTTATGAAAGGTTTAAATATACAGATACAGCTATTTAGATTGGCTATGTCTACATTCGGCCATGATCCACTTTTTCAAATGTTCTATAAAATGTTTGAATAATTACTAGAAATGACATTGCCAATATTAACAGACATTTTAAGGATAGAAACTAAAAATGTGTATTAGAAAACAAGACAAAATATTACTCTTGGAGAAGCAATGGATGATGTCATTAAAATGGGACAGTATATAATTTAGATTCAGTATCTGGGCTTCTCTCATCTAATTCTAAATATATTTACAGCAGAGTAAGCAGGTTGAGCGGCTATAAAAAGTTGCTATGGGTTACAAGAATCGTGACGTAATTACAAAAAGTAATTAAGGAAGGTAAATGAAATTGGCTTCTCTATTCAACTTGAATTTTACTGACAAGATCAATTTAGAATGTTTACATTATTTGCATTATTTACATTGTTCGGACTGTTGTCCTCGTCTTTATTCTCATATTCAAGACGTTTCGGCCGTGTTACGTTCCGGTCTTCTTCAAGTGCTTGAAATTTCGAATTGGACACTTTATTTCGTCCACTGAGGTAGATTTTTCTAGTTCCACGTTCTATGTCTCTTCCGTATGTCTCATTTTTTTCCCTTTAACTGAACGCCCCAAGTTTTTGTTCATCACTGCCGTAGCCAGGTATTGAACTCTCAACTCTTTGGGTCAAGTCATTGGATTCAACCAACGCTTTTATCCACTGAGCCATATGTCCTTGTGGATATCACTATATATATATATGTGTGTATGTGTGTGTGTGTGTGTGTGAAATTTCGTGATTTATAAACCTAATGTCTCAGTACATTTTTACCAGGGCTCATATTGCAATTTTTTTGTTATTATTGCATTTCTTTAGCACTCCGTATTACTGGTTCCCATATTGTATTCATTTCTATGCTTGGCCGGCTTAGGATATTTTTGTGACGTAGCATATGTGCTGATTCCAGTGTGGGATGAGGTTGAAATGATAGACAGTGAACATCACTGGAAAATACGAAAACTTAAGGAATCATTGCATACGCTGTGCCACAAAAATCTCCTATGCCGGCCAAGCATAAAATTGAATACGATTTGGGAACCAGTAATACGGAGTGCTAAAGAAAAACAATAATGACAACAAATTTCAATATGAGATCTGGTAAAATAAATGAACACTGAGACGTTAGGTTTATAATCTCCAAAGTTTATATGCTGATGTCCTCAAGGATACATGTCCCAGATGATAAAAGCGTTGGTTGGATCCAGTGACTACTGTGAGTTCAATGTCTGATCCTGAACAAAAATAACTTGGAGAGTTGAGTTAAAGGGAGTTAAAGATAACTGGGACATCCTGAAAAGGTATGGCATGCAAAATAAAGGGTTCAATTCAAAATTTCAATCGCCTAGAAAAAGCCGGAACGCCCAAAGGCCGAAAGGTTGTGCATATGACAATAAAAACGAGGACAACGGTTAGAACAATGTAAATAATTACAATACCTCATCTCAGAAATATAAACAGAATTAAGAATGATTAAATCCAACCTCGAGTGCCAATGGCTATGACACTCCATGTAGGAAAATCACTTCCAGTAGAGCTAAGACTGAGATAATTTCTATTTCTGAGCTGAAACCCCAGATATTCACATCTAATGCGTTTCGGTAATATAGTGACATGTTCATAAATGATAGAATCAAAAGTGGCGCTAAATGCTTGGAAATATCATGTCATATTAAAAAAAAAACTTAAGGATAAAAACCAAAGTGTATTTGGAAGACAACTTTTCAAGCAGTAAGCCTGCAATTTTAAAATTGTAATCCAGAAGACTTTAAGACTTCTCAAATAAAAAATTAACTACTGCACAATTTAGAACAATAAAATTGTCGTGTTTCTATGGCATTAATATTGTCCAAAGCCCAAAATTCCTTATCCTCTCATCAATGAGGTGTGCGAATTTGATCATATGATCTCCATTTTCCTGAAATACAAACCGAACCAGCAAAATATCATATTCAATCCTTTATGAGGATTTGTTGTCCTATTGTTGTAAAATGATACTGTCTGGAATATCAAGTATAGAACCCATTTCAACCAAGTAGTTTGATTTAACCCGTTTTTATATTAATGCATGTATGATCTCATTTTTTCTAGAATAAATATAATGTCTTGATAGATTTAGAAATATAAATGATATCTTAAATCAAACTTCCTTTTTTATCAATAATAGCCTTGTTTTCTATCGGGCTGATATGCATACTGAATTTTTGTTCAAAACTTGTGTGACCAAAAAATAAATTGAATCATCTGGATAAAAATCTGTCCCTATATATTCCCATTTACGGTTTTTATTCAAAGTTATTGTCAAAATACATTTTTAAACCATTTCTCATATTCTCATGTACTTTTTGTAGCATTCAATGAAAATTACACATAAAAATGAAGTTTCTTTGTTTTTACCTATTTTGCTTGCGGGCCTATAAATTTCCTTAATTCATGAACGTGTCCATATATCTTAAGGCATGGTAAATAGGTTAGTTCTACCGAAAAATAACTAAGCAACAGAATGACTCTGGACAAAGACCATTTATTCTGTCTCAAGAAGCCGATTACACTTGGTTTATAACCGCAAGGGAAGTTGCCCACCATAATTAGTGTACATCACGATTTTCTTTTCCTCCAGTACCTCGTTGTTAAGGGAAAAAAACGTTTTCAGAGGCTTTAGTGATTCATGTTCATGCATCAGCTTATTGTCTTATCGCTGTCCGGACGATTAGCTAACTTCTCCGATTAGAAGAATGTAACTATAATATCGACAGAATAAAAACAAAGATTAAAACTTATCAATTGTTTTTGAAATAGGTTCCAGTGGCTTAGACTTTCAAACAATTTCCACGACGAGTCAAAATAAAATATTTATCTTTTCTTCCTTTTGTGTACCGTATCCCTGAAGGTTGTTGTGATTATGGCTCTCCACAACTTTGACTCTTTACCATTTCACGTTATCCCTGTTCTTCTATTCATATCCACAAAAATTTTAATTAAGTTACACAGTTTTTCTTCTTACTCCTTCTTCCCTCAATGTGTCCTGTGTGTGTTAATTTTTTCACTCCCACTTTCCTCATAATACTTCCATACATTTAGACTTTCTCTTTATGATTTTAAGTCTAAGTGTCCTTCTACTACCCATTTTCTTTAAAACTTCCCCAATGCTCAAATATTCTCTGCCGCTTCGAGTCTCTTCTTCGTCTGTGAAGAAATAGTAATAAAAAATGATTAAGCCAACAGTTCTTTGTTTCTAACTGAATTTCCCTGTGTCTTAATACTTTACTTATTTTCTAGAAGTCACTTTTACTATTCCGATGCGTTATCGGGTTTCTGCATCACATTTCCAGTTATCTCTAACTACACTACAGAGATTCAGATATTCGAAGCTCACACCTTTGACTGTCTCTGCTATTAACTTATAAACTCAACGATCCGATGGAATGTAAAGAAACTATTTGCCCCGAGAGATACCGACGAATGGGAGACTGTTGTTACAGCCATAAAATATATTATCTTATATCTTAGCAAAATTCTGACAACATGTGATAATAATTAATGATCTTACATCAGACTTTTACCTCAACAATATTTTAACACTCGACTCTTTACAATGAACAATTTTCTCTTTCTTATCGTACGAGAATTCACGAGTAAAATGTTAAATCCATTATGCGTAAATGTATCTAAGTTTAATTTTCACATATGAAGACAGACGAAGTCCCGCATTTAAGGCACCAGTGTGCTAGACGCAGACACGTCTACACGCAAGAGACAGACAAGTCGACATCTACAATGCGCAAAATGCAAAAACGATTAAAAGACAAAAAACATATTAATTTTTGGATATTACCATAGAATTTACAGTTATACGAATATGGCGCAAACATTTGAAGACTGGCTTGAAATTATGTATTTCGCTATTTATTTATCATTATTCATTCTTGAACACCGAATTTTTTTATTAAGTTTGCAGTGAAATAGTGAAAAAATTGCAGAGCGTTTATAAAGACAATGTGAAATCAGGATTTAGCTGTCGTTTCACACGTCAAGGCAATCTTCAGACTTGCTCTGAAGATTACATTGTCCACACTATATCCCCCACTTCCTCTGTTTTTACTGTCTGTCTGTTTCTCACTCTCTCTCTCTTTACATATATATATATATATATATATATATATATATATATATATATATATATATATATATATATATATATATTAATTTAAATAAAAATAGACCACTTTAAGGTTCCATATAATTAATTATTTCACCACAGCCCTTTTAAAGGACAGCGGATCATCAGATTTTATTTCCAAAGGTTGAAACGAAAAATGAAAAGAAATTTACACATTTATGACGGGCAGTAATAAGTAAATTAACGAAGTGAGGGAGTGAAGGGGGCAGAGAGACATGATTGAGTTAGATGTAACATTTCTATTCTTTCAAATTTAATTTTTTAAAGGAAATCCAGACATTGACACAGCTCAAATAGACGATTTAATAGGTATATACATTTTAGATATCCTGAGTAGATTCCTTGACCCTAAAAATGTAGGACTATACAGGGATGATGGACTAGTTGCTGTACCTGATACCAATGGTCCTTTAACATCCCAACTACAAAAGAAAATAATTAAGGCCTTCAAATTTCTAGGATTTAAAATCAAAATTTCTTCCAACCTAAAAATAGTTAACTTCCTAGACGTTACATTTAACCTTAACAATAACACTCATAAACCCTTCCAAAAGGAAAACCAATCACCCATATATATAAATATGTTGGATTACCTAGTTTTTCGTAAACTAAATATATATATATATATATATATATATATATATATATATATATATATATATATGAAGAAATATAGTTTTAAGGTATGCTATATTTATGGGATAAAGTGCTCAGTATCAGAGATATAGCGTATGTAAATATAAAAATTTCAGTCTGTTGCCTCTGAGTTTTAACTTAAATGTTAACTTTTATATATATATATATATGTGTGTGTGTGTGTGTGTGTGTGTGTGTGTGTGTGTGTGTGTGTGTGTGTGTGTGAAGAGGCACATTTGTGTGCTCATTTTTTTACCCTTTATGGGTCTATAAAATAAGTACGTAAACTTAAGAACCAATGTAAATAACACCAACAAGAGGATAAAATACAAAAGAGAACCGCTCACTAACCGCCAAATAAGTGAAGTGACCGTAAAAAGTTCTCCAGTATTTCCTTCCTTTACCAAAGGTTGGCTGTCCTATCTTAGTAAGAATTCCATCATTTACAAGTTTAAGTGCCAGTGTGAGGTTTATTACATAGGACGGACTACTCTTAGATTGGAAACAAGGCTGGACCAACACGTTCCAAAATTTGTTAGATTACATTTAAGTAATCATACTCCTGTATATCACAGTCTGTACACGACTCGGCAATTAGACAGCAACTGTTAGAGAATGAGAGGTGCTTGTCGTGTTTTACGACTGATTCATTATTTTGCATATGGGTAGGTCTATGCGTCATTTGCAAGTGTTAGAAGCGATTTGTCTTAAATTGCAGAATCCATCTCTTTGCAGGCAAAAGAACTTTTTCTACGGTCCCTTCACTTATTTGGAGGTCAGTGAGCGATTCTTTTTTTCTATTTTATGCTCTTTTTGGTGCATTTACACTGGTTCTTAAACTTACGTACTTATTTTACTCGTGAATTTGTTTTAGACTTTCTTCAACTTTACCTCCAATTTCCTCATAGTTGCAGACAAATTTTGTTACATCAGCTTTGCCAACGATTGGTGCACGACGAAGTGTTGGCCAAAATTGTGTCCCTTCAGTTCAATTTATTTCTTCTGTGGTACCAAATCATTAGTCATATATATATATATATATATATATATGTGTGTGTGTGTGTGTGTGTGTGTGTGTGTGTGTGTGTGTGTGTGTGTGTGTGTGTGTGTGTGTGTGTGTGTGTATTATACAATAGGAATTAAGATTACATTAGGTTAATGATCATTTTCACCTTGTAAATTGAAATAAAAATTACAAGGATTTTTCAAACCAGTCAATGGATGATAAAATATTGAAATAAAAATGCCCAAGCATAAAAAGGAAAGAAAAAATGGAGAAAAGAAAAAGAGAGCAAATAAAAGCAAGGAAGTAGTGTAAGTCTGGATATGAGGAGTAGTTAAGGAGGAAAGGAAAGGAAAGTGCAAATAAAGGTAAGAAAAATGGAGAAGAAATGACCTATTCATTTTATACCCAGTAGCAGACAGAAGACAGTTCAGAATACTTCATTAATCTATTAACAAAAATAATATTATATTGAACAAAGGGATAAACCTATTTATATGAGAGAGAGAGAGAGTTAATTTAGAATTAAAGGAATATTAAAATAAACAGTATATCAGAAAGAATAATAATAAGAAAAAAATATAAAAATAGAAATTAATATACTGAAATTATTAAAATTATCTAAGGATCAGGTATCTAAATTAAAATCTACATTTAAATCAACATATTTAAAGTTAAACATGTATTAAATAATTCCCATCTACACTGAAAAAATTAATATTTATCATCTAATATATAATATTATGAACCAATAAAGGGAAGATTAAATAAAAGAAAAATCTACACTAAAATTAGAAAAAGTGCCTTTAGAATAAACTGAAAGACTTGCTTTTAGAATAAATTTTATAAGATAACACTGTATGATAAATAATTAAATATATTAACGTAATTAATTAATAGTAAAACATTAACTAAAGATTTTAAATAATATATTAAATATTACATAAAAAACACCAATAACTATTAATAAAAATACATAAAAACACATAAAAATATATTAATTCCCTAAATATTATACTAAGAAAAATTTACAAATACCACTTCATCAAACCAAATAATACAATATATATATCAGTAAAATATACTTAAATACTACATATCAATATTATATATTAATATCTACACCACATATAATATATTAAAAAGACCTATAATATTAATAAATTTCTTAATACTTCATAAATACTCATAGCAATTGATTAAAAAATATACAAAACTGAGCCTATATTAACATAATAATTATGTATTTTTACACAACAACAAAAAATATCAAAAAGTTATATTCTAGTATATTATTACGTTATATAGTTGTAAAATTATAATAATTATTATGTAATTATTAATTAACACATAAATTAACCCCTTTATATAATATTACCATAAAATATTGAAAAAGGGATATATCAATTAATTAATTATAAATATAAAAACATATATATATAAAAACACACACATAATACACACACGCACACACACACACACATATATATATATATATATATATATATATATATATATATATATATATATATATATATATATATATATATATATGTATATACTTACACATCACTACATATATACGCAATATATATACAAACATGTATATATACATATACATACCTACTAAAACCCTTGAAAAAAATATGTGGAAATCTATTTAAATACGAAAGCAAAAAGGGGGAAAAGGAAATAAAAATGAAATAAAAATAAAATAAAAACGAATATCCAAGAAAAAAGGAAATTAACATCACTAATTACAATGTACCTATCGAGTTATAAAGATAAGTCACAATTAAATATAATCAATTAAAATCATTAACAAATTTTTAAAAATAATAAAAATGAATAAATCAATTAATACAGATAGTAAGAAAATAATAACAATAAGGGTAATAAGGTCACCAAGGTATTAACAGTAATTTAGTGATAGAGAAAAGATATTTTGTATTGGGTAAGTGATGAGAAATTTTGGAGAGATATAGAAAGGACGGAGGAGAAGCAGAATATACAGTTCAATTGTCAAATGATAACAGTTCGTGCAATAGTCAAATGATACCAGTTCACGTAAGTTCAGTCAGGGCGGGGAAGAAGCAGAAATAACAATGTAATTTTCAAATGATGACAATTCACGCAAGTTCAGTAAGAGCTGAGATAAGTTTAAATCTACTTCAGTGACGACATTTAGAAATTAATTCATTCCTTCAGTTAAAAAGTATATTTGGATTTCCAAATTTAATAATTCTAATTTTCTCTTGTAAGCATAGACCACACCTACCTTTAACATTACTAAGAGTGAGAGCAAAACCTATGGTTTTCAGTCACTCTGAGGGTTCAGTTCTTTCTCCCTCAATTCCCAAATTTTTTTGGAAAGTGCAGTTTGGAATTTCAATTTTAGGTTGGAAAACGAGTGCCATTGATTACATTAGTCGTTGTTTCCATTCACCCGCGGAAATTCCAATATATATAATTTTATTTCAATCCTTCATGAGATTTCAATCCTTAAATATGATTAATTAATTATGAACATGTCATTTTCGTTTATGATCGATTTCATCATGATCCTTCTGTTAAGCTGTTATTCCTATTGCTCAAAGTGCAGGGTGCGGCTGGTATTTGAGGACATACAGATTTAAGATTAATACTGCTTCCCACTAACTTCTAATGCTTTTATTTTTCAGAAATCAAAAATGGCAAACCCTATGATAACAAATGAAATGAAAAGGCATGCTGTGATTGTGACATTAAATGCTGATCATAGCGATTTGGATATTGCATGTTTCCTCAGAGTTGCAAGATCGTTTGTCCACAAAATACGAAAAGAGTTAAAAGACGCTGACAATTCCCCAATGTCTGTATCAAAACGTAAAAGACATTCTGCACGTTCTGGTAAAGTGAGAACATCCAAATTTATTCAGGAAGTGAAGCAGACAACTGATGAAAACCGAGGTCAATCAATGAGCGCAATTGCCAAAAAGCTGCATGTGTCTGAAAAAAACAATCAGAATGAGCTTTCATGAAGACATTCGATACAAGTCCTACGTGATGAAGAGAGGTCAATTTGTGTCTGAAAAAACAAAAGAAAACGGTTTAAACAGATCCAAAAGGCTTTTAAACAAACTTAAAAATCCTTCAGAAGCTGGTGTGATTTGGTTTTTCTCAGATGAGAAAAATTTTGCTCAAGATCAAAAACTTAACAGAAGAAATGACAGATGGCGTTTTTCAGATCCTTTTGAGGTGCCAAGAGTGATGCGCACAAAAATTCCTTCAAGCTTTATGGTATTGGGTGTTGTTAGTAATGAAGGATATGTTATGCCACCACACTTTTTTCCACAAGGTCTTAGAGTAAATGCTGCTACTTACATTGGAGGTTCTAGAAACAGTTGTCAGGTCCTGGATTAACAACATATGCAACGGCAGGCCTCACATATTGCAGCAAGACTCGGCTCCATCCCACAAGCTCTACAAACACAAGAATGGATGGCTGACCATTTGTACGACCACATCACACCCAACATTTGGCCTCCTAACTCTCCAGATCTCAATCTACTAGACTATTATGTTTGGAGCGTTGTTGAGAAGGAGGTTAATAAACAGCTTCATAACACCAAAGACTGTCTTAAAGCTGCAATAGTTCGAGTAATGTCTGATATAAATAAGGACTTGCAGCCGATTTCGACCTCGTGTACAGGCAATCATTGATGCTAGTGGTGGTTTTATTGAATAAAATTAAATAATAGTTAGCTAAACTTCATGTTTACTTGTTTGTAATCAAATATAATTATATTCATTTGTTCAGACATTTTTTTACTAATCCATAAAATCTGTCCTCAAAAATACCAGCCGCATCCTGTAGAGTCCAATAGTGTTATAAAAATTCCAGTAAGATATCCTCAATCATTTCTAAGATACACCGGTTTAAAGCTTAATCTAACAATTGGCTAAATTTGCTGTTACACCCGGTATAATTAAGTTTTTATCTCTATATAATGTTCTATTTATGTGATTAATGGAAAACTATTTTCATAATTTCGCTGCGTATTTATTGATTTATCTACATAGATATATATCGATATATTAGGTTTGTACACGAGAGTAAAAACATATTAAGCAGCCACATGTGTAATGAATTTGTTACACGTTCTTTAACTTAAATGTGTTCTTTGCATTCATATCGGCAGTCGTATCATCCCTGGAGAAATGCTGATCTAATAAGCTATTGAAGAAATCGTGTATTTTAGCTTCTTCAAATAAAACAACACTACATAGGAAAGGATACTTCGATGAGGATTCCAGCGATTCAATAAAAATATTCTCCAAGCTGTATCGTTTACTGTAAAAATCATTTTCTATAAGTTATGCTCAGACGTTGGAAATTTTCACATTCCGTATTTGGAATAAAACATGATTTATCATTGTTCACTGACAACAAGGACAAATTGGCTTTTACAATCAAAATTATTTTTACTATTCTCCTCATTTTCTTAACAAAGATGATTAGTGAACTCGAACTATTAATATTTTCAGCATGACATCATCTCAAAGACGATGATAATTTATCCCTGTCTCTTTTCAAAATCATTTCTCTGCTTCCTACTATTTAAAGAGAATTCTTTTTACGTGAAACAATTTCTTAATTGTTTATATTCATGAAGATACTTATCAATTCTGAAAAGACGCCTACCTCCAATTGAAAAACATCTAGAGCAAAGGCTAAGCTATTTTACAAGCCATTGCAAATGCCCTACAATTGTGATACCTGATTAGACTAAACAAGGCTTAGTAAATAACTCGCCTAAACATCACATCCCTTATCCAATATGCAAAGACAGTCATCTGTGTATTATTTTTTTTCTTTTTGGTTATCTATTTATTTCACATGTCCAGATTATTTTGTTAATGCTTTACTCACTTGAAATCCAAGACATCATTTAAATTATTTCCATTAGTTAATGTTGTTCACTTCTTTGTTATTATTATCAGAACGTTTTGGCCTATGCAATCTCCGACATTCTTCAGATGTTTCTCGACCCGAGTAAGCTTCAGAGAATTTCGAAGTGAACACTTTATTTAATCTCCTGGATAGATTATTCTCATTTCGTTGTCCATGTCTCGAGATATCATGTAGTTTTCATTTAGTACTGCTCAGATTTTGCTAACTCTCTTTACAGTTATCTGCACCACCCGTCCCATTAATTGAACTCTAATTTGATATGCCGCCAAATTCTCGAACAAATATCTGCGTAGTACTGAAAAAAACGTGATATCCCTAGACATGGAAAGCGGAGCGAGAACAATATAGCGCCAGTAGAAACAATAAGTGAGGTTTTCCGAATCGACAAACACCTGAAGAAGGCCAAAAAGATGTGATAGGAACAACAAAGATGAGAACAATAGTCCGAATATAAATAATGATAACACTTCAAACTTAAAATTCAAACAGAATTTAAAGACATTATATTAAGTAGATGGTATTATTGGTATAAAATAGTTATTGTAAGTCGTCTAGTACACATGAAATACTATATGTTATTATATAAACAATATAATATAAAGTATGTTCATTCTTATTATGCAAACAGATAAATAAATTTAGATAATAATCCTAAAATTCACAATCCTGAACATTATAATCCTGAATGTTGAAATTCCGATATATCATCATACTTAAAGGCCAAAGCCATAGACCCCTAAATAATCCTAAATACTACAATTCCCACATAAAAAAGATTAAATAAAAAGCCGAATTACTAATATGTAGAGGCTTTGGTTGCTTATATATATATCTATCTATCTATACATACACACACACACACACATATATATATATATATATATATATATATATATATATAAAAGAATCAATTGCAACATATATATATATATATATATATATATATATATATATATATATATATATATATATATACATATATATATATATATATATATATATATATATATTGCAATGGATTCTTTATTAATCCGACAGACAATTATCACTTTAAATGTAATTTTAAATGGATAGTCGTATTTGAGAAGCCGTTCTGTTTAGTATATTAATAGTTTATATATTTATTTTCGACTACCGGCCTGAATGTTCGTGGAATCTTATTTTTTTAAAAAACGGTAGCTCCCTCTCTGCCATAGGGAACCCAGTTTGATTCCTGCCGGAGACCGTATATTTTTCTTTAATAAGTTTTCTCGAACATTCAGGACGTTAGACGAAAATAAATATCCTGTGTAATAAATAAACAGAGCTCCTACTCTTATGAGTATACACTAATCTAGTCTTGGAATGCAGTTTTCATGTTGTGAAGTTTTTAGGTTATTTTAGGTAAATGTGTTATTATATATTTCCCAAATAAATCTCTGTTCAAGTCATTTTTACGATTTTTTCCTAAATAACATTATCGGAATTTTGGCGAGTTGTGAATAGTTGTGTTACCATTTACTCTCAAGTCAAAATAACTCCATCAGTCCAGCTGATTAGCTTCACCAACCATTAACGAATTACATCCGTCTTCACTTCGCTTTAAAGATGTTTCAAGTAACTGCAGCTGTTGCACCTGTTGCTGATGAAACTAAACTGCAGACAAAAACATATCATTGAAAAAACAATTATAAACAAAATAACCAATGATCTAATAGATACTAAATTTATTTTATTGTTGATGGTAAAGAGGGGTTACTTGGAAGTGCTAATTTCCTCTCTAAGTAAGATATATTAAGGGTACAAATGACATAGTACCAGTCACAAAGTGTGCTCGATCACCTTGAGCTCTTTGGAGTGATTAATAATGCTATTTCCAGGGCCTGTGTTCGAAGTAGACACAAATTACCTCAACCGGAATTTGAACTGAGTTCGTCGAGTTTATTTTCTGGAAATATTTTTCTATTGAGATATCTACAAAACCCTGGCCAAAATAGTAATATCCTTAAGTTTTTACCACTTTTACAAAAATAAAAACTTAGAAATTTTCCTGTTTTTCTTAAGTTTCTTTTTTTTTTAATTTAAACTTTATTATTTGAATTATGTGTATCTGTTCATCTGAAAGCTAAAATAAATTTCGAGTATAAGAATTATAGCCATAGACATGTTTTATGTTTTTCTTGAAAAATATACACGAAGCAATAGATTAACTCTATATGCCAAGGGAAATAATTAAGACACGCCCATCGTTTTACTAGCGAAAGAATAAGTCCTTGTTTGTCAGAATACTATCGAGTCTAATTATATTTTTATCCTTAAATCCTAACAGACAAAGAATCACTTTCTGTTATCTCTTCCACTTTTTTTCTATCTTCCGATTCAATGCATCCAAACAAAAGTTGCACAGATTAATCGGTAATTTAATTACTCTCAATAAAAAGTGTGAAAAATGTTAAAGAATACATGACAAACTATCACAAGATATGTAACTAATTATTCTTAGGGTGTGGATGAAATTTTGTAATTTAATAAACAAGGACGACCAAGTATGAAAGCAGATTAATAAGGGAAAAATACCAATGACCGATTAATTGATAAATAATGATTTGACAAGCGACTGTCAACCGATTAACCGGTGAAACTTCAAATCATGCGATTTCAATAATTCGGAATTCACCTATTTTGTTTTTCAGATGTGATGATATTCATTAGCAGTATCTGTCAATATTTCTGAGAGCTGGTGTTATAACTATTTACATTGCTCGGACTGTTGTTCTCATCTGTTGTTTGACAATTAAGATGAGAACAACAGTCCGAGCAATGTAAATAGTTATAACACCAGCTCTCAGAAATATTGACAGATACTGCAAATGAATATTCACGACATTTCAGCCGTTATAAACTCTTCAGGTGACGTACGTTGGAATTTCGAACCGAAGCCTTTATTTTATCCACCGGGGTAGATTGTTCTAGTTCCAGGTACCATGCCTTTTCTGGATATCTCAGTATCAGTTATATCTCCAGGTTTTTGTTGGCCAGATATTGAAGTAAGAACTCTTTGGGTTAAGTCACTGGATTACTTCAACCAACGTCACTGCCAGTTTAGTGCGCCGTAAAGATGGAGGTGCTTTATTAGCTTCTCTGCATAAGCTCTCCACTGGGGGTGTTCTTAAAGCTCCGTTACTAGCCTTGATGATAGGTTGCATTGAGAAATTTTAGGTACTATTTTCTGTCCGCTCCATATATGAAGCTAACGTAATCCAGTTTTTAGCGAAGTAGTGATCTGTATAATTTGATTAATATTTGTCGATCTGCTCCCCATTTAGTATGAGCCATTAAACACAGAAGTTTTTTAAATATTTTAGATGGTAAATGAACGTTAATTTTTTAAGATAATGTCTAGAAACTTGTGTTTTTCCACGTCTGGAAATTTCTGCTCCGTCTAATTTTAAACATGGGTCATTGTGCAATTTTCTTAATTTTCTGAAATGTCGATATTTGGTTTTCGTTTTAGAAAACGTAAACTCATTTTCAGTAGCCCATTTGTATATTTTATTGAGACACTGTTGAAGTTGTTCACATCTGTACGACGTATTTTTGTAAAAAGGGTTTTTGCCGAGAGTCAAATGTATTGCTGGTAATTTTTTTTTTTAAATATAATGCTATTTTTTTACAATAATGTAATGCTGGTAATTTTTTTCAAGAATGTATTGCTGGTATTTTTACTATAAAAATGTATTTTTATACTTTCATTGTTTTGATTTCTCTTGTTCCCAGAGTGGACCTGGAAACAACAGCAACTAAGAGGTGGTTCCACGCTCCTCAAAACCTCCCGATCAAAGGGCTTGATGCCGGATGTAGTTTATTGTCATACCAGGACGATGGAAGCTTTCATTTAATCCAAATATACAGCATAAAATATACCACAATTGAGTCAGCTAACTAAATGTTGCTTTATATTTATGGATCATCCAATTGCACCTGAAATCGATTTCTTTGTCGACGAAATAATTTGGCCTAACTAAAGATAATCAGATCAAGTATTTGTAATGTGATGAGAATGCATAGAAACACATTATTTCAATCATTAACAGTCAGATGTAATATAACACTTTCATGGAGAAAAATCTACTTTGGCTCTATTTACTTCCAATCGATATTTTCACTTGACAAGAAAGTTACCATTCTTCTTCTTCTTCTTCTTCTTCTTCTTCTTCTTCTTCTTCTTCTTCTTCTTCTTCTTCTTCTTCTTCTTCTTTGTTTTATGTCCCTTCAGAACGTGGCTAGCTTTCCACAACTCCATATACTTTGTAGCTCTTAGTAGTTTTCATCATTTTACTATCCCTCCCACTCCCTGAACTACCACAGTCTTCTTAGGTAGATTATCCTCTGCCTCTCTCCGTTCCTATTGCCTTCAATATGTTATGTGGGTGTCCAATTCGCCAAGCCATCTTTTCTCATTATCTGTTCCAGAAGTTTCAGTTTCCTCTTTCTGGTTCTAAGAACAAGTGTTTGCTTGTTTTGTTTGTTATCATTCTCTTTAAAGAAAACACATATCCACCATCCATGGATAAGTCTCCTCTTCACTACCCCTAGTAGGATTGATATTGACTAACATTCACCAAAGAGTAGGATTATCTGATTAGATGTATAAATACTTTCGAAACCAATCTAGAATCAGAATGAACCTTTTTAGCAATGAATGAATAATTTAGAAGCGTGACGTCACGATTTTAGCTCTACATATTTTCGACCATATCGATGAAGCTACAATGATTTCTAAGTATTTAAAATCAAATCTCTTTATAGGCCAGTAAAGATGTAAACCAAACAGAATTTCCGTTGTCATTCGCCAATCGCCAGAAGTGTTTTCAAGTGCTTCCAAGCCAAATGACTCATAAGCTGTAAATTCAATAAAAATATTTGTCTTTTAACCATTTCATTCCAGACAAGGCGGGAATGTCGCTAGTACGCAGGGCGGGGTACAGGGAGTGGGAGTGAAAGAGAAGACTGAGAATTGGGAGGATTGAGGGAAGTAAAAAAAATATGACGGAGATTTATGAAGACTGAAGATGGCGATTGACGTTGCATTTAAGTTTTTGAAGATTGTAGTTATCAGGGACGCCATTAAACGGAAGGGTTTTCCAAAGGTAGGAAGTGCAAGAAAAGAAATTGTTGGAGTAGAAGTGGCGGTTACATTTATCTATTTAAACAGTAAAAGGGCGAGACCTACATATCAATCTAGTAGCACGCTTAAATACATGTAGTGGGAGCACCAGGGAAAAAAGATGGTTAGATCAGTTGCCATGAAAATATGGATTGAAAATTAAACAACCAGTCTAAGTTTTAAAGTAAAGTTGTTATCGCTATGTTAAAATGTATTCTTATATTCTACGAGAATATTTTTCTATATTAACTTTCTTAAATAACACAGTTTCCAAATTACTGCTTTCTTTGAAAGTTAATTGATCGTGTATGAATTGTAAATTCTGTATTTTCTAAGATAATCTTTGATCTATAGACATCTAATGTGGATATACGTATATTTAAAACATGTAATAATGACGCGAATATGTAGATACCGCAACAGTTATTCATCTAGAAAATAAAATCAGCAAACCGTGTTCAGTTTCTGGTCTATTCAGAATAATTGACCTAAATCCATCGTTAAATAGCAGAGCAGATAAGCATTTCTAGCTTGGATGGCAGTTATTCTAGGAGAAGGGATACTCTGACCACAGAACTATGGAAGCAGTAACAGGAAACTACTATCTTTCCTAAAAGGCCATGGAATTTCACTGATGACAAAGAAAAGGCGGCTGTCGGGAGGTATGGGGGCTTACGTTCTGAACGCTTTAAAAAGATAATGACAGTTGGTAATGGCTATAGTCGAAATCAGTAATCACGATGTACTGATCGAAGCGAATCGTTTGTCACTGCCAAATTCTTTCACATTCAATGTAATAAAATATTTAGGCAAAGGTTGTGTTTATATTTTAAAAAATACACACACACACATATATATATATATATATATATATATATATATATATATGGATAAAATAAATGAAACAAAATTGGGTGTTTTCTCATTATGCTATATATACATATATATATATATATATATATATATATATATATATATATATATATATATATGTATATATATATATATATGTATATATATATATATATATATATATATATATATATATGAATATACACACCCGCAAATTCTGTGGTTATAAGTATAACATTCCTCTTTTCATTTTGCTGCGTATATGTGTTTATATGTATGTTACTGTCACACAGTAGTCGTGGGTTCAATTTTTTTCACTAGGAACTAAAAGTAACTGATATCTCTGGAAAAATAACAAAATAACCAATAAAATCATGTATCAGTCAATCAATGGACATCTGATGATGGTCAGAGAGTACTTTGCCGAAACCTTGTGTCTATAACATTTATATAGTAACAAGCAAGAGTAGAAGACTAGTTCGACATAATTAAAGTATATAGGCAATGACTCATCTCAAAAACGAAATTCAAAATTATAAAATGCGGTACAAACCTGCAATAAACAAATGTCGTAACCATCTGACATTAACAATAAAGGCTCCAAAAACACATTACCATATAATGTGTAGTTGCTATAGAAACTGATTAAATATGTGTCACTGTCATTTAGTGGCCGTGTGTTCAATCCCTGGGTCAAGAAATGAAACACAATAATCAAAAACATTATCACATATCAAACAAACGATGAATACCTGATGATGGTCAGGCAATACTTGGCCGAAACGTTATATCTACAAGAATATCTATAATAACCAAGATGTGAAAAATAGTTCAATATAATTAAAGCATTTGTAATATGAAAAGGATATAGCAAAATTCAGTTTACATGTATGCGGGTTTGTCTGTGTGCCTATAAATGCCGTTACATCGGTTCCGATGTATTTATTTATTATTTCTTACTTTTACTAATGTTTACTTATTATAAAACCCAAGAGCTACTCCAAGTAGGGGGTTACTTAATGATTCGAGAGATATGAACATAAGATGAATAATTAGGATGTGAAGATTATGAGGATATGACGGATAGATAAAGACTGACCCTAGAATTGAAAAAGTTAAGTTTGTATTGTTCGGAGATGCATCTACACCATAGAATGCATCAAAAAGTAGTGGTTCTTGGTAAGAAACTTACAAAGTGATAGACGTTTCTTAGCGGAGGAATACATAGGCAATTACTAAATATTATGCACTACTTCTTTCGAACTCGTATTTGTGTCTGCCTTGCTTTTGCCACTATGATTTGACCGCCATATTCGTAGGCTTTCCTCAAGGATCTGTCATATTTGGTAACAAATTTTGAAAGGAAACAATAAGGTATATTTTCCTCATCCTTGGGATTTCTGAACCATAATTGTCAATTTTCTTTCAGGTATATTTACAATCACAGTTAGATAAATCAATGAATGCAGAAAATGACGTGAAAAGAAAATGAATTAAACAAAATACAAATTTTAGACTTTTATATCGGGAAATATTTTGCTTCGCGTTTTGATTCTAGATCAATAAAAATACTTTTTCATACAGAAGAAATTTGCACAGGGGTGTTAACATTTGGATATGTAAAAGATCCCAAGCATCTTTTACTAAAACATTACAGAATTTTTGTGGGTGATGTCAACGGTATTCACAAGAACAGAAACGCTTACAACCATTCGAAAACATTCGTAATCACGGGTGTTTATCCACATATATATATATATATATATATATATATATATATATATATATATATATATATATATATATATATATATAAAGTATAGTGACTGGCCACTCATATCCAAGGATGCTCGTCTACTTGGGAAGCTAGAAAATCAGGCACATTTGTGTTTGTTCAGCAACCACAGACCCCACCTGTGGTTTATACTGCGACTATGATGAGCATTTTCTGGGAGAGTGCGCGTTATCTAGTGTAATCAAGTCAGAACATGGCCAGTACGCTCAAACACTCGGTCACGTGACCGTGCAAGTACAAAGGTTTTATCTACCCGATTTCACTCACAAAGCTTCAGTCAAGACATGGTATGGTATTCAGGTACTTTCTAGACTGATAACATCAAGAATTTACCTGAAGAATCGACGGAGATTCAAACCCGGGGCTCATGGTCAGAAAGCGAACACGTTCTAACCACTCGGTCATACATCTATGAAAATTTAGATTTGTTTTTTATTTTGTTTATATTAATATATATAAACAAAATAAACAATAAATCTAAATTAATAAACAATTTAAGTAAATAATAAACAAATTAATGAACTATGAATGCACACATAAACACAATTAAATGCAATAATAATAATCAACAGTAAATAATTAAGTAACCATTAATAAATAATAACTAAAAAGTTAACAGATTACTACATTCGGATCTACAATTATTTCCTCTAGAATAATTTGAAATATAACCGTCACCGCCTACCCAATGTACCACTGAACAGTATAGAAATAGTCGAGCCAAATCACAACTCACATGGCCTAAAGAGTGTGTTCAAGCACTAAACAATATCACCTATTGATGTAGCCACATTATATATATATACATATATATATATATATATGTGTGTGTGTGTGTGTGTGTGTGTGTGTGTGTGTGTGTGTGTGTGTGTGTGTGTGTGTAAATTTCAAATAGAGTATATCTGTAAAGGAGCAATATTAATAAAGTAATAAAGACAATATATATATATATGTCTGTCTTTCTTTCTCTCTCTCTCTCTCTCTCTCTCTCTCTCTCTCTCTCTCTCTCTCTCTCTGTATGTGTGTGTGTGTGTGTGTAATGCATTATATTAGGGTCATCGATTCTTAGGCAGACTTTGGGTCTCATTTTAATTCAAAAGTAATTGTTGCTTTATTTCTCCATTTCTTACGACAAACATAAAAAATCACTTAGCCTCATTCCATCTTTCTAATAGACTGTTTCTCTTTCTTTCCTATTTCCTCTCCAGCGTGCTTTCTGCTCAACGTCCGCTAACCAACAAACGGATCTCAACGATCAAGAAAACGAACCTCCTGCGCAGCAAGTATCTCCTTAAAATCCAGTCTCTATGGCAACTGTAGCGGTGACAGTCATTTGTCACATGCAGTGTCCACAATGAAAATAGCGCTCAGCACGATGTGAGTACAAGCAAATAACTGATTGGCAAGGTGCCGGCTTTTTCTTAAAGCAACTTTTCAAATTTTCTCCCGATTTGGTTACATTCATTTCAAATCGAAAAGATAGATAAGACCTCCAACAAAAAGAGATTAATAAAAATTAATAACGCGTTATTTCTTTACACTCAGGTAAGCTTAATTTCCTGTCCTGATACGGACACAAGTCAAAACATTTGCTAAATGGTCTTTATTAACAGTTCTTACTGTGCAAAATGGGATCATCCTCCTGCATAATTTATCAAGACGTATTTCTAGAAAGAATCAAATGTCAAAATTAACGTTTTAAATAAGGCGAAGAAGAAGGGTTTATAATAATCATCCTAGCTTTATTTTGATAGCTTTGCCATTACTGCGATATCGCCTAAAAAGGTTTTTCTCGCTATAAGTTTTCTGATTAACGTAACTCAATTTAATTCATTATATTTAAGGAAATTTTATATAAATAAAACAATTATTTTTACATAACAAAAGTTTTTCATGACGACCATGAATGGCTCAGAAAAATATCAAATCCTACAAATTGAAAATTACAGCAGCAATATATAATTGAAAATATTAAAAGATATTTATGAATTTTTCATGCGGATATTTATAGAGTAGAATTAATATTTGTTTCATTGGTGACATTTATTTCATAACATGTAAGGAAACAAAACCACAAAAACATATCACAGTGATAATACAACATAACGAACTATATCTGCTTTGGGGTCTACAATGAAACCATCCATAAGTTAAAATTACAAATTTTATATTTTTGCAATCATTTATTTAAGAGTTTATAGTTTAGTGATGTGCACAAATGTGGTTTAAGCGTCGGAGTAAAAAAGAACAATACTTTCTCGAGAAACACGACAAATATAACTACTTCTCACAAGCCTAATGAAAACGACTTACTTAGCCCAGATTCTAACGATGTGCACAAAATAAAAAAAAACTAACAGTAACCAAGAAAAAAAGGAAGACAAACCTTCGCATCGTTTGAGCTTATAACCCGATTTAACCCATGTAACCTCGTTTCTTCCCCATTTCCAAGTATGCATTAAATGTATCAATTGCATCACAACAAACTATTTTATTCTAACATTGATTTCAGTCTAAGAATTAAGTTTTCATAAGTAGACAAGTATTTTCCATGCCTCCCTGTAAAACAGTTAATGGAATTAAACAATGTAGTCATTTAGAGTTGCTTAGTATCGAAAGATACAGACAGCGATAAAATAGAACATGATTGCAACAAGAGGAAGGTTATTCTTATATTATGTATCTATCATTAACACCCCTTTTTGGTAGCTATGATTTTACAAACCAGCAAAAGAAATCGTGACTCCAAGTTATTTAAATATTTAACAGAAAATTACACAAAGTGAAAATATCTGCATAGCCAACCAGCGAACCCAGGAAGACCATAAATGTATACTTGAGCCTTATAACTAAAATAAACACTGGCCTATTTAACGAAACTAAACTTCAAAATTCAAAAGAAGAAACGGCAATCGGAAAGATATCATTCATTCATTTCCGATTTAGATGAATATTCCAAGTCCATTTAAGCAGATTTATATGATATTCTAGAATTAGGTCAAATGTTTTATTCATCGACTGATACAGCAAGTCAGATAAATACGCCATCAGGAGTGAATAAATAGCAAAATAATGGTAATAGTAAAGATAATAGCCATTTCCTTATAAGGAAACATTCAACATTCATTGCCAAAGCAGACAGTACGACTGTCGGTTGATGGGGGTTTCCTTCCTAACCTTTTATTTGAAGTAGGGTGGAATGTTAACATCGTGATTATGCCATTATTTTCTCTTCGCGATACATATAATATCCATTTTACCTGTTGCTGCTTTTGAATGTCCTCAAAGGATGTAGTTTATGCTATTTGGTAAAGTTCTTTGTTTGTGATTCTGTGTCACCAGTTCACAACTTTCGAAGAAGGGTGCTCTTCGCCAAGTGCCACACGCGTCACTTACTCAAAGCCATTTTAACCACGAATCTGAGAAAGCAGTTTATAATTTAGATATTCCTTAACGTTTTTGGCGCCATATGACATCATATGAAAGTCTTGATCTGACAAGGCTATTCAGGAGCATGACTCGAGTTAATGTTTGGGTTTTGTGGCAATTCGCAGTATTTGGGCGAAACTACCTCTATATTCAATTTCATCATCTATTATATTAAATTTGTTATAACCGATCCATACACTGAGGTATTTGAAGTATTTAGTAATTATTAATTCCATATTCTGAATTTTTAGGATAGATATTCCGATAACTAAATAATAATAATAATAATAATAATAATAATAATAATAATAATTCGCGATCCGGAACTGAATGATCAATTTAGAGAGACGTTGTTCGTTAAGTAGGGAACCTTAACTATTGACAGAGAAATGAGTCACAGGCTGCGAGTTAGAATTCAGATTTATGGCCCTTCCTTAAAATTCCAATATACGCGAGGTGATATCTCCCTTACTCAGTAATATTACTACTATCTCCTTCCACATTGTTAAATTTACACTTTATCAAAAACGAGTAATTTAGAAGGATACCCAAATTAATATTAGAAAGGGTGGTGACAGCGAACCTGAGAAGTATAATTTCCGAAAAAATGCTCTAAGGAAAAGATTTTATAAATTTCAACCGACATTTACGCTAACTGATGGGTCAATGAATACCGAACCTTTCCTGTATAGAAAGGACACTCCTAGGATTCACTGTTGGCAGCCAAAATCTTAACAACATAAGATATGCATATAACACAGTGTTGATAGCAGACACGGAAAGGTAGCTACAAAAGTTGCTACAGAATAGACTAAGTATAAAATAAAAGAAGATAGCATGGATGTCAGCAAAGGGTTGATCCACCATGCGAATTACAAATCGGGGATACTAAAATAAAACAAATACAAAAAATCAAATACCTGGGAAGGGTTCTAACAGAAGAGGAAAGTGCTACACTGAAATCCGAAGACGTATTTGGACGGCCAAAGATGCATTACAAACGCTAAGCAGAGTATTAGGAGGCAAAACAATTTCGAATAAAAGAATAATTGCTCAAGACCATTAGGAACATTTTTCTCGTGACTATGTTTTTATAGATATCTTACTGTTTGTTTATTGACTGCATCTTGTCTCTAAACGATAAAATTTGAACATTTGACTCAAAAAACTGTCGACTTCAGACATTGTCTGCAAAACATGCTTAAGAATCATTGGAATTCAAAAGACACGAATATAATCGGTGTTAGCCGTATGATGAATTTGTAAAGAAATAATTGGGAAAATAATATTTTGTCTCCTTCATTATAAATAATACATTTTCCATTGGGTATTTTCAGTGACAGTAATTTTAGTCACGTTACGCTTATGCAGGGTGGGCGGGGCGCTTAATGATGCACAAGCATAAATTATGTATTGAATGTATATTAACAAAACATATAAAATAAGTACAATGATTACATTGTAAAAAGAACGGAAATAAGAACCTGCAATGGAAGAATCAGGGATTTGGTGCACCCTAATGGGTTCACACACGCACCACACACTATTATCCCTTAATACATATCTGGACACACAGACAAGCATTCAATTTCATCAATGGAATCATATTAAATCGTATCATTGTTAACCTGATCAACACGCTTTGATTAAGAAATTGATAGCATAATTTTCACAGCAACTCTGTTTATCATGATGAATAATAGTTGAGATCAAAGTGTAAGGAATTAGAAACTGATGGAAACAAAACAGAATCAAAATCGTTGCCGTGATTACTACACATTTTCATCAACAGTTTCCTTCACAAAAGAAAATAACTATTCACAAAGTGTGTAAACTATATCCAGTTTAGTAACACGCAAATCCTTCACCAAATTTCTCCTTCTTATACAAATTTATTTCGAAACATTGGTTAGGCTGGAGTTTTGGTTATTCCACTTAATATCCTTCGAGGTTTAAAGTATCTTAGCTATCATCAAGTGTTACTTAAGAGTTAATCTGATGATTTAACTTATTTATCTGCTTAACCATTATATATATATATATATATATATATATATATATATATATATATATATATATATATATATATATATATTCCCACAAACAAGGTGATAATGCCACTACGATGCAAGGGAGTTAGTGCGGGTGAAAGAGAATGAAAAGACTTAGAAGCGGAAACCTAATCCTAAACGAGGGATAAACCTCGATTGGGGAGGAGTGTGAACTGGACGATAGTTGAATCTGTCTACTCCTATTGAGGAAGAAAAAATAAATATTAAATAAAATTTCAGACTTCAGACTTATCTAGACTTAATGCCATGACCCCTCAGGATCTAGAAGGCCATGGCCCACTACAGAGTCTTTTTCTTTATAATCAGGGAATTGTCATGATTTCTTAGAACATATGATGGGGTGATTTTCTGTTGCCTTCTCCATGTTTCTTCTAATTCAGTGTAGTCCTTCTGTGAGATTGGCTGCCACAGAAGCACTAGAAATTCCTAAAGAACTGAAGGAGGGTGGAGAAAAAAATGGAATAACGTCTTTCCCAACGTCATTGGTGTGAAAATGAACGAAACGGACTAGGGCAAAATTTGAAACACGTTTAACAGATTCCAGTTTCTGCTTCGATAACCGTTACACTAAATGCGCACCCATCAATGGCAATAGATTAGTTAATAACACAAATGTTGTTTTAGAGAATTGATGAAATCTTGCTTTACTCTTAATACACAACGTTTATTTGTATATTGTCTAATATATTATATAAATATATTTTTTATAAATATAACCGCACACTTTACATATGCGTACTGATGAGATACAAATGAAGTAGTCGAAGCATGAACTCCGTAAATTGAAAATATAACATTATAAATATCATATAATAATATAAACATTGTAAATATATACTAATATATATAAAAAATATAATATAATATATATATATATATAATAGTATAAACATTATAAATATATAAAATTAACATTATAAATATTAAACTATTCGTCATAATTTTTCTGAGGATGAACAATACAAGAAAACTGAAACTTTCGTGATTAGAAATTTGTGGTCAGTCGAATTCCATGAAACATATTTGAGATAAGACTTGTAGTTTATAAACGAGTCCATATATTCATGTGGTCTGAAAACTCTTCATTGCATTTAAAATTTAATAAATTTATTTATACAAATGTGCAACCATCCAGTAAATATTATATGAAAGATAAAAATCTTAAAAGATTTCATATAATAGTTTGTTTTTTTTCTCATGGGGATGTGACTGCAACACTACACCACTAGTTATGTCTTTAGTTGCCAGATTACTACGAGTGTTTATATCAATTTTACTTTATTTTCTACAGATTCTAATCCCTTTTTTTGTTCTTGTATTTGGCAAAGGGTAGTAGATATCACATATAAATAGTCAAATTGATGTGGTTGGGACTTATTACCTGACAATCTCATCACTTCAGATAACTAACAGGAAGAGATAGCATTAATTCAAGTTCTAGTTTCGATATAAATTATTTTACGATTTAAAATTGCGACTTATTATAAGAGGGATATAATTCCTCTCAGAAAAGCGATCTCTTTTTTATGACGAATAAAGGGGCGACGTTGTATTTGCTTTTCTGTTCAGAATGCAAACTACTTCTTGTCGACTTTGTCCCAATGGCTCAGCGCCTCTGCCATAAATTAAACGAATGGCCCACTGGCTTCCATAAAATATTATCTCGCGTATATTGGAATTTTAAGGGAGGGCCATAAATCTGACTTCTAACTCACGGCCTGTGACTCATTTCTCTGTCAATAGTTAAGGTTCCTTACTTATCGACCAACGCCTCTCTAAATTCTTCATTCAGTTCTGGATCCCGCATTTAATAACTTATTTAGTTATCCGCACATCAATCATAAAAATTCAGGATGTGGAATTAATAATTACTAAATACTTCAACTATCCCAATGTAAGGATGCATGTTGTTACTTAATAAGCTTTCCTTAGTTCTGGCACAAGGCCAAAAGAATAGGACAACTAGTACGGATCTAATTCGCTACTCAGAAGTAATGGTCAATCAGACTTGTTAACCACTACAGCACACCGATGCACGTCATGCATGTATCTATCGATGTTAATAGAGATTGTTAAGTCTTTATAATTGCGCAGAAGTGTGCAGGTATACAATGACCTTTAGCTTTTGTTTATACTCTACTTTGTACTACAAGATCTAGAAAACAAACTAGAGATGTTCTGTGCTTCTGAACGGAGAAATATTGCCGATGGTTAAACAACAAAGTATCAAATAACAGCGAATGGCGTTCTGTGGTTTATACAGTGTAACGAATCGCCTAATAGCTAAAGTAATACACCTACTTCTGAGAAATAGGGTTAATATGTGTGTATATGTGTGGGTGTTTAGCTGTATGTGTGTAACTGTAAGGAATCGCCTAATTGCGAAAAAATCCATATACTTACTTCTGAAAAATAAGTTTTATATATGCGTGTGTGAGTAGGTGTGTGTCGGTGTCCTATATAATGAATTGTCTGCTAAAAAATGATAGACCTACTTCTGAGAAATAGGGTTAAAATATTTATCTGTGTTTGTGTGTGTGTCTGACAAATTGCTTAACTGATAAAATGATATACAAATAACATATATATATATATATATATATATATATATATATATATATATATATATATATATATATATATATATATAAGTGTGTGTGTTTGCATATATGTATGAGACATTTAATCGGGTGGTTTTATATTTTAAAACATTTGTGACTGGGAAATAATCATGATGTATGATTGTTACAGTTAAAACAAACATTAAAATAATGAACAAGAAAAAACATACATAAATAGGTGTCTGTTTGTTTATTTATATATATGTGTGTGTGTGTGTGTGTGTGTGTGTGTGTGTGTGTGTGTGTGTGTGTGTGTGTGTGTATTCTCAAATGGAGAAAATCTGTAGAAGGACCAAAATGATAAAAAGACAAGAGGAAAACTATACTTAGTTTAGCCGACGCGTTTCGCCATTCAGACTTTATCAAGGTAAATGTGATGGTTTTATTTAGCAACAACCATACATTTGACAGTTACTCAAAATTTTAGGTGTTAGATCGTAGATTACGTCATATAGCATCTTCGGAAGGAGATTTTTAAATTTAAAGACGCTCAGTATCAGGTTAACTGAAATCTCTAGGTATACTTGAAAAAGAAAAGAAGAAAAGATCAAAAAGAAAAAAGAAAAAAAAAATGTTTTGATTGAATTATGAGAGAGACGTTTGTATTATACATCTCCAAAAGTTGAAATGATGGATTCCTTTGATTTGACAACGCACTGTTTGTATATGTTGGCTTGGGAAAGTAGCAATTTTCTTCAAAAAAGGTGAGATTGGATAAAAAAAAACTGGGGCGTATATTGATATTTTGATAATATTCGATGGCGTCACTCTCGGGGATAGTCTTCTTAGTAAATTACCTTCACTTTGATGAGTGTAGCATTTTTAGATCAAAATTGTGGTCGAATTTATTTTTGTGTTATGCTAGTGGATTTGTTAAATTATTATTTATCAGGTACCTTTTGTGTTCATTGACACTTTTTTATTAATTTCTGCTTGTTTCCCCCAATATAGTGTGAATAATAGTCGTGGCAATTTATTTTATATATGCCAGCTTCTGAACTATTATTCATATTGGTGATTTTAGGTTTGATTATATATCCATGATGTAATAAAGCGCTTGTAACTATTTGGATGTTGTTGTGACGGGATAAGATATTTGGGGTATTCTGATAAGATGATGTATTTTGGAAGATGCTATAAGACGTAATCTAGAATCTAACACCTAAGTCTTTTCAATTAATCTGCTGAATATTCATGGGCGTTCTTAAATTTAAAGGTATAAGGGCGACCTCATCTTGGCTTCAAGGACGTCTGCAAATGATGGCGGTGGACATTGACATGGACATCGAGAGGTGGGAAGACGTCACCAACGATCGCTCACCCTGGAGACGCAATTTACACCGAGTGTTGGAGCGAAGAGAGGAGAAACGTGGACTTGCTGCTAAAGAGAAGCATGCTCGACGGAAAGAATGCAACACGGCGACATTGGAAGAGAGCGTCTTCACATGTATTCGGTGCAATCGAGGCATTCACTCCCACGTAGGCCAGTACAGCCATATCTGATGCTGCACGCCATCAGCATCTGAGGCATAACTCTTTGGGCGCAGTTCCATAGTCTCTACCGATGGATGGCATATATATATATATATATATATATATATATATATATATATATATATATATATATATATATATATATATATATTATCTCACTTCCGAGTATTTAATTTTTTTCTTCTTTGATCATACTTTTTAATCTAAGTATCACTTGCTCATATAATTCCGCTATGTGTGCTTTTTCTGCCATCCATTCAGACTATCTCGCTAAGTAGACGACTCCCTGTTTTCCCTGCTTCTCTTGTTTTCAATATGCCTCTTTTTTCTCGTTATGTGTCTCAAAGCCGTTTTTTTTCTCATTGTAAGTATTAGTTTCCTTGTAGTTCCTATTCTCATTAAGAATTTCCTCGTTATGTGAGCATATGCAGATGTATATGACCTTGCATAGAAACGTTGAAAACATAGATTGAATCTGTCAGAATGATTGAATTAAGGAACGAGAAGAAAATCTTTATAAATTGGAAATGTTTCGCTATTTATTTTGCTTCATTAGAAATAAAACATAAATTTATAAACTTAAAAATGACACCAAACCATTCTACTACAGAATATTCGATGAACTTTAATAAAAAGCGAAACATGCCAAATTTATAAACAGATTCTACTTGTTCCTTATTCAGTCATAGAAACGTACACAAACTGAATAAGATTTTCTTCAATCAATGTTCTCGTATTTTGAAGACAACTGGTATCACAATTGTTTAATACAATCTACCCAAAGAAGAATTTAGCTTGTAGTGTAATATAATGGAAATGTTATGGCCTGTGTTTGATCTTTTTCTTGGTGGTTTGAAATCAAAGAATCACAGCGTATTATATTCGGTCGTGGAACGAAGAGAAAATATAAAGCCTCATAAAGGATTATATTTATCCTTTAGCCATACAATGATCTCATTTAGTCTAACCTTCTCTGATCGTTCGAAAACATTTTAATTCTCTCTTTCTTTTTCACTTCGTCTCCCTAGTGCCTGCCTCTCTCTCTCTCTCTCTCTCTCTCTCTCTCTCTCTCTCTCTCTCTCTCTTCTTGACTTTGCCCATTGTCGCGTTTGTCTCTGTCCCCCCTGCAAGCTCGTCGCTTTTTATACGTTTTCATGGTCAATGGTACATTATCCTGCCACGTGACTAGGTTAACAGCTGCTCTTGCATTCGGTCACGTTTATTACTTTTAAATATGCAACGATGTCCAAATTATGTTACCGAATATCTGACACGTATTTTTGTTGTCATTTAAACCCATTTATTCCGTAACGTCGAAGTTTAATTTTTTGAAAAGACTTTCTGTAATTACGGTTTTATCCGAAATTATTGATGTCTTGGTCTGTATTACAAAGATCAGGATATTGAAGATGACTAGACAAATGGCCGAAAGTTCTCGATCAAAAATTTGTAAACAGTATTTGAATGCACTATCTTCCCATTTTCATTCACTTGTAAGGAAATAACAATTCATTTATTTCTAATTCCTTATATATATATATATATATATATATATATATATATATATATATATATATATATATATATATATATGGCTACACTTTGATTTTTATAAGTGAATTAATATAACTCAAAAGTGTATTTACATTTCTTGTTTCTTTTATTGTGATTTTTTAATCATAATTTACAAAAATTGTCCTGAAGTTTGTAACTTTAAAAGTTTACCCCAATTGTTTTTTACTTAAATTACATGGCGAGCTTGCCACTAGCGCCGCCCACGAGGTTACCCACTGACAGAACTCGATTCGATTTACCGAAGAGTCTTGCATTATTAGCCGTAATAGTCACTGTTTACAAACCCACACATCCTTCCCAGAGAGCTCAACCGAATATATATATATATATATATATATATATATTATATATATATATATATATATATATATATATATATATATAACTCTTCAAATGTTGAATGTCTAACTATTTCTATTTTCCCATCTTTACACTATATTAATTTTATCTTATAAATTGTCCCCACGAAATAAAAAATAATTGTTTCTACGGAAAGTAAGGATCTACGTACATTAAACTGTCTTTAAATTAAGTGGCAGCAGAAGAATTATCATTGAACTTTTAAAAGGTAAGTTTAAACATTAATTCAATACTTAAATGCAGTGATCAATTTTGAGTTCTTCAGTAGTTTGTTGATGCGCTATCGCATCTACTCCTTCCTGGATATTGTGATGATGGCTAAACCAAGACTCCTTAACAGGAACTAGCTTAAATGCCGCCTAGTAGGGCGACTTTTAAGCTAGTTTATAATAAAACATGCACTGCAATTTTGGATACAAAAGGAAAATAAGAGTTACTATCCTTGAACCATGAAAGCAACGATAATGGCTAGTATAATGTATTAATCTATATTTTTTTAACCTCACATAATCTGGCAACCGTGAATCTGAGCTCAATTTTTCTAGGGTTTTTGAATAAGCCATGAATAATTAAAATAGGACCAGTGGGGGCGGAAGAGTTGCTTGGACAAATACACGCACATACACTGTACTTTATATATAACATGATGCTGAATATTTTTCTCAAAAACAAAACGTTATAAATTTGTCACAACCGTTTTTGTCGATAATTTGTTTAATGTGATCAGTAATAGACAACCATTCTATACAAAACATATTAATAACGTCCTCCTCGGACATGTGATATCCCTTGAGAAACATACCGTTATTGCATTATTTACATTATAAACTGCAAGACAAAATGAAACATACTCTGTTTTTAGATGAAAGTGGCCATAGTAGATTTGACACATACGAAAAGGAAAATATTTTTCAAATTATTTGTATTGTAATCAACTTGCCAAACGGCTAGAAACTGCTGATATAAAAATTCGTACTTAACGAATTCTAAGTATATAAAAACATCTGCGTATTTCTCTTTCTTACTAATCAGTTTATCTTATATATCTTACATATTTCAGTAGTTTACTAAGACTTTGTAGTAAACCATTGATTGAGTAGTAAATTATAGATAACGTATAGTATTCGTTTTTATTTGCGACACAATTATTGACTTTTTTTGCAAATTTATCATATTCCTAACACAGAACCAAAACTCATTAAGATGCAAATTAAATTTTATATGTAAATGAACAATTTTAGAAAGGCATAGCTACTCTCATGATTAAATTGGCTCACTAGTTAAAAAATATTTCTACAACATTCATCTAAAAGAAACGATGCATTTTAATGGAGTCAGTAAATTAAACTTGTATAAATTAATAAAATGTCTACATACATTTTTTTCTTTGTTTGATTATTGGGTGAAATAGTTTTATAATTCTCCACGGCGTCAAGCAAAAGCCAGAAGTTCTAATACTGATTTTCAAGATAGACACGTCTTCTCATTTAAGAATATTACACAAGTTGTTCTTCTCTAACATTCGTTCTTTTTTTTTGCTTTGTGTCATACAAAGTTTTATTTAATCGACGGCAGAAAAATATGTCTTTATCTGCATATACTATTGCGGGAAGATACTGCAATATATATATATATATATATATATATATATATATATATATATATATATATATATATATATATATATATATGGGGGGGGATAAAGCTATATAAATTGTTATATATCAATAACAATTTTAGTGGAAAAAAAAATTTTTAAATGACTTTTCAATTTTGTCATACATTTCTCCCCTAAGATTATATATATATATATATATATATATATATATATATATATATATATATATATATATATATATTAATGTTGAGCACTGTTGCTAACAATTCGAACAAAAAATATGGACAAAATCGATTTCGGTATTTCGCTGAAGAATATTCCCATCCCAAGCAAACGAGAGACCTTCAAAATCTAGTCGCAAAAACTGAAGATTTAATCAGGAGAATGAGCTGGAAAGCTTACTTCTTCCTTAACGACCAGAATAAAAAAGAAATCTCCAAAAAGATGCATACATATGGATTTAAAATTTTAAAAACAGCACCTCTCGACTGTACAAAAAATTGAAATGGATCTTTTTGAAATCATAAGTAATATTAGTTTCCACAAAAACAAGAAAAACTTTCAAAAACGCTTAGATACGTTGGTCTGGCAAATCAACCACCAAATATTTGTAAAGTCAAATAAGACTACAAACTCGATTTAAAGGATTACAATACCTTGATTAAAAAGGATTTTACGAAACGTTATAAGATTGATACAGATGATTATAACTACGTAAACATCATCAACGCATCGGACAAGGCATAGGACTGTGCCCCCCCCCCGGAGCCACGACTACTATCACCGGGGGGCACAGTCCTATGGTTACAGAGAATTTCAGTTGAGTTCCACCACGGAATATGTGAGCGAGCAGCGCTATACTGAGTCTGATTTTCTATCTCATCGTCACCGAGTCCCGTTGGAACAGTTGGTATGATGTTTCCTTGACAACCTAACTGTCAGGGTTTCAATTCTCTTTAGTGGATGCGCACTGCTGATGAGTCCCAAATATAGGACGAAACGGCCGTCCAGTGCTTTCTGCATCCTGTTGAGGTTTCTTTCAGACTCAATGAATTACTTAATTATAATTATCAAATCCTCCTAACAATTTCTATTATATATAATTACTTTTTGTCGTGGCTCCTTATTTATCAACATTTACTTTTTCAGTTTCACTGTTTATGATTATTTTCTTCTTTTTTTGTATGTTTGTTTTTCCCAAAGAATGTTTCCTTTTAAAGAATGAGTTCTGTCATTTTTAAAATAATATATATATGAATATGTGTGTGTGTGTGTGTGTGTGTGTGTGTGTGTGTGTAGCGGAAGCGTGGATAAAGCGAAGAAATAAGCGAATCTTCTACAGATTTAAATATTTTTTTATTATTTGAGTAATATTTTTCTTTCAAATTCAAAGAAATGAATTATAAAGATTGTTAGCGAAACAAATTCACCCAAACTATTTTATGTTCATTTAATCTTTTATTTAAGTTTCTACTATGTATTTTCGGGGGCAATCGTAACGGTAATAGAGTAAATTCCTCCTTCAAATTTTAGCTGATTGTTTTATTATATATTGAGTGATTTTATTGTTTTAGATGTTGTTGCCACAATTTTTATGCTAAGCTTATACAGATTATTCTCAGATATATATATATATATATATATATATATATATATATATATATATATGCGATTGTTTTGTGCAAAAGATTTCATTTTTATTGGAAGTAAAAGTTTTCTTTTCAGTGCATATAAGGAAAAGGCTGCTGTGAACTTTTGCCCACGCCTAATATATAAATATATATATATATATATATATATATATATATATATATATATATATATATGTGTGTGTGTGTGTGTGTGTGTGTGTGTGTGTGTGTGTGTGTGTGGCTTCTGATCAGACAAGGTTTATCTAAGTCGAACACCATTGCTCATTCGGGATCCATGTAATATATATGAACAAATGGCCAAACATAATCACATCTTCTGTTCGCTGTTGTATATCATTCGATGTAGGAATGCTTTTCTGACGTGTCGTAAAAAATCGCAGAAACGGTTTATTCTATGCTAATTGAAAGTTATGAGGAAGAAAGCATGTCACGTGCCGGTGTGTCCGAGGGACACATGAAATCTTGTAAATGCCCTGGTGATGTCAAAGGTGATGAGCGTGGCGGGTACCAATGCATGTTAATAAATATAAGACCCAAAACAACTCATTCAAAATGATCGATGACTCAGAATCAAAAGGACTATGGAAATGGTCGCCTTTTTTATCAAATTTTATAATCGTATCTGAATATGAAAAAAATTCTGCGCAGCGTTTGTTGTAGAAAGAAATGAATTTGCGGAGAGCCTGATTTAATTACAAATAGAAGCTAAACATTTTTAAGTATGATCCAATACAAGAAAAAACGACCCTTGGATGAAACGATACTACTGAAAAGAGCCTTCATCATTAAACACCTTCATCAGTAATTCCTACCTCAAGAGAGTATTGATTCCATAGATATTATATGGATATAGGGTGCGATGATTAAATTGTAGTCTAAATTACAACAAAAATGAAAATAACACTAACATCTCATTTTAACAGATATATTTATCAATATTACACAAAATATCTTGAAATATTAAAGATTAATTTATTCAATAAAATCGCCATTGGCTTCAACCAAGGCCTCCGGACAACTTCCGAATCTCCTGCAACTCTTCTGGACGGTCTCCTTGTTTAAGTCAGCGAATGCAGCTATAATCCTTGCCTTCAGTTTCAAACACTCTGAAGTGTTTGTATTGGAGCTTCCGGTGCGAATGCAAAGCAGTACAGCATACCATTTCCAAATTTCTGGTGGAGTGAATTGCGTCATGGTGCTCTTTTTCTCACAGACGGTGCCCAGCTGACCCTACTATTCGGTGCAGTAGACAAAATCAAAAACAAACAACGCGTATGCGCAAATTTAACATATGATCTGGCGACTATTTACTCATCGCACCCTGTAATTTGATTTTTTTACAGTGATGTTCACTCTGTACAGCATCCGGAGCCAACACGAGGTAGTGGGTTACGATAAAAGTCAGTTTATATCGATAGAAGGGGAAGATACCGGTTAACCCTAAACTTGAACATGATAAGATTGTATTGATCGGAGAAGCATCTACTTGGGGGCCAGTTCCACAGAGCAGTGGCTCACGGGAAGAAGATGATCGAGTGGAGCTTACTCCTCACCGATGGAATATGGAGGAAATGTGTGTGGCTTGCGACAATATGTGGCATGGCAAGTCCTAGCCGTGAAGAACTGGCGGAACTAAGGAATGTAGTTCGTCCGAGTACTTTAATGATGTAAAGAAAGAGCAAAGAAAGGCTTGCTGCATCCCGGCTGTGGGAGAGTGTATGGTGGGCGGAAAATAATTTGTCACCCACAAGGACTCGGAGACGCCTTTGAACTCTGTCGAAACTGGAGAGCGCCCACATTTGGCAACAGTATTCCATTTTCGTCCTGAGCTGGCTAATGTAAAAGCAGACGATTGCATGAGTCATATCTTGCATCATTTTATAAAAGAACAATTACTAAATGTATGCACGTCAAATAGAAAGAATTTGTTTCTCTCACAAAATAGTAATTAAGCTGTGTATTTCTGGAAAAATGACAAGCTTTCTTTGTAAACAGTATCAAGTGATTGAGCATTAATAATTCTTTTACAGATTAAATGCTAAGCATCTTTGTTCCGACTTAGAGTTTCGCAGGAGAAGCTTCATAATAAGATTTAATTTATTTACAGAAATCATATCTTTCTTTCTTCTACAGGAATATAATTTGGGCAAATGAATTCTATCTTACTATCAAGTCCCCTGAAATGTGAAAACTAAATCAGATAAACACCGAGTAAGGACAAGTTAAGCAGTTTAATTTGTTGCAATAGGAACATTGCTGTTTCCGACTGGTAGTTAGGAGCCCTAACTGTTGCGTAGCGTCTTGAGCGGCCGATCTGATCAGCAGTTGTATAATACCGGGGTGTCTGTAGTGCCATGTCGCGCATGGAAAGGTGTCCCTGCAGTCACCTCCGGTGGGCAACCCTAAGGCCACACTATGATGCAGGCTGTGCCAACTTCTCTCTGCCCACATCACGGTCGATAACCGTCTGCTTCTTTTACTTCAGACCTTCTCATCTTCCAACCATAATTTCACATGATGACTTACAAAGATCGAAAAAGTAAACCTAAACCAGCCCTTCAAAAATCAAGTAAACCCCTCAACATTTCCTTCTCCAACATCTGTGGCATTAGAACCAATTTCTGCAGTGTGGAATCTTTCCTCACTGCAAACTGCCCGGATATACTGGCTCTGTGTAAGACCAACCTTGACTCGTCAATCCCCTCCTCTGATCCCTCGATCCCCGGCTACCTTCCTCTCCTCAGAAAAGACTCTCAAACCCACATGCATGGCCTTGGTGTCTACGTCAAGGACCATCTCCCTCTAGCTAGAGAGTTGTCTCTCGAATCGCCAGATTCCTTTATCGCTCTCCATCCTCTCAAGACTGTGGAATACTCGATAGCATTTCCGACAGCATAGACAAGGCTCTCTCTGTCTCTCTCTGTCTCTCTCTATCTCTCTCTCTCTCTCTCTCTCTCTCTCTCTCTCTCTCTCTCTCTCTCTCTCTGTTTGCTCACATATTTATTGTCTGGAGCCCCTTTTGTTTGCCTCGGGGTTCTTGATAAGATCCACAGACGGATATGCAATGTAATTGGCCCTGATCTGAAATTTCTTGCAAACATAATGAAGAATGAGGGCTTGGAGAACTTGACCCTCTCAAATCATATCGATGACAAGAGAGATAGTAGAATGCAGCGGTTAACCTACCCGAGGAGATTGTGCGAACAATCCAGAACGGGTTGCAGGTATCTAAGTAAGAAATGCTGCCAAGGGCCACAAGAGACAGGAAGCTGTGAAGAGCTATGATCACAATTGACACAGCACAATAAAGAAGAAGAAGGTTGCTCTGATCCAGCTGAGATTATATGAACTTAACTATTGTGGTGACGTAAATGTTATCAGCACATACCTAAGCACATGCTACAAAAATCGCAGAAATGACTTTTACGTTTCATCGGCATTTTCTTTTTTATTTATCTTTATTTATTTATTTATTTATTTATTTATTTATTTATTGTTCGTCTGTGTATGCTATGCTCTTTTTAGAATTGTTTGAGAAGACTTAATTTCACTTTATTTTAATAAAAACTCATGACTCATATACAATTATATTCGAGACTCCTTACATTTCATCTTCAGTTTGAGTTGCCGAATGATTTGCATTTCTAGTAGCATTTAAACAATATTCTAAACACCAAAATATACGAAAAACAAGGACTTTTTGGGATCTGCTTTGAAAAATTCTATTTTATAGACAAAATAATTTACATATTATTGATACAAGTATATTAACTGAAAATGATTTTATTTTTTATTAAATAATCTTGAAAAAGGGCTGTGGAAATGGATGAGTGGAGTTAATATAAGTTTTGTGAAGATTCAAGCATTGAATGATTTACGAAGTTTCCAAAAGGATATTTTAATCTCAAGAAAAGTAAATATAGATCAGAACTTAAAACGTGATTAACTGGGAGAATTTTCAAAGAAAGATTCAGTAATAACAACATCTGAATCAGCATAATAATTAGATATAAATTAACCCCTGTGTGAAAAACCTCGAAAACAGGCTCTACATAAATTTAAAACAAAGATCATCTATCGACTTTTAAATATTTCTCGCACTAAAATTCAAAAACCAAAATCTTTAAGATATTCTTTCGACCGATTATAAAACTGACAAAGCGTGGTCGTATGAGCTGAAAAAGTTCACTGGTGTCAAGTGACTTTTATTGACATCTACAAAAATGTCTTTGTTTTTCAAAATAATTTTTTCTCAGAGATATTGATTTAATATGAACGTCTATACAACAACGATATTGTAATTTGGTTTACGTCGACAGCTTCCGACTTCAAGATCTGGATCTAAGAGAAATAGAAAGAAATAGAAAAAGACACAGAAATAATAAAAACAAAAATTAAAAGAAATCAGAATAAGAAATGTGCTAAAGAAATACTAAAAATATTAGTGTTATACAAAAGAAAATTTGTATGAATAAAAATGTACTGCAATAGTACCTGGAAATATAAAAACAATGACAATAGCTGATATATCTTTTCTAGACAAAGTTAAAGACATGTAAAAATGCAAGGACAAAAAAGCACATACAGTAAACTAAAATAATAGAATTAATTTTGATTTAGTTACCCATTGGCAATGACAAATGAATGTATTGTAATAATTCAATGCAAGACAAGAGGTACTTAGATCACGAATACCCTTCAGCATCTCATCTCAAGAGTAATGTACCAAACAAAAATATTGTTCTCTTGGTTTCGTGAAAGTTAAAACAAAATTCTTTATAGCGATTTACTGAAACAAGGACAAATTATGAATGTACGATCTTAAAGTGAGTATTTAGCTTGCTTGAAGTTGCTTTTCCAAAGAATTATGGTTATTAAACAATGGTATGAATCCAGCATAATCCACAACAGCTTTCGTTCATGGAACAATAATTCAAGGGTCTTAACGGCTTAGCAAATAGAAAAGATGCATTGACATTTGCATGAAATAAAACCAAATCTTGTTAATATAAGGCGACAAAATGTTTCAATTTAACTCTCAGATATGTTACTATAAACTTGATGTTGATCTACCAACAAATTTGTATTTCGACAATCTGTCAGAATATTATGTATAATATAGATCGGAACTGGGCCTTATGTTCTTCTCAACTAAAGAACACATTAAAATGTTATAGTCTACGAGTTTAAATGTATCCCTATAAGTGCAGCATCAAAATCCATCCAGTGCATGTATGGGTCAATGCACCGAATGAAATGAGTTGCAGAAGGTGGTTTTCCCGTCTGAAAACTGGGTATCTTAATCTAGAGGACGAGTCAAGAGACGGTTGTCCGAAAGGACTCGATTCAGAGGATTTGGCATCTATTGTCACAACAAAACCTGTGACTACGGTTAAAGAATTCCTGAGACATTTAATGTTAGTCATACGACGGTCCTACGCGAACTGCAAAATGGGTCTCGCAGGATCTGTTTCCAGAGAGCTGTCAACAATATTTCGATTGTTTCGAGGCATTGCTTACACGACAATTTCAAGCGTCCTTTTTGGACAAGCTTTCATTTGCTGATGGAAAATAGAACATTTACCGTAATGTTAAGCACTGTCGTCAGTGGATCAGTCGAGGAAACAAACCTGTTCATCAACTGAGCGGAGAATTTCATCCCAACATGATCATACTGAGTGTATGATGGAATACTCAAGTAATCATCCATTATGAACTATTATATAATAACCAAACAATCAACGCTGATCTCTACTACCAAAAGCTTCGCCATTTTGAAGCAGTTTTAAACGTCCATCCTTAGTCAAAAGAAAATCGAGGAATTCTCCATCAAGATAATGTCCATACTGACACTCCACGTTTGAGTAGTTCAGTTGGTTGCTACCTATTCTACCCATCTTACTCCTGATTATCACTCGTTTGGTTGGCTTAAGTTTGATATCAATACCTAATGAAAGAGACCTTCTCGTATTTTATATCGAAATCTAAATAATGTTACAAATGTGGTATAATAAACGTGTTGAAAACTGGAATGATGTTCTAGGAAATAATTGAGGTTATATTGATGATTAAATATTTCTATATGCATTAGTATCTTCATTTGGAATATGCACGATATGATCAAACAGAACATTCGATCCAAGCTGGTACATATTTTGTCATTACCTTTATTTATTAATAATGTATATTCGACTTAAAAATAAAAATTTTAAAGAATAAATGTGTTTTTATAAACATGCGATCTTTGATAACATTTAACATAACATGTTTAGTTATTCAAATGAAGTTATTTTCGATCTGCAAACAGTAACAATTTTTACCACTGAAAACAGGAAGAACATTTTTAAATCAAAGTTAAAATTTTTCAAATATTTTAAAAACTTTTTGATCATAAAAATAATTTTTGTTTTTATTTAATAATGGATTTATTTTTCGAGTTTATTTAAAACAAACAAATATATTTTTTGTTCAAAACGAGTAAGACGCACTTTGTATTTGACAAAAGAATGAAAAAAATGAATTATCTACGATTTTGTATAACTTTTTTTTCTCGCATGCTAAATAAAATTATAAATAAATAAACAAATATATATTGTTTAAAATCTTCTTTCTCCGTTAAGATTGAGTTGCGCAAATTATTTTATTTTTTGTCAGAAAATGTATTTTTAATATGCAGTTTCAGCTGCTTTTCTAAAATATTACTTTGATCTCTGAGCGGATTCCTTTTATTTTATTAAGTTTTAAAGGGGAATTTAGTGAAGTATCTTGAAAATGAGGCTTCGATTTACAGTGTGAGTGTAAGTCAAAATTAGGCCCTAACTTTATGTCCATCCTTATGCCTGTGAGGTTTCGATTTGCAGTATAAGTACAATGCTAAACTTGAGCTTTATTTTGTTTCCATTTTTATGAAAGTATGGCTGTATTTTTTCATGTATTATGATTCTTTTAGAGACGTTGGAAATTTCTTTGGGAAACTTCATTTTTGAGAAAAACGACATTTTAAGTTAATGCCTAAATAGAGTTAATAATTTTAAAAATAAAATAAAATAGAGAATTAACTGAATTTTCACCATAACACTAAAGCATTACTTTGGGAAATATTTAAAACCGTAAAAATGCAAAATAAATTTAAATATAATTTGGAACTACTGAATGTTGTTTAAAGGCAAAAATAGCATTGATATCACCTTTGCTGATAACAATTTTCACATTCGTAAGAAAGGGGATAACCAATATTTAAATAGAAAGTTGTGTGATATTAACAAATTTTGTTTTACTGTTTAAAGAAAAATATTTTCTGGGCAATATTAAGATCATAATCATCGATAACCCATGAAAATAGATAAGAATAAAAATGAAAATCAGTATACTTAATTTCATTAGTAATTATGGAAAACAGGAAGAATTGTATGACCGATAGCAATATGAAAGATACATTGATGCTATTTTGGTTTAAAAACAACACCAAAATGCTAACAATATGTTTGGTTTAAGTACATAAAGTCGGAGGCAAAGACGTAATATATAAACGGAAATAGAAAATAGTAATTGTCGTCATTATATTTTCTTTGTTTTATTCCATGAGCGTTTCCTAATTTAACATGATTTTTTTTTCTATTTTCTTATAGAAGGCGAAGGAAGGAAAATTGTTGAACATTTTCCGTTTAGTGAATTGATGAATATATTTATTGAGTCTGTATTTAAAACATTGAGTATATTCTCTAGAGATACACGTGCTTAGACATGTTATGAAATCTTGCTTTCTTATTTGTCTATTTAATTGCTGTTTACGAATATTTATTTGCAGGTATCTTTCCCTGGGGAATTTATCTTTCAGATCAACTGCACGGATTCGGGTTAAGTAAAGAACTCAGAGTAACTTCTACAGTCATGTTTGAAAATTTGTTTGCTGGGATGTATTGACAACAAGACGAAGGATGAACAACAGCTCTGTAATAAACAAAGGGAAACTAAAAGAAAATATACCTGCATGCATATATGTATATAAGCTATGCACACACTCAAATGTTGAGTATGTATTATATATGTATATGTCTACGCAAAGAGGTAAAAATATACACAACGTTAGAATTTATTATGCAAGTCAATCTGTTCACAATAAAACTAAAATAAAGCAACTGATGCTTAGGATATATTTATTAAAGTAAATATTATACTCAAACTTGGCACAGTGGTTAAAGGCGTTAGTTAGATCCAGTGTCAGGACCCAAAGAGTGTGAGTTCAATACCTGGTTAAGGCGGTGGAGAACTTCGGGAGGGGAATTAACAAGAGATAACTGACATCCATTAAACGTGGAACTAGAACAGTGAGCGAAATAAAGTGTTCAGTTCGACATTCCAACCACCTGAAGAAGGCCGGAGCGTACAACGGCCGAAACGTTGTGAAAAACATGGCGGCAAAGATAAGGACAATAGTCCGAATAATGTAAATAGTGTACATAATACCTCGTCTCAGAAATATAGACAGATACTAGAGAAACTTTGTTTATATTTGTTTAAGGTGCAATGATGCGAATGAGTAGATTTTGATTAGTAGCCCTATATTTACTCATTGTTGTACGTTGCCGGGTTTACTGTCATTTTTTTACTTCTATTGGTCGATATATTCTCTTGGATACATTAAAATAGCATGTAAGCCCACATTTGCGCTGTTAATTCTTTGCATCAATTTGTTTAATCCTGCAACAACATGCCCCAACGGGTGCATCAAAATGCTCAACGGATGGAGCAGGTTGATGTATTTGACAGATGTATATTTCCTGGTGAGTACCTAGATTGGTGACCGCTTGGGAATACCAGGTGTTGTAAAATTAGATTTGCGGGTGGTGTAATGGATAACGGCTCGGAGTTGAAAAACGGAGAGGCGAGTTCCAATTCCAGTCTTGGGAGGGATATAAATCTACATCTGTTTGCACCAGCAAAACTTAAAATCAAAATTTTTTCTGCATTTAAATAAAAAAAAATCCTGGCATTAAATAAACTGCAAAAGGTTGATAAGCTGTAAAAAAACAAATCAAGAAAATCAATCTTGTGTTTTTGTAGTGTGGCTATACGGATGTAACATTATTTCTGTTTATCAAAGCAGGGCACTTTCAATTACAATACTTCGTTTACCTGATTAAGTTGCTTTCAGTAAATGTCAACAGCGTTTTCCTTCCCTGATCCAGTCGATCGTAATAAATAACACCTTCCATATTCCATCAGATACAAGAAATGGGCATTGGTACTGTTTTCTCTTTCTGTATAAAACGCTCAGGTTTTCGTTTTTTGTTGACATGCAAAACACATTTTTTACCATCTTTAACAATGCAACGCAAAAATGAAAGGTTCACCTTCCGAGTTAAAGTACTACTGTAGATGATGAAACGTTGTGTTTGGTTCGTAAGCAAAAGTTCATGTGGTGCCCAAGTTCTCTTTTCCAAGTTTCTTCAGTTCGGCTGAGATTTTCATAGAGAGTTTAATATTACCCATTAAAACTGTACACCAAACTTCTTGTATTGGACGTGGTTCCTATTCAATAATCTCTTTCACAAGTTCTTCATTCAGAGTGTGCAGTCTTCTAACTTATTATATAATATCACAATCACCGTTTTAAATCTGACGTACGAGCCTTCACTGCATCCGTATACACTGCACAAAAGTTTTTAAACGATTCTGTAGTGGTACTACATTTTCGGCATTCATACAGTAAGCAATGGCAAATATTTTGTTATTTAAATTTATTATCAGCCAATCTTAAACTCTATAAACGACACACAGGTAGTAAAGATGATACAATAATTCTTGGCACTGTTTTGTAATATTTCACCTCGCTTGGTTGGCTCATGAAACATAGCGGTAAAATATGTAATTACATTCCGAAAATCCTAATAATCATTTATAACGATGAATGTAGAGCTACATTGAGTGAACCTGAGGTTTGGAGTAGAAATTCGGTCCTTCATAGAAATAGTTAAGCAACACGGCTTAGAAGATGACAGGTAATATACTATTATTTACAATAATTTATAGATCCCTTCGAAGTTGTAAGCTGAAAGGCATATTCGTACGAGACACTGCCTTTCCCATTCTTCAAAAATGAATATTGCGCACATGACAAAATGGTTTTCAACGCAACCAAATTATAGAATGGCGTCTAGTCTCTCAAGATACTCCGATTCAATACTTGTGTTCCATCATTAGAATTTATGTACATAAGTGTACGAAACAATATTCAAGCACAGAGAATGACAGAAAAGCAATAAAACTGCTACAAACACTAGAAACATTAACAAAATCAATAAATAATAAAGATTATCGAACATCGAGAAATCTGTATTGACATATAAAAATAATAGATTTACTCAGTAATACGGGATATAAAGTTATTAAATAAAGGTTTCTGTGGATATATTTATAAATAAAAATTGATGTATTTTCTATATGTAATAAAACTTCACACCGTGACCAAACAAGTTATTATAAATATATTTAATAAAGATATATCGAATATACATCAGTATCATTGAAGATCAAGTAAACCACTTCATGGTAACAAATTTCTATGTTTGTAGTCGCTTCATTCACCAGGCCGATATGACCTGTCACACCAAACGTTCCAGACCTTAATCCCAATAAGTACTTACAGAATGTGTTATGTGAAACAATTTCGTTATATAAAACCTTGACCAAGAAACTTGCAGCAGTCAAAAAAACCTGCTGTTAACGTCCCAACACCAGATTCCAGGGAAAATCTTTAAAACACTTCTAAAACCTATGGCTTATCGGATAAAAATGGTTTTGTGAACACATTGAGGACTACAGATTATTAGGCAGATAGTTATAATGTTAAGACACATTAGGTTAAATGGAAGTTGCATATTCATATATGCACATACAAATACACACACATATATGCACATGCAAATACACACACATAAATATACCACCAAATTCAATATGCAATATACTCGTAGAAAATACAATTATAATAACCCATCTATATGTAAAACAAAGGCTAAAAATAATGGAATCTTTGATAATAAAAGGAAAAAGAAAAAGTCAACATTCAGTAACATCAACTATGAATACAGTTACAATGCCCTGACCGTGTTTGGAAAATAAAAAATGTTCCCATAACTCTAGATACATACATAAAAAATACCCACACATTCAGTTAAAAATAAAAATATAAAACATAATTGATAATGGCTAAAAGAATAGCCGAAAGGGCTCGGATATACAGAACATTCGAACAATTTTTACACACTTTATGTGTAGAAAAAAAAGCTTATACGAACACAAGAAAAATTAAATAAAATCTTAACCACAGTATCTTTATTTATCTTATTTTTTTACGGCATATCAGTCTCAATGGGTTATTTAATGACGACAAAATTTTAAGGATCGGCTCGTATGAATAGAATATATATTCTTTGTAGTTTGTAGATCAGGTCTCATTGAGGTATTTTTTAAAAGATGTTTTCATCGAGAGTCAAATATATTGCTGGAAATAATTTTTTCAAATATTTATTGCTGGTAATAATTTTTTCGAAAATGTATTGCTGGTATTTTTACTATAAAAGCCTATTTTACACTTTCATAGTGTTTTCATCTCAGTTTGGGGGTTAACTAATTGTTCGTAGCTGGGACCCTAGCAGGTGCTACGACCCCGTCTCAGGGTGGACCTGGGAACAACAGCAATTAAGAGGTGGTTCCACGCTCCCCAGAACCTCCTGATCAGAGGCCTTGCTGCCGGATGTAGTTTATCATCATATACAGCACGCTGCAGTACCTTGTCTTTAAAGAAATTTGTATCAAAGAGGGATTGCTTCCCAAATACATAATTATATAATATATATGTGTGTGTGTGTGTGTGTGTGTGTCTGTGTGTGTGTGTGTGTGTGTGTGTGTCTGTCTGTGTGTGTGTGTGTGTGTGTGTGTGTGTGTGTGTGTGTGTGTGTGTGTGAACATGTTCTGTTAAATGGACAGAGAATGTCTACTGAACTTTTTGCTAGGGTTCTAAGAAATCGATTTAGTCATTCTATTTCAGGTAGGAAGATGTAAAAGAACTTGCCGATTTTAGATATCGAAATCGTTAGTTGATTTCAAGGAAAGATTGAAATTGCAGAAAAACCCAGTATGGCGTTATTGTTATATTACTACCAGTTTAATAGAACATGTTTCAATGACAATTTGCTGTCCAAAAATACGATAAATAGTTAACTAGATAGATAGATTCACGAATTATTATCGAAGAAAACATTTTCATATGCATAATTATCTGTTCAACATTTAAACCTTCTGTTTCTCTTTCTTTTTTTCTTTTTTTCTTTCTCTCTCTCTCTCTCTCTCTCCATATATATATATATATATATATATATATATATATATATATATATATATATATATATTTAAATATGTTGTGTTGAATGTCAAAGACAACATAGTCCTGCATATTTTCTTTTGAATTTTCTCATATTTTCTAATGAGATTTTTTATTTGAAAATTATATCGAAATAAATATTGTCCGTAAGATAACAAGTACTTTCGATCATCATTGTTCATCTTCTGGTCAAAATTTTTTAACAATGTCTTATATATATGTAGAGTCAAAATTTTTTTAAACATTTGCAAATTGTCTTGTAGCGAAATCATGTTGCTACATTTTATTTTTTTAACAAACTAAATAAACGTTACAAAATCATTTTAATTTCAAAAGACGCGATGATGTTATCACGTGCATGGCGAAGATTTTTAATCATGTGAAGGCGTGAAAAAGATTATTATACAAGCCAAAAGATCGAAGAATACGTTATAAAATTTTAAATTTAAAAAGTTCAATGGAAATGGTTATGTGGTGTATCTAATTATGAAGAAATAATTTATAAACATTGTAGGATGTTTCCAGAAATATTGTAATCTATACGATTTTGCTTTTAATAGGTAATACTTCTAAGATTTTAAGGCGTCTAATGTCTGTATGTTTATCTATAATTTTAGTATTATCTATAAGTATTTTACGAATATCAGATTGCAGAAGGGAAACAGTATGCGACATAATATATTGTTTAATGGAGCTAGAATTATTTAGATGCATAGTTAATCTTCTGGAGAGCCGGGTGGTTTTTTCACACCTTCACATGATTAAAAATCTTCGCCATGCACGTGATAACACAATCGCGTCTTTTGAAATTAAAATGATTTTGTAACGTTTTAGTTTGTTAAAAAAATAAAATGTAGCAACATGATTCCGCTACAAGACAATTTGCAAATGTTTTTTTAAAAAATTGACTCTACATATATATAAGACATTGTTAAAATTTTGACCCTGAAGATGAACAATGATGTTCGAAAGTGCTCGGTTATCTTACGGACAGTATTTATTTCGATATAATTTTCAAATAAAAAGTCTCATTAGAAAATATGAGAAAATTCAAAAGAAAATATGCAGGACTATGTTGTCTTTGACATTCAACACATGTTTAAAAGAAAAGTTGCTGCCAAATTACACACACACACACACACACACACACACACACATATATATATATATATATATATATATATATATATAGGGTGTATCGAAAATAATTATAGCAACTCTGGGGACGGGTTCCTCACACGAAAACAAGGACAAAAATCTATATAATCATATATCCGCAAATCCTTCGTGTTAGAGTTATTAAGTTTAAAGAAAGTTTACGGTATGTGGCGCTGAGTTGCCATGTAGACTAGGTTACATTTATAATTCGTGGACCGAAGGCAGCCGAGTCATCCACACTTTATTGTTGCTTGTCGTTGCGTTGCTTAGATAGGATCTGTGGCACTACAAATTACGCCTTACTACGAAGAACACATTCTCCACACAGTCGGAGACGATCCTGGTATCAGTACACGTCAAGTGACCCTAGCATCTCGTACATATCATAGTACCACATGGAGAGTATTTCAAGAGCAGCTCATGTATCTGTATCATTTGCACGGTGAGCAGGGTTTTTCGTCCTTTGATCACTCAGCACAGGAGAAATTTTGCCGATGGTTTATTGCACAAACTGCGGATCAGTTGTTTATCTCTTCAGTCTTGTTTATGGATGAGGCAACATCTTGAAGAGATGGACTAACAAGTTTACACAACCAAAATTTGTAGGTGGATTGGAATCGCCTGGTACAATACAGCCTAGACATCAGCATCAGTTTACGATTAATATCTGGGCTGGAATTGTAGGTTACTTTTTAGTATGTCCATATGTTCTCACCGCACATCTTACAAGATCTGTCAAGAGGGACTTTATTTCGAACACACTTCCAGACCCGCTGGAGGATGTACAAACGCTAATACGAAGACGCATGTGGTTCATGCATGATGGGGCTTCAGCACATTTTAGTTTTCCGCACAACTCAATCCTTTGGATTTTTTCTGTGGGGACACCTAAAATAACTGGTTTATACAGCAGACATTAATAATGCAGAGACAGTTCATCAACATGTCATGGGGTCTATGAAACCATTCGAGGGGTATGTGAAAGGGTCGGCCAGTCAATGATCAAACGGGTGCATGCGCGTGTAGACGTAAACGGGGGACATTTTGAACATTTGTTATGAGGTGTTGTTTTGAGGTACAACGGTGGCCTTTTGAAATTATATATTATATATGGATATTTTATTTTATTTTTGGTGTCAGGAACCCGGCCCCATGGTTTGTAAAAGTATTTTTGGATTGTACATTTAACAGCGTCTACAGTAAACTTTAAACTTAACAATCCAAAGACGAACGATGTGCGGACATATGCTTATATGGACTTTTGTGCTTGTTTTGATGTCAGGAACCCACCTCCAAAGTTTGTAAATGTATTTTTGATACACCCTTCATGTATATATATATATGTGTGTGTGTGCGTGTGTGTGTGCGTGTGTGTGTGTGTGTGTGATAAGATGTTTTTATCCATATATTGATCATTATTAATCTTTTTATATTAAAATAAATTTGTTTATATAAAAGCAGAGGTTTTTGTAGCTACAGAACCAACATATATATAAATATATATGTGTATATATACGCGTGTGCACGCACGTGTTTTTACCCATATACTTAGCCATATACGTACGTGCCTATATACATACACCTACACATCCAAATGCACATTCGTAAATGAATTTATACGTGTATATCTGTTGGAATCTTTCCAATTAGAAAATTACATTTAGGTTTGTTTTGTGTTTTTTTAATGTTTTCCCTCATGTTATATTATAAAGCATTATTTGATTTTGTTTTCTCTTTGACGAATAATTGAGAAGCAAAAATATGCAAATCGCCATTATGTTGAAAATGATGCTGGTTATTCTTAGCTGTTATTACTGACAGGAGATCGCTGTGAGACATCAGTCTGAATGTCGGAGAAGGCAGGCACAAGCATTGGGCTCTCTAGTTGCCTCAGTCCTTCGTGATTTCCTGTATTGTTTCACAGAATCTAAAACGACGACAAAATCCTAAAATATTTATTTTCCTATGGCTTTTTCAGTGACATTTTCCATATAATCCTTGCGGAAATGCTATCATGTATTGTTATTGATATTACGTCACATAGTTGCAAGATACATTCGTTTTTATTTTTTCTGTATTAATGCAGAAAATGGTTTGTTTATTCTTTTGTTTAATCTTCCGCTTATTATTCGTTATAGCGGGAAAATACTCAATACTATGATGAAAACATATTCTCAAATGAAGGCTTCCAGTGGGACGCAATGAAGAGGCATAACAAGGGAAATAACTCTATAATAAAGCGCTTCCGTATTACAAAAATTATTGCTATATTTATTTTAGTTTTATTATATTTAGTTTTATTTTGAGGAGAATTAACTTTTTATACATACCCCTCGTTAATCATACAGAATTTAAAAGTATGATATTGTAATATGCTTGTGTTAATGAATTGCTTTACATACAAAATATGAATTAATATTCAGAATACAGCCACTATTGTCTTAACGACTGGATTCCGTTATTGTCGTTAAACCAGCTGGGTTTTGCAGAAATCGAAGGCCAGGAACAGAATGGCCAGCGATTGGCCGGAGTGTTTCGTGGGCGGGGTATTCTGACAGAAACGGATTGCATTTCTCTGGGTTTTGAATATAAGTCCAAAACGGTGCGAATTTAACATAGTGTCTCAAGAATTCTGAGGTATCAATAGGTCTCCCACGCCCACTTTAGCGACTGGCTAAGACCACCCGCAGAAGGACGCTGAGCCAACGTGTGACATGCATTCGTGTGACGTAATTCCTCCTACTGCCTCATATAATCCAAGCTGCCATTCTTAATGAAACGAATAGCAAAAAGAAATGGTCATTTTCGTTGATATCTTTTTATGTAGTAGCGTGTAGATCTCGAGAAGACAGAGATCGCAACATAAGTGATAAGTTCTACTGGAACGCTACTCCAGGCATACTACGTGTGTAATGGGTTTGTTCCAAACAGCATCAGCTTGCTTTAATATTAATTTTACTCCATTTGTTGCATTTCTAATTTATTTCTAAAAGTTTATACTGTAAATTAACGTACAAAACAAATTCGAAAACCAGCTCTCTATTCTCTACATTAGTTAGGTTTGCTTAAAAGTAAAAGTAAGTCTTTATTTATTTTTCACCTTAATTATTCATTTTATTTTATTTTGATTCATTCCGAAGAAAGTTAAGATCAATCATGATCAATGTTTTTTATGCAAGATACACAAAGCCTTTTTTCCTTTTTCTTTATGACATTTGTTATTTGGTCGTAAGTTGGGGTAATTAAGCAGGTTAGTGTTTAAATAAGGAGTTGTTGTATTAACATCATAAAAATGCCCGTTACTACGACAATATTTCATTTTAATTCATTAAAGGACATTGCATTTGTTCCTTGTCTGAAATATAGTTTGTTACTGATATCTTGCTGTGAAAGGTTTATCCTTGATCTTAACTCGATCAGTGCTAGTTCTTCGTCACAAAATATCTTTCTTCTAACTTAAGGACAGTTTTAATGCTGAAGAAATCCCACTTCCTTCTACCAGTTTGTTTACAGAAGTAGGAGATGGTTTTGTTCTTGATATATCGGTAAAGAAATATTTAACCCTAATACAAAACACGAAATTTAGATAAGAAACATAGATTAGTGATGCTAAGAATAACTTTGCATTGCAGTAAACTCACATTGATTGATTTTTCACTCTCTTGTTTCCTTCCTATAAGATAAAAGATGCACTAATGCGCCCGTTGAGGAATAAAGAGAGAAAAATGCATAATTGGATAAAATTCACCGGAATAAGCCAATAAATTCGAGAATAAAAGAAATAAAACGAAAGGTATAAATGCAAATTAAATAAATCAAGGCGATAACTGTAACAGAATGTATTTCGATATAAGCAAAAACTTTACTTTGTACAAACACTTTATTTTGCACACTTCAAATTATTATTGTTACGCTTGGGTTTTATTTTATATGCAAAATACAAACCTCTATTGTAATGGGTGGATATAGTTTACATCTTACATAATAGAAATATTGTTTCCTTTTTTAATTTTAAATAAGATAAAACGGTACTAGGCTTAAATTTTACGTTATTATCGCGAAAATGTGACTGTAAGATTCTCGTAAAAACCATTCTCGTAAAAACTTATCTGTATGCTTCTTTGCAAGATGTTTCACTCAGCAACAAAACTCCAGATTGTAGATTATATTAGTATAATAATCTCTCTTACAAGCAATAAATATCAGAATTATTTTACAGCACTCAATTAGACGACCTTTGTTGAAAGTTATTAAAATATTAGTGTTTTTTTATTCCGTTTTTTATTTGATTGATTTGAATTCTATGACTTATCAACATTTTTCAGGTTATTTAAAGTCAGAAAATATTTATAATTTTTAAAAGAATTTTGATCATAGTAAGGCTTTATTTGTACAAGTATTACTAATTAACCCATAGCTGGGGGAATTGGGGAATTCATAAGTAAATATAACGAAAACATTTGAAATTGGAACTCGGCTCCCCGATTAACAATTCCAAGTCATTATCCATTATACAAATTGCACCTCCAAGCTTACAGCAACTGGTATTCCCAAGAGGTCACCCATCTAGGTACTAACCAGGCTGTATTATACTAGTCAAGCAAAATCCCTCCTTTAATTTTACTTTGCCAAATTCAAACATTATTCTGTTTGGTCTCGACTTTCTCAAATATGGTATTAGAAGTCTTTAAAAGAAAATTTCTGAAAATATAAAACTTTTGTCTTTAGTCAAAATCAGAATGCCTTTTTTAATCTTTATACGCTGAAGTAAACTCCATAACTGGCCTTTATATGCCAAGTTTTAAAATGGATTTAATATTCAAACAATTTTATTCCGACTACGAAGCTGACAATGGTTTCTTTAATTCTGAGTAAGTCTTATCTGGCTAGTCTTTCAGGTTTCAACTCAGTGGTGTCTTCTGTAAAGCCCTACTACGAATCTGGAAGAATGAGGTTCGTGTTGGATGTTAGTAGTAGCAGTGTGGGTGTCAATGACAGTATATTTTATGAGAGAATAAAATAAATCAATAAGCGATTGCGTACAGATTGTTGTATTCAATATTTTACTTGGATTTGAAATGCAATTGATTTCAGGTCGAGAACGTCATGTATTACCAGAGAACAAACCACCATTCCACAGCGACCTTTTGAGGTTACTATGTCAATTGGATCGAACGGTGTATAAATAGAATTATATTGAAAAAGTTTTCTATTCGGGAGTAGGAAGGCAAAAAGGAAATTTATGAGCCAGCAGTTTCATTCTATAAGCACTGATTGGATTATTTTGTTTAAATATTTAAGTTTATACAAATAGAAGATTGGGAAGTGCATTTCACACTTTGGTGGCTGATGTTTCCAACTCTTTACATTTGTTGTGATTTTATTGGTTGTCGGCCCGGAGTTATTCAGCTAAAGTTCTTAATGGCGTATTTTAGGTATTAAAGAGGAAGCGGAAGTCTCCACGAGAACAGTAGTATCTGACAGGATGTTTCGTTTGGATTCTATAGATGATTATCAGATAACAATGCGGCATATTGAATACAAGGATGAGATCCTAAAAACAAAAATGTCGAGTCAGGTCGAATATTACTTTGAATCTGAAAAGATACTGTCTTGTTCTCAACGAGTTGAATAATTTTTCGTAGAGAATGATATCGTGTGTCGTCCAGAAACAAAAGCGAAACGCAAAATAATTCTGCTCGGCGCTATTGTACTGTACACAAAAGAAACTGTGCACACTAACCAAGTGAGAAATCTTTTGAGAATATAATTACACTGTTAACAAAGCCTTTTTAACTGACACAGATCAGAGCTAACCAAATTAAACTTTCATCACAGAAGAATACTCTTGGGCAATTTTTCAATGATCCAGACAATATGTATCGCTACCGTATGTTCAAATGTGTATCGTTCTTAAGATGTCATGCAGTTTGGTGATTTTTCAATTTTTAGGAGATATCTGCGGAAGACATGGGTGTGCCCAGTACTGTGTCAAAATTGTCCACCCAGGAGATTTATCCGAGAAATTGTTTTATGTGACCGCTCTGTTGTTTAAGAGGAATTAAAGAAGCCAGTATGCTCAACAATTATTAATATTTTATAAAGTACACACTCAAATTCTATGTTTAAAGATACTGAAAAGGGTGATTGTCTCATTCTATCGTTCCAAGATGTACCTGTCTCCTCCTAGTGTGTTTTATATGCACGAGAGTTAAATTAGACACAATAATATTACTACTCTACCTGGGCTAGAGTTGGCTCATATTCATATTTTACGGCCTTGATATTCAAAATCGCTTACGCGATCTTACGATTGGAAGACTTATTCACCACTATGCAGTCTCTTTCCTGTACTCGCATCGTTGCAAGCTACTCTTTCGCTATTCCCATGGCAAATGTTAAGATGAGTGTCAGTCTTTGTTCTAACCGCTTCAGTCCGTTACACTGACGACACATCATGGACTTCCAACATTTATTCCATATTCCAAATGTAAGGAGCAAACGCCACTCAGACAGCTGTTTTCACTGCTACTTTATAGGAGAAACTTCCACATGGATGATTTGCACGTGAACCTCTTCAAGTCGAGGGTTAGTCGTTATTTATCATTCTTATCCTCATAATCTTCACTTACTACAGCATTCTCTTTCCTTCATTTCCCCACATCTCATTTATCATAACCATTTTAACAACATCCTTCTACCATGAGTGACTCGTAAGCCTTGTATTAGGTGAACTTTAGCATAAATATTTATTGCAATTTTTATCTGTAATAAATATGTAAAATTGCAAATCTTTTATTTTAAAATTTTGTTTCTCTAGGACTGGGTTTCGATTTGCATGCAAACATATGTTTATGTTGTAGTAAAAACGAATTTAACTCAAAATTCAGATTTTTCCTTGAAGTATTCGTAATCTCAGTCAATTCTGACAAATACAATATATCAATATCTCACAATATCTAACATGACACATATTTTACATGTTAGGTTCAGTGTATGAAAACAAATCTGTCGGACATTAGATATTTGTATTGCACTGCGTGGTTATGCAGCTTGGTTGATGCTTTCAAAGTAAACAAGAATATTCTTATTTGAGAATTTTAATTTCGTTTTCTTTTTCAGCTTCATATCGAAAAGCAGAAAGACAAATATCGTCAAATATAAAAATACAAATATAAAAATACAAAATATAAAACAAATATAAAACTTGTGTTTGATGGTGTGACGAATTCGCTGGTGTTGTGTTTTAATAAAATGCAATAAAATTTAGTCACAGAAATAATTCTTGGTTTCTGTGCTTATAAAGTCTGAGCATACAAAAGATTCTGTTTATCTCTGGTTACATGTATAAGATTTGAGCATAGCAAAATGTGTGCTATACTTTACGTCACCCCCTCTTTTATCTTTCTATTTTCCTACATCAATCTCTGTCTCTTTCTCTCCTCTCCTCTCCTCTCCCCTCTCTCTCTCACTCTCTCTCTCTCTCTCACTCTCTCTCTCTCTCTCTCTCTCTCTCTCTCTCTCTCTCTCTCTCTCTCTCTCCCTTTCCCTCTCCTCATTAGTATATTATCGTTCGGAAATTAATTACGTATTTCACCATTATAAATAATGACTCAACCAACCAAGGCAGAACTAAGATTGAATAAGAAACTGCACCTAGAATTCTATACCAGATCGCCGTTTATAGTGCATTTCAGTGTTTAACCTCAATGAGGTTTATAACTTTAATTCGGATACATTCTGAAAAGGTATTACAGCTACGGGTCATGTAAAACGTTTATCCAGTGTACGCGGAGGTAGTGAAACCCGTACATATGTGCTATGTTTTACAAGTTTTAAAAATAATGATTGTTACATATTTGACAAGCCATCTTCTGGTAGAAGACCCACTCTGAAGGAAGAATTTTTAAAAGAGTCTATTAAATTAGATCCACGTCCAACACAAACAGAAAAACCTCATGTATCATATTCAACTGTCGACAAACATTTCAAGTGTGGTAGGGGGAATTTGCGTCACCCAGAAACTTTCGCTAAAGACCCGAAAACAAAGTTTCACCGTCTATATCGGCCTTTTTGCCAGGAATGGTCAACCTTTCATTTTTACACCACATTGTTACAGGTGATGAAAATGTTTTTTTCATGTCAACGAAAAACATAAAATGTGTTTATCTCAAAAAGAGAAAATAGTGCGAACACCGACGCCAGGATTCTATCCACGGAAGTCCTTCTCTTTATCCGGTGGAATATGAAAGGTATCTTCCACTGCGTGCTACTTCAACATAGAAGGATCATCACTGTAGACGTTTATTGTCAATAAAAGATCTTTGGGATGGAAGGTTCTTCGACATACTCACCATATTTAATTCGCGGGGATTTTCTTTTTTTATCATAACTGGAATAACATTCAGTAAGGAAGAAATTGAAAACAGTTTTTCAATTTTCCTTTGAACATGAAAACGAAAATCTGCCTTCCTGCTGGGCTATAGTTTTGAAAATGAAGCTGATTAACTTTTTTATAAATAATACTAAATGAATTTAATTTATATTTGTTTTTATGTACTTTCTGGTAAAACATAATTACTTTCGGAGCAAGCTAATATTTATGGATCTATCTTTCCCTCAGATTTATATTGAAGTGAACCTTTTGCTCTCTACAAATGCTTCCTTGAACAAGATTTACCTGATTCTGCAACACATGCAAGATTAAATTAGAATTCAGAAATCTCTCCTGGTTGTTCGCGCTGACTTTTTCAGTTAACTAATTACTTTTGCAATTCTACAAGCAAAGAATAATTCCAAAATTACTCGACAGGCAAAATTGAATTAATGTTTTTCACCTGCCATGGTGTGCTTTCTCGAAAACCAATTGTAGTGACTTAATTCTTTAATGTATGCCCCATGGATACGGCCTTGTGTAATTTCTTTTCTTTTATATCACTTTGTTTCTTCTTACCAATATACATTTTTGGGGTTGAACTAAATGCAATAAACTCGTTTAGTGAGTAGAAAAAAAGTCATTATATTTAGTTTTATATAAGTGGTTAAAACTGGTGTTCAACATGTTTGTTTGACGAGATCACATCTGAAACGAGACGAAACTTATTCGAACACACGCCAGAGATAGAGCTCAATGACAACGGCTTGCAAGGCCACTGCTCTAAGCAATGTATTACAGGTCCTTACATGTGTTGTTTCCTACATAAAAGGAAAAGGAAAAGAATATTGAAAATTTAATTACAATTGATATTTCCAAGAGATTTGAAGGTTTTTTTGCATTTCCAATTCGTTCACATGAACGAAGCTATTTCATTTTGCCTGAATGAAGAGGTTTTCATGGTAATACGTTTTTATTCATTTCATCTCATTCAGGTAATAACGCCACTTAAACGCAGGGGAGGGGTACTGACTGTGAATAAATTAAAAACATTATTAAGGAAAGAGAACAATAAAATAATTGGAATTAAGAAAAAAAGAAGATAACAATTGATATTGTATTTAAATTTTTGAAGATCAAATATGACTGGAAACCAAGAAACTGGAAGAAAAGTCTACAAGCAGTAAAAGTGCGAGAGAAACTGTTAGCATAGAACTTATGGTTATATCTATCAATTTCAGCTATAAATGGTGAGACCTAGCTGCCAACCTAGTACTGCGCTTAAATTCATAAAGTCGAGTTACCAAACAGGTTAGCTCATCAGAACAATTACCGTGAAATCATTGATAGAAAAGGCACAAGTAAGCTACGTTACGGCTGTGAGAAAGTGACTGAAGTGGAAAATGTTAGCTCGAAAAGGCATAATGAGTCTTTTTCCTCTAGGTTATCATTAGCTATACTACTTACATACTGACTGAGTTTTAACATTTCACTGGAGATCGGGTGGCAGCAGGTTTTTTTTTCAATAAGCCAGTTCTCTTTCATGTATCTATATCTTTAGTTATTCTGTTCTATGTATGGTTTCAGTTCTTTCTCAAATTTCCAATTCTTCCGCTCTTTTCATAAGGATCTTTGAGAGGATCTTTTTATGACATGTCCCTTCAGGGCTTAGGTAATAACAGATTCATTCTCTTTATTATGTGTGAATTATCATCAGTTCTTGGGAAATATATTTCTGTCAGTTTACATTGCCTTATCTACCGTTTTAATTTCTCATAGACTGTTTGTTACACAATGTTAGTGCACCCAATTTACCCTGCAATTTAACCCATAGGTGGAGGAAAAAACTAGTTTCATTTCATTCCCAAGTGCATTAATTCGAAGAAAATGCAACCGATTAGGACAGCCTTTGAACTCGACTGGCCAATTTCAATTCCCGTGCTGATAACCGTATTGATACCGACACATACTATTAACTATAGGTATGGTCGTTAAAAACACACGAGAGATGATAGTTATACATTATGCAATATAACAGCGACAATATCTGTCTATATCTCTGAGATTATTTATTATGATTACTAACATTATTTAGATTATTCGGACTGTTTTCCTCAACTTCATTGCTATATTCACAATGTTTTCAGGTGATTGGAATTTTGATCGAACCGTTTATTTCGTCCACCGAGTCAGATTATTATAGTTCCACATGCCATGCCTCAGTTAGGATGTCTCAGTTATTTCCTTTTAAATCGACTCTCCGGGTTTTGGTTCACCACTGTTGCCGTTGGTTAGATCCAGTGACTAGACCCAAAAGAGCTGTGAGTTCAATATCAGACTACAGCAGTGATGAACCAAAACTTGGAGAGTTGCGTTAAAGGGAATAACTGAGATATCAGGAAGAGGCATGACACGTGAAACTAGAACAATCCACCCGGTGGTAGAAATAAAGGGTTCGGTTCGAAATTCCAATCACCTGAAGAAGGCCGGAGTGTACAACGGCCGAAACGTTGTGAATATGACAATGAACATGAGTATAACAGTCCAAATAATGTAAATTACAGCAAAATATGAATAAATATGGACATCTACATTTTTAAAAATTCAAGCCCATATTCCATAAAGAATTTCATTATTTTTTTTTTCATGAAGAGACATGCACAATGCGTCTGCCCCAAATTGAACGTGCCCCACTGTGTTACTGAATAAGATATTTATTTCAGTCTGAATTTCTGGGATGAGGAGTTATCATTATTTTCACTATTTTTCATTTGGACTATTGACTCCATATTTGTTGCTGTAACATGGGCAGTGAAACGAGAAGAGTCTACCTTCATAGATTAAATAAAGGGCTCAATTCAGAATTCCCTCTAGGTTACCCAGATCAATATACACCTGATGAAGTCCAGAGTGCACAACGGCCGAAAGGTTGTGATAGCAATAAGAAAGGTGAGGGCAATAGTTCAAATGTAAATAGTGTAAAAAGAGATATTTATTGTAGTCCTATTTATTTCAACAAGACAAAATATTTCCAATAAATTATGATCAGAAGCCATAAGAATACCTGATGTAGCATTAATAATAATAATTATAATAATTAGTAGTAGTAGTAGTAGTAGTAGTAGTAGTAGTAGTAGTATTGCCGTTGTTGTTGTTTTATTATTAAAATAATGTTTGCCGTCTTTATATTGTATAAATTTTCTGTTGCAACAGTATGGTTTATAATATCTATCATTGTTCCCGTTGTTTCAATGTCGACGAATCTTTTCGAAGCAATTCATTTACTTATTAAATATTTTCTATCAAATAAAATTGTTTAAAAATAAATTGGAAAAATAAAAAATAATAAAAATAAAAGGCATAAATATAAGCAATTTTATATCTATCCTCAATCAGAGACTTTCTCTCACTTCATTTGTTACAACCAACAAAACACTTCACATCGTGAATTCATTGTATTTATGCTCTTATATGCCATAAAGATTATTTTAAATTTTAAACTTTGTGATCGTCAATGTAAATGAGCCTATGGCATAAAATATCACAGCCTTATAAAGAAAGACAGAAACGCAGAAAAGCGGTACCAATTTGATTGTCTTGATTCAATAATGTTCGAAGAATAGATCGATACACAACTCGTGAATGACATCTATGTTATAAAGCACAGAGATTTCAGATGAATCTGCTCTGCAAGCAAATGATGATTAAACTCGAATTGAAATGTGTGCAATGCATGAGCAGTGAACACTAAATCAATAAGAAAAACAATAGAATAAATGAAGAGATATTACATATTTTTATATCTTTTGTTTGTATATATTTTAAACTACTTTTTATAAGGATTGCAAATTTTAATTTAATTTGATATACTGGACTCAAACTGATGAATCAGTACATTCAAGAAAAGTGACAAAATGCAAAAAGAAATAATGGACATTTAGACCTTCCAAATACTTCAGTGTATTTATGAGAAATCTTACAATTTTAAATATTTTTCATTCTGTAATACTTTTAAATTGATTTGTGTTTACTAAAGTTTCCCTATGTCATTTAAAGCCATAAAATATTTTTAGATTGTAAGAAGTTTTTAAATAATAATGATTTACTGATCAGTCTTACTAATTAGCATATAGCTGGGGGAAGAATAGGTAGTTTCATGCCTTTCCCAAGGGTTTTTACGTGTAACGAACCCGACTGGAATTGAAACTTGTCTCTCCGATCTCTAATTCTGAACCATTATCTGTTACATCATCCGCACACCCAAGCATACAACACATGGTATTCTCATGCAGTCACCAATCTAGTTACTGACAAAGCTCGACGTTGCTTAACTCGGTAATCGTACGAGAACTGGTGTTTCAACGCAAGTAAGGCGATAATACCACTAGGACGCAGGTGGGTACAAAGAGTAAGAGAGAATAAGACTTTAGTGAGGAAAAGTGAGGAAAAGGACAATAAAGGAACAAGATTCAGGGAGACAGAATATGGCCACTGAAGTTGCATTTAAATTTTTGAATACTGTAGGTGGCAAGAAATCGGAAGGAATTTTCACAGGTGTGAAATGCGAAAGAAGCTGCTGCTACAATAGAAAATACGTTTGCATATAGCTAGTTCAACTGTAAAACCGTGAGACCTACTTGTCGATCTAGCAGTACGCAGGCATGAAGTCGAGGCACTAAGGAAAAAAGCTCATCAGAGAGAAGGTAGCCACGGTGAGAAAGTAATTGACGTCGAGATGCCAGATCAGGATCGATTATATTACAGACGTTTCTTTGAATTTTGTCAAATTTTGTCGGATCATTCAATGCACGGACAAATGGTAGATTCATAAGTGTGCAAGATGGATTGCCTTGCATGAAACAGGGAACCATTTTTTCCTACCAATAGATGTACCAATTAATTCAATGTAATCACCCGACTTCGTGGCAATTGAAAACGTGAGTCCATCAAGGTGCAAAGTGTTGTTCTATTCGAGTTTAGCATCAGCCATGCTGATTGCAAGCAAAAAAGGCTATCTGTGGCGATTAAATGAAAGTAGTTTTATTTGGGCAGCGTGAAAATTTACAAGCCATTCTTTGCCTCTGTTAACCACTAAGTGGAGGTCCTCTTTGAGAACAGTTGCCAGATTTACTTTGTTGGATTTGTCTGGTTACTACTAAGACAAGACTATAATACATTTTAAAGAAAATATATTAATTACATATAAATTTGAAGAGAAGGTGACTTAATAAGTCGACCATGTATTGAAAGTGCACTAATTTCGGAATCTTCTATGCAAGAGGGCAACCAAAACACAAAGAACAGATATAAATGTGGGCAAAGTTAATAAATACATTTTACTTTAATAAAATGAAACATAAATTCAGTGTGTTGCAATTTTATTTAGTTTTTATGTCAAAGTGTGACACTGAGGCTGTGAGATGGTTAAACATTAATTCTAAGCAGAAAAAGGGTTAAACCCGAAATTAAATATAAACTGGAATATAGAGAGAAAGTGAGAAGGAAAGACATTTTCCGTAGTAATGTAGAAGTAAAGAAAGGGCCCCAAAACAAGTCAGAAATATTATGGGTTGAATAGAGATCAGATACAGGCTGGAGAAGTTCGGCCATCCATTTAGCCAACTTGTCTTGCACAGACCCTATCATACATAATAAAGGTTTGTGTGGTACAACAGTTTTATACACTTTAGGTAGCCCATACATTCTGGCCCGTTGAGAACCGACAGGTCTAATCCTATTATAAATATCTTTAGAGATTAGGTTGTTCTTGTATACTGAAAGTAACAAACTTACTAGTATTATCACAGTATTTACATTAGTCGGACTATTGTCCTCATCTTTGTCGCCATATTTGTCACAACGTTTCGGCCGTTGTACGCTCCGACCTTCTTCAGCTGGTTGGAATTTCGAACTGAACCCTTTATTTCGATCACTGGGGTAGACTGTTCTTGTTCCACGAGCCATGTTTGATGGATGTCAGTTATCAGTTATCTCCTGCTAATTTTCCCTCTGAAAATACAAAGGATCTGCGGTCCATATAACATCAAGACAACCTTCAAAAGCGTGACAACACTTCGCAGATATCTCCCATAGAGAAGAACATGACTAAAGACCGTGCAGCTGTGGAAAGGAATATAAAGGAGAGACTGGCCGCCACCTCAAGGTAAGGCTTCAAGAACACCAGAAAGCTGTAACGCGAGGGGAAGTAGAAAAATCAGGCGTGGCTGACCACATATGGAGAGAGAAGGGAGATCACCGTCCCCTGTGGGATAATGATCATAGACAGGGAACACCATTGGAAAATTCGTAAACTTAAGGAATCAGCACATATGCTAGGCCACAAAAATCTCCTGAGTCGACCAAGCATAGAAATAAATACAATATGGGAACCAGTAATTAGGAGTGCCAGAGAAAAGCAATGACAACAAAAAAAGTTGCAATATGAGATCTGGTAAAAACATGGATAATAACAGCAAAATTGCAATATGAGTACTGGTAAAAAACGGTTGCTGAAAACATTAGTTTTATAATAGCCAGAAATTCATACCCAGATGTCCTCAAGGTCACATGGCACAGTGGATAAAGGCGTTGGTTAGATCCAGTGACAGACCCAAAGAGTGTGAGTTCAATACCCAGTTAAGGCAGTGGAGAACTTTCAGAGGGAAAATTAGCAAGAGATAACTGATAACTGACATCCATCAAACATGGCTCGTGGAACTAGAACAGTCTAGTGATCGAAATAAAGGGTTCAGTTCGAAATTCCAACCACCTGACGAAGGCCGGAGCGTACAACGACCGAAACGTTGTATATGGCGACAAAGATGAGGACAATAGTCCGACTAATGTAAATACTGTACATAATACCTCATCTCAGAAATATAGACAAACTCTAGTATTACCACATGTACTAGCAAGACCAATCCATTTGAATTTAGAGGAATTATTCAACATAATAGCCATCTTCTCAATATAATCTTGATTGTTTAAGATGACTACGCCAGAACCCTTGTCAGGCTTAGTTATATACGTCATTTCAAGACTTCAACGATTTTATAGCCCGTAAATGAACATTTTGCCATGCAAGAAAATCCTGTTCAGCAGTGAGAGAGAAATATTCGTTAATAAAGGAAGGAACATGTTCACTTAATTGAGAGTACAGAATTTGAAACTCAGAAAAAATCTGTTCCTTGCTTATTTTAGGGGGGAGGATGCAGAAAACCATCTGTTCAATCTCAGTCATAGTAACACTGTAAAAAATTGAAAATGTGTTTATTGAAATTTCCATTGTCAAATCCGAAACTTTTCGAGTCAAGGCTATTCAAGTAATTCTTATCTCTTGTTGTAACACGCTTTTCTAACTGTAACTGATGTTAGATATCGAGAAAAACTAAAGAATTCAAAAACGTTATTTTGCTTCTGATGTCATTCAAAATAGAACGAAACAAGCGCAAGGACGAAGACAATTTATCTAACTCATGTTTGGACAGTTATATATATATATATATATATATATATATATATATATATATATATATATATATATATATATATATATATATATATATATATATATGTTATGCGACAATATTACACGCATAAATTGTGTCTTCATAAACTAGGTGTGCCCAAAGTTCCCAGAGGGTGTTCTCCATACCATTGCAATTCTAATATCTATTTCTTCTTGTGAGGCGTTTATATCCCACATATAAAAACATCACCCGCATTATTTTACGTATTTCATTACGTCTAATAATATGGGAAATTTCGAAGGGAATTTATTGATGCAAGAATAAATACAATTACGCACTTTTGATACTTTTGATGCTGTTACTCGAGAACTATTTCGATATAATCCAAAATGGCGAGCAGAAATAAATACATTCGTAATTTATATCTCAAGATAATCATTCTTATTTTTAGTTGTCCCTCCAAATGCATATTTAACATGGATGATCTTATTATTATAATGATAATCATGCTCATTATTCGCTGGCTATTGCTATATTTCTTGTCTTTTGGTCATCATTATCTTCCTGCTATTTTTGTTTCAATTTTTTGTGATGAGCATCACAATAATCAACTTTGTTATTTTGTACACGTTGGCCTTCGTTCAACTCACGACATTTCTGTTTTAATTATCTTGTTTGTCTTTCTAGCGTTATTGTTTCCAATGTCATATTTCAAGTTATGTATCAGTGGCCATTCATCATTATCATTGTTGCTACAATTATCGTTATCCTTCTTATTTTTTTATTTTTCTAATATAGTTGAGCTTCTTTTTTTTCGTTGTCATATTCCTGTTTCTGTTTGTAGCATTTGATTATATTATATATATATATGTTTCTTTTGTTTTTCACCATCATCAACCTTAATAACAACAATTATTATTATGATGCTCATCCTCTTCATCAAATCGACTTTATTCATTTCTATTCCCCCCTCATATATATGATGGCTATCGATATAGATTGAGTGACAGCAAGACTTCTCAAATTGGCAACACTTTTCTCACTATCCTGGAAGACATCAGAACGTATGTATTCTAGATGGTCTTAATAATTCTCACTCAAATGTGTAATTTTTATTTACATTATCTTATAAATGCTAATTTTTTATACCAGTAGTATATGAAGTTGGTATTATTATTATTGTCATCATCATATTATTTCGATTTCTGCTATCGTCACACTACGTACCAAGTCTGTCTAAGACAGGTCAAAATGTGTTGTTATGGTTACATTTCATGATTTGTTTTTCTAACTCCCATAATATCACTAGCGTTACATGGACAAAGTTTTTCTTAGTGTGCGGGCTATACTTATCAAGACAATTTTTTTTGTATTTCTCTTAAGGTGGGATTTTTTTCAATATGTTCTGATGTTCCTTTTTTATTATTCCAAGCTCACCTAATATGACTATAATTGATTTCGATTTCCCTTTTTTCTATTTCGATTTTTAGTTTTTTTTTACATTGATAGTTTTTCAAATTCCTTTGTTGATGTGTTACAATTCGTTGGGCAAGCTATATCAATTAGTAGACAAGTTCTTTTTCTTTTCGGCTTTTGACAATTATATCCGGCCTATTTGCTTCAATCTTTTTATCTGTAAAGATTGTGTAGTCCCATAGAATTGTAATATATTCTATTTCTGTAATCGAAGCTGGGTGATGTTCATACTTAACATATTTTCCAAAGTGTTTGCTTATTGTCCAGTGTAAGTATTGTCCCACTCTATCCTGACAATTTTTATATTTTTATCCAGCACATCCTAAGATTAGATGGTCTATGGTTTCCTGATATTTGTCATAGAACCTGTATTTTGGGATTCACACTGTTATGTATGGTATTCGCCTGAAAGTTTCTAGTGAAAAGACTCTGGTCTTGTATTGTGTTCCGCATTTAATCCAGATGATCGTAATCATCGATGAGTGTTAACTTTATCAACATTGGCTTTATTAGCACGTTCTGGATATTGGCCATGCAGAGAGTTGTCTTGCCAGCAGTGTTTCATTTGTTCAAGATCTTTATTCTTGGCTTTATTTTTTATAATTTTTGTTGCAATAGCTGGTTTGGGTTTTCTACAGAATATACTAAATGTAAATTTCGTTTGTATTTGCAACCTTCTTTCATGATTGAATTTTGTTTTTGTTTTCGTGTTGTTTGACTAATTGTATCACCCATTCCTTTGTTGTTTCTATGTATGTTAGTAAGTCAATAGTTGTTGTCTTGTATGACAATTGTAGTTGGATAAGACCTCTTCCACCTTCTTTAAGAGGTATGTATAGACGATCTGCATCAGCTTTTGAATGTTGCACATCATACTTAGAAAAAAGCTTTCTTGCCTTAGTATCCATTCATCTGATATAATTTACAGTCCAGTTCAGGATGTTAAACCTATATTGAACCACTGGGAAGGAAATGCTATTAATGGCCATAATTCCGTTCTGAGAATTCAGTTCAGTTCTTAATCAATCGCGCCCTTCTATAGTACTCTTTTCGCATTATGACTCATATTTTTATGGTGAATTCCTTCACTCTCATTAACAACGAGGCACTAAAATCTTCTTCTTGCTCTAAATCTTTGATTGTTATCCCAGGGTTTAAGCTAAGATAGGGGGTTTGTTGTAGTGATCCGTGTAAAATTGTAATTTTAGCACATTTATCCAAATCGAATTCCATTCCAATGTTATCACTGAAACATTTTACTGGATACCTTCCAGCTGACTGTCATTCCATGCATACAACTTTAAATTATCCATGTCAAATAAATGGCCTATTTTTATGTGAGTTGTCTTATAGCCATATTCCCTCTTGCTATGTTCGCTGGTTAATTCTATTAGAGATATACAAAATAGTCATGGGGCAAAGAATCAGCTTAAAATATTCACCAGGGAGACTCCACTTATATGAAGGAGTTGAAGTGCTGTTTTCCATATCAGCATACTTTGATGAAATTGATGACGATGGGTGATACCTTGTATATATTTAAAGACGTTAAGATCCAGGAATGGGTGTACACAATCGAATGCCTTCAGGTAATCTATCCAGGCAATACTGAGATTTTTCTTTGTACTGAAGCAATTTTCGAAGATCATTCTATTAATAAGTAATTGGATTTTACATCCATCAGAGCCACGTTTCCACCCATTTTTAAGAGTCGGTAGGAATATATCTGTTTTGTCAGAATAGATGTCAACAGATTGGAAGTATTGGTAAGACATGTATTTGGTCTGTAGTCTTTAGAACATTTCTGACACTATTCTTGGGTAGGAGGACGGTAATTCCTTTGACTATCCATACCGGAATTTTGTAGGATCATTGACCATTTCTTGAAGTTCTTTGAATAGTTTTTGTGTACTGTATTTAGACAATGGAGTCCAAATTCAAGAATTCTATCTATTCCTGAAGATTTCTAGCTGTGTGCTTTTTTCAGTGCACATTCAACATCCTCTTCTGTGATTTCCTCCCACGTTTGTTCTGGTTTATTTTTCATCCGTTCTGCCTTTTGTGTAATCAAATCTGTTTCTTTGTTATGTTCTTTAGGACAAGCCCATATTTTTCCCAGAACTGTATAACCTTTTTCATTGTTGTGGGTAGGGAGGATGATCACTTCATTTTTTTTTTTTTGCCTATTTCGTTGTAAAATTTCTTCGCATCGGTTTGAAAGATATTGTTCTGTCTAGAATCTTGATCTTTTTACATAGTGTGTGATTCTTTGAGCCTTCAGTTGTACTGTTTGCTTTATTTTTCTTTAGCTGATAGGACTTCCTTTTCATTCCCAATTCTGTATTTTCTTTTAACTTTTCAGCTTATTATAGTCCTTATATTTGTTCTTCATGCCAGTTCATCGAAAACTAATAATTCACTTCTAAGTTGTTCAATTTATTTCTCTATTGTTCTTTTTCAAGATGGATCTTTATTGTCTGTGAAACTGCCTTTTTTAACTTTCATGTTTAATTTTTTAGTTGTTGATGCATATATTGCTTTGTTGAGAAATATATGTGTGTATACTTCATCCAGAAATAATATGAGTGCCACATTGTAGAGTTTTAGAGTTCTGAGGTTCTGCTTTGTTGGTTGTAATTTTTCGTGTTGTTCTCGTTTCCCTATGTCAGTATTTTGTGTCTGACTTATATGCCTCATAATTTCTTCCTTGGCTTCTTGTATACTATTCTTGTTTTCTGTAAAATAATTCGGTGCAATGTGTTTTGGACTCGTTTTAATGTAGGCTTGTGAGCGACTAAGATCACGCCTTTCTAACTCTTCTAAACTTTCAGCATTGTCTTCACAGTGATTAATGTCTATCTCAGTTTCTTCATTAGGATCTGTGGTTTGTGTGATTTTCGTACTTTTTATTCCATTTCATGTTCTGCTGATTCGTTTATTCTGGTTGCAGTTCTTTTTATTTTTTTAATTTCAGCATCTATCAATTTCTCATTATGTACCTTCTTACATTGGTGAGTTTATTTTCGTCAATGTACTCTCTAATTGCTTGTCAACCTTTTCTCGTCAAATGTCATAGTTTTTCTGAAGTTTGTGCAACGCTTTATAACGAGTTTGTATTCCTCAGGAGACCAATTTACCTTTTCTTTCTTTAAATGCATGTTTGCGGATCTAGTTGGAGAATTTGTATGGCTAGTTGGAGAATTTGTAGGGATTATCCTGGTTGTGGGGACCTGAAGTTTATGTAGAAGTTTGTTCCTATGGCAGATTTTCAACATCAGGTAGGTTCCTTCCTGAGTGACGGTGTCCCTATTTGTCCACTGGAAATGCAATACTAGAGTTTTTGGTTTGACTTTTTTCTGATATTGTTCCCACGAGTGACGCACGGATCCAAAAGTCCACCCACCGTCGACCGGCACTTTGCGTAACAGTCTTTTACAGACAGGGTTCCGAAGTCTGTAAGGGATCGTTCGCGACCTCGTAACGCAGCAGCCATTCACGGAAAGATTAACAGCTGGAGTTGCGGGCTGTTGTTCGGAGTTTTCCTTCTCGTTTAAAAAAAAAAACAAATTGGCCATACTAAGTTTTAACTTAGTATAAGTCGCAATGACCACTCCCAGATGAATGGGCAGATGGACATACATTGGCGGTTATCATGAGAGTGAAAAAGGAAAAATAAGAAATCGGTTGATTACGAATTCTTATCTTTTTTTCGATCCTTACCCTTGTGCATACACGTGCACCTATACACACACTGATATATATATACATATATATATATATATATATATATATATATATATATATATATACGCGTCAACATACACTATGTTTAGATAAAAAGCGCAATTCAGTTACGGAAACTTCCGCTGGAAGTGTGGACATTTTTTTCTTAAATAAAAAATAAGGATATAAAAAAAATTAAATTAAATTGAAATGAAAAAAATTAAGTTGAAATGAAGTCAAACAGACTTTAAATACAAATAAATAATAAAAAGCTTACATATTGAAAACCGAACACCCAGTGGCATTGCCCAGAGGCTAAAATGTTCACCTTGTAAGAATGATAATAATCAAACTTTATAGAGTAGACACACTCGTGCCGACACTACGAGTTAACGGAAGGGTCACTGAAGAATTCGATAAAAAAAAGGAAAAATATAATAGATTTTGCACTTGGGGTCATTTTTCACCCTCATCACAATACATAAGGTTCTCACTTATTATTATTATTATTACTATTATTATTATTGTTGTTGTTGTGGATTCCGGGATGAATCCGATATCAATGAATAACAAACGCCAGGAATGGATAAGGAAAATAACTGTATTAACGTAATAATACAAACTGGTAATACGGGTTAGTAGATCCACGAATGCGGGTTAGGAGCAATAATATATATATATACAGTCTTGGTATTGAAGTATCGCGGTATGACTCCTTACTGAGTCTACGTGCTCGCTAACTGTGACTCTTGTGCTTCCCTCCTCTATTACAGACTGTCCAGGTATATGGTAGTACTATATGTATACCTCGAGTAAGTCCATTTGTGTAAAAAGGGGAGACCCCTCAATAATTATATTATTATTATTATTATTATTAAAACCAAAAATTATTGAAATGAAAAAGAAAACAAAAGACATAGTATTTGACAATGTTCAACAATATTTCGACAGTATATCTGTCTTCTTCATGTTATATTTTTTTAAAGAATTTAAGTATAAAAATATATAAATTTACAAAAAACAATATGTCTCTGTACAAACGTTGCTTGTCTTGTAATTAAAAAATGGCTGCAGCAGTACATAATGTATAAATATAATTGAACATTGTCAAACACCTTTTTCTTTCCTTTATTCTCGCTCTTCTCTTGTAAACAGTCTCACTTCTTTCACTACTTATTAATTTATATAATCTTATTTTTTAGATTTTTTCAGCGCTGTTACAAATGTACCAAGTATTATATATACAACCGTTACATACATATTCCATAGTTTAATATCTCTCCGGGCTAGAACATAATATTGTTCCAATTTTTCACGTTCTTTTAGTTGCATCCTGTGGTCCGCTGGCACAGTTATATTCACCATCTGTCACATTCCTATTTCCTTGTTTACCACTTTCAGATCCTGTCGTTTTGCCTGCATCTCATAATACCGGGATATTGTTTGTGTTTTCTAAGACGTGCTCCGTACCGATACCGTTTGTTTACAGAACCGAACTGAAGTCGTTTACACAAATACCGCGGTTTGGCTGTCTCTAATGTGCTATGTCATTTCCTATATTTATATTTTAGAAAGCTTTTTGCATTCTTTTATTATTTGAGTTGCATATTTTCTCCACAGAAACATTTCGTTATTCGGCATTTTGCAAATTTTTACATTAATGTAGTTTGCTCTAATTTATTTACTGATCTTCAACGATCAAGTATTACGTTTCTCTTAAGTGTCCTCTGTGTAGCGATTTCTGTAAACACTTCTATCTGTTTCTTATATTTGTTCTTCCATCCATTTACTCAAGCAGATTATGTGTTATTTTCCTCTGTCCCTCTTGTCTTCAATCTGTCCTGTGAGTATCAAATTTTCCAAACATTCTTTTCTCATTATGTGCTCTAGAAATTTCAACTATCTCTTCCTGATGTTGAGTATGTTTCCTTTTGTTTTCTGTTTTATCTAAAACTTTGTCTTTGCTGACATGTTTGGCCCATGGTATCCTCATCATCCCTCTGTAGAACCACATTCCTATTGCTTCAAGTTTAATTTTTATCTGAGCAGTAACTACTGGAAAAAGAAAAAAGTACATAAAAGGACAAGTCAGGAGAAGACATTTACTGTATTGACAGAAAGAATAGAAACTAAATGATTTCAAGACCAAGAGAGTGGAACTGGGAAGAAAAGGTGTGGAGAACCCCAACAATATTTTGGATGCTAAGAGTATATGAACATGTTGATCATTGTGTGGATTAGTTCAGTTGTATGTCAAATTTGGATTATGATGGAGAGGGCTAATAGTTGTTTCAGATAATATTGTTTGAAAGAAGTAACCAAAAGAGAAGGTTTTCGTTTCCCATATCTTATCCTTGTTCATTTTCTTACTATTTCCTTGTTCATTTTCTTACTATTTCTGCGTTTCCTATGTTTTTATATGCTTTTTAACTGTTTCAAATATTGTTATGATATACATAACATTTTGGTTATATTTCATCGTCTTTGATAACTATTATGTGTTTTTGTACAAATATACAACTGTACGATTTTTTAGAAGTATCTTAACCCCACCGTTCCTAGTGAAGATCTTTATACATAGTCATTATTTCTTTGGCCCGTCAATTTACCTATTTTCCTCTTCTAGTCCAGCCCAAGAAATGTCTCATCGACTCCGTTAATAAATCACTCGCAACCTTTTATTGAATTGTACAAATGAATGAATGAATGTCTGAAGCACACACATTTCTAATCTACAGGTAAGGTAATTAAGTAATCCATTTCAATGCTAGGTCTGTATTTGTTTATGAATTCCTTATTACAATTCATATAAGAATACAACAACAAAATTGCGACAAAGACCAGTGAAAGCCGACTGAAACTTGTTGGACATTGCATAAGCCATTCAAATAGGAAGCATCAAAACCTGTACTGTGGCAACCTGCGAACCGTGGAAAAAAGGCTGTAAAATGACCCTGGACATTTGTTGTTGAACTTGGAACTGCTATACGAGATCGAATAGTGGAGAGAAACTGTCAACTCGGTTCAGATTTGCGTCCTGCCTAATTATATAAAAATAAGATGCCGTGTTTTTGTCTGAATCTTTTCCGGCACTCGTTTTGTTCCCTAATCAGGGATATATTTCCTGCGCTATTTATTCTGATTGTTTCTAGTTAAAATGATTCATATTATTATTATTATTATTATTATTATTATTATTATTATTAATAATAATAATAATAATAATAATAATAATAATAATTGTCACAACTTGGTAAGGGGATCCGTAATAATACCGACAACTCAGTTTATTCTGGTTGCTTCTCTGCCGGCAGAAGTGATAATCATGCTTTTTATTCACACATAACAATATGGTCGATACGGTACTTCCGTGTCCGAATAATGGCTGAAATGGTTTTCTTAGTTCTCGGTTACAACAACAGCAATAATAATAATAATTATTATTATTATTATTATTATTATTATTATTATTATTATTATTATTATTATTATTATATAAATTAAACAACAATAGCTATGGTTACATTCTAAACAAAAAAATATTCAATCACCTACTCTACATGGATGATCTCAATCTCTTTGTGTGAGACTACCCACCTCCGCAACTCGTTGCACAAAGATATAGACCCCACGTCGTAGAATTTCTGTGCGGCGGATCGAGCGAGAGGCAGGCTCACAGGCAAAAGAAAAACACAACTACAAACTTGGGTAGGACGAAAAGAGGAGGGAGGGCGTGTGACCTTTTTGTGGATGATTAACTCTGGGCTGATTCTCGGCTGGCAAAAAAATATATATATCTTAGCTAACAATGTCCGGCTGCTAATGGGTCGCTCTTCGTTGTTACTTGCTCCGGCCTAAATCAACCTTCCTCGAACCTAAACTAAGTCTAACTGCCGTGACCCAAAGCGCTCCCGTATATATGCAGAATCCTCTTTCATCATTTCCGGACAAGGGACACCCACGAATAAACCCATAACTTTTTCATGACCATTTCTCCCTTTGAAGAAAGTGGACATAAAAATATTTCTTAGCCTAGCTGACTCCGATTCAGGGACATTAAATTCAGACCCTTTTGACCAGCCGGTCTTTTCACTATCTTCGTATTTTGACAAGTACTTAACACTCATCTACCCTTTTGGCCATATGTCCAAAACATGTTTTTATCTAGATTCCTAATCTAGTTATTGAGTCTTGAAGTTTGATACCCAGGTCAAATCTAACTAATCTTCTCGCACATATGTGTGCGCGCGCACGCACACACAGATGTGGGGGTGTATATATACGCACACACAGATGTGCGGGCGCACACACACACGCGTGCGCATATATCCAACTCATAGTGTCCCATTTGCCAAAGACGACAATAAGTTGAAGGGCCTACTCAATATTGTAAAATGTTTCAGTGACGACATAGATATGGACTTCAACGGGAAGGAAAATGAAAGAAATTGGTATGAACACTACACAGACCTGGTTACGGATGTAGGACCTGTTACAATTTTATGGGACTACACAATACACACAGACAGAACAATCAAATTTAACCGCCCAGACATTGTTTTTAGAGATCGCAAACAAAACAAAGTGCCTCCTTATTGATATGGCAGTACCTCAAAAAAGCTCTTAAAATACAAGGACCTTGAAATCGAAATCTCAAAAATGTGGCACATGGGAACATCAACAATCCCTGTTGTAGTTGGAGCCCTCGAATTGGTTGAAAAAGATTCCAGTCGACTTAGTGAGGGGATTCCTGAAAACCCATGCCTTAAAAAATATCTATGTATGTGTTGTGTTTTTTTTCTTTCAGTTGGTCAGTGGAAAATGTCATCATGCCATTTCTAACCTTATGTCTCTGGGCGGGACCTGGAAAGAAATGTATACACACCAAAAATCAAAGGAAATAAAAATAATAATAAAATTGAGAGAGCAGCATGTCAGCAAAGTGACACTGGATTACAAATATATCCATCATGACACTAAGTCTGATAAGAGTATACGAAGTACATACTTCACGGCAAAATGCACGCAATATGGTGTCAGGTTATTTTTATAAAAGCCGCACATAATCTTGTTAGAAATGCTTTCAGGGCAATTAACCCAGGCCTTTCAGACGCCCTCCAATTCAGGATATTCCCAAGCATCTAGATGTGACTCCCAAGTCACCTTCGCTGGCTAATCCTTAAAACAATCTTCTTTGAACATGGCCATTATGTTACACTCCTACTCCCGCTCGTGAATCGAGATGCATATTGCTCCTCCACCGCCCAGGGGACATGTCAACAGCAAGCCACTTCAAATCTCTAGCAAATTTCTCGAAGATCCACTCAAAACCGGCTTTTGCATATTCTCAATTCTTCCGGAGATTTTAATGTAATCAAATGTTGATTTCCTTTCTTTGGACAATTTTCTAGGTGCAACTAAATGCCATGTTCTATAGTTATTTGCCCATGGTACTTTTTCCGTTTATTTGTTTTCCTTCGTCTTCATGCTGTTCAGTCTGGCTGAGCCCACTTTATTTTCTGTAGGGCTTTTTGTTTGAATGGTCTGGTCGGCTTGGATCTCCAAGTCATCATATTTTTAGGACGGCTGCTAGTTATTATTCCAGCATCGCCCGCAAAATAATCCACTCCTGTCACTGATTATGGACTTTTCCTCGAAACCAAACATAGCAAAATTATTTTATTTCGAGTTGAACATTACTCAATGAAAACTGATATAAAATGACTGAAATAGAAGCTTGAGCTTAGAACTACACAGACCAATTCCGACATTTGTTTTTATTTATACTGGAGGTTTTCTAAACACAATTGACGTGGTCTCCGTGTCCATTTAATGTCATATACCGTTTTAAAAATAACTGGTAATTGAAAATGTATCAAAACATAGGAAGAAAGCACAAAAATAAATTTAGATGGAAATATCACCGAGATAAAATTATCAGATGGATTTGATAAGAAAATGATAGCTTTCCATTTGATAATGGCATTTTCCAGAATTCTTCAAGAATAGATTTTAAAAGTAATACTTTGACAATAGATACAAAATGAAAAGAATCTATTAAAACCCCGGCTTATCTAAAATTATTGCATATTTGAATGAGCTCTAGTGTGATTTCTATATAAATGTTAATGTAGGCGTTTTTAATTTTATTTGCGTCTTTTAAGGATAATTTTAATTTGTATATGTAAAGTTTTCAGTGACTATCTGAGAATGTTTATAAGTATGAGAATAAATACAATTCCATACATGACATAGACTTATATGTTAAAATATACACAAATGTGTGCATATATATGTGTGTGTATGTGTGTGGGTGTGTGTGCGTGTGTGTGTCTTTCATTGAATAATATAGTCATATTATGTTTGTTTATTTTTATAATGATCCTTTCCAGTTCTCTAATTAGTTTCTTGATGTTAAGATGAAATTTATCAAGAAAATCCCGTAGTTTTTTCCTACCCAGGTACTTTCCATCTCCTCGAAAATCATCCTCAATCAGATATTAAAATTGGGAATTATTATGACTTTAAAAATGAACATTTTAAAAGAGTATATATTCACATTCCCTCTGTCTTTTTTTTTTCAAATATTTTCATAACAACTACTTTGACAAGTTTTTCCCTGCTGTCCCGACTACATGAATTTAAGCGAGCTACTAGATTGGCATCTAGATCCCACCAGTCTACTCATGAAATAATTAAATGCAACCACCACTTCTACTCAAACAGTGTACTTTCTCGCACTTCCCGCCTGTGGGAATCCCTTTCCATTAATTTCTTCCCTGATAGCTACAATATTCAAAAATTTAAGTGTAACGTCAATCACCATCCTCTATCGTTTTGTAACCCGTTCATCTTTGTCCTTACCTCAATCCTCTCTGTACTCATTCTTTTCTCTCCCTTTCATTCCCTGTAACCTTCTGCGTATTAGTGGCATTTGAGTTAAATGATTATATATATATATATATATATATATATATATATATATATATATATATATATATATATATATATATATATATATTCAAGCAAAGTGTAAGAAAGATCAAGGACAAGGTGGTGAATCGAAAAATATAACCAAATAGAAACAAAAAAAGTGCTGACAAGTTATCGTTCATTGCTCTCCGAACCGCAATTGAGGTCAATTCATATAAATATGTTCACAACGACAAAAAAGAAGCATAGGAAAATATTACCAAAAATCAACAATATAAATCAGAGATACATTAGATTTAGACTCAACGACTATACCGCTTGCTGGGAAGTTGCTTAGATTTAACATATAGCTTCTCAAATTGTAATCTGAAAAATCTCTGCTGACTGCTGTAAAATATGTTATAAAGACGATGCACAGTTCGGATTATTTATTAGGCATTAACAAGCTGATGCAAATTTTCATTTTGCTCTTTATGAATCTTAGATGGTATGTGCCGGCATCAATTATCGCCTCTAAAAATACTTTAGTATCACTCATACGTATGTCATATATTCAAATAAATCATAAATTCTCAAAAATATATGCATGCATTAATTCCATCGCGTCCTACAGATAATGTTTATTGGATACATCAAAAACAATTTGGTTTCAGCTAAAACAATCAATGTCCGTGTCAAATTAAGACATCATTTTAGAATATATCAATTTATGCCTGTCATGACCAGATTCAAAGCTCGTGCTATCCAAGTTATCTGAAAGAATTATCTAAAAACCAATCAAATGTGACGTATGTGCATAGCGCTGTATTGCTTCCAATATCCTGTTCTTCGGTTAGGTATAATGATAACATTTTTCGCCTAGAAAATTGGTTAGAAATTTTACTGAGTCGATGAGAGATTTAGTTTACAAATAATTAGAATAACTACATAAAAATATAGTCAGTTTAACGAAAAAATTATGATTCTGTTAGAGTTATATATAAACAATAACATCTTTCTTTCTCACTCTCTCTTTTTCTCTTCACACTCATATGTTATATCACATATCGTTTTTCCATATATATGCATATATATGTGTGTCTGTGTATATGTGTGTATCCGTACGTTTTGGTTGAATACAAAAGACTGTTCTTCGTTTAAAATTTTTATTGAACTATAGTTTGAACATCAGTTGCCCAATGTCTTCTGAGCGCTTTCGACTATCATAGGACACTATCAAAGAATATTTGTCGATTAGTAAAGTTGTGTCTATAAGCATGAACCCCGTTTCTATCGTGGTTTCTTTTGTCTGGACATTTTGTTTTTACTTTTTCATAAAATATATACATATAATATGTTTTCTCATAAATTGAGTGAAATTTTATTAATACTGGATTGTTGATTTCTGGTAAAATGAAAAGACATCACAAGCTGAGGCGTGAAGGGGTGATACATGAAAAAATAACTAATGAAAACAGACAGAGAATGAGAAAAATAGAGAAAATGAAAATATTGCCAAAGATAAGGAATTAAATCACTTTTCATGAAATCATGGACAATTTATTTGGTATGAGCAAGTATTTTTACAATGTTTGAGATATAATTACAGATCCCCAATCTGAAAAAAACGGTATAATAATATTACGAGACTTAAATTCCAATGTTTATCGTACTTTCATTTCAATCTTATACTGTACATATCTACTAAGAATAGTTTTTACACTCACAACACCAGATAAATAATACATTCATTGAGAATGAATCTAACTAAACTTGTAATGGCTTGACAGATTAGCTTCCTAAACAAGTGGTCCCCCTCAGTATTAAATGAAGTCATATTATATTTTATGCCTATTGCAAGATAGATAATTTTTTGTTTACACACACACACACATACATACATACATACATACATACATACATACATACATATACATTGATAGATAGATAGATAGATAGATAGATAGATAGATAGATAGATAGATAGATAGATAGATAGATAGATAGATAGATTTGTACGCTCTTCCTTTAATGAGAGCAGGTATTAAAAATGATCGATATGACCCTCTTCACACAATCTGAACAAATGACAAGATATAATTTTGTAAACATTTCTTGGTCGGGCTGAGAGGCTTTCAGTACCCTTTCGTAGCAGTAGAGTCATAACATAAAAATACTCGTGCAAAATATAAATATAATTTCTTCGTTAGACTTTAACTAATGTTGCCATGAAATATTTAAGACCAAAGCTCTTACATGATACAGCACATCTATTTCAGATTTTATTTATATCAATGATATCCTATGGAGTCATGTGAATTGTTAGAAATTCCTACCTTAAAAATGTTCAGTTAAGAAAGAACACAAAATATAGAGAAGATGTGGTAAAGTAGTTCGTTGTATTTCTTAAACATTCCAGAGAAATTGTTTAAACGTTGATTTCCGTCAGCCAGGTGCCGATTTCTACTTTTACTTAAAACCGACTGAGTGGCTGCATCTGAAAATGGAAGAGGCACTTTGATGTAAACCAGGAATAAACATTATGAATTTCCGCAGTAGCATAAACGACAATGACGACGAAGAAAAGAGAGAATAGAGAAGTGGTTTACATTCACTCAATTTTCATCCTGCAGTCGATAATTATTGAATTTTCTCTTTTTTAACAATTTCATCCCAAGTAAGGCGATAATGCCACTAAGACACCAAGGTTTACTGGGAGTGAAAGAGAATGCGAAGATTTTAGTGAAGAGAAAGAACAATAAAATAACAGGATTTAGGAAGGTAGACGTTGCATTTAATTTGTAAGATTGTAGGTGGCAGAAAAGCAAGGAGACAGAAGAGGGTTCCACAAACGAGAAGTGCGAAAAAACACATTAGAACAGAACTTACGGGTACATGTAGCTCTTTCAACAGTAAAACGATGAGATCTAGTTTCCAATCTAGTAGTACGCTTAAATAAATACATGCGATTGTGATACTAAGGGGGTACTTCAAGTTAAGGTTTAAACTAATATCCATTTTCCTTTCAAAATGTGGGCGCTCATGACTCTCTGCAACTTCCTATCCTTTGTAGTTCTAAGCAGTGTTAATCCCCTTACTATTCCTCACAGAATCAATACCTTAATCCATTTGCCAAAGCTTGTTATGTAGGTTACCCTCTGTTTCCCTCTACCCACCTTCAATATGCCCTGTGAATGTTAGATTCTCCAAGTCGTCTTTCCTCATTAGGTGTCCCAAAAACATCAAATGTATCTTTCTGATACAAGTACAAGTGTACTTTGTGTTACAGTTTTTATTTAAAACCTCCTAGTTGCTCATATTATGTCCATAATATTCTCAAGATCCTTCTGTAGAACCGCATCTCCGCTAGCTGATATCCTCTTTTTATCTATGTAGAAATTATCAAGTATTCACTGTCATATAAGAGGGTTGATATTACATTGCACTTCGGGGCTCTTTTTCTGTTTCTTGTTTAGCTTTCAGAAGGTCAATTTCACTGTCCCAATGCGCTTTCAGAAGTGTTTCTTCTCTTGTGCATTTTCTAAAATAGACATTTGTGTCAGTGAAATTTTCATTTTAATTGCATTAATCAAATTCTATGGCAAGAAATTGTTATACTACACTTTTCAATTAGAATTTACTTTGTCCCCAAATGTCGACGAGTACGAATCGAATTTAGTAGCGGAATTCAAAGTTTGTTATCAATGTCAAGTATTGTTAAACAGTTCAAATTTAAAAGGAGAGATAATGAATATTTATTTACTCATGACTGAACAGCAAATTTTTAATAAAATTCCGTGTTCTCTATATCAATTTATTTAATGGTTAAATTAATTACTGTATCAGTAACAGCCAGCTTGTTGTTGGAACAAGGGCAATATTTTTCCTTCTCATTTAGCACGAAATATCGATCAGAAATATGAAAAGATTTAGTTCTCTGGTCATAGCGTGTGTTAATTTAATATTAAAAAACTTTTCACTGTTTCTGTTTCTACTTCTTTCATTCTCACTCTCTCTCTCTCTCTCTCTCTCTCTCTCTCTCTCTCTCTCTCTCTTTATTTGCTTCTGTGCCTCTCCTCTTCCTTTAATTCTTTCCCACTCTTTCATTTTTTTCTTTAAAACCTCTTCCTGTTCTAATAAATATTATCTTTTTTAATAAGGCGTGCTTTCTCGTATTCTGCATGTCTAAATTCATTGCACAGAAAAGATTACAATTGGATTCGCATTGTTAGATTTTTAAGAATTAGCTCTGAATCTCTTTGCTTCAATAATTATTAGCAGTTAAAAATATTCTTCCTCTTTTCATTAAAATTAACGCAACACAGTCTTCGTCCGTCCCATTTCAATTGGGGTAACACAATTTTACTCCCGCCTCACAGATTAAAATAAATCTAGTAGATATCAATGGTATCTAAATGGCATGAAAGCCTTTTCCCAGCGAAATCCTTCTAATACGGAAGAAAGTAGAATTTATGTAATAACAAAAAAAAATTGCCCACAACCCTTTCGCCACAGATCTCTTTTCATTATTATCAGTGAATAGCTATGAGTTCTTGGAAAGGATAGTGGAGTGATTTTTGAATTCAGATTTTTTTCATTCTCTTAGACTGGCTGCTACCCAATACTAGACGGATCAACCTACTTTACTCGATGCGGGGAGAGGAAAGACGCATATTCAAACCTTTTCCAAGATAATTTTTGCAAAAGTGAATGCAACAGACGAGCCGGAATTTGAACTCGGTTCGCTGACTCCACTTTCTGCGTTGATACCCGTTACACTACCCGCAAAGTTTTAATACGCAGATTAAATAATATTCACTTAATATGGTTTTTTAAAATCGCAAAATTAAGAGATCCACTAACTGCATTTATATATTGTATAAGGGGATTTATAATAGTCAACTAAGTTCTAATATTGTCATTATTATTAAATTCATATTTTGTCTGTCTATGTAGAAAGCAGAGCCTCAGTCTGAGAATAAATATATATACATTTAACATGACAAAAGTCTAGAAATCAAATTAATTTTATCACTACAACACGGAAAATATTCGTGTGGGCCTGTTTTTGACGACCCTGGCGATTAAAACATATTTGCTTGATCATAAATTAATGTAAATAAAGTTTCATTTCTGTTTATCCCGAAGTAAAAACAGAACATAAACATAAACTTCAAATTCGTAGAAATATTTTCATAAAAAGAAACAAAACCTCGTTCTGTGATGAATTATTCCCAATAGGAAAATATTTTATTTTGTCTTCAAATGCTTACGTGAAATGTAGCCTAAAAATATTGTGTTGTGTTATTAGAAAATGTAAAAAAAAAAAAAAACTAAATAAAATTCTTATTCTGTCTTACGACTAACGAGAATGCGCCTAAAAATATGGTTTCCACTTTGATTGTTCCCTTGCGGACAAAATATAAAACCTGATTCAAAGAATTCTACAAAAGACAATAGGAAGATAAATTACATTTCATTTTATTTTTCTATTTAAATTATCAGCAAAAGATCCTACACTTCTTTCCACTGGCAAATATATCTTCCTTTGTTCTGTATACAAGCTTAATTAATAGTATTAATTTGAAATGCGTCACTGTTAATTGCTAACTGAAATTTAAAATATTCGTACTCCAAATACAATTCCTAGATTTATGAAAAACAAGGATTAATCATGACACGCAAAAGTTTCATTCCAGTTTTTCTTTATTTACATATTTATCTTATTACATAAGTAAAATAAAGCAAATATGATAGATCAAATGGCTACTCGCTAATTTTTGTATTATTTTCAGCTTAAGTTTAATTACTCAAATGAAAATGCATAAATAAATACATACCGACACATATGGAGGGTGGTCCTCAGGTGTTCAGCGACTCTACAACCATACTTAGTCATGCTACTTATAATGCCAATGATTATAATCTGAAATACACATGGTATATTCATAATATAAATACATCTGACAGTTTTGCCATTATCGATTGATAATATCAATTTTACTCTAAAACACTGACATGGATAATAAAATCGAGCATATATACTTGCATATAAATTGCATAAAAGCATTCAATAAACTACGACAGTAATAACTTATAATCTCTATTGTGGACAAACAACCTCTATTAGAATAGACAACGAATTAAGTTTGTACACCAAAACGTAAAGAGGAGAATGGCAAGGATGCGTTTTCTCGCTGGATTTATTTAACTTGTACTGTGAAATTATTCTAAAAGAATTAGCGTATTTATCAGGGTGTATTGTTGATTGCTTTGGTTTAGTTTATTTTGTTTTACGGCATATCAACCTCAGTGGATTATTTAATGCCAACAAGATTTTTAGGATAGGTTCGGATGAAGTTTGTTGTTCATGTTTCATTGACGTATTTTTGTAAAGAGGGTTATTATCAAATGTATTGCTGCTAATATTTTTTTAAATGTATTGCTGGTATTTTTACTATAAAAATCTATTTTTATACTTTCATAGTGTTTTGATTCTAAGTTTGGGGGTTAGATATCACCCTTGTTCAGGGTGGACCTGAAAACAACAACGATTATGAGGTCTTATTGCTGATGGGTGTAACCATAACTGTATACGTTATAGCAAATGGCAGTGTTTTGAAAGCAGCTTCAAAAAGAAAACCGAATAAAATATTAGATATGTTAATCGAGAATATTAAGAAGAAAGACCTGAAGATTCATTGTAAGAAGGAATTCAAGATGGTCAGCAGAAAGAACAGGTTGTTATATATTGATGACAAGTTAAAAATGTAAGGATATTCAACCCTCTGAGCAGACGACGGAAAGTGCGGCAGATGAACTCAAAGTTGCATACGAATAGCGAAAGATATTTTTCAAAAGCTGTGTAATATACAATAATATATTATCAAAAGATATATAATATATTATCCGCGGGAGCGAATTAAAACAGTGCTGAACTGTTATGCGATGTCTCCGCTCCAGATTTGGACAATTTCTTCAAAAATAAAGAAAATCCTATAGGCAATGTTGATGTATTTTTCAAGAGAAAGGGAAATACAAAGAAACCATTTATACCAACAAAAAAGAAATGAAAATTTTGTCGAAAGAAAGGTGGTAGAAAACTGCCGCAGATGGCGTTGTTGGTAAGTTCGAATAGATGGATAGAAGAACAAATACCTCAACTTGAAATGAAAAAATACGGTTCAGAAAAACAGCAACCTGTAGAGTGGTTTGATCAACCACTTCCTGAATCGATCCGATGCAGATAGAATAGATTCTTATACAAACTATTTCTGTATCGCTTATAGATCCCATGGATGAAAACTCACATCCAGTATGATAAAGATATAAAAAGCTCGAAAGTCCTTTGAATTCCGACCTAGGAACAAGAAACTAATGTCTTGACCAGATGAATCCAGACAACCATTTAGTCTAAGAACAAAAGGTCATCTTCAAGTGCGTTTTAAAATAGACATATTGCAAAACAAAGAAGTCGGTGCAGAAGGTCAATCCTCATAACATTTAAACGCTTTCGGATGTCATAGGTCAAGTAGAGAAAACTTTAATTCAGAATTGTTTGTTAGATGTTTGAGTCTCAGATTTGCGACGTTGAAAATAGAAAATTCTGATCAGAAATATAAAATGTTAAGATGTATCCTTTTGATTCATATTTAGAAGATCTTATAAAGATAATGTCAGGCAACAGGTTTTTGCATATTAAAAATATTACACATTCAGAATTAAGCACTTCACATTGTAACGCACAGACGCATACACGAAATATATAATATGTATGTAAACCTATGTTTCTGTGTGCGCGAGTGTTTTTCCATCTATATGTGCGTCTATATATATAAATAAAGTTCAGTGTACGTGTATCCGTCCGTCCGTTTGTCGATCTCGGCGAATCATAAATAACCTGAAATAACAAATAGTAACTACTGTAGTTACATCCGAATTAAAATTAAATAAATAACTCATTTAAAGTTAAATTTAAATATTGGACAGAGTGAAAGGTTTTAAAAAAAACAATTCTTTATTAAAGGTTTAATTTTAGTTTGGCTTTACGTCGCAATTACAATTGATATCGTCTAATTGAACCGTAATTAAAACTTAAGCGGGGCACGGTACGTTGCTCATAAGATTTGTTTTCTTTTTCTAGCACGCTTACTGTGACGTATTTGAAATATTACATAGTAAGGTCCCCTTAATGTCTTTTAACAGTGGCTTTATTTGAAGGGATCATAATTTAAAAGAAAATAAATATTGCGCGCGAAATAAATGTAAAAAAAACTACGGAGATCGGTTGCGTATACGAAGAAAGATTATGCTGAAATAAGGTGTCGAATAAATATAAAATAATTTTATTATTTCTAAATTCTTATAATTTTTACGTACATAGGATGCTGAAGGTAAAAAACCGAAGGCCCAAAATCCCCCAGCAGGAGTTAGCCTAACGTCCGCCATAAGAGCGGTTTCTAGGCTAGAAAATATAACTATGCATATGTTTTTTCATGCATGTGCTTGTTAACATTATTGAATATTGTTTTTTCTTTGTTTTTATTCATAAGATTTCCATTACTTTTAGCCTTTTTTACGTGTACATGATGCTATTATATTTGTGTTATCAACAAGTATGTTACCAATAGGGTAATATCATCTATGAACATGGACACAATATCTTGACCGTGTTTTGAAAATGAAACATTATATAAATACATACATAAAATAATCTATTTCTAGTTAACAGTTAATATATTTCAACCTCGCAAATGACTAAATGTATAGCCAAAAGCGCTCAGAAAAAAACAAAATTTGGAGTTTTTATATAAATCTATCAACTGAAAGATCACAAGAAAAATTATATAACACCTTGATCAAAACACCTATATATATATATATATATATATATATATATATATATATATATATATATATATATATATATATATATATAAGATAAATTGTATCTCATTCCTTCGTGTGCCCAAAGCTATTCTTTTCAAAAGTAATTAAAGACGTAAGTGTTTGAAGAATAATTTATTTTTAACTTAATTTCAACAGGGCATATAACTATTATTTAATTCCGTTTTAACCACACATACTGAAAATTTATTTTACAAGTCTCTGCTGATATAACAATGCTACACAAATTAATATCAGAACATGCCTCTCGTTTATGTATAGGGTACCAAGCTCAGTAGGATCAGCAATTGGTTCATCACGCTAAGACTCAAATTTCTCCTATGACATGCTACTATATAATCAACAGAATGTAAGTATTAACCCTAATACGGTGTCGTTTTTACGCCATATTAAAATTATATTAGTTGGCACAAAGCAACATATAATTTTATAATTATTTTCTACATATGAACCATCAAAATTTGATGTGGCTCTGAATTTTCTTGTTTATATTTCATAATTTCTAAATATTTTTATGCTAAATTTTACCCAATACAAGGCTCAAGAGACACTCGTCTAGAAGTTTATTGTCAAGATGGTAATGTTGATTAACTCCTGTAATAAGAATGGAAGTAAAGGTGATAGGGATTGAAAACTATAAGAAGCACAGACAACGAATGACGCTTGAAGAGGTTAAGATTGAAATGTTCATTGGAGTGGCAGGGCGTGTCTGAAATATAAAGATCTGAACTGCTGGAAGTAAAAAATGAAATGCATCTGGAAATTTGCTATGGAAAATACGACAGGATAGCAACAGGCTCCTAATGTTGCGTCTAAGGGAAGGCGGTCTCACAGACCACGAAAACGATTTTAAACTCTGTCACAACTGGAAAGTAAGGGTAGAGAAGCTCCAGTCAAAATATTGCAGTAATACGCCATGTTAATTCTAGCTTTACTCTTGTAAAGATATCTTAAGTAAGAATTAAATTAAGTTAAAACCATTCTATTTGTTTCATTGAAAGCAAATGGATTTTTATAGGTTGACATGTTGAAAATGCAGAAAGAAAGAAAGTAAATAAAGAAAGAAGGAAATGTTCTGAGTTACAATTTCCAATAAATTTTGTACCCAGAAAAGTCTAAAAAATATTTAATTATGAAACCCGTAGATTTTTATATTAAATATAAAAATATTGTAGTTATAATAAGTTATTTATATTCATCTAAATCTTCCATGTTCTGTCGTTGTAACGAATGTTCTTTTGTATTTTAAATTTCCGACTTCCATTATCTTTGCCCTTATTTTTACTTTTGTTTCAGATCATTATGAGAATCATATAAACAGAAAGAGAGAAATAGTGAAGAGATGAACTACCAGCATTCATGAATTCTCTGTCCCAAAAATAAAAGAAATCCCCAAAAGAAACCATCCATGAGTTTATGATATAAATATTGAGTGCTTCGCATACTCAATGCTATTCCAAATTTCAGTGTGGAGATTTTGATGTCCAAGATACAAACGTGTCTTATCCCCTGAAATATTGATCTTATTAATAACCACATCTTAACCGATCAAGAATATTTACTAAAAATTACTTAAACACTAGTAATAGCCAATAAATTTGTTGGGCTTATTATTCACGAGTATGCGGAATATGCCTGCCAAGCGTAGACCAAAATGGGAACTGATCGGAAACGATATCGATTGGAGGCCTCGAACTTGGCTTTCGGCGAAAGAGTGATTATTTTTCGGACGACTGGCCATTGTTGATAAAGCAAGTTTATTCAGCTGTAATCTGAAGACCAAACACCAGTTCATATAGTGGCTGAACTCGGTTTCTACTCGCCTAAAGAAATTCACAACCCAAAAGGCCGCAAGAAAGTTCATGGCCACATTTTTATAAGCTTCTCGCTACCCTGTCGCTATTAACATGGAAAGTTTTCAGGCGGACTACATTCCTTAGTTCCACCAGTTCTAACCTTTACGGCTAAGACCCGTCAGGTCTCGTACATTTTAGCAAACCACACTCTCGTTCCTTTTGTATTGCGTTGGTGAGATTTAAGTTCCATTGGAACAGCTTCTTCCCACGAACCGCTACGTTGTGGATATTTCCCCGATGACTACAATCTTAACCTATTCAAGTCCAGGGTTAACCGTTATCGTACCCACATATCTCCATAAACTCTACGTCTTACCACTTACTCTGAAACCCTCTGTAAGTGTAAGTGGCTATTTGGCCTTGTACAGGATGAACATTATTGTTAGAAAAAATGATTATTATCTCCAGAAAGGCGAGAGAAACTGAAACAATGCACCTTCTTACAGGGCCGTCAATGGCTGTTTTCAAGAATTTGAGGTTTGAGGGCTTACATCAACCAATCTAGCCACTTGTTCTTGTTCTATCTGATTGTTTCCTGTTCGTAAACATGAAAAGGAAGCTTAAAAGGGAGAAAGTTATGAATGACCTGAATGCACCAGCAGAGCACTATTTCAAAGACCCCATATTTTATTATATTTTGAAAGTGTTAAAGAATGTTTACAACCTATATGGCAACAAAAATCAATAGAATTTCGAGGTGAATTTATGGAATACCTTAGTAAATCAAGCATCTAAATATTTCAAAATCATAATTAATATTTATTCAAAACAAAATATAGTATTATGCCTTGTTGTATCTATTTTTGTGAGTTGATCATTATTAATCATTACAGTAACATAAATTTTGATCAAATGATTCTAAGACTGAATAATAGCATCATGATCTCGGATTTTTCATGATCTCGGATTTTTCATGATCTCGGATTTTTCATGATCTCGGATTTTTCATGATCTCGGATTTTTATATGAGCAAAATTAAAGTGTATAGCTTTAAGCACAACCTGAACATAAGATTTATTCATTGTTTTTTGGATACAATGTAAATGGATTTCAGATGAAAATCGTTGTTCACCACCATCTCGTAAGTAGTTTTGTATAAATTTGTCTCTCCTTAACCGACATTACCAAATGTTTAGATAACATCAGTTGCCGTTGCATTAGTTGGGTATGAAGAATTGTTATTCACCAATTGTTCTTAACTTATATTAATCTGCCAACACCGACAATGTGTGCATTCAAATAGCTGGTGCTACTTAAAACAGAATAGGATATAATAATGGTAAATGCCAGCTGGAATAATACTATTAGAAATTACTATTAGACGATTTGATAGATTCTTTTAGAATCAACGCTTCGAAGGTTATCAATATAGATAAATTGATTTATTGATTTACATATCATTAATCTTATTAAATAATGTGATATCAGGCAAAATAATGTAAACCAAGTTAAAAATATCTTTAAAAATGTTATGGAGATCGTTTCGTGGAAAATAATAACCTTACGCCTAAAATCAAAAGTGAAAACTGCATAAAAATAACGTCCATTTTAACATCTTGCCGATATCTCTTAAAAATATTCTTTGAGATTTCACCTCAGGATTGTGATCACCAATCTAGTGACAGTCAAAAACCAAGAAATCATCCATTGTTGACACCGAAAAGAGATTAACAAAAAATACTAAATTTTACCACCAAACTATTAACGCGATTCGAGGTGCATTATTATGCTAAACACTTACGTGAATACAAACACCACTGGTTGAAAAGTGTATCGGTTAAAACGTTCACCACCCAAAACTAAGATGTTGCACTATTTTTAACAGCAAAAGTGAAATCTGTAATTTCTGACTGACTTTCTGTAACGTGAAGTTATCATTATTTACATTCGAACTAATTTCTTCATCTTTATTGTTGTTATTACAGCGTTTCGGCCGTTATATCCCTCGGACCTTCATCAGATGCTTGTCGATTAAGGTAACTATTAGGCAATTTCGAACTGAACCCTTTATGCGAGAGAAATCATTTTTCCGCTGTCCATGTCGAGAGATATCTCGTCCATTTTTTATTAAATACAGTCCAGTTACTACTCGCCCAGTTTCCACGGTGTCTTAGTATTCCCTACCCAGCCCATGGACTGAACTCACAAAACCTACGACATCATTTTTACAAACGCTTTTAATCTGCTAATTTATTTTTCTGTGGAATAGCTGCAATCCTCAAAGATGAAGTCAGTTATGAAAGTATAACTAATGCAAATAATGAAATCTATATTGAAGTGTCTATCTAACCTCGCGTTTTGAGATAAATTGGTAGATTTTTATGCTTTTAATTATTTATTATGAAGAACCTCTTTTAGGTTACTTAATTTGCATAAACGAAAGAGTTCTACTGCGAAAATTTCACAAAAATATCAACTATATCATTTGCCCTAATATTTAAATATTAAATATATAAATTTTATATATAGGACCTTATGCAGCTAGAAAGTAAAAGAACTTAGTAGGTACTGATCTTTCCAACGCAGATCCATCAAACACTGAAATAGAAAAGACAGTAGAGTCTAAAACTGTGCCAATATTTGAAGCAAGCATGAATAACTTCTGATCGGTGAATCGTATGCTGAAAGACACTTATATCTTTGTTGGGGAAAGATTACATTTTTGTTTTTCTCTTACAAGTTAACGTATACATTCACTGGGAAATGATTTCATCAAAATGTTTACTGACCATATGAAGATATGAACTCCATTTTTTTCCTTCTATTAAAATAGGTATTTCACTTTTTGCATCGATGTATTGATTCATCGATTTGCACATGATTTTTCTTACTTTCTTCCCGTCATTCCACGTATTTTTCACAGTCTTCTTTATCAATATTTACACGTGGTTACCGCACATTTTACAAGAGTATAAACACAAGAGAAACCGGCTATGTTCGTGGCATTATTTTAATTCTGTTTACTTTGAAAATCAGCATTCTAAAATTAACTCTTTGAATCGAACCCGAATTGTTGCCGCTACTATAAACCGTAACATTGCTAAAATGTTTGAACAACACGTGAATATTTACGCTATAGAGATTTGCAAAATGTAAACTTACACATCGTGTCCCTCTGTTAGTTCAGATATTACGAAAAAGAATTATTTATGTGCAAGACGTTGACCTTTATCGTGTCTCCCGAGCTTATGTTTCCACTGCTATGTAATGTCAATACTTTTTTATGACAATCACTGTTGAGTTAACAGAAACATGGTTCTACAGAAGGATTTTGGGAATACCAAGAACTGACCGCGTGAGCAACTAGAAAGTTTTAAGGAAAATGGAAACAAAAAGATGTTTATAATTAGAGTCATAAAGAGACAGTTGATATTTCTAAGGCAAATAATGAAAAAAGAGGGCTTGGATTATTTGACACTCACGGGACATATTTATAGCAATAGGGACAGAGGGGATCGGAAAGTAGCTTGCCTTACAAACTCCGTATAAATGGATGAAAGAGCAAGGAATGGAAGGGACTTACTATGATCTACAAATGACAAGAAGCCGTGGAGAGCCATGATTGCCCACATTCTGAATGTTCACGGTACATAGAAAAAGCTAAATGGAAAGCGACAGTAACTGGAGAATATTTCTTCCGCTGCACTGAAAATTCTTTATAATTCAAATATTGGCGTTGAATATCTCGGACATTCTTTCATAAAATACAAAAAGATCTGCTCGCATCCTACTTTTGTGATCTTATTTATTCGGAAAACGAATGAAGAGTGGTAAAGTGTCTTCTTTTAAAACGCTATAACTAAGAACTCTTAGATGTCTAATACAAATAGCTAGTTTTAAAAAGAAATGAATACATCGAAAAACACTTCCACGTGAACAGGAGACAACTCTGCAATACACAATAGCATGGAAGACTTGCAATATGAAAATCTGAGATAAGATCGGCACTGGACAGGGACAATGAGTGTCTCTGGGTTGGAGTAATGGTTTGCGATCTAAACTCGTTGATGATTTACTACTGAGGAGTCGGTTCAATCATCATTGAATCCTCTGTACTTTTGACATTATACTAGACGAAAATTAATAAATTGCAGTGATTGTTGTCATTTTCTCTGAATAAGTAATTCTGCTGGAAGCGGATAAATGAACGTTAAAGTCTGGAATGCGTATTTAAATTTACTGTGATAATAGATTTCGCATGAATGTTATTTCCTCAACGAAAAATAAGTTCTTCTCAAGACTTACTATAAATTTTTCTGCAACATCTTGGAATTTGTCATTTTCAAGTAAATCATCGATTCTAATAGCCTTGTTTTATCCCTCTTTACTCATATATTCACTCTTTTGTATTGAATCAATGGCAATAATAATTACTACACTGTCCAATGGATGCTACTTACCACAGTAACTTGCTTACCTCAGAATGAGGTTCTTGGTAATGGAAATAAATTTACACTCGAAAATTTATTCAACATTCCGCTGTAGGATTATGTAATTATAATGCTAAGATAAGCTTCGAAAATAAAGTTTAAATTGGATTTGTAATTTTATTTTATTTTATTTTATTTTCTCAATAAATAATTTTTTTTTTCAAAGAATTATTTTCAGTAAATAATCATTCTTTACTAGCAGTAAAATACTATTAAAAATACTTCTACAAAATTTGGTGGGGGGGGTCAAATCAAAACAAGGACAACAGTCCATATAAACATATGTCCGCAAATCCTTTGTTTATGAGTTATTAAATTTAAAGTTTACGTTAGACGCTCTTTGATGTAAAATCCAAGATACAATACAAAAATACTTTTACAAACTATTTTGCAAATATTTGGGGATACAGGAGCTGCTCTCGAAGTACTCTCCATGCGGTTCTATTAACTTCAGTATGTGGAATTATTAAATACTAAATACTTCAAATACCTCAGTATATAGATCAGTTATATGACAAATTTAGTATAGGATATACAAAAATAGAATAGGCAGCACTAGATTGAAAATATCATAGATTGAGACTTTCATAGGACAGCCAAACCTGGCGCCAAACTCGTTCAGAAATATAAATGCGACTGCTTTTTTCAGATTAAAGGTTAAAAATGGTTTGGAGCTAATTAAACCTGTAGGTCTTACCGAGGATCATCCTTTTTCGGACCTTGTGACCTGGTTTTACAGAAACATATACAAAGAACTATACTAAATAGAGCCACTGCTGATACCTGGATCATCTCCGGCAGCCTCTAAACTGTTTTCTTCGTGGCCAGGCATACGAGCAGATCGCGGCCTTCCTCGATCCATAGTTTGTGCTACTAAGGATCCTATCTCAGCAACGCGACGATAAACAGCAGCAAAGATCGGATGACTCAGCTGCCTTCTGTTTGGAAACGCAATCTTATACAGACGTGCAGCCTTGCGTCTATTACGATTCGCGCTGCTGTGTGTAAAAATCATATCTCTCTGCTCACGATATGAATATCCTGTCATTGTTAAATGGAGCACTTCTCATTTAACTTACTACTACACACGTTAAACTTTGAAGACAGACTAGCCACAAATATGCACGAATAACAAATGTAACCTCGTCTACATTGCAACACACCGCCATCTACCGTAAACTTTCTTTAAACATAATTACTCACAAAATAAGGATCATTATGTAGTTTATTCAGTGTTCCCCTGTTTCTTTCGTCCTCAGTTTGTCCTGTGAGTGTTAAATTCTCCAGACCCTCTTCCTTCATTATGTGTCCCAGAAATTTCAACTGTTTCTTTCTCATACATTTCCTTGTTCTTCCTATTTCTTTTAAGAATTCCTTGTTAATTACATGTTTTATCAATGATATTCTTAGGCTTGGATAGAAATATATATTTTAGTTTGTGTCATTTCTTCATCTGTGATGAATTGTCCAGCATTCATTCACATATAGTAGATTACATAGCAGTCCAAAACTCTTTTCTATCGTTTCTAATGATATTTTTCTAACACTTAATATTTGCTTAGTTTCCGAAACGCAACTTTCAGTCTTCCTATAGGCCTTCGGATTTTCGTATTACATTTTCCGTCGTCATGTGCTACTTTAATATCCAGATGTTAAATTTGTGTAACTGTTTGATTTTGACGTGTCTCACACGTATGGGCTGTCACTTTTGCTAACAACTGGGTATTCGTCTTCTAACGGTTAATGGTTAACCTTTTCTTCTCGATATTCTTTACTACCTCATTTACAATTTCTCTCAGTTTTTTTTCTGAATCTGCCATCAACAGTGTGTCATCTGCTTATGTTATTAAGATTATATCTGCTGATAAGAAATCCTGGTAGGTCTTCTGATTCCCTAAGGATATCTGTGTCATCTGATTTTACCATTCTCCTCCATCCTCGTCATTTGTTTTATTTATGACACCCGACGATGTTATATATATATATATATATATATATATATATATATATATATATATATATATATATATATATATATATATATAGCGAAAGAGATAGTGACAGAGAGAGTGGATGATGTGAGAGAGAGACGAAGAGAGTGATGATGAATCATTACAAATTAATACCAATGTAATGCACATAGTTGCTCTAAAATCCTTTTTCCGCCATCAAGTTTGTAGTCTGTAAGCAACTAGATGTTCTCATATTCTCAGTCTGCATGTACGATAAAAATACATACAGACACAACTCAATCTATCTTTCCGGGGCATAGACTGAGGACTGTCAAAATGTCAACTAAACAAGCATCACGTGTTATCTTTAATTTAATAAAATTCATGTTCTCTCAAACGACAGAGACACATCTAATAACATATTTTAGATTTTATTAATCGACTTGCATTTAGCTCAACGAAGTCAAATTTGAATAAGGGCTAATATGGTTTTACCTACTATGTCCTCAATTGCAACACCGGTATGGTGTATATGCACTCTGTAATTGACAATATCTCCAAGTAATTTGTTTGCTTATTTGTCTTAAAGCGCGAAAGGTTAATGCAATATCTTCTTTTTTGCTGAATGGTTTAGTTATATGAGGTTAATCAATAAATCTGTAGCCTAACACTCAGTTTTCAGTTGAATTTTAATCTGAAATATTCGATCTTTAAGATTAATGAAGTGAGGTACCGGTTAACATGATAACACGATTTTATTCAACCTAATGTTTCGTCAGATACTCTCAGCCAGTCAGTGGTAGGCAAGTAGACCAGACGCCTCTCGCCTGTTTGCGGTGTTAGAGATTATCCACCCCCACCAACTGCCTGGAGTGGTTGTTTGAATATATCTATTCTCATTCTCAGGCCTGCAATATTGGATGCATGTGCTAGAGAACATACTTCTGCATTCAGTGGCTGAAACTGATCCCAGATCAATCCCTCACCTGGCTTCATTTGGTGATCTGTTGGGAACTTGAAGTCCAGCATATTCCGGCATAATACTACGTTACTATTCATCAATTATTAAGTGCATTGACAAGGCAGTCGATTATATTGGAAAATAAAAAAGCAGTCGACTATGTTGCAAAATCCGCATTTTGTAAATACTAAAGCTACGCACTTATTGATGTATTAAATGTAAAATAACTTTCAACTAAATCATTAAGCAATTATGCAATACCACTCCAGACTTTGAACCAAGTTGACACTTCTTAATTAGGTAGACTCTTCTAAATTAAGTTGACTCTACTAAATTATAGATAGGTATAGAATCTTTAAAGCAATTTCCTTATAGTTTTCAAACTTTTCATAATTGAGATCTTGAACAAAAGTCAGCATCCTCTAGAAAATGTTCCAAGAAACAGGAGTAAAGATAAACCTTTCCAAAACAGAAAATATGATCTGGAACTGGAATGAAAGCAGTGATGGCGCGCACCATGAATCTATCAAGTATTCAGCATGTGGAATTAGTAAATGCTAAATAATTCAAATAACTCGGTATATAGATCAGTTATATAACAAATTTAGTATAGGAGATACAAGAATTGAACATAGAATAGGCTGCACTAGATTGAGACTGGCGCCAAACTCGTTCAGAAATATACCAAAGTTCAGCTAAATAATACGACTGGTTTCTTCAGATTAGATGTTAAAAATGGCTTGGAGCTAATTAAACCTGTAGGTCTTATCGAGGACCATCCTTTTCGGAAATTGTGACCTTGTGTTACAGAAACATAAACAAAGAACAATACTAAATAAAAGAAGACATAGCTCCTGAAAACTTTCAGCAACGGCAACAATTAAAATAAATAGAACATGTAACACGAAGAGAAAAGGATGACATTACCACAATGTTGACCTTTCACGTTACTTCAAACAAAGTTAGGAAAGACCATACTGTAAATACTGGAAAGAAAATAATAATTAATAGGATTGAAAAACTGATTTTCCTGAAATATTGTTTTGATAGAAAGTTATTATAAATTTCAACCGAAAGTAACCCTGGCTATTTCGTCAATGAATACTGAATGTTTCCTTATAAGAAAACGTATAATATTACCATTTATGAAAAGATTTTATAGAAAACATTTGTTTTCGGAGTTTACGTTAATGGGAATAAATTGAGATCAATTCTTTCGTGGAGAGTTATTGCCTATTTGAAGGCCTTAAGTCTATCCGTCATTGTTATATAGTATAGATTGCGGGTATACACACACAAACACACACAAACAGAAACACACATACGCACGCCTACTCCTCATATAAAGCTAATTTGTCATATAAATTCACTATATAATATATGGCTACTACTTGCAGTTGGAAATTCATTCACCAGCAACTCGTGATATCATGTGTAAAAGGTAACCTTCAACCGTGAAACTCTTAGTAACCGAAATTACAATGCTTTGGGACCCTGAACCCTGAACGTTAAAATCCTATTAAAAAATAGAAAAGACCCTCTCAAATGAACAGGGGTCGGGTTCTCTAAATGATCTATGCTTCCTGCTCCTACTACTGGTTGACTGATTGATATAAGAAGACGAACGGCAGCCAACTTTGCGACAGTTGAGAGTAAACGCAAGGAAGCGTTCCACATGACTTATTAATCAATATGCTTGGATTGTCGATAAACAGTTGACTCGGCTCAAACATTCCGTACTGAGTTCCTCAGTGACCATAGTTACGCATTATAAATAACACTTGTGTCAGGTTAAAAAATATAATATTTGCTTGCGGCAAGCAAATTCTTGGAAGAAAATGAATAGTCTCTATTGATATACAGAACAATGTTGGTTATATTAGATCCCTTCAATATTTACGAGTGCGATTTATTAACATCTTACAATTTATGCCTTTCCTAAACTACGTTTGTTTTTCAATAGCCTTTAATAATTCTTTTTAAAAAAAGGTTTTGTTTTCCTTGATTTATTCATAGTTGGACACTAAGGAATTCGTTGATACTGTAAATATCAAATTAAATGTTGTTAATACTGATTTGAAATCATTTTTTAAGAATGATGCTGCAAATAAAATAAAATTTTTTAACCAATTTTATTGATCAAATGTACCGTAGTTTCTGCGGTATTAAATGTCTTGATTTATCAACCCGTCTTCTTTGGCAGTACTGTAATATAGTCTAAATATTTAAGTATACTCAAAAGAGACTTTACTGATGCATTGGAGATCGAATGACATTATTTACTTTAAGAAATAATATAAAGCTTTAATTTATATTTTTTCTCGCGAAAGAGCTACTTTATATGTCGCTTGTTATATTCCAAAATATTTGATTTTTATTAAGAGAATTCCATAAATATTAAACATATTATAAGCAACATTGTATTTTAACCCAAACTTGGATTGCTTAATTTTTGCATAAAGCATAGTACTAAAGTTACTTTTTTCTAAGTCGTTTGCGTGGACTTATGAGGGATGACTTATTTTCCATTCTACTGCCTCTTTTCCCCAGACGCAGCGTTGCATGTTTATCACTATTCTTTCGCTATTTCTATGACAAATGTTTTCTTTAGTTCCACTAGTTCAGATTTTCACAGTTAACATTCGCCATGCTAAGACTACAGGGTCAGAACACCCTCATTCCTTTCATACTCCATTTGTAGGAAAGAAGTTCCACTCAGACAGCTTTTTGCCAAGGATTGTTATACAGACTCCCGTGTGGATGCTTCCCAGAATACTACAATGATAACCTTTTCAATTCAGCGTCAATCGTTTTCTATCCTCCACATCCTCATAATCTTCACTTCTGCCTCTTGTATCCATATTACTCATCTCACTCAGTAACCTTCTACTTTGAGTGGCTTTTGAACCTTGTATTGTGCGAACATTAGTAAAAAATTTAAAAAATGGTTGCTTAAATTTTTATGCTGGTGTCTAATAAATAGCCAAATATATTTCAATGTAACAAAACAAAAATTGATAGACTTCTTGAATACATTATAAAATAACTAAATAAATTAGTTTTTTTTTAATTTTACATTTTTCTATTTTTCATTTTTTTACTCTCCGTTTTATTTTCTTCTGAGCCAGGAGTGACGTTTCGTAGTATTTATTTCAATTTGCTTATAAACAAGTTACTTATAAAACAAAAAAGATATCGTGTAATCCAAAAGTTAAATATTTGCTGAATACAGCATTTAAATTTTCCAGCCAAATTGCAGTAATTGTTACCTCATCACCATAATGGGTCTCGTCTTATCCTAGTGGATTATATATTTCCAGATGCTTTTCGTTTACTGGTATCTTCATCTGACTTAATTTGGAGCAGTATTTTTCGTGCCAATCGTTTGGTTTGTTGCGGGTTCTATGCTGAGTGAGATGTATCAGAAGGTGAATTTTTGTGAAGGCCAAGAATGTCCGTGTTTATAATGCATTTATCCCACAACAAATAAATCAAACAAAAATATACGGAAAATTCAACTCCAAGAAATTACTAAAAATAACGTAGTTAGAGATTCAACAATAAAGAGAATTTATATATACAATTGACATACATGCAATGATAACAAGATGTTTGTTGATTGTGGCAAGTGAGATAAGGTTACAAAGAATGTTCATGCAGAAATTTGGTGAATAAATGTTAATGGTTTTGTTTTGTTTGTAGAATTAAAATAGTTTGGTTTCTGCAAGGAAAATATCAATTGTGTTCATTCAAGTGATAGTGTGGATGCGTGTGACAATTGTTAGTTCGGCTCTAAGTTGTGAAAAGTTGTTTGCCTTTAACTGATAGGCTAAAGTTGATTGATTGTACAATTACTATTTTGTGGTGAAAACGTTCACTTTTTTAGTCAATTGTAAGTTGGTTTCCTATACGGACAGTAGTTGTGTGAATGCTGTGTTGAGTTTGTTGAGAGTTTGGAAGTGATTTTTGAGTCAGTGTGTTGGCACGCGTGGAGTCTGCTGGCATCTCTCGAAACTCAATGACCAACTGACTTGAATTGTGTCAAGCGGTTCTTTATATAGACTTTTGTGTTTTAAAATCGGCTCCAGGCAGCTGCGCGGGAAAAAAAGATTTGTCTCAACTTTGCTACAATTTAGTGTTCTTTTAACCAATAGGAGATTGAATTTAGAGAAGTGACGTGGTGATTGGTTTAAGCTTTATTTAGGGAGAATACATCTTTCCGTAAGGGGTGACGGGCAAATGTGGAAGATTCCACGGGTTCTCCCGAAGATCGTCGCAGAGAAATCGATTTCTATTCCACCGTACTCGTACACGATATCATGTCGTTTGGATGAAGAACGGTTTGACAGCGAAAAGTATGGTTCTATCTCAAAGAAATCCAGACTTTACTCGATTCACTTGTTTTATATCTGTGGATATGTTAGGCTTGACTAGTTTATACCACAGCGTATAAAACTGGCTAGGCTAGTCTAAGTTAGGCTTTTTTCTATTTATTGAGATATATACAGGGTGTCCCCCAATAAAATGAAAACATTTATATGAATATCTGAGTAACTACATGTTCCAAACGATCGTAAATATGTTTCATGTTGAACATTAAAAGATTTATTTATCAAAATTAGAACAAGATATTCAAAGGGATGTAGGGTTTATAACTGATTTCCCAGAGATTAAAAATGTTCAATATGCGCACCACATGGAACTCGACACACGTCAAGCCAGTAGTCCAGCTCCTGCGAATAAGTTGTAGCATGTCTCGCGTAACATTTTTTTCTCCTTTTGGCTTTTAAGTTAGATTTTCCCCCACCTCATTGTGTACGTGACCAGTGTACTCTACAGATTCCCTTCTCTTGTATCCCTAACTAACGTTTGTCCTCTTAATGTCCCTCTCAGTTTCTATTCTAAGGTTCATTTACATAAAAATGCCCACAATGTGTACTGGGAGCGTTAAATTCCCCAAGCCCTTCTTTCCTTCGTTATATGTCCCAGAAATTTAAACAGTCTCTTTCTAATTCTAAGTATTTAATCTTTTTGTTCCCATTTTCCTTAAAATGTTATTTGGCATTCTTAACATCATTCTGTAGAACCACATCATTGTCGCTTCAAGTCTCATCTTCATCTGTGAGAGGATTGTCCAGCATTCACTCCATTTGGGAAGATTGATATTTCATAACACTTGAGTACTTTTCTCTTTATCTCTAACAAACATTTTCTATTTCTTCATACATTGCTTAGGTTTTGAAAGGTATGTTTTGCTATTCCACTGCGCTTTCAAATCTATATGTCACATATCCATCGTCTGTTACTATACAATGAAAATAATTAAACTAGTTATATTTCTATATTTCTTATATAAAAAAAATGATGTGTTGAAAATGTTTATTTTCTTCAATCTAATAATCCATCCGTCCATCCACCTTCATAGCCCCTGTACCCGTTGTTATCAAGAGCATTCTGGATAATCGCTGTCTTATTTTACTGACATAACTACATCACATGTCTAACTATCTTTGTAGAGCTTCAGGTAGATGGTATTTTAATTCGCAGTTTTCTTTGTCCTAGACTGGTTGCTAATCACAGCAAGAGAGTTCGGTCTGCTCTACTATTTAATCTAGAAAAGAAGAGATGTATTGATACCATTTCCAAAACTGTGAATGTAAATGAACTCGTCCGGAAATCAAATTCTACTTTTGCGGATTTCTCATTCCGAGACGCTAACCATTAGACTACCATCCCATCCATTTCAGAAGCCATAAACAAAACAATTTTATCCAAATGGTTTTTAATAGAGGCTGATCTGACGGATATCACAATAATATCTAGAGTGGTCTGCTTGAAAGAAGTTAATTAAAACCAAAAGCTCCTTCCATCTAATGGCAAACACAGTAGGATATTTTCGCCCAACCCATAATATACATTATTTTTCTAGCAATTACTAATATTTTTCATGTCGCTCAATTCCCTCAGTTACTTACTTAAGCTCTATGCCATTGGACATTGTCGTGTATTGTTGCATACATGCAATGTTATATCCATTCTTCTTCACATATCGAATCATTATTGCTTATTAAGTCAAATACAATGACTACAGTTCGATACCTTTTAACTACATTATTGATATTTACTAAACTTCCTTTAGTACAGTACAAGTCAACAATTATGGAACAGCCAGTTAGAATCAAAGTTACTTCAGTAATAATAATCTGAAGAAATATATTTCGAACCATTCCTCCTCGACGGAACACCCTTCCAAAAAGATTTTTCTCCAAACTTGAGAGGCGTTATTTTAAGTTATCTATAAAATAATGGTCAGTTTTAAACATTTATATTTTAATCAGGTTTAAAAATATAAATACTTACAAGTTTTTCACAAAGGTGAATCTTCCTAACTGTTTGCAATCAAGCAAGGCCTGATTTACTTACTTCTGTTCCTATAGTAAGTATATAGTATTTAAAGGCTTCGTATTGGACATTTATCTGGACGAGAAAGAGAGAAATCTACAGCAATTCGAACCTGCAGACTTGCAGATTATATACATTTATTTTTGTGTTAGATTTAAATATTTTTATATAGTACCGCTTATAGATGAGCACACAAAGAAAATTGACTTTTTTTCTAAACTAAAATTACCAGGGATTTATCTTTTGTAGTGTAACATTATACAATCAGAAATGATATTATTAGGTATTATTTACCGACAAGCTCTACATTGAAACTCTATAACCAAAAATGTGAATATGCATTTGCCCAAAAATAAGTACACCATTGCACATAAAAAGTTATTTACCTTCAATATTTGGTGTGTCCGCCTTTATTTATTACTACTGTTTGTGATGTTGACCTCGCGAGACTTGTACAAACCGTTACTGTCATGATTTTAACGCCTACTGTATATAGTTTTTCAATTCCGTCTTGTTGGATAACCCTTTTTTCTTACTTTTAATTTAAGTATGTCACAAGTGTTCAGTTGACATTGAGCATTTTAAGTTTTAATTCTTCAAAAACACTGTCTCTTGAGAGGAATGTTTTAGGTTAATACCATACTGATAGTTACTGTCCTTGCCAAACATTTGCATGATGGCTGCATCTTTAAAGGCTATATTGAGCTACATATTTTCTTCAATATTTTGGCCTAATCGTCAGCATTCACAATTCCGCCAATGAAATGTTGCTTACCAGTGCCATAAAACAATGACTAGTATCCTTAACCGTTCATACTAAACACTTTTCTTTGTGCATTTCATTTTGGTGCTGCCAAACCCATTGGATGCCATAACACCCAAATAGGACTATTTATATTGCATCTGACCACAGTATGTTGTCCCAGAATTTTGATTTTTTCTTTTTTCTCTTGTGTAAACTTTAAACGATCCTTTTGTATCTCAAACTCAAAAGCCTTATCCTATACTTCTCTAGCTTGCGCAGCGAACGTTTGATTATTGTAAACGAACCATTTAAGGCAAACATTTTTTCTTATTTCAGTACCAACATCTGAAGCCTATTTCCTTGTGTTTTCATCTATCAATTTCTTGATATAACGAATCGGCTTTTGAGTCAACTTGCATTGTCGAGATTGTCACTTCTGTACAATTTTGCTCTTTACCGCTTTTCTTTTAATATTTTTACATTTTTAACCATAGTATTTTCTCTTAACATTAGCTAGATATATTTTGGAATCCTTTCTGCCATCTGTGAACATATATAATACAGTGAGTAACTCGAGAGAGTATAAATTCTTAAATAAGCATCTATACATTGAACATCTATGATAAAATGCAACATACATGTATTTATATCAAAAGCTGATCACATTGAAACCATACAACCATTCTTTATTTTTACGCAAAGATGTTTTTTAGGTTTGAGAAAAATTCATGTCTTAGCTACTACTCTTATGAAAACAAAAGAATGGTTGTTGGATCTCAGTATGATCGGCTTGGCATCTACTTATATTACCCATATATTTGTATTTCTTATCCTCAATTATTACTACTACTACTACTACTGTTAACGTGGCATTGTTGTTAGTCATTATTAGTATGTTTAACATTCTTTTCGTAGCAAATATTGTTATATTAGCATAACTATAATAATCAATAGTAGTAGTAGTAGTAGTAGTATTTATACTATTTTATTTATAATTACTTTTATAGCCATTATATTTGTCTAGTTTTCAATTATAATCAAATATGATTTAGGAATTGAATTTCTGAAAATGATACCGATGATTCCATCAACCGATTTTCAGTCCTTTTATTCAGTTCCTTTGATTATTTAATCTTCTTTCTGCCATCAAGTCGGGATTCGGTGAAGCGCCTCTACACCTGCTGCGAGAATAAAGACGCGCAAGTTTTTTTTCTTATTATTTGCTTCTGTTTTTGATCAAATCATGTCAAGCCTTAAAAAAAGACAGGAGATTTAAAATTGATGGAATTCGTTGTGAACTGCCAACCTTTGTCTTCAGCAGAGAATCCTTATGTTACACAAAGTCAAATGAATGTGCGCCGGCATTAATTTTAATTTTCCTTTCCTGTTTCTCCTTTTTCCATCTCAAACTCAAAGTCTCTTTCTGCAACCGATTATTGATTGTCTATTGTTGACTGAATTTTATTTTTTTTATTTCATTTATTTCTTCGCCTTCTTTTACCTGCTTTCATTCATTCCCGGGAAAGTCTAAAAAAATTATTACTACTAGTATGACCTTTCGTATTATTTTATTGCTGTCCAGACATTAATGATATGTTAATGCACAGACACGATTTGCTTTTACTTTCATGTATTTTTCAACAACTATTATCATTATTATCATCTTAAACGTTACCATTGGTTTGATCAAAATTTATTTTATCGTTAATATTACCAGGAAGTAATATATTTTACTAATATATCCTTATTTGTTTCATATAACTGAAGCAGGTGAACATGATTTTCAGAAGAAATCGCATATCTTCAGGAAAGTTGGTTTATTATTTTGATTATATCTTCTTCATTTATGTGACCTGTTCCTTCAGCACGTTGGCGATCATGGATCTCCACAATTTCCTATCCTATGTAACACGTAATAATTTTTCCTTTTGTTATCTTTTTGTCCTGCCATCAATTTGCTCAAACTCGCCAGGTAGGTTATGCATTGTTTTTCTCTGACGCTTTTGCCTTCAAGCTTTCCTGTGGATATCAAATTTTCTAAGTACTCTTTCCTCATTATGTACCATAGAAATTTCAACTGTCTCTTTCTGATGTTAGGTTGTGTCCGTTTTTCTGTTTTCTCCCAAACTTCGTTGTGGCTCACGTCTTCGGTTCATGGTATTCTGTAAAACCAAATTTCTGTTGCTGCAAATCTCTTCATTCACTGCCGTAAAGGAGGATTGATATTACGTAACGGTTCAGTACTCTTTTCTTTGTTTCTAGAGAAATTTTCCTGTTTTTTAATACATTGCTTATCTTTTGAAAGGCATATTTTGCTATCCCAAGAAGCCTTCGGATCTCCGTGTCGCACATTATGTCCTCTGTTAGAAGACTTCCCAGATATTTAAATTTTTGTACTTGTTTGATTTTGGTATTTTATTTACAATTTGCATGTTGGGCTGTTTTTATTGTTTGTGTTTTTTTGGGGGGGGGTTGTTTTTTGCTAACAACCCTGCATTATGTCTTCTTGCAATTCATTTTTAGTCCTTTCATCTCGTTTTCCTTTACTACCTTTAATATGAATTCTTGCACTCTCCTTTCAGAGTCTGTTATCAAAACTGTTGTCTCTGCATATATTATGCTGTTAAGCGTTTAGCTGCTAATGAATCCCGGTAGGACTTCTAATTCTCTCAGAATCGCTTCACTGTATAGGTTGAATAAGTCCGGGGAGAAGATGCATCCTTGTCTTACACCACTTTTTATTTTTGTACATTTACTGAATTCATTTTCTCTCCGTATGATGGCGGCTTGCAGTCAGCATAGATTCGGGATTATTCTTTTATCCTTCTCAAATATGTCAAGGTTACCAAGCTGTTCCAACAGTTCTTCAATTTGCAAAACGCTTTTGCGTAATCTGTAAAACACAGGTACACATAATTCTGCTATCATTCTGCGGATGAATATCGTTTTTGTAGTTCCAGTATTTTTAACAAGGACGCACGGGTCTTGTCCTATTTCGGTCTAATTCTGCCATGCTCTCTATTCGTTAGAATTCGGATGACAATGGCACATTAGGCTGATTGTCCAATGCAGATCACATTCCTTTGCACCTGGCTTCTTAGGCAGTGTTGTAAAAATGACTCTACTTAGGCCTTCCGGTATATCACCACTACTTCGTATTTCATTTGTTATGTCTAATTTTTTCAATGCCAAAATAATCTAAGGCTGGCATTATCTCTATTACAAATCCATCTGACTCTGCTGCTTTGTTTCTGTTTAATTTAGCCAGTGCTTATTTCAGTTCAGAGTTTATTATTTCTGGTTTCTGGATATTTCTGTGTATTGCCGGTTGTCCGCTTTCATCCTGAAAGAGTTATCCGATATATTCGTTCCATCTCTGAAGTATATTTTCTTTCTCTAATAGCTGTGCCTTGTCCTTGGATTATATGCATCCTGTTGATGAGTATATATTTTGTCTTCTTCTCTTATTTATATGCATACACCTACTTTATCTGTGATGCACATTCTGTGTATATATGCATATTATTTCGTTGGGGGATTCCTCTTTAGCATTTGTTCCTAATTTCTAGTCAAGTAGGTTACTCGCTACTTTCTTCTGTCGCAATTGCCTTCAATGTGTCCCGTGATTACCAGGATTCTCCAGGCCTTCTTTCCTCATTATGTGTTCGAGAAATTTAAACTAACACTTTCTGATTTTAAGTATAAACATGTATTTTCCTTAACATTTCCTCGTTTTTCACGTTTAGTACATGGTATTCTCAGTATCCTTCTGTAGAACCACATTTCTGTTACTTCAAATCACTTCTTCATCTGTGTGGACAGTGTCCAAAAGTTATTACTATAGACGATGACGTGTATTACATCACATTTTAGTATGCTTTTCTTTGTTTATAACGTAATTTTCATGTTACATAATACTTTACTTAGCTTTTAGAAGGCACCTTTCGCTATTCATTTGCGCCTACAGATTTCGATGTCATATTTTCCGTCCTCTGTTAGAACACTTACTTGCTTGATTTTACATCTGCAAACCGAAGTTCGTATCTTGGAATGTTTTTTTATTATTATTATTTAATAATTTTAACTTTCATTTATATACTTTCTAGTAAGACGTATTTACGACAATGTCACGTAATGCTTGGTTTACCTAACCAAGTTTTTCAAAAATTGTATAAAGCTATGATTGACAGAAGATCGCGAGAAATGATTAAAAAGAACACTGATAGATACATTAAGAAAATCCAGGAAACCCCTCACTATCTGAGATACAAAAGATTGTGCCCATGAGAGCCATCTCACATAGTCAGAAACTCTTTCAATGTAATAAACTAAAAAAAAAACTTACTTTACCTGAGTAAAAGACGTAGTAAAGGATTGTATAAAGCAGAAAATCTGGAAAACGAGAAATAATAAATACTGGGGATATTTATAGATACAAAACTACATAAATATCCAGACCTTATTTGAGAGTTGGGAAAACTGTGAAATATGAAAATGATAGTCGTACCGATAGTTATTCAAACACTGGACAAAGGGCGTAATGAGTCAAGTGAAGAGATTAAAAGAATTAGAGATCCAAATAAGAAATGAGATATTTCGTTGTGCAGCAACACATCAAAGATAAAACTAAGAAATGGAAGATTTCAGATTTAATATCATTTATTTCATGACTTTAGTTGCAAGAAATCCCCAATCATCATTTTGCATCATTTTAATGTATTTTTCAATCTTTTTTTGTCAGATTTTCATCATTAAATTGATTTTCCGTGTCTCAAATATTTTTTAATATATTCTCCCTCACTTCTATTAAACCTTCTTCAATCTTTGACATTTCTTCTCTCTCTCTCTCTCTCTCTCTCTCTCTCTCTCTCTCTCTCTCTCTCTCTCTCTCTCTCTTCTCTCTCTCTCTCTTTCTCTCTCTCCTCTCTCTATCTATCTATCTATCTCTCTCTGGCTCAGAATTACTTTTTCTTCCCGTTGTATTTCCAATCATTCATTTTACTTTATATTTCCAATGTAATTCATCTTTATCTTGCATCTCTTTCTCTCACACATTACCATGTATAAAACAAGGTTTATCGCAATTACTTGGACCAACTGTTTTGAAAGAACGGAGGAATTTTGAGTGATCCACAAACTTCACAGTTGCTCGTTTCTAGGCAACGAAAATATTTGTTTAGTGTTTGATAGTTTAATTCGTTCGACAATTTCATGAATGTTAATATTCTCAAAATGCACAGCAACAGAGAGACAAGCTTTTTATTTGCTTCATACCAGCCATATGATTCAGGAAATGACCCTGGCCTTCTATATATATAAATTGGAGAATTAGCTTTGTCAGTGTTTATTGACGCTTACAATTATGTTGAGACTCAAGTTTGATAATCAAAAGGGCCATTTCAAGTAAAAATGAGCCGTCCATATATCAAAGTATTTAAAAAAATTTAAATAGCGAGTTAATCCTTAAACGACTAAGGAAAATTAAGGAATATATGTATAGCTGGCCATTCGTATTCGAGGATACCCGTCTACTAGGGCGGTTAGCCAATCCCTATTGCAGACGCCTGCTCAGGCGCAGTTTTGTTCATTCAACACCTACAGAGCCCATCTGTGGTTTATACTACAACTATGCTGAGCAGACCTTAGTTACAGTTTCTGGGAGAGAGCGTGTTATCTAGCGTGATCAACAATTTGAACAAGGCCAGCACGCTCAAGCCCTCGGCCACGATGACTTGTGAATCGTGCTAGCCCAAAAATATATCCATGTAGAAAAATAGGTCTGCAATTTAATGATGAAAATCGCATATTTTGTATAAGTAATATTAAATTATCATTAATCTTCATTTCTTTTCAACGCATTTAATTCAACGGCTAATTTTAATCATATTGATAGAATATTATGAAATAAAAATATCATATCAAAATTCATATACTAATAACTACGTAATCCACCCTCAGAAAATACAAAAGTTAAATAGGAAATATGTGTCTGAGAATGATCACAATGTAACCTAGTTTCATTTTCCCCCTCTTAACTTTGTTGTTTACTTCTATAATCTGTGTTTAGTGCCTACGGAAACGAAATCAAATGAACATAAATACTTAAACGCATTTTTTATGCAGACTGCGCCAGATATTTGTGTACACACCTTCAGCGAGCCAAAAATGAAAGTCGATCTATCGTTATGCCAGGTGCCATGACCCATATTTTAACATATTCCATCCTCTCTCAGACGTATCAAGAGCATTAACATGGAAGCTTCCAATCTGATGCAAGTAATAAAAATGTATGCAGTGCTCATGGAACTAGCCTTAAACCGCGGCGACTTGGTTGCTGCCAGTTAAACAGGACGAATGATAGGTGGTTCTTCACGGACTCCACGTAGGTTTTCACTTGCACATCAAGTTCACATCGTCTGTAATAGTCCTTAGGTTCATGTGTAGAGTAAACAACGTCATGACTTCCTACTTCTTCCAACATTGATTCAGAAATACTGCCTATATAGAGCTACTAGGCCTGAGGTCAGACATTGGATCGTTTAAATTGATAGTCATATTCAATTAGGATTCTGCTACTTCCTACATGGCCCATATATCCCGGATGACTGACCAAAAAAATTCCCGATAATCCCATCGCCATCAACTGGACTGTTGAGTCTCCTGATTTTAATCCCTATTGTAGACATGCTGGCAAGCATAAACTAGATGCACCTGATCCAGCTATGCAATTTCTTCCCACGTCCCATTGAGACTGTCATATAACCTGGAGTATATTTAATTAAATACCTTTTTCTGTTTTACTAATATGAATATGTGTTCACTTGTTTAAATATACTGATTTTTCTATTTAATATATTATATTTTGATCTCAATTATCTGGCGCATACGGTATAATGTATTTTTAAAAGGTTAGTATAATGAAAATGCAGTGAGAAGGGAATACAAGTGTGACGACGAACTCCGCACGTCGTTCACTGCACAGCTGTGATGACATCTTAGGTCGCCTGTGTCTACATATACACCCGACTTGCGATCTTCACAGGTTTGTCTCCTTGGCTGTGATTGAATTCAACAAAAAACAACGACAAATACTTTTCAAGACCCTGGTTGGAAAATAGCAACAATACGAGTTTTTATCTAACCGCCAGCGTTTTTCTTCGGCTTCGATGATGTACTGCTATCTCCCTAACTTCTGGTCACGGAAAGATGTCCCTTACATTCACTGACCGTCTAGACAACGTCTGGTTTCTCACTACTCACTCCTGACTTACTGCCTCTTTTTGCTTACATGTATACTGGCTGGAGTTCCACCTACTTATCTGCCCATTTGTGTTCTGGAAAAGTAAACTACCCAAAAGCTGGGTGAGTCTCTTCTTTTATGACTAATAATTTGATTAAGTCATAACTAACTTTGAATTCAATGTTTACTGAAGTTATACCATGCATTTTAATGTGAATGAACTCTAGGGAATTCAATTTAAATGGTCTTTGTCATCGCAGAAAAATGACATCTGAAAAATATTTGTAAATTTTCCTTTTGTTATAATTTTATCTTGGGACGCAACTTGCACGGTTTGTTAAGAAAGACATTAAAACCAGTTTTCAAGCCATTGAATTCTTCGAAGAAATGACGTAATTAATTCATAATATACGACGTCTACCTGGTAAGAATGCAGAAATTTAATATTAACTTTTTTATTAATATGTCTGCATTCTAGCCTAGCTAGGACAATGGTGCCTTAGTCCACTTCAATTTACTTACCTTGGAATTTCAGTCACTTATCTCAGTAACAGTTCTACTTTTCAAAACAGTTTGCTTCTCATTAAATTGTATGATTTTTGACACACCCGTCTTAATAACTTGTTTAATGTGTATTTATTAATAAAACCGTGCACGTTCCTTCACAAAATAAAATTATAACAAAAAGAAAATTTTCAAATATTTGTAGCGTTAAAGGATTTTGTTTGTGTTCCCTTTCCTTTGGATTTTCATTATACTAACCACCTAAAAATACATTATACCGTATGTACCAGATAACTAAGATCAAAATATAATTAATCCATCGAAAAATCAGTATGTTGAAAAAAATGAACACATATTCATCAGTTGTTTCGTTGAGTTCTTATTAATCTTTAATCTAGGTTCTGGTCTGAAATATTCTCTTTTCTAATGGTGATTTTTGGCCTGGGAAAGATCCAAATGTTGCAGGATGCTAAAACTAAATTGTTTGACGGATGACAGATCAGAAGGAAATATTTTGCCAAAAATTATTAAATGAGATATGATGAATCCAATAGCCCTGTTATGAAATGGTCACGCATTACACACGTAAACTCAATGGTGACTCACTACCGACTAAGTAGCACTAAGGGAAAGTAACTGTTCACTTATGTCTAGTAAACTCCCCACTGATTGATTACCAAGTTAATTAAACCAATTCACTATATATTCATGTAGCTGATGTTTCCGACAAACCTCGCATTAAGAAAAATAAAAAGCAGATACCACTAATGATGGAAAAGAAATAACAAATGCGTGAATGGTTAAGTGAACCTGAATTAAAAATAGTGATGATTAATTAAACATTTTCTTTTGTCTTTGTTTATCAAAAATGTTTAGTGCGTATAAATTGACAAAATATCTCAAATTGTATAAGTTATTCAAATCAAGTTTAATGTTTAGACTATGAATAAACTTCTGTTTGTAAAATTGATGGTACAATATATAGGTTGTTTTAAAGAAATATATGTCCATCAGCGAGACAGTATTAACGGGTTGCTTGAAAGTTGCTTTTGCTCTGGTTATGTAGAGGCAAAATATAACACAATGACGTTTTAATGTCAATAGATAACATTGGTCTATTGGTCTTTGCTTCAGAAACAGATATTGAGACTTATGCTTACTCTCTCTTCGTGTAATGAGAGGTGCTTATTTGAGATGGCGGCCTAGTTACTAGCTCATATTTTTATGGTTTCACTCCTCTACAGAAGACAGGGATTAATTCAATTTGTCCCCAACACCATGTCAGTTAGGGCCATCAAACCTATATCGACATATTTAATTTTCGTACAAACAAAATATAATTATTGACATGAATCGGTAGGTTTTGGAAGCGGTTTTCCTTATGGAAAAAGGGATAATGTGCAGTACCTGTGGGGATTCACAACATTTCTTAAGTAGGAATTTCGGTTTAGGCCTGTTGTTAAGAATTTCACTGTTTAACACATTGACTGCCAACCAGGAGATAACTCGTGGTTGTTAGTTTTTATTATTACGCCGACTACGAGTTATCTCGCGCTTGTTATTTTCTTATATATTTTTATCCCCAGGTGCCAATAACGATTTTATTCGCAGTGATACTTTTGTGTGAAAACAATGTTAAGACTTCAGTTAAAGCTATATATCGGCTTATAAAAAAAATATTGCTTACGTTGGCTATATTGAAATTGGTATTTTTCTTGAATAGCCGCATTGGGATTGGTGGGTTGATCGTAATACTTCTTTGGGGTTATTGTTTCGCCAGCTGGATGAAGTGAATTATCCCTCCACAATCCCACCTTCATTGGATGCAAGTCCTATTTTGCAAAGGGTTCTGCACATTCCTAAGTTTATTTTCAGCTCAGTTTGCGTCGAACGTTACCATAAACGATCCATTTTTCATTGCCTGCGGTAATTCTATCCAAGAACGGCTCTTTTAAGAAAGAAATAGCCACAAAAGTATGATTTTGTTGAGTAACAGAATATGGCACGCGTGTGTCGAGTTTGGAAACGAAGCCAAATCTCTTCAAATGGCAAGTGACAGTTGAGATATCAATTTTCAAACTGTTAGCAGTCTCATCCATCGAAATATTTGGTTTATTCGCCGTGATGGCAAATATAACGTCTTCATCGATGTTGGAAGCTCACGAGTGTGATTGATTATTTAGGTTACAATCACCCTGACGGAATCTTCCTTAGCACATGGAGCTCGATTCAAATAAACCTTCTGAATTTGTCACAGTTACGACGCTTACTCGTTTCCGAAAATCATAGCGCACAATATGGCGAAAAAAGATAATTTTTTTATCCTCCATCTTTAAGACATTCATTTGCTTTTATCCTCCATCTTTAAGACATTCATTTGCTTTTATCCTCCATCTTTAAGACATTCATTTGTTTTTTATACTCCATCTTTAAGACATTCATTTGTGAACAAAACGTCATCATTCAACAAAGTTTGACTCGAAAGTGAACCATGCAAGATTTCAATCTAGAACAGACCAGAAAATCGGCACCAGAACAAAAGCAAGTGTCAAGTTGCGGTCATTTCAATATTAACAATGAACATTGGGCACGAACTGTTGCAATGATTTTATATATACTTTGAAGGGCGCTCTAAATTCTTGAGCCTGTCAAGAATGAATGTTAAAATGCCTGTTTTGTTTGATTTTATGTTGCGTAACAGGCCAAGAAATAAATTGTATATACACAATATATTATTTATTTTAGAATTTCTATATTTTTCTGTATTTTTTCGAATTTTGCAAAAACTTTCGATTCTCTGAAATATAAATTCTATTTAAAAAAAAAAAAGATTATCCCAAATCATACAGACTTTGTTTACTAATCAAAATAATGCATGATTAATTTCTCTCGTAGGCACTCAACTTAATTAGAAATGGCTTTGGAAATTCTGCTCATTAATCTTTTACTGCTTTAACAAATAAAGAAGCACGCATTTGATATGTGATATTCGCAGTGAGATACTAACAGGAACTTTTATTTATTCAACATTGTAAATGGTTGTTTCTGCGTATCAAGGAATTAGATGGAACCATTAGTATTATGATAAAATATATGCAATGTAACGTGCTTACATAACACTGAGGTGATAATACTTATTTATTTAAATATTATTCCTAGGGAAATATATATAGGACTAAAGTAAAAAAAAGATGTAACACGTTTCGTTCTTTAAAATAACTTTCAGGCTAAAGTCATTTCAATGCAGTGTGGGATATCTAAAAACAGCAGTGTTAAAAACCCGCTGGGAAACCGATTATTGGCTGAGATGTACGTCTAGACACATTGAGAGTCAGACATTTTAAAATTTAAAATTATGGTTCCTATATCTTCAGCGCTTCCTCTCGGTGCATAATTATAATCGACGTTTAGGTTTATATTTTCTATCTTCCCCTACATATATGGAATTCCATCAATAAGAACAATACTTTGGTCTGATGAAGTCTTTTTAGAGGACGAAACGCATTATATAAAAGTGATTATTCCATTTTGTCATTCAGTTATTCACCACTACAAGAAATAGCAGAATTTAGTTGAAATATTTTCGCAGGGGTACAAAATTTATTACAGCAATAAAATCAGGCATTAAAAAGCCATTCCTAACAAAAAAGAAACAATATTTCATCTTTCGGTATTACGAATTTACGGCAATATATATTATTGTACACTTCTTTTTCTGTTAAGAATTGTTTCTTTTTTGTTGTAAATGGACTTTTAATATGTCTGCTTTTATTACGCTAAAATAATTTAATTGTTAATTTAAGAATTAATTTTATGTTTTTTTCACTAACCCAATATATTGATTGACCTTCTCCGAATGGTCCCGATTCCTCTTTCCTAATGAGCCAATAATTGCAGAAATATAATGCATGGGTCTCTTCGATATTGTAATCAGCCTGGATCTCGAAATTTCAGAGTATTTTATCCCATTTGTTTTCAACGAGTTTCTGGTATGCGCTGATACCATTTGTTTACTTGGTTGAGTTCAAGCCGTTTACACAGGTCCCAGAAAATAGCTGTTCCTACTCCACCATGCCCGTTTTTTATGTCAGGTCGCACCCCACATTTATGATGTGATTTCCTGTCTCACATTTTTTTTCTTCACAAAGGCAGTTCAATGGGTTGGGGCTATTTTTGCTTTAATGCTACAATTGATTTGAGCTACAATGATAAATATTCCTTTTTATTTTATAACCATTTTTTACACTAAGGTTCAACTTGTACAAGGTCTGAGTGCCACTTGATGGTTACATTAAGAGGAAAGGAAGTTTATGCGGTTAGGAGAGAAAGATAACGTCTAATCTTAATTTTGAACGGGTTAAGATTGTAGTGATCGGGAAAATATTCTCTTGGGAGTCGGTGTCACAAAGCAGAAGTTTGTGGAACTTACTTCTCACCAATAAAATACTGAGGGAATGAAATTGCATGGAGGGTCCTAGCCGTGAATGTTAGAATTGGTGGAACCGGGGAATGTAGTTCGTCCGATAAATTTCCATGTAAGTAGCGACAGAGCAGTGAGAAGCTTGCTACATCCCAGCTGTGAGAGAGAAGCTGTAGGGTGGAAAATAATTTGCCACCCACAAGAACTCAGATACGCTTTTGGACTCTGTCGTGACTGGAGAGTGTGGACTGGGCAGCTCCCGACCAAATAAGACAACAGTACTCCTGATCTGTCTCTTGCAAAGGTAAAGGATACAACGCGGTGTCGAGTACTTACTTGGGCTGTACAGGGAACCAACCATTTTTCTTGCGTCTTTTGCGATGGGTCGTAAGTATATGTTCCACTTGAGTTCAGGTGTGAATTTAAGGGCCAACAATCTCTCAAGCGACGGAGTCTCTCCGATTATTTATGCTTATTTACCCGCAATAGTTTCTACTTGCCTTTGAAATTTTCCATGCCTTTGAAAGTAACTTTCTTTTGCTAATTTTATTACCACTTTGCGTTATTCGTTATTCCCTCATTTCTTATCCGTTTTTCATTTATTGGGTTGTCTTAGGCGATTTCCCTGCTTCTTTCGCTTCTCTGTTGTGCCTATTTTCTGTCTAGGAACACACGCACACACATAGACACAGATATACCATAGATGAAAATTAATGATTATTTTCGCGTTGCATTATTGTGATTGAAAACTTATTAGGTTGGGTATCCGTAGAAGGATGGATTTATGGTTCCTTTGAGCTTTACGTCATCTGTAAATAATTTGAAAGCTCTATATTTTTTTTTGGGGGGGGGGTCGTTTACATTTATATAGATAATCAAAAACAAAGATAAATAAAGGTGGTTTTCATGTCATAACGCTCCATAAGTTCACACTCGCTCACCACGATACCGAACATCAACAGTTTTTCAAAATTCCCTTCTGATTATGTGGATTTCAAAAATGAGCTTATCGTTGTATAAAGTCGTCAATCGAGAATAAAGAATCGAGAGCAGCTTTGAAGGCCCAACTAGAATCAAATACTCATGTGTTGGGGAGAAATCTGGAGTAGCAAAGCGAAAAAATAAATGCTGACGCCATATGATTGATGATCAATGCCTTGCATGATTTAATATTCTTGTTTACAAAAAATGAACGTTTTTTATCTTGAGCTTAGTGTTGATGTAAAGTAATTTCTTCTATAATAAGAAACGTCAATGTGTATGTGTATGTGTGTATATGTGTGTGTGTCTAGATGCTTATGTCATGATCAGTAACTTGGTCAGACTAATTCGCTAGCTTAATGAGTTTGATCATCACCAGGTGCTTCAATTTTGTGATCTTATAAACTAAACAGCTTAATATATGTGTGCCTAATTTGCCTGTATATATCAGTATGTGTGTGTACGCGTGTGTGTGTGTGCGCGCGCATATATAATCAATATATATATTAAGCACATTCAAAGCAATATTTTGAAGACTAAAAACTGAACTAATCTTTTCGCTGGATACATTTGCAGCAAATACAGGTAGATAGGTAACATAATCTTAACTCTTGTTAGCTGGTGTTACCTAAAATCCCACGGTTATGAAACTGTGTGTCTTTTGAAATCGAATTGATTGACTGATTTGTCTTTTACGGCTTGTCAACTTCTTTTAGGTTATTTAAAACCAGAAAACATTTTTAGATTGTAAGAATTTTAGTGAGATAATAATGATTTTAATGATGCGACTTCTACTAATTAACTCATAGGTGGGGGAGACTAGGTGAAGTCATAGTATTTGCGCGTAAGTGAATATAACAAACCCATTACACGGCACACACTTCAAAGCTTACAGCACCTGGTATTACAAATCGATCACCCATTTAGTTACTGACAAGGTTTGACGTTGCTTAACTTCGGTGATCGTATGAGAATTTTTTAAATCGAATGTGTTTTAAAGTTTATTATAAACGTTATTCTTCGGTCCAGATTCACAAAGCTTCAACCGTTGTACCTTCCAGCTTTTTTTCAAGAGACTGTCACCAGCTTCAGCAATCGCCTCGTAATTTTGACCTGAACCCATTAATCAATCGATTCGGTTTAGATTGCTCATTCTGTTTTGCATACGTAGAGGATATTTCTTATTAGTTAAGGCTCATCAGTATGTTTATCATTGGGTTGCTTGTCCGCTTGTTTTACTGAACCAGTGTATGAGATTTCAGCACTAGCAGATTTAGAAATAGAATTGCCAGTGAACCAGATATATTTTTAACCATATCTTTAATCCACTAGTAATGTGTTCAATCCATGAGTCTGTTAGTACTGAAAGATTAGTTAACTGGTCGTGTCGAAGAAATTGATAAGTTAACATAAAACTAAAAAAGAACTGTTGAGTTTAAAGATATATTACATATCTTTTAAGCATAGAAAACGAAATAATTAAAATCTGTCTCCAAGGATTACATAAAGGTTTCAGTACAAACTTCAGAAGTTGGGGTGTCACACATCTAAAACGTGTGCAATGGCCGAAACGTTGTGAGCATAACAATAAATAAGGCATTATGTACATTATTTACATTATTCGGACTATTGTCCTCATCTTTGTCGCCATATTTATTACAACGTTTCGGCCGTTGTACGCTCCGGCCTTCTTCAGGTGGTTGGAATGTCTCTCACTGGGGTAGACTCTTCTAGTTCCACATGCCATGTTTAATGGATGTCAGTTATCAGTTATCTCCTGTTAATTTTCCCTCTGAAAGTTCTCGACTGCCTTAACCGGGTATTGAACTCACACTCTTTGGGTCCTGTCACTGGATCTAACCAACGCCTTTATCCACTGTGCCACTTTTTCATATAAGTTTTATAATCTATCTAGGATAAGTAAATTTATCATTGAATAAGCGGTTCTACCTTCTACATTTTGACTGCCACTCTATAAACGAACAATGAAAGAACTCTTCCAGAGACACTTAAATGCACTAAGAAACCTATCAAAAAATAAGGAAATTCAATTCACCTCCTTGAATGAAGAAGGTGGGATTGTTATTGGGAATAAGAACGCATACAAAATACATAATTTACTATTCAATGATAGATGAATTAAAATAATTACTGAAATACAAAAATTTAATAGAGTCATTAGAAAATTAGTTAGTAATGAAAACAAATCAGAACATAATAGAATCTCACCCTAAAATACCCAAATTTTATGGTCTCCCTAAACCCACAAAGCAGACATTCTAATGTGCCCTATTATATCAGCTATTGGTAGCGCTCCCCACAAACTGGCAAAAACGATAACAAAAATTGTAAAACTACATCTTGGAACAATCACATGTTAAAAATTCAGGTAACCACGTGTGTAAATGTAAAGATTTTTTTTCTTTTCATAAAAGACGTGGTTTTGACGAAGAAAACTGGAAAGTTTTGTAACATCATCAAGGAATCCTATGCATAATTATATCAACCCAAAGATCGAAACTGATGAATAGGTAATTAGCAAGATCATTATTCTCTCTCTCCAATATTTTAATTACAGACAATAGCATAAAGACAATAGTCAAGGAAGCAATGTCCTCCAATTCTCCAGGTGTTAACGGAAGCTATAGAAACTCGTTCAGATTATTAGATTCATTCATCAATCTAATGGATGCTATCTGGGATATGACTGACATTTTAAAAGTCCATTATTTCCTCAGAGATTCCGATCCCATTTAAATGTCACCAAGAAAAAGAAGCTTATCCACAATGATAATCAGAAAAATTAATGATTCTATTCTGTTGGTAGCGAAAGCTCTCATTGTTTTTATGAGTTACAAGTGCGTGATATGATATACAAGATCACAAAGAGCCGTGAGGATAACAATGTAATGATAGCATAAATATATTTCATCTGTCGGGTTATCTAATGAAACACAAAAATTAGTATGCCATATTTTGCTTTCAGTTTACAATATAATACTATGTGATACTTGTGACAAAAAACAAAAACTAGTGTAATATTATTTTATTGTGTTGATTACTTCGATAATTAATGTGTAAGGTTTCTTACGAGAATTATTTAATAGTGTTGGTGAAAAAGTGCATGCACAAAATAACAGACCAATTGATTTGCAATGAAAGATAACAATTATTAAATAAAATTAATAAAAGGAAAGTTTAAGACAAGAGTTGTTTTCCTAAAAGTAAATTGCATACACAAGAAATGTTAATGAATATATTTGAATGTGACGTACTGTGTTGGTGTGTTTTAATGTGAAGAGTTCACAGCTTTTGACTTCAGTGTGAAAATTTCATGTCACCTTTTTCGAAAAGAAATCGGAGGAGAGAGCTACTTAAGGCTTTACTTGTTTTTATAACCCATAGCAGCTGCTGATACTAGGTTTATTAAAGGCTGCTACTGCTAGTATGTTTATTAACGTACAACGTTATTATCTTTATTAAATATTAGTCACAGAGTCAATGTAAGATTTTATATCAGTGAAAACATTAGATTTAAATATGATTGCCCAAATCTTAATAAAAGAACGCAAAAACGGTATAATAATATATGATAACAAATTGCTAAAAACAATATATTGATACAGACTTACAGAATGATGACAAACTGATAGAAAATGAATACTCCCAAACAGAGAATTCATGAGATGAAAAAGAAAACAATTATTTTTTTTTAAATAATGATTACTATTTTCTTTAATGTGAAATCGATCGATTTAATCCACACACTCGACATTTTTAAGTTCTGAAAGATTAAACAGATACGCTATTCTATATAAACCAGTTGTTTTCAAACTTTCTGTAACCTCGTCACCCTTCGTTTTTATGCTGACGCTACGAAAGATCGAAAATAAATGGTATATTTCGTTGACATAAAAAATAGATATGAATGAAACCAAAAACCCGGATGGTGCGTCCAAAGTCAAAATCATGTTTAATTCTACCAAAACATTCCTAAAAAATGTTTTCCACTTTTTCAAACTTTCATTTCTAGGTATTATAAATAATAGTGTCCATGTCCTCTATGTTTTTCTGCTTGTATTTTTTTCTTTCGTTTAAAACAACCAGGAGAAAACAACTGCTCTACTAAGCGTGTTTTCTATTTTGGAATACAGGCTTTGAATTTATCTGTCATTTTTTTTAATTTTAATTCAAAATCTTGCAGTAGACGTTACTCTTCTCGGAGATACACCAGCATCTCGCGATATCACATTTGAAAAGCATTTAAGTAGTGTCCTTATTTTTATTTTATTTCCCCTAAGCATAATTAATAAGTTTGTCGTTTATAAAATCTTTTTCGCTCGATTACATAAGCGAAACTAAAAGTTTAAACTCTCGACATGAGAATTCTTCTTGGAATAAATACATTAACACCATTTTATTATAAAAATTCACGGTATTCGGCTACATTATAATACATTTTATGCTTTCGAAAAAAGATAGATTGTTTTCGTCACTTTCTATCATTTTATCTTGACACTGATATTAATAAATGTCATTCATAAATATGTCAAGTGTCATCGAGATTTTTTCTAAAGGAGGACATTGGTTTCCGATTTTCTTTTTATCTTTCCCAACTTTAGCATAAATATATACAAAAATTATGAAAATCTGATTTTATATCTTCACATTCGTACGACGTAATGAATAGGAAAGAAATTAAGAAGAAAACGTTTTCTTTTATTTTGAATAATTCATACAAAATGCTGGGGTTTGTCTATTAAAAATATAAGTTTATTAATATGAGGTTACTTCATCTTAAAATAAAGATTCGCAATGTTCGCAATACTAAATGCTCACTCTCTTTCTCTCTCTTTCTCTCTCTCTCTTTATATATATATATATATATATATATATATATATATATATGTGTGTGATCTTGTGTGTGTGTGTGTGTGTGTGTGTGTGTGTGTGTGTGTGTGTGTGTGTGTGTGTGTGTGTGTGTGCGTGCGAGCGAGCGTGTCTGCGTGCGAGCGTTTGTGCGTGCGAGCGTGTGTTCTTGCATGTGTGTCTGTGCGGTCGTCCGTATGTGAAATTTTTAAAGTAATAATAATAATAGATAAAACTTAATGTTGCTTTTTAACAGTGGTCAACATCAGAAATAGAGTAACTGCAAAATTCACTATAAACAAAATGTTCTGAAATTTTCTTTTAACGGGATTTTAAATATTTTTACAGTCGATTTTAAAAACTTCGTTCTTTATCAGACTTTGATATATATATAAATATATATATATATATATATATATATATATATATATATGCGTGTGTGTGTATGTATCAGACATTATATATATAAATAGGCGTATATACATATATATATATATATATATATATATATAGAGAGAGAGAGAGAGAGAGAGAGAGAGAGAGAGAGTAATCTGTTGGTATAATCCAATATAATGAATTCACGGAAATTAACGCAAAAGGTAAAATGAATGATTTAATTCAGAATTAAGGTATATATATATATATATATATATATATATGTGTGTGTGTGTGTGTGTGTGTGTGTGTGTGTGTGTGTGTGTGTGTGAATAAACACAAAAGGAGAACTTAATTTCAATATTAATTGCATAAAAATTTCAAAATCATTTACTCCATTCTTTTATTAGACATTAAATTACCTCAGTTATCATCGTCCGTAATTTACGTAGATTTTCAGTTAACTTGATGAATATTTATGAGCAAATCTTAAATTTTTAAAATTGGAAAAACTAACAACATTTTCCTTTGTTCTTTATAAATACTTGTTAAAAATAAAATCATAATATTCGCTTTGATAATAATACAAAGCGCGTTGGCTAAGAAAAGTTTTCCTTTTGTCTTTATTGATATTTTCCCTTTTACAGATATATTTAAATTATATCTGAAATTTTGACACAAATTCATATATATATATATATATATACATATATATATATATATATATATATATATATATATATATATATATATATATAATATATCTGTAATAATATATATATATATATATATATATCTGTAATATATATAATATATATGTAATAATATATATATATATATATAAGTTACAAGTTATAAGTTATTTTTAGTGGATACTCGTATTTTAGCAGACGCTTGATTTATTTTAAACAGTCCTTATTTCGTCTGTTCCAATACACTGAATTTAACACTCACAAAATTAACGAAACATTTTAAACAATATATATATATATATATATATATATATATATATATATATATATATATATATATATATATATATATATATCGGTATTGATATATATATATATATATATATAAGAAGATAAAAAAAATTTTAATTCAGAAAAAAAAAACAACCGGCTTTGTCATTAACTTTAATTGCAAGATCCAGTTCAATTTCTGATCATCTGATCAGAAATCGATTAGACTAACTAGGTTCTAGTTAGTTTAATCGATTTCAAAGCATTTTTTTTCACTTTAGAAAACCGCAGATGCATTTGATCATTTTGTTGATGGATGAGATTTCCCCATGCTGTGGATTCCCACGACAAATATGTAATGATAATAACAAAGCGAATATGAAGAAGATGACAGAACTCCTAGAAAAATTAGGAATAATCACGTTACTGCTTCATTCCCATAAAGACTTCACTGAGTGGTGCATGACATCATAGCGAAAAGATAAACTAATAACGAACAGTCTTGGGACACGCACATGAATCAAGCCTTTGCTTCTCTGATATCCAATTAAAACAACGACACAATGAAATTCTGAAGCTGAGATAATTATGCTACAAAGTGCCTCCAGGTGCCTTCCAAGAACAATATACATATCTTTGTGGAATGAAGTTAGCAGAATAGCTAGTGGAATACTAGAATACACATAAAATAAAATTTTCAGATATAAAGGTTTATAAACTTACCAAACATAGAAGAAACAGTTTATGATTTTAAAAAATCACCAGAAATTAACAGGCAGGACAAAATTACTGCTGCTAGTGAAATTCTCTGATCATCTATATAATTGCAGTAACAAGAGATAATATTAATCTCAACTTATATTATCAATTTTAATTTAAAATATTGGTTATAATTTTGTGGATATCATGTTTCAAGCAAACCAAATATAATAGATTTTTTATTTTGAATAATCTAAAAGTTATAATGTGAGAAACAGAAATTTGATTAACACAATATCCCATATAATTTGCAATACACCGTAAATCTAATTGCAAAAGAAAACAAACGATTTCAAACCTTGCATCCCTTTCATATAAAAACAACCAACTGTCAATAAAATGTGTTTCCATTAAGGCTCACACATGTTAAAATACCTCTGAACTGTAATGTTATCTTTGCCACATGATACTAAAACTTACGTCCACTACAAACTTTGATCCGTTAACAAATAAATTTTGTACTAGCTATATCTTGTCTTTCTACTTTCTTTGATTGAAAATATCCAAAGGTGGTCGTCAGTACATAGAGCAAAACTTAATTTCGGTAAGTACTTTTACAAGTTTCTACCTTAGATCAAATGACTTATTCGGTATGAGGAGAGACTTACCATATGGTTTAACAAATATTATATGTCTTCTCTCTTTTAACAGAACATTAATAAATGTATTTATGTTCTCTATAAGTTTCTGGGTGCATTTTACTTGTATAATTTGGCATGAGAGCGCGTGAAACTTCGAGAAAGACTACCCGTCTTGTCTAGAAGCATGAAACAGACAACTGCGTGTGAACTCGTGCAGTCACCCGTGGGAGTGCAATAGTTAACCTAACAGAAAACGTAATCGACGAACTCAGTACAGATTCCAGTCTGAGGATTATTATGTTCATTTCAAACAATTACTTGGCGAGAGACAAATATCCACATCTGACTTATGGTTGAAAGAGAAAAGAGATCAAGAGAAAATAATAACTGAAACTTAAAATATTATTTAAAAATCCAATTATTATTCAAGATAATAGTATTATAGTTTCAAATGCAATCCTTAATAATTTTAATCTTAAAATTCACATTTATTTCACAATAAATTTGATACACATTGATATATAAAATTATTTCATTTTTTCTGCATTCCACATGATTCCAGACTTAAGAAAAGTATTTATTTGCATTTTCATTTCAAAAAGATGTAATTATACCTAAAAGTCTGCTTCTATTTTCACGTGTGCCTATAAGTGACTTTTATTTACTTGAAATTTCAGATAGGTAAAATTCAGAAAAAAGATAAAACAATGAAAAATTACATTTATTGCCGAAATAAATCCTTTGATATGCTTCCAATAAGCATGAAAAGTAAATTCATAACTTTTTTTAAAGAGTCGTGTTGAATTTGTATTTCTTTTAAATGTAATCGGCAATTTTTTTTTTAATTAGTTTTGCACTGATAATATCTCCACAGTCTGGTTTTTCAATTGCTGGACTGATAAGTTTCGTTTTAAAAGTCTTTGAAATTGAGAACACGTGCGCACACAAGCACCGGGTAAACCGGAAGTATATACGTATGATGTAGTGCACACACACAGAAGCAAAACTATTTGTATTTATTTATTGATATTTTTTTCATATACGCATATTTGATGATATACATATAGAAGTAGTATATTACTTAGGAACTTGTCACCATGAAATCTTTGAATGTCAGGACATTTATGTAGTTATAAAAATGAATGCTAATTTGTTGTATCTGATATTTTCCTTATCGCCTATGTTGGCCGATTGTCATATATATTTTCGTCTTTGTTCTATATTCCTACCAAGTAACGACTAATTCCGGATTATCTAAAACGTAACTCTAGTCCATTCTGTGTTGCCGCGAACGATCTCACTCCAGTTTCGATTTCGGCTTCCAGAAAATAAATCTCCTCAAATAAAAAGTGGTAGGAGGTGAAAATATCAAACAGCTCACCATTTCTAGAGAACGTCTTAAGGATAGCGAAAAGTGAAGGAAGATTTTTGTTGACACATTAGTCAAGGCAGACTGTCTAATGAAAGAAAGATTAAAATTATACATATATATATATATAAACCGGACTTATAAATAATTACATCGGTTACACAACTAAATGCTTATCCAGACGTCTTACGTAACACCTATCTGATCACAGCTCAATTAGAACCCATTTAAACACGCACACAAATTTACCAGACTCCATTAGAAACATACTAATAGAAAACAAAAATATATTAACTGCGTCCAACTGTAAAAAAAGATTAAAAATAATGGAAGCTTTAATAATAAAAAAGAAAAAGCCAACTCTTAACAATATTAACCACGAACAAAGCCACAATGTGCTAACCGTATCCGGAAATTAAAAGCATCCCTACCACACACTAAGACATACACATAACGCACACACTTAATTAAGCTGAAAAATCGAATCATCCTTGATAATGGCTAAAGGTATAGCCGAAAGCGCTCGGAAATATAAAACATTTGGACAGTTCTTACACACCCTTTGTCCAGAAAAGAAAGCTCTTGTTCGAACACAAGAAAAATTAAATAAAAAGCTTAACCGTAGTACCTTGTCTGTCGTTTTTAATGAAACATGCATAAACGAAGGATTGATACATATATATATATATATATATATATATATATATATATATATATATATATATATATATATATATATATATATATTGTCCACAGACAGACTCTTTCCACAGTATCACAGCTCATCAGTGTGGCTAGACGTCCGGTTGCCTCCATCTAGGATCGAAAGCCAATTAAATTAGTGTCAGTCTCGGATTCTACCACTAAGCCGTTGACGCACGACAGGGATGAAAGAGAATTTAAGCGTATTTATTTTTAGATAAACACACAGTGACAGAGAGAACTCGATTCGATTTACCGAAGAGTCTTGCATTATGAGCCGTAATAGTGACTGTTAACAAACCCACACTTCCTCCCCAGAGAGCTCAACCGAAATAAACTTTTCAGGAGCCTATATATTGTCATCCACAGAATTCAAATGAAACTAGAACGAATATTTCTCTTTCTTCTTTCCCTTTTTCCTTTTATTGTCATATTCTCCTGTGTTTGCTTTTACCTGTTTTCGTATTATTATTATTTTCTTTTTATGGAGTTTCTGGTTATGTCTTTTTTTAAATGAATAATGAAATGAAAAGTGATGTTTCATTAGTTTTTTTAAATGGAATTATTTATAACCATCTTTGTTCCTAATCTGTTGAGATGCGTTCGCATCAAAACAAAAATGCATCTTTGTCGTGAGTACTTGTTTGTCCGTATGTAACATCTTTATAATATATATATATATATATATATATATATATATATATATATATATATATATATATATATAGCCAATCCTTCATTTAGCTTTCCTGCTATGATGTGTCAGGGGATCGGTGAATAAATCGAATTTTCCGCCCCTTTTTTATATGAGGTGAGGAAAATGGATAGCAACCCTGTTGGGTGAAAAATAAAACCTATCAAAGTCACCCGCCAGCTTACAGGCAGTGGCGTTCCAATAAAATCACCGTGGAGAAGGAAATAATGACCCCTATCCTTTCTAAGAAATATCATAGATTTCAATGAAGACAAATAATATCAATGAAACTTGTAAGCAGGGCTCAGTTATCTTGGGACTTGTGTAGCAGGGCTCAGTTATCTTTGCTAGTTAAGGAGGGGCATGTACAGCAGTCATCCAGAGACTGTTCGCAATAGAGACAAAATTGTAATCGGAGCATGAAATGCTAGGAAACTATATCAATGTGTGATATCGGAAAATGTGAGACTAGAAATAAAAAGGGTAAACATCAATGTTCAGGGAATATGTGAATTTAGATTGATAAACGGTGGGGGCTTCATAAAAGAAGATACAGAATAATATACAGGATACGATGGGTAAATTATCGCCACTTTATATTTTTCAATTTCGCATTGTTTGTTTGTTTTTTTATTTTGTCGACTTCACAGTATAGCAGGGTCAGTTGGGTACCGTCTGTGAGAAAAAGAGCACCATGACGCAATCCCCTCCTCCAGAAATTTGGAAATGGCCTGCTGTACTGCTTGTCATTATCGACGGTATCTCCAGTACGAAAAGATTTCAGGATATTTGGCTGCCAATCTGTGGACAGTGCAGAGGATTCGGAAAGAGTTGGATGATAAATCCAGTAAACATCATGGTGTTTGGAGTGATCACTACAGATGCCAACGTTATGCTTCCTTTCATCTTCCCACAGGGAATCAGACTAAACACGGAGGCCTATATAAATTTCCTTGAGGAGGTAGAGCTGTCCTGGGTCAAGAGGATGGCTGCTGGAAGATCCTCTGTCTGGTCACAGGATTCTGCACCATACCACACAAGTAGGAGAACTCAGTCATGGTTATCAGACAATTTCTGCGACCACATCACCCCTTGCATCTGGCCACATAACTCCCCAGTCTGATCATTATGTGTGTGATGCAGTGGAGCATGAGACCAACAAAACTCCTTCTAACACCAAAGATGAAGTGAAGGCAAGGATTATGGCAGCATTCACCAACTTAAACAAGGAGACCGTCCAGAAGATTTGCAGGAAAATTCTGAAGTTGCCTGGAGGCCGTGGTTGAAGCCAGTGGCGATTTTATTTTATTGAATAAATTTGCTCTTTCGTATTTCAAGATATTTTGTGTAATTTTGGTAAATATAGCTGTCAAAATGAGATGTTAATGTTATTTTCATTTTTGCATAATTTACACGACAAATTATCCATCGCACTCTGTATAGAATTGGAGAGAAAAATGAAAGAGTAGGACTAATATTAGACATATAGGAATGCGTTCTGGTATGCTGGTACCTTTCAATAGAGAACTAGTATTATATGCACTAGCGTGACAAAGCACAGAAGCAAGTTTTATAGCACACTAGATAATGCTAAAAGTCAGTTAGGATCGGAAGAATTTTTCATCATCATCGGAGATCTAAATAGAACAGAAGTGAGGCAAGGAAATATAGGTAAGGATTTGGGTCAAGCCACCAACGCAGAGACAATATCCAATGATCCACGAGAAAAGATCAAGTAAGGATCAACATCCTGTTTCAAAAGCACTCAAGAGCATGTAAAAATCCCCAAAGAGAACACAAAGAACCAGGTAGACTGCTAAACAATCAATAAAAGATTAACAAACTCATTTCTACATTCTGAACACTTATCTACACAATGACGGTGTGATCTACTGTCATATGCAAAGTCATATAAAAATTACGAAAGAAATCCAAATCATTAAACTACAAGACTTCACTATGAGTCAATTTTTAAACGGACGTATGCTGATTTAAAAGCAAATATCAGAGCTTGGAAGAAGCCATAAATTCAAAGTGAAACACTATTGACATCAACAAAGGAGATAATTCCAAACAAAGAAGGTGATGACATATGGAATTCTTGAACTGATGAAAAATAGACAGCAAACAATTTTAAGAAATACAAGCAGGTAAAAGATGATAGATCAACGAGAATTGTGCAGCAACAAAAACTATGCGGAACATAAACATAGCATGCATTCATGCATAAAACTATAAAATACATACCAGTACTGAAGACATGCTCCTCGATAAAGGTGTATAAAAATCTAATAAGGAAAAGAAGAGATACTTACAGAATTGGTAAAAATATATAACGAGCTGTCCACGATGCGAGTTCAAACATCGCCGTGAACATTTTTTTTTGTTTTGTTTTGTTTTTCGAAGTTTTCTCTAAGAGTCGAGGAGTGGAGAATCAGTAATAATAATATTAATATGAAAAAGAAAAATCTAGTCTTTTTTCATTCACTTCATACAGGACAGCAACTGAAGCTGAAGTGTTACTAAATGAGGTTATGTGATATGAACTAAGAGGAGGAAGTGAATATTATGAGGGTATGACGCATATATAAATATTGCCCCTATATTTGAAGAGGTTAAGATTGTAGCGTCAGGGAAAGCATTTGCAATCTTTGTTTTGTTTGCTTTAAACAGTGAAATTAATATCAACCTTGATATTAGATCGAGAAGTAATACTAAAATATGTGCCTACCGACAAGAATTTAATCTATATTCATTTTTACTACTATTATATCTGAAACGTACCGTTACCAATTTGGACAAGAGATACCGCCACGATAAAGCAAGGCTCAATTACCTATTTATGGAATGCACGATTCTCGTTGAGACTTTTTCGAATCCATGTTTGCTATTTTCATTGTCGTACTCTTTAGTAAGACTTCTCAATCCAGGCCAGTTGGTATTAATTTCAATGTTCAAGAACATTTTAAAAATCAAACACGTGTAACCAATAAAAATAAGGTTTATAGTAAGTTAATGACAGATTCTACAAATCCTTTTCTAAATATATTAATGTATACATAGGCACTTCGTAAATTCGCAGTCTTATGAAGAAAAAAGGATTCCTTTTACAAAATAAATATTTATCTTGAACATAATTTTCTTCCATATGAAATACTTAATTCTATGGGGAATATTAATCACGGAGAGCAAATATTATACAGTTAACATTTCAGATCAAAATGCAGTTAATAACGTTTGAAACTACGAACTTATTGATAAAGTCTCATATATATATATAGATATATATATATATATAGATAGATACCTGTCAATATTAACTATTTTACATAGTGCATGTCAGTATTTCTATTTAATATGTTGCCTATAATGATCAGTGTATTGTTTGTGTGTACGTGCACGTGTGTGTGTTCGTGTGTGTATGTTGATATTTCCATTTGATCATCGAATGTGTTTACGTACCATCCGGAGAGCGAATATTATATCCTATATTAGTTGTAAGGAAAATTGATTAGCGAAGAATTCAATAGCGTCTTCGATAAAGCCTTGTAAGCACAAAACATTTTTGTTGATTTTATGTGATTCAAAAGTGGTTGCTGTCCGTCCGTCCGCGCCATGAATACGACGCGCCAAGACAAAAGACTTGAAATACAATGGCCGATCAAGCGATAAAAATAATAAGACGGTGGAAGGAGAAATATATGAACAACCGGAAATAGGAATAGAAAAGTTCTACCTGAATGAGGCTTTTGAAGAGATATAAGGCAAGATAAAAAGATAAAATAAACATTGTGTCTGAAAGGTACAAATGGTGTATTATTAAATATAAATTTATTCCTGCATACACGCCTTTAGGATCACAGTTTGTTTTTGTAAATACCATGTTCCTGTTAGGATGTAAGCGATCATGTCTCTCCACGGATTTATTTTGTTTATAAGTAAATAAATAATAACTGCCATGAATTCTTGGAAAATATAATGGAGTGGTTTCCCGTTGCCTTCTACACGGTTTTGAATTCAGAGATCTTATTCTTGTATACCTTTTGCCACTTATGTCTACCCTGATATTTAAACGGTAACTAGGGAGAGGGGAAAATGTGTATACATGTCATTACTGCAAAGTGTAGCTGATTTTACTTTCTATGCCAATAACTCTTACACTATCCGCTCATCCGTCTCATAATTTATTACAGATGAAATATTTTTGTTTCGTAGTACTCCTTCATGAAAATTCGTGAATAAATGTTTTAATAAGTCCTGATTATTTCATAGAGGATAGCTTTCAACACTCTTGCAAAATTCAACACTCTATACCAAAAACAAAACAATAACTGCGCAAGGAAAGCAAAATAGAAAAAAATTCCTTTTGGCCATGATCAAAAGGAACATTTATAAGAAATTCTAATGAGTCCAACAGCAATTTTAAGCAAACGTTACCATCCCTCTTTATTATTCATTTACAACAAAAATCATTATGTACGTTGTTCGTCATTTCTCTCTGCCACTCCTGCCTTCAGTATGTCCTGTAAGTGTTAAATTCTCCGAGCCCTCTTTCAGCATAATATGTCCCAGTAATTTTAACTCACACTTTCTAATTATAAGTATAAGAATCTTTGAGTATCCAATTTCTTGAATGAAAATTTTCTCGTACTTCACATGTCCAGTACATTGTATTCTCTATATCCTACTCGATCGCCACATCTCTGAGCCTTCATGTTATCTGTGACGTAATTGTTCAACATTCACAGTCATACAGAAATATATTAAATAGCAGTTCAATATTCTTTGGTAACGTAATTTCCCTACTTCTTAATACTGTCTGTAATCACGTCATCACAAGCAAGGTGATATGGCCACTAAGACGCAAGAGGTTACGGAGGATAAAGTGAAGGAATCTTAATGTTGAGGACAGACGATATTAACACGACTAAAGGAGACAAAAGATGTCGATAGACGTTGCTTTTACATTTTTGTAGATTGTAGTTGACAGGAAAGCAAAAAAATGAAAAAGAATCCTACAGGTGAGAATTAGGAAATTATTAGAATAGAACTTACGCATAGATTTAGAAATTTCAACAGTAAAATGATGAGACCAAGTTGCAAATCTAGTACTGTGATTAAAATCTTGAAATCCAGATACCAAAGACTGAGTTACTGATTAATTTGTTTTCTACGGTTTATCAACCCTTTAGTGTTTAATTAAAACCATAAAATATTTTTAAATTGCAAGAATTTTTGTTATAATAATCGTTTAGTGATACAAGTCTTATTAATTAACCTATAAGTGGGAGAGCAGGGATGGATTCATATCTTTCCCAAAGGTATTTGCGCGTAAGCGAATATAACGAACTCAACGGGAAATGGAACTTGACTCTCCAATTCAGTCAGTTATGTCCCATAGGTGATACACGCTTAGGCGATCATGCATCTTTCGGTACATGACTGACCAGGCAGTTTTTCTCGCAGTAGGTTGCCATTTCTTTCTGCGGTAGACCAATTGCCATCCAAGACTATAGAACCCGGTCTTTCCTGCTATTTACCCATAGATGGGGGGAGAAGAAGAGGATTCATACCTTTCCCAAAGGTATTAGCACGTAACAATTCCAAATCATTATCCATTACACCAACAGCATAACCATGTTTACAGCTCCTAGTATTCCCAAGCGGTCACTCATCTAAGTACTGACTAGGCTCGACGATGTTTAACTTCGATAAACGTACGAGAATCGGTGTTTCAACGTGATGTGGCCGTAAGTAGTAGTAAATAGAACAGGCACAGAGAAGCAAGGCTAGGGTAGTGGGAAAATCATGTTTTAGAAAGCAACTTTCGTTGTTTTTGTTACGCTTTCGGATTTCTGTTTCACATTTTCCGTCAGCTGTTACTACACTACACAGATAGTTCAATTTCTTTATCTAATTGTTTATGAAGTTACCAGACGATGTTCACACTTTTGTCTCTTTTGCTGATGGTCATATATTCTAAGAGTTAATCGTTAATTCTTTGTTCTCGCTTTTTCTATGAGTTTTTGCGGTTTCTCCTTTGAGTCAGGCATTAACATGTTGTCATCTTCGTATCTTAAGTTATTAAGATAATGCGAATTGATAATAAATCCTGGCAGCCGTTTGTTATTATACTATTTGTTTATTATTATATTTCGACCTAAATTACCATTGTTTTTTTTTATTGGTTGAAAAATAGTCAATTGTACGCTTTGATGTCTCTGTTCGTTTTGAAACAGCTTGCAACATCCATTTATGTCGCTTTTAGTTTCACCTTTCTGGACTTTGACATGTTACATACTCTTTTAATATATATTGATGCTTTTCTTCTGAGCTACGAGCATAAGATATCTTGTTTATTTTTCCAGGTGTCTTCTGCGTAACGTTCGTCTACGATCATTTTTATCTACATTTTAAATTCTCTATGAACTTAAATTTATTGGATCAAGATAGAATAGTTAGATAAGTTAACCCTCACAGAACATATTGACAGCAAGAGGGACAGGAGGAAAAGGCGAGTAACCTATCTAATTAGCTAGTGTAAATGAATGACAGAACAGAAAATGGAAGAAATAGTAAATAGACAGACGTTGCTAAGAACAACAGAGGATAGAAAGTTGTAGAGAGCCAGGGTTGCCCACATCCTAAAGGGATACGGCCTCTAGAACAAGAAGAAAATGAAGCTGCTGCTAATGATGATGGTGGTCTGGTGATGGTTTTTCCCATTTTTTGTTTTTATCGTGTTCGTAACTATTCTCTTGATATATTCGGAAAGATATCAGAATAATCAAGAACCTATACTGGCAGCAAACAGCATGCGCATGCGCATAGGGAACGAGTTATGTGAATATACAAAAATAGAAAGTGGGGAGGCAAAGATGCGTCTTCTCACCCGACCTGTTCAACATATACAGCGAGGCAATTCTGAGAGAATTGGAAACCCTACCGGGATTTAGCATTGGCGGCCACAATCTTAGCAATATAAGATACGCAGATGACAGTACTGACACGGAAAAATAAATTTCAAAATCTCCTACAGAAGGTAGCGACGGTGAGTGAGAAGAAAGGACTAAGCATAAACTACAAGAAGACAGAATGCATGGTCATCAGTAAGAGGATGAGCCCGAAATGCAATTTGCAGGTCGGGAAAACTAGAATCAAGCAGACGCAGAATCAAGCAGACGCGGAAATATCTGGGAAGAGTCTTGACAGAGGACGGTAAGTGCGGCACTGAGATCCGTAGACGTATTGGGATGGCCAAGAAAAGCTGGGCAGAGTATTGCGAGACAGGAGAATTTCTTTGGTAACGAAGAAAAGAATACTGAGCTGTTACGTGACATCTGTCCTTCTTTATGGCAGCGAACGTTGGTTCGATTTACTCAAAGATGAAGAAGAGACTCAAGGCGACAGGGATGAGTTTCTACAGAAGGATGCTAATGATATCATGGGCCGAGCGTGTGAGCAACGATGAGGTCTCAGAGAGGTTTCAAACAAGGAGGAGGCTTATACTTAACATCAGGAAGAGGCAACTGATGTTTTTTGGACACCTAATGAGGAAGGAGGACCTGGAGAATCTGATACTTACAGGCCGAATAGAGAGAAAGAGAGACAACACGTGACATACCTCGCGGGCTTAAGCAAGTGGATGACAGAACGTGGTCTTGGGGAGGAAGCAGAGGGAAGGAATTTGTTGGGAGCTTCAAGGGATAGAGGAAGTTGGAGAGCTGTGATCGCCTACGTCCTGAAAAGACATGGCACATAAAAAGAAAAGAACTGTTCTCTGGCTTGTCATCTTTTCTCCACGTTTTACTGTTTGGTGTAGATATTATGTCAGTTGGGTAGGTAGAACCCTGTTCTTGATATTGATAAGTAAATCGATCTATAGATTTTACTTGCGTTATGGTGTAGCTTAGGAAGAATGTTCTGTATTTCACTATTGATACAGCTCGTGCGTTCGTCCCACATTAATTTATTATAGATTTAGCTTTATTTCTAATATAATTTATTCTCCTTTTCATCTTTCTTATATTCCCTTATTTAAGCTTGCTTTATTGAGCCATATTCAAATACTCTAAAGTATTTGTATTTTTCTATAGCTCTCTTTTTATTTGGTTGTTGAATTTCTTCGGTTTTCTCACCTCTTCTTTTGTGCATCTCTAGTAATTTGTACTTCTCTAAGCTGAAATACATCCTTATATATCAGCACTATTATCTTATGTCGATATTTCCAGTTACCTTTTCGTTTTTCTTCACTAACTTAAATCATCCATTGGACATTATGTGCATGATTTTCCCGTCGTGCTTTCAAGTTTTTACCCTAGGATAAAAATCATGAAGACATCCTTTTAGTTGCACCTTATGAACAACTGGTACAGTTGCATTTGCAATCTGAGAGGTTCCCATATTCTTGTTGACCAATGTCTTTTCGCCTGGATGGTTGTTTGGTCAGCCTGGATCTCATAATCCCAGAATATCTTATTCGTTTTGCTTTCTACCTCTGACTTCTGATTCCATTGCACTAATATTATGGGAAAACACAAGTGATTTTCCAAATTTACAACACATGCTTGTCTCTGTTCGGTTTTACTTGCGTTTATATTATTTTAATTATTATAAAACAATTATTTATAACTTGCATTTATGTCGAGTTATAACCAATAACGGGAAGCGAAGGATGTGTTTTTTTTTCCACTTAATTAAACAAAATACAGCTATTAAGAAACAAATGCAAAAAGCTCTTCGCAGAATATGGCCTGTGCTTGATTTGGGGATTTATTGGAGAGATGGTGCACCAGGAATTTTGATGTGTTGTTGAGTTCCTTTCTTTACCATAACAGGAACCGTTTTAGTCTTTAAGTGCCACATTTTCCTATTTCCATCTTCAAGTTTTATATTTGCTTAGTTTTTCAAAAACATTCATAGTTTTGACTACCACACTTCGTATTTCTTTAAGGCATGGGCCACCAGGAATCTCTTAAATGAGTTTGTCAGGACCTTTTCCAATTAATTTGTGTGCTTCAACTACACCTGGAATTACTGATGTACTCATGCGCCACAATTTTTAGATTTACACTTCAAAATACTTGTATTTTGATAGGGTTTTTTTAAGATCTTCAAATATATATCACAATCTGCAGGGACAGCCAATAATAAAGCACATTGTTTTTGTGGTCTTTGATCACGATGTCTGGGCGATCAGCTTTGATTGGTCTTTGTGTATTGTAAAGTACCATAAAATTGTTACAGGTCCTATCTCTGTAACTGAGTCTGGGTGATGTTCATACCAGTTACTTGAAGTTTCTTTCCCGTAAAAGTTCTATATTTTCCAATTCAGATATTGGCCCACTCTGTCATGCCGTGCTTTATATTCAGTGAGTGCTAACACTGTGCAACCTGGTACAAGATGGTCAATTATTTCTGGATATTTATCACAGGTTCTGCATTTCGGGTTAACACAATTGTTCAGTATGTGTGCTTGGTAATTTTTAGTTAGCAAGCATTGGTCCTGTGCAGCAAAAATAAAAGTATTGGGTTTCAGCCTTTACCCTGCACTAAGTAACCACTGATGGGTACAGGGTTTGTCTACATCATTTTGTTTGGCACGGGCAGAGTACTGAACATGAAAAAGCTTATCTTGCCAAGATTTTTTGCATTTGGTACATTGCATCTCCAAGTCCTTGTATTTGGACAATTTCTCGATAATTTTCATGTAGGTGTTTCTCTCAGATTTTACTGTTATGTCAATAAGCATACACTTCCTGAATTTCTTGACATTTATGATAATATCAGGCCTGTTGGTTCTTATTTCCCTGTCAACTTGAATTGGCATGTCCCAGAGCATAGTTACATCGTTATTTTGGGTAACTGTGTTTGGTAGGTGTTCATACCATCTCTCAATGGTTTCGATTTTGTGCATCTTGCATATCCTCCAATGCGCATATGTCGCTACTTTTCTATGTATGTGGGTATATTCATTTTTTGCTAGTTCCGGTCGACAGTTTCATCATATTTTCCGCATAACCTGCATTCCGGGTTAGTTCCATCGTTGAATATGTGACAGTGATAGGATCTGATTGCGATGCTTTGTTACTGAGCAGCAATAATTAGGCCTGATGTGTCAACCCGTTGCTTGTCAGCTACTAATGTGTTTTCTGTTGGTCCACATCTGCTTCTTTCGTTCTTTTTAGGTAATTGCCATGCAACGCCTTGACCTCCCGGGTTTTTTTTTCATTTCATTTCGCCAAATTGTTTTGTTTTCTGTTTTATTTGTTTGGCGTAGATGGTATTCGCTTCGTTAATTGTTGGTAGGATTTCAGGTATATTAAGCTGTTTCTTGAAGAATGCAGCTGCTTTATTGATGAAGTTGATTTGGTGTTCTGCTATTTGTAGGAGAGGGCCAATGGTTTTTGTGAGGTTTGATTCCAATCCTATTGTTGTAGTTTTAGGATTAGTTCAGGTTGGATTAGACGTCGGCATCCTAAAGCTCTTGTTACATACATCCTATCAACATCTGATTTCGGGTGGTACATCCTCATTTGGTAAGCATTTTTCTGGTCATAGCGTCTAATTTTTTAATGTCATTCAACTTATATTTAATAATGTTGAAGCTGTATGTTATTACGTGTATAGCTAAGGTGTTGATAGCCTTCATTTTATTGGACCCATTAAATTCGCTTTCTAGTATCAAATGAACTCTCGTATAATATTCTTTTCGGATTTTTACTACATAATTGAGGAGTGTATTCCGTCTCATTCATTAATAGTTGTATGCACCATGTTGGTCTAGTTCCTTAATCTTGATGCTGATATCAAGGTCTAAATCTGTAGTTTTTGTTAGTTTACCGCCTTTGAAGTTGGCTTTGGCACATTTGTCGATTCCGAACTCCTTCCCGATGTCTTCGTTGAAGGTTTTGACAATGGTGAGTAGGTTTTCCTGCTGGCTGTCCTCCTTGGTAAATGTTTTAAGATCAGTATAGAATAGGTAATTCAGTTTTTCTGTTGTGTTACTTGTATCTATAGCTAATGTTGTTCAGTAGGTAGCCGAGTGGCGCTAAAGCAAGTCAGAAGGGTAGTGGTGACATTGAATCTCCTTGGAAGATCCTACTTTTGGTGTTGATTGGTCTCGAATTTAATGACCCGTTTGTATGGTTTAGGTTTCGTGTAGTCTTCCAGTTTTTCATGCTCTCCATTAAGAATTTGACCGCTGTAGGGCATACTCTGTATATTTTTAGGTTATTTTCTATCCCTGAGTATGGTACACTGTCGAACGCCTTTCTGTCGTCGATCCATGCTATCAATAAGTTTCTTTTCCTTATTTTCACTTTTTCCAATATTGTTTTATTGATAATTAGTTGGTTCTTGCTCCCATATCTTCCACTTTTACATCCCTTCTGCTGGGAAGAAATTGTTTTTCTCAAGGAAGTTGTATGTCCTCTCAGTTATGATAGAAGTGAGGATCTTGTACATCGTTGGTAGGCAGGTGATGGGCCTATAGAAATCTATTGAGCATATTCCACTGAGAATGGGTATGTGTTCACTGCTCATGAGCACAATCTTTCGTATCTCAGACAGTAAGTTTCATTAATTTACGCGTAAGTACTTTTAACCATTTCCAGAGTCCTTATTAATACTGGAATAATAATTGTATTGAGATACGACATTCATACAATTTATATTTCTAAATCCTTATCTTTTGCGGAGATTTCTTAAGCAGACAGGATGGCCATGTCTATAAGATATTATTATTATTATTATTATTATTATTATTATTATTATTATTATTGATTAATTGATTGACTGAAAGAATACTACACCAACAAAGTGACGTTGGAGTACAAATATACACGGTCCAATATACCCATCATGATACCTAAGCTAATAAGGGGTGTACAAGGCATATACCAGATATGTGCAATATGATGAAATGTTATGATAAAATCAGAGCATAATCATGTTTGTGGGACTCAGAAATAGCTTCAAGTCGACTAGCCCAGTCCGCTCTGACGGTCTCTGATTAAGTGCGTTCTCAATTATCTAGACGTGACTCGTAAGTCGCCTTGGTTGTCTCATTAGTCAAACTTAAAAAAGTAAACAACCTTCTCAATACCCAGCCATTATGCTTCTCCATTACTCCGGCTTGCAGAAATGCACAGTGCCAGCCCCTAAAGTGACATGCCCAACTGGTTATGGCCAGGAAAATTATCATTATTATTATTATTATTATTATTATTATTATTATTATTATTATTATTAATTATTATTTAACTAATTCAACGCAATTTTTAAAGAAAGAAATATTATAAACAGGAGTCGATTTTAAAATATGGATTGCTATTTATATTTTAACATGTTTACTCACTTTCCAGTATACTTTATAAGATAGGGAATCGGAAAGAAGTTATTTGCAACACCAAGAATTTATGCACCAATATATATGAAATTATTTTGTTTAATGTAAAGGTTAAAGAATATAAGATTAAAATATATATAATATATATATATGTGTGTCTGTGCATGTGTTTGTGCGTGTGCGTCTGTTTCACCGATGTACATATTCAAATCGATGTCGATGCACACTAACCTAATCCTAATACCCAAACTAACAGACGGATAGTCGACTTGGATTTATGCACTGAACTGTATGCAGAATCTGAAACCGTTTTCTCTATTTTTCGGATATTTAATCGGTTTGTACATTTCACATTCCTATACACATCGATAGATAAATAAATAAATTTTACACTCAATCTCGAAAGTTTGATTAAGTAACAGACATACGGAAATTAATTCTCGTTCTAGTTCTCGTTGTCTACCAGAGCCGATCAATCTATCTTACATCTCAAGCTGGATTACACAATCTTTAGCATTATATTCGATTAACAATGTCAATTTTATATCCTTGTGGATATTTACCAACCTTATACCCGAATGGAACAAGGCCCACAGAAGAGGAAATTGGGCACATTGCATATAATGATAGACATACCTATATATCAGTGGCAATATGGAAAAATGGCAATGTGGAAAAACTTCTTATTGACCGACTGGCAGTCTGTTTCATGCTTGAATGGAAACTTCATGAAACAGTGAATCCAATGTCCACTCCTATATTTATACACGCCCTATCCCTGATACTGAGCATTATTACATATATATATTTACCATATATATATATATATATATATATATATATATATATATATACAGAAAGAAAGACAGGGGAAGAGAGCAATAAAAATAATGTCAGAATTTTAAAGACAAACGAAAAATGAGCTTTTTCTTAAATAGGTAATTCAACTTTGCTAAATTGGTAACAGCACGATTCATCTATAGGTGTGGTTTCTTTAATGATAAAAAAAAACGGATAGAGCATTGTTTCCTGTCGGGAGGCATGTTTTTGTTTCGTTGGGGCTTATTGAAATAATCCGGTTGTTATTAATTTCACTGTTTAAAAAAATATATGGGTAGGAACTCAAACACGTGTACTCACTAAAATAACGTTTATAGTAATATAATATATTTATTTAGAAACATATAGCGATTTAGTAAGCGTGGCTTACTTGTGACATAAAAGCCAAAAGCATGTAACACCCAGTGGAGATCGAACCTCCTACTCAATTGTAACGAGACAAGCGTACCATTACATGACGTCGAAGTGCTCCTTAATTTGTAATTTAAATGTAGCGCAAGGACGAAAATGTGTTGCACTCAGTGGTTAACCAACTCACTACCCAACCGTAATTAATCTAGCTTTCTAACTATACCACATCGAAGTACCCAATATCTAACAATATATAGGTGGAGGGAATGGGAGAAATGCAACAAACGTCCATTACAGTTGTGCATCGAAACGTTAACGATACAGAGATGTGCAGCTTTAAATTTAAATTCTAATGTCCGGTGTATCTAGATATTTAACTTAACCGCTTTCATTTAGCTTTATGTCTCAATTGGTTCTTATTTTTATTTTTATCGTTATTTTATTAATTATTCCATATTGTTATTTCAGCATTAATTTTACGAGGAAAGACAATGTGTTGTATTTACTTTCCGCATCATAAGACAGATCTCCTCCCCCCACAAAACTATGGCGGAGACAATCTGAGATAATTAAAACTAACAGCGGTAAAAAATTAAAATAAAATAAAAAACAATAAAAAAAACTGAATGACATCGGTTAACATCGGTTAACTGATGATTAGCTAAACATCTAGATCCACCAAAAGTTCAAGTTATATTTAAAGCTGGGCATCTTTTTATCTTTGAAATTTTGGTCTCAGAACAATACATTTCCTTTCACACACACACACACACACACATATATATATATATATATATATATATATATATATAGCGGGTGTAAAAGCAAAATTGAAATCTGAACCGTTGTATCTTAGAAATGATTAAAGATATATTACTAATGTGATTAATGGCAAAATCAATTCGCTAACAAGACTTAATGAGACATTAACTTACTATTAGTTCCTTGAATAAAACGATGGAATTTGTCAGATGGAATTGATGCCGAATACTTTCGATAATTTAAAATTGTCATCATAATATTTCCATTTAATGTCTCATTAAGTCTTGTTAGCGAACTGTTTTCGCCATTAATCACATTAACATTCTGTTCTGTTGACATAGAAGACTGGAATGCGACGATGACGGTCGCGGAATTGCAGACGCAGGTCGTAAATTCATGATGCGGTTCTATGTACCACGTGAGAGAACAAAATATTATATTCCGCCAAGGGTCAGCTATTATATATATATATGAGCCATCTTCAGAGTGGGTGCACGGATATTTTAACAAAGACATTCACCATAGAAGATAATATTTTGTTATGTTGAACGAGAAGATTGCTATGCGACGATAATGGTTGCGGAATACCAGACGCTAGTTCAATATGCAGTTCTAGACGTCATACCACGCGAGAGGCCGAAATATTAACAACAGAACCATATGTCTACATGCAATGTAATGAGTTGTGACTAGTTGAGATGTGAGCCGATAGCTTAGATCATGGTTCAACTTAATAAAAAAATATCCAAATGTTGGACAATTTTCGTCTTTATTTTCACCCGAAATTAAAGCAAACATCCGAACATTAGAACAGCTCGTAATCAGACATAATAGACATTCATTGTCTGTTATATTTTTAAAATATATTTTTAGATATATAAGTCTGAAGACGTATGTTCTAGGAACAAAACGCGTGACTAGGGTGTTTTTACGTTCGCCATTCGCTTCCCCATTGTCTATGATTATACGTAACCTATTACAAATGTATGAACGCATAAAGCTATTGACGATTATTAGTGGATATATATATATACATATATATATATATATATATATATATATATATATATATATATATATATACCGGAGGTTAAACAAAGACAAATTTCCAGTGTTTTCTCAGTGAATATATCTACCTATCTATGAAGAATTTTGTTGACACACCAGCTGTACACGTTTTACTAACTTCAAACTCACGTTTAATTTTCTCCATACTGCAGATCAAAGAGATTATAGCAATTAATTTCCTTGCAAGTTATACGATTATTGATATAAGGTAGTGGAGAAGTCACAATCATCTTGGCTGATTAATTATATCCTTTGTGAATAGAGCAAGGGGTATGAAAGACTTATAACCTGGCTCTCGGGAGCTTCCATGTTATTCATTCATGCTGACTTTAACCAACGTCAGTAACATTGCCATCAGCAACGTTGCCATCAGCAATATTGTTTGCGGATATTCTGCCAAATACTCAGTCAGTGAACTGTAACTCTTCAACAGGATAGGGTTAATGAGCCGATAACATGCGGCTAATTGCCTCTGACCGCCAACGCTTTATTTTCGGGCATCTTTTACACGAGATTTTCCATAAATTGCCGATAGTCAATGACTTTTATACTTGCTGAACCCGTTACTGAATTTAAATAAGGTAATATTTAGAGGCTGCAATTCACCCCCTCCTTCTTCTCTTCTCGTAGTTTGATTTTGGTCAGCTTGATCCGCTTGTTAACCAATCGGTCGATGCTTTTTCAATATTTTGTAAGCAGGACATCTTTATTCCTCCTTCCAACAGAGATTACCATCACAGACAAAAAAAATCTATTGCGGAACTCAACAAACAAATAGGTATCTGCCAGGTCGAAAGTTTAATTTTATCGTTAAATGACACCAGGAACATTTCATTCTACAAGGACAGATGGGGAGAAATTGGCTAAGAACACTTAAACAAACCGTACCACATTCCAAACAAACCTACTAATAGAAAAAAGCGCTCTTGTTATTTCCTCCAGAGACCAGTATACTCACAATGAACTGGACTATACAGCTGACATAAGTGTTCATAATCGGTATAAAAATACTCTTAAACAAAATATCACTATTCTTTACCAAGTATTCCAAGAAGTGGTACTTAAGATAAATCTTTCAAAAACAGAAACGATGATCTGGAATTGGAATAAGAGTAGTCATGATACATAAATAGGAAACTGAACACAGTACACGTTGCGCGAGAAGTACTTTCGTCCAATACCGTAAGATGCTATAAAATCAAATTATTAACCCCAAAATTTAAAGTATGTTCTTAAATAGCTTGTCAGCTCCAGACTCAAATACATGTCATCCAACTCATTCAGAAATGTCAAAATTATCATCTATATAATACCATTTTATTAAATCAGTGATTAAAAACGTGTTCGAATCATAAGTGTTAAAGAACATATTTTATCATAATCTATAGACTAATGCTACACATTCACAAAAGAGTTTTACCAAATAACAAAATCCCCATTACTTGAACACTTTCAATCACATCAAAAACTGAAATTGGTAGCACATGCAATCAGAATAGAAACTTGTATAATGCCAATCTTGAGTTTCTACTCTTCATGAAACAAAAGATTTGGAAGGCAACACCTACATATTGAGAAAAATCTCTAACAGTTCTAAATTTCTTGAGATATAGATTTTATAAATTTTAACCAGCAGTAACGCTAATTTTTCGGTCAGTGAATGATGAATGTTTCATGTCGTGAAAATGGCTAATTTAACCATTTCCATTCAGTTTACTAAAGTTATTTTGCAGACGTCTACATGGTGTTTCTTTAAAATCCACCGATGATCTAAACTTTGGTTTATACTGTAGCTATACTGATCGGACCTTAATTTCAATTTCTGTGGGTGAGCGCTTAATATGGAGAGATCTGTAGTTAGACAAGGCGACTACGTTCAAATTCTTGGTTACGTGCTTTGAACTGACAAAACCATCGACGAACTATGAACATTTTCGCCTATCTAATTTCACTCACAAAGATTGGTTCAATCCGTATGGTTGTCGGTCACTTTCCACTGGTTTAGCACGCCAGGACGATATTATCAAAAAGTCTACTGCTTGACAACTCGAACCCATGTATAATGGCCTAAATGCTAACGTCCTAACTAGTCAGCGACGCACCCATAAACATGTTATGGCATCTGTCATATCAGAGGGAATTTCATTTTTTTAGATGTCTAAATTAACGTATTTTTGTTTATTGAAGCCAGTGTTGAAGATGATATAATATCATTTTATGATCTTTTATTTTAAGAAAAAATTCCAAATCAAAAACTGATTCTGCAGTTTATCAAAAATATCAAAAGTGTGGTTTCTATGCATTTTGTCAGAAAATTCCCACTGAATAATTCCCCACGGTAGGATAGACAGTTGAATTTAAAAATCATTTGAACCATTTCGTTATATTAGTCTCTTTTATGATGGCTTCCACATAAGAGAAAAAACTACTGGACAATATTTTCGAGTACCATTTTTTAAACAAATTCTAATCGAAGATGCAAATACGTTACTTCGCGTGGAACGTAAAACATATTAGAACGTGCGATCTGAACGAGCAGGAACCGTACCAAATTCCAGTTTTCATCTAGTTATGGTTATGCCGTATAAATGAGACATAGTCTTTTTATATTCGCCTTCCAGAAAAGGAAAAGACTTATTCAAACAAGTATTGTTCCTAACTAGATCAGTCAATGACATCAATCAGCGAAAAGCATCCGAAATTAGTAAAAAGAAATAGCCCAATATTTTATCGTATTTTTCTTTGACTGTGACTAGATAATAATTGTTAGATAATAATTGTCCGACATATTCACCAGATATTGCACATTTGGTCTACTATTAGAGAATTTTCCTAGTCAAAAATATTCAATTACCGACGAGTAAAAAAATTATAGGAGGAATGAATTATGAAATCGTTTGAAAGATTCCAGAAAACAGAGGACCACATCCGCAAATAAACTATTCACAGTTAATTTAAAAAATGATCAATTTGTCCTTTATTTTTAATCATAAACCGAAAAAACCTTTAAGACAATCCATTTACTCCTGAATCCAACGACCAAAATGCTGCCTTAGTCCATTGCCTCTGTCACCGAACTATGCGTGCAGCTCCATGTGTAGCGGTTCTGAGGCTTTAACCAGTTGGGAGATCAAGTGAGATGCAGCGAATTTCGACCGGCAACAGGATAAATCTGCAGATGGCCTTATATCCAAGGCGTTGATGACCTGGCAGGGAATGGCTCCGTCAGTTCCAATTGCCTAAGGTACGCTATACATGAAAGGACACACGGCACAGTGGATAAAGGCGTTAGTTAGAACCAGTGACAGGACCCAAAGAATGCGAGTTCAACACCTGGTTAAGGCGGTAGAGAACTTCAAGAGGGGAATTAACAGGAGATAACTGATAACTGACATCCATTAGACATGGCCCGTGGAATAGGACAGTCTACCCCAGCGAGAGAAATAAAGAATTCAGTTCGACATTCCAACCACCTAAAGAAGGCCGGGGTGTACAACGGCCGAAACGTTGTGATAAATATGACAACAAAGATGAGGACAAAGATGAGGACAATAGTCTGAATAATGTAAATAATGAAAAACAGCTCTCCGACTTTCACCACAGATATTGGCATGCAACCGGGACATGTGGAAGGAACTGGTTAGGTGCCCAGTTGCACAGTGACCCGACGACCACACTGAAAATAAAAACATAATTGAGCTATAGTACTAAATAAGAAATGAAGACAATTCTGGCTTCTTAAAATATTTACTTCTATTTTTCATGCCACATTAAAATCTTCATGGATAATAATGGCAATAACTCATTAAGTATGTAATCTAAAAAGAAACAGGTCAACTTCCATACATGTAATCAATCAGGCTGATTTCAGTAATACATTATCTATCGGTGCACACAAGGTCAAGAGAGGGTGATAGTCTGATATTTACCCTTTACCGATTAAACACTTGATTCCTTCAACGAAATTGGAGCATACAATACTTTCGCTTTTACGATGGAAATGCCAAGTTCTTTATTACCGCCAGCACATAACAGTAAATGATTGGTTCGCGATTTCATTGACAGGTAATAAAATAGCCATGCTATTAACCTGCTCTATCCGCAATTCTCTTCGATTTGAAATAATATTTACCACAGAATTTCAGGTTAACAACCTGACTAGGTATCGTTGACATTTTGTCTCTGTTCATATTCACTGATCACTGTGTTTTTAATAGAAGGCAAGAAACAATTCATAGAATTTTGACATTTCAGTATTTTCGGTTCGTATGGTAATTATTAACAGCCGAATTAGAGCGAAGAATCCAACCTTTAGCTTCTATTCTTGTGTTGAAGCAGAGAGAAGGACATTTTCCTTAATATGATATTTAATCTTTAAGCTATTAGATGTTAATTTGTGTTTAAAAAAAGGTTTTCTACTCTCACACATGTACCCACTAAATATAATGTTTATCGTAATAAAAAATAACGTCAGATTAAAAACTCCATATATATATATATATATATATATATATATATATATATATATATATATATATATATATATATATATATACATATATATATATATATATATACTATTAAACTATTTCAACGTAACTAATCTTTAAATGTACTGTAAAAACTATTATTAAAATAATAGGATTACGAGTAGTAATGATTGATGTATGATCTGGAATAGTGTTTTCCCCTTCATTGATGCTTTCTCCATTTTCTTCTGTTTTTGTTGTTGCTGCATATCTTTTTTTTCTTTATGGATGGCACTTTTTTCTTGTATTTTTCTTGTTTTTGTCATTCTTTGTTTATTACTGAAACTTTGAATTGGCTTCCTTCTTTACATACCCAACTTCTTTCCATTTCTATGGCGTCCACATCCAAATGAATGCTGCATTAATATTGAGACAGTAATCGATTTTTCTCTTGCCTCTAAATAGACACCATTCAAGTAATTATTTAGATGATGTCATCTGTTGATTGACACGACTGTAAAAATAGAGATGCTTCAACTGAGAAATTTATCATCACTATCTGTAAAATTCAGTGTAAGATTGTATATACTTCATTCTATCAATCTCACTCCCTCTCTCACTTTAACTCTATTTATTAATGTTTAATCGTGCTCACTCTTTTATCTCACTACATGTGCCTTATTTTACTTCTCTTTTATCTTTCGAATCTTTTCATATTCTTTTCTAACATATGTTTATTATTATTTTCGTTATCTTGTTCACTACTTCTTTACGCGTCTAATCGCACATGTCTGTGCATTGTTCACGAACGTTTTTATTTTAAGCTAGTAAACCTTTTCATAATGCAACCGTGTGTTTCCTACAAATAGCAAATAATTCATTTCATGTTTTATGGCGAGTAAAAAGTAAAGATATATTTGAAGATTTGGAAACATGAGAATGATGAAAAAAATCAAAATGTAACACAAACATCTACAGAAAATCTCAATAGCAAAGGAACTGAAGAAAATTAGAAAATTCTCCAGCTCGAAAGTGTCCAAACAAAAGGGATACAGGATTAAATGATTTAAGAAAATTTTCGTTGAAAATAATACGCGATATTTTAGACAAACCTATAATAGTGGAATAAAAACGAACATAGCAAAAATGTTAATAGGAAAAGAATAGTAAGGCAAAAATATAATTTCCGTAAAGAGTTAAATGGATAAAAGAATTTAAAAAAACATTTTTATTCTTATTCCTGTTATTTTATGTAAGAGCAGTACTAAACTGACGTCGAGATCTCAACAATTTACAGTTGAGTTAGCTAGATATAGCAGTAAATACTATACTAACTTCTCGCTTGTGGAACTCCATTCTGACCCCTTGGTTTCCAGTCAGCTTTAATCTGAAAAAACTTTAAATGCAATGTCAATCACTATCTACTGTCCTCCTGATTACTCTTTCCGACCATTATTAATGTTACTGTTCCTATTTTTCCACACCCTGTAACACTCTGTGTCTTAGTGACTTTACTGCCTTACAAGGGGTGTTGATACCGTGATACCGATTATATATATATATATATATATATTGGTTTTTACTGCAATAATAAAAATTGTGTACTACAGGGTGCGGCATAAATACTGTTACAAAAGTAAAAGCTCATAACTATTGAAAATTCCTTATATCAGCCTACACGTAAGTATTAATCTGCTAAATAACACCAGAAAATCCTATTTACTATGGTTTCCTATAGCCTTCACTACACCCAGTTTCTATAAGGTAAAATCGAAAACAGTATGAGACAAAATATCGTATACTCACTTCAATTTTAACTTGTGGGGCAAAGTAGAACAGGCGTCATTCTCAAGAACTACACACAAACAATAGTCAAGAGCGTTGGCATCTGATGATGCGGGAGGCCATTTGTCCTTGATGCTGAAGCCAGGACAATTGTCTCTGTATCACTGCTGTGTTACACAATCGGTATGACTCGTCTATGCGTCTTGTTGAAGTATCCAATTTTCATCATATGTGACATGAGTTGAGTACACCTTCCAAGATACTCTGTATGCATGAGGCATTTTCCAAAAACGGCAAGAACTGACGACTTGTCGAAAGAACACGATCATTTTGATGAGTAAATTTCTTTTCAGTAGTGAACAGTTTGTTATCAGAGAAAATGATGTCCTACAGTGTGCCATCACGAATCCGTTTCAGCAATTGCTTACTTCTTTGAGGCTGCTATAAGAAGCTGTCTCTTGGTTGTCTTGTAGGGTGACATACCCTAGATCATTTCGACATAGCCTCCACGTGACTCTCATTAGTGATCCGACCTCGTTAGATAATTGAAATCCTTGGATTACGCATGATTTAACGCACCTGTTTAAGGAGTTTTGGCGTTCTGGACACGCGAGGATGTCCTGGCCTCTGTCTATCTTTGATGGAGCAAGTCTTGTTGTGTTGATCGATTGTCCTTTTGATAAACATTCTATTGACTCCAAGTGCTTTCTCAGCTTTAAAATTGAGTCAGTTTGTCTTTATGTTTCTCACTTATATACTTTCTTTTTCTTTTCTTTTAATTTCTATGGAAACTGTTAACAGTAAACACTAAAAAGAATTAGTATACGTTGTTGGTCGATTATCAAAATCATAAGCAAAAATGTAGTGAGCCAAAATTTAGAATTAGAATTCATTTTAATTTTTGTAACGTTATTTTTGCTGGACCCTGTATGAGGAAAATATCTGAACAAAATTACATCATGGGAGAATATGATATATATATATATATATATATATATATATATATATATATATATATATATATATATATATATATATGCAGAAATATAGTCTTAAAGTGTGCTATATTTATGGGATAAAGTGCTCAATATCAGAGATAGAGCGTGTGTAAATATAAAAATGGACATGGAAGTCAGCACTTAGAGGCGACAGTCTGTTTCATGCTAGTGCAATCGTCTTGCACTAGCATGAAACAGACTGTCGCCTCTAAGTGCCTCTAAGTGCCGACTTCTATGTCCACTTTTATATATATATATATATATATATATATATATATATATATATATATATATGTATGTATATATATATATATATATATATATATATATATATATGTATGTATGTATGTATATATATATATATATATATATATATATATATATATATATATATATATCACTGACGAGAAATGCATAAACGAAACATCTAAGAAATATATGAATAGAAAAGGGATATTTTACGAATCAACACACCCAGTGGATTATTTGTTCATTGTAAAAACCTGACCATAATTTTGATTTAAAAAATGCACTTTTAATTAAAAGAGAAAGTATTTTATTAAGGCTTACATATATAGAAAGTGCAATAATTTTTGAGTCTTCCACAGTAGATTTATGTCCAGATTCACACCGCGTATCTCCTTTCTAATTGAAATAACTGGGATAAAAGCAAAAACAAAAGTGGTAGGAAGATGAATGGGGTCGACTGCGTTAGGTATGTTGACACATGGAACACTAGAAGTTTAAAATTTAAGTTTAGAGTTAAATGTACCTACATTTTCAGTGTTTCTCTTTATGCATATTTATAAATTATATAACTGTATTTCATCCTCTTCTCTTACATATATATGACCATATTAATTAAATATTATTTAGTCTGAAGAAGTCATTTTTATGTATAAAACGCGTCATATATGACTTTTTCTATTTTGTTATTCAGTTACCCACCAAAACTATATTAATCAAATAAGGAAAAATCATTAGGCTATTCTTTTTACATAGTTTATATGTATGACACATGAATGGGTAGATGAGATAATTATAGATTATTCCCCATTAAGCACTGCAGTATACCAGTGACCAGACTATCTTTTCAAAATAATTGCATATTGGAAATAACACAGGACTTTTCACAGGGACATTAGTTTGATGAATCAAAAGCATCTTTAATCAGAATTTGAATTCTGTTGAAAGCTGTTCATATCTTTATAAGATATCTGCTACAATTACCATAACATGGCGCAAAGCTAAACGGGGCTAAATGAGGCATGGAATGTCGTATTATGGCAATTTTCCAAATAAGGAGGACCTACCTGTCTAGAAAATCAGTATTTGAATTTCGGGTTTTTTATCAAAGCTCTACAACACCAATAAAAAACAGAATTATTTCAACAAACCAGGCCACACCTCGCACCTCCTAATAAAAACATAAAATATCTTAAAATTAAGTGAAAAATAATTTAATCATAACTATATCTTGATCAGGTATTAAGTTTTGTTAGATAAATAATTTTGTATATACAAGGGAAGTTGTTTACTTAGTAGGTTTGACACAGTCACAACGCGGAGCCCACAACTTGTACATACAGCCGGCGACAAAAATTATTCTCTTCTTTCGACCCTTTTCATTTTGGAACACTTCACAAATAAAGAATTGAATCCGATCCTCTCTATATTTGTACAATGGGGAAGTGCAACTTGGAACTGGACTGACTATTCCCGCCTCGGGACAACGAAAAGACTTGGAAGTGATATTTTATTTACAAAGCGGAGTTTGAATTTGGTACAAAGTCATAATTACTGGGCTTTTAGTGAGTATCGTATACACTACTAATGTTCTCCAAAATCAACTTGCTACCATTACACAAGACTGAGATGGTTATTATATACAATATGACGTTAAAAGGGAAATATATACAAGACAAAGAAGAATATACTTTAACTTTTTATTATTCTGAAAATAAAATTGCAGTACTCTGAGTATATTTCAATGTACTCAAAATTTAACATACAGGATTGCTGTAAATATATCAAAATCCAAAGAATTAAAGTAAAAGATCATCGTCTGACTGTTCAGTTGCAAAGAAACATGGCTGCTGAAATTGAAGCCAAGGTTATTTGTGCTAATGGAGAACAACGAGCGTCATGAGCTCTGAAAGAAGCAGATTACGTCATGTGTGAATCTCATGTTTCAGAAAAAATACATCTACTGCTGACACTCAATACTATCTCAGCTGAAAAGAAGTTCTATTATTTTCCCTTTGCCCACTGACCTTTTGCAAAATTTTGTGTCCAGATACAAATCAAGATATGAAAGCCCCGAATGTGGTTGGCTGTCAACACTGAGAAACTTCCAACATCTCCTGCAACCAAGCCGGTCCTTGAATTGCTTTGGATCTTGTCGGTACGACCGAAAGGAATGTCATGTGGTCCGGGTAGCACACTGCCTCTATATACCACCGCCCAGGCTCATACCCCATCCTTAGAGAGATCATTCCAATCTCAACACCATAGGACTGAATTTTGACCAAACATGGTGCTACCGTTATCTCACAAGGTAAAAGGATCCCTACAACAATTACTATTACTATTACAGTAAATCATCATATACGCAGATCAACACCTGCAGTGATTCCAATACAACAGTATTGCGACCACATAAATTACACTGTATATGGTCCAGATACTTTTATTTTGCATGTATTAGATATTTGTAGTTACCGTACAATATGGCAAATACCATTTGGAAAGACATTATTACACCAGTTGACGCAACACGGCAAGAGATGTAAGTTGGTTAACCAAATGAGCCAGGTGTAATCATCTCATCTTCTATAAATCTTGAATTGTTGGCAGGTTTAGTGACCGTCGTGGAAGTTGTGGAACCTTTTGCAGAGCGTTTTGAGTAGCACGTTCATCATGTCAATGAGAACTATCGTTTAGGAATGAGTGCAGAAATGATTGAACAATATTTTGGACATACATGCTACTATTCAACATTCCCTCCACAATCAGAAAATTATAAATTATGCCACTCCCCCACTCATCGGGAAATGATGATCGATATCGCACACGCAAATCACTATCTCATAAAGTCAGAACACACTCTCATCATTGAACACTACATAAGTAATGGGGCAATTTTTGAGAGAAGAGGCTGCTCGGATGGAACTTACATCCCACCAATGAAATACGAAAGGAATAGCTGGAGTTTGCTATGATGTGCGTGTAATGGCGGCTCCTAGGCGTAAAGTTTAGAACTAGTGGAATTAAGGTATGTAGTTCGTCTGAACACTTTCCATGGAAATAGTGATAGAGCAGTGATGGGCTTGTGGGAAAGGGGTTGTATAGTGGGAAATAATTAATCACCCCTAAGTGTGTAGACGCTTTTGAACTTGAGACTGGAAAGTGAAGACTGTGCAGCTCCTGCTCATATATGGCAGCAATGTTCCATTTTAGGACTAATCAGACATTTGTAGAGGTAGAAGATAGCAGGTGTCAGGTACTTACTGAAGCCGTGAAGCATCCAGCATCTTTAGCAATGGATCGTATGTATGAGTTTCACTTGAGGTTTGGGTTGAGCTTACGTCCCAATATTCACGAGTCCTCCTTGACAGAAGACCTATAAACAATGAGAAATCTTGGTTAAGATAACTACAAATATCTTATATACTTATTAGTTGGTGTATCTTATTTAGAACTAGAGTTTTTCCATATGATTTCGTGCATGTTGGATTTATGGGTGGTATTAAGTATTCACTTGAAGAAATGAAGAGCAGACATTTTGTTAGACGTATTATCCACTAGGTAGGGTATAGAGTAGGAACAAGACGGTTGGTTTTCAAACAGGACAGCTATACACAAATGTCTGCTCTCGTAAAACTATGATAGCTTTACTAAAGCTAAAAGCACTCCCTTATATAGGGCTTAAGTGAACATCATATTGGACAAATTACCAATAGCATGATGTCTGACTGGAAAATCTTGCCTTTAATTGTTAAGCAAACGACTTTTCCATATTTTATGAATACTGTGCAGTAATAAAATAAAAAGAAACATTTCCCAGCAGATTTCTTGCAAGAATTTACTATTGGATCAGAATTGTTGTAAGTGGTGTGTTTTTTTTTATTTTGGTCTGGCCTGCTGGACATATTTACATTAGTCTGACACTAAAAGGTTTATTGAGCTACAATAAATTATCTGTGTATATGTATATTACTCTGGACATCGCCATCAATGGAAAAAATAATGTGTCTGGATATTTCGGTATGAGGAATTTCTTGCACTCTTAAAATTGGAGCAGTTATGCATAAATACACACACACACACACACATATATATATATATATATATATATATATATATATATATATATATATATATATATATATATATATATATATATATATTTCATTGATTTGCAAGCTGAAAAAACGCCAAGTGCATTAGCGCTAATGAGATAAGCTTAGTCAAATTTCTTCGAGCATGAATCATTCAATAATACTTGTTTTAGAAAAGACATGAAAATAACTTCCTTTTAATTGCATCATTTGTCATGTTCAATTCAACTGTACCCTCGTTGAACCAAATTTTACAGAAGTGCAGTTTTGTTATCAGTTATAACAAAATAAATGATAGTTTTACTCTGAATTAGTGCGATCACATTTTCGCATTGTTCCAACCTGTTTATGCGTACGGCTTCACTGAGCGTCAAGTAATTGCGAACAAATTATAAAGAAAATAAAGATATCAAAAGAACACTTGGCATATTTTAAAAGAAAAATTTAACAAGAGCTCAACATAGAAAACAGAAATCGTTTATTCAATAAATCCGCCCTCACCCACGAATAAAGTGGCTCTTACGTTCGACATCATGGCCAGTATAACAGCTTCTTACAAGTCCTTGGTTGGGGTGGGGTTCTAATTGGTCTCCCTGTCGACGTCATCCAAGGCGTAGTAGTTCAGCGTTTCAAAATTAGGAGAGCTAAGAGAACTTATACTGAGGTTAACATGATTGAGAAAATTATTGGCCAATCGCTCAGGTGTAATATGAGGTATGTAGAAAGAATCAAAATTATGCTGGAACACGTGCATCTATCTCACACACTTGATTCAGTGATTGACAACTATTTAGGGCATCATGATGTATACGATCGCATTCACTCTAAGGCTCTACAGGAAGTCGTAAGGTAGTTTGACATGATACACGTTACTCGCGAGCGACGGGGCTCATGACTTGGGTGTAACTTGGTGTGCCTTCTTCCGTATTATTTGTTTTTCGCCTGTTCACCAAGCCATTTTCAAGGGCTCTATCTCCGAGTCACTGTGACTATCCACTAGTGTCAAGAGTACGGCGTGAATTTTAACTTCGTTACCTTCAGATTTAGAAGATGCTTTATTAATGGTCTCGATATACCTGAAGGAGAAATACCACTGTAAAATATTGGCGCATGTCACGTATCGGTAGGATTTTCTTCCTAAGAAAAATGCTTTCTCAGATACCTGTTGTATACACAGTGTTGATAGCAGATACCAAAAAGAAACTACAAGAACACCTACAGAAGGCAGTGAAGGAAAGCGAGAAGAAAAGATTAAACATCAATTGCAATAAGATAGAATGTATGGTAGTCAGCAAAAGAAACATCCTTACAGGCAAATTACAAATTAGAGATTCCAAAATCAAACAAGTACAACAATTTAAATATTTGGGGAGTGTTTTAAGAAGGGAAAGTGCGACACAGAAATCTGAATGCGCGTTGGTTTGGTTTGGTTTGGTTTGGTTTGGTTTGGTTTGGTTTACGGCATATCAATCTCAATGGGTTATTTAATGTCGACAATTTCTATTGCTGGTATTTTTTTTCAAAACTGTATTGCTGTTATATTTTTTTTCCTTCAAAAATCTATTTCTGGTAATATTTTTTCTTCAAAAATGTATCGCTGCTAATATTTTTTCAAAAATTGTATATCTGGTAATATTTGTTTTTCAAAAATATATTGCTGGTAATAATTTTTTACAAAGTATTTCTGGTATTAAAACCTATTTTTACACTTTCATGGTGTTTTGACCTCAGTTTGATCAGAAGCCTTGCTGTTGGACGTAGTTTATCATCTTACCCAGGATGTGGATGTAGTTTATTGTCATACCCAGGACAGAGTACGCATTGGAATAATGAAAGATGCCTTTCAAAAGCTAAGCAAATTATTAAGAAACAGAAAAATGTCTTTAGAAATAAAGAGTAATGAACTGTTACGCAATGTTAGTCCTCTGTATGACACTGAATACTGGTCAATCTCCTCACAGATGAAAAAGAGATATTAAGCAACGGAAATGTTGTTCTACAAAAGACTGCTGAGAATATCATGGACTGGACATGTGAGTAATGACGAAGATTTAGAGAAAATGTAAACCAAAAAGACACTTATACTTAACATCAGAAAGAAACAGTTGAAATTTCCATAGCACATGATCAAGAAAGGGGCTTGGAGCATTTGACACTCACTAAACATATTGAAGATAAGAGGAAGAAAGGAAATCAGCGCATAAACTACCTAAGAATTTGTGTAATTGATGACAGAACAGAGTTTAGGATAGATAGCAAAAAAAATCTACTAAGAACTAGAAAGGACAGGGAATTGTGGAGTGTCATGATCGTCAATTACATTGCATAGAAGAAAAAGAAGAGTACTGAAGAAAAGCTGAATAAGCGTAATTTTAATGTCATTAGTTTATATTCGGAGATTGGAATTCTCGACGCCATCTGTAATATCAATAATACTTGGTGGTTGAAAACAGTTTCACAATAGACCCTGCGTTGTTTGTTAAAAATATAGGCTTCTTGTAATCTGAATCTACAAAATGACAATGGTGGTGGCCACAATAACCACTCGACCATGAAGACATGATAAAAGTATACTCGAATGTTGGTAGCAAAGCTTTTGGCAGCCTATACAACAGTCCAAAGGTAAATCAAATAGATTCTTAATGGGGAAGTTGTGTCAATTTTGTCATCATCCATAACAAGGTTTTGAACCGTACCTACTCATCATAACAAGGACCTATGTTGCAGATATACACTTACACTTACCGCTCGCACAGTAAACTCTTTTAGTAATTCTCGACCTCAAAATACACTTGGGATTTGTATAGGGTGAACATTAGTAAAAGAAAACGTCAACCTGACTAGAAATCTGTAAGTCTTACTAAAGAAAAATGTTCTCCCCAAAAAGAAACGAACCTGCATTCCTCTCACGGAAATCACTTTTCCAGCCAAAACTTGCCACTTACAAATTAGGCAACAGGAAACCACCATGGTAGCATATGATTCAATTACCCACTTAGCTTTAGTTCCGTACTCGAAACATAAAGTAATTTTTAGACGATATTATTTTTAATTATTATGAACGTTAATGACCAACGAATATTGTTAAATTTCGTTTTTTGATTTTGTTGTTTGTTTGTTTTTTATTTTTATATATATTTCAGGTTTCTAAATATAAATTACCTTATGCCTGAGTACTTTCAGTTTTCACAAGCCATTATCAAACAGGTTTTGTGCTATTTCGGTTTCATCGTTTTTCAAATATCGCTTCTTGACGCGTGAAACCGACATAGCGCGAAAATTGAAAACTCTGTCCAGATAACGCAACAGATATATATTTATATATATGGAGGTGTATGTTTGTGTTGTATGCATCTAGGTAGTAAATATTCATTCAGACAGGTTTGTTACAGATAAAAACAAGTTATGTCTATTATATTTATAATATCATCGATATGAAACAGGTGTTATAAAAATTTAATTAATAAAGCCAAATTAATATCTTCTTCCAAAAAGTATTCTGCAAAAACTAAGTTACATCAAATAAAACTCATCAATAATGGGTTTCCAAATTATATCATGGACGAATAAATAAATCTTTATTATTAGTAACATATGTAGAAGCGCCGAACACAGTAAAAATAAGAACAGAATCGATTGATTTTATCGGTATCAGATGTACTGAAACTACGTAGACGAAATACCTATAAAAATAGGTACATAAAGCTCAAAGATAATAATAAACATTTATGATGCATTATCTACTGTAAAATGTTTCAATCTTTTAGTAATCACTAATAAATCATACCTTCCGTTAAAATCAAATCCACTATATAAGGTCAATGTTGTTTATAAAGGTATTTGTCCCACTGGAATCTTTATCCCTAAAAATAACAAATAAACATATCTCTCTCTCTCTCTCTCTCTCTCTCTCTCTCTCTCTCTCTCTCTCTCTCGTAGACTCACGTGTTATAATTCCGAAAAGCTATTTTTAAATGAAAATTTAAGAACGCTATATTTAAAAAAAAATAAATGAATAAGCGCACGACGTGAGGTGTGGTAGAAGGCGAGGAGGAGGAGGAGGAAGAGTTGGGGAAAATCAAATGTATTGGAAATGTATCGGTGGGGGATTAAATGAAAAATACATACGTTCTTTTCATCCCACTTCAAATGAAATCAAAAGGAACATTTTTTTTTGTATACATACTAAAAGATCCATTTGAGTTTATTTGAAGTGGAATGAAAAGAACATGTATTTTTCATTTAATCCACCACCGATACTTTTCCAATACACCTGATATGTCCTCCTCCTCCTCCTCACCTTATTTATTTTTTAAATATAGCGTTCATAATATTTTTATTTTCAAAAAATAAAGCTTTAGGGTATCAATTGACCGAAATCACCTGAAGATACCGAAAGGTTGAAACCAACGTAGCGGAATCGGCTGAGTTCCTAAAATTCTATACTTAAAAGCTCAGCATGTTAATTTTTATTTTTTTTTATATGTGTATTAAGCACTTTTTCATACTACTGGTCTAGTCTAACTGTGACCATTAACTTTTTTATTATACACACACACACACGCGCGCGCACGCAATCACACACACACACACACATATATATGTATATTATAATTATTTTTAAGATATAATTCCATCGCTACAAATGAATTGCCATGTTTCAAAAACAGAAGGTAAAATCTTCCAATTCAATTATAGAAATTAAATTAAAGTACCTAGTTCTGTTTCATTTATTCGCTTGAAAATGAAACAGAACTAGGTACTTTAATTTAATTTAATTTCTATAATTGAATTGGAAGTTTTTAGTTTCTGTTTTAGAAACATGGTAATTCTTGTGTTACGATGGAATCATATTTTTTTTAAAATAATTATAATCTAGGCTCTACTTGTGTATCGAACACTGTTTTTAAAAATAAAAACAAAAATACTAAAGAATTTCGAATCATCAATCTAACGGTTCTTTCATATTTTATCATTATATTTGCACACACACACACACACACACATACACACATACATATATATATATATATATATATATATATATATATATATTTGAGAGATCATATATATATATATATATATATATATATATATATATATATGGTATAATTAGACAAGCATAGTTCATCTAAACAAGTTTTATTAAAAAGGATAGGCATTCTATGTCTATTAATGTATCCATCACTTTTTCCAAACTTCAAATAACATTGCGTAAACCTGGCTGCTGCAAAGGCAAAAATTATCAGAACTCAAAGTTGTGGTCAACAAGATAACGCCTGTTCGCCAAAAGTTTAGAAACAGCTTTGATTTAAAATATGTTTTTTAGCTGTAGGCGCCAGGTTTGCGGCGATTATTTGTAGTAAAATGTTTGGGACTCCCTGGTAAATTAAAATCGAGAGATATTAGAAGCATGTTTTTCTCAGCACATTTTATTATCTCTGAGGACCAAAAAACATCTTACTGCATTTTCATTAATGCTGTATGTTGAATAATAGAGTATTTTAAGAATAGTCATGCTGACAAAAGGGCCATGCAAAAAGTATTGGGCAAACTTTCAGCTCTTTCCTTAAGTTAAGAAGAATTTATTTTTACAAAATGTATTTACAAAAAATACAAAATATCAAAGTATGTAGTTTTTGCGTTTAGCTGTAAGTAATTGTCACAATTCGATGTGACGTTCAATGGAACAAGGTTCAAATTGTCTCATTGAATTTGTCCTATTCTTCTTGACAGTAATATCAAAACTCTTGGTCTCTCATGGTCTTCGTTGGAGTATATCATTCTTCAGTTTCCGCTACAATGGCTCAGTTATGTTGAGCTCAGGGCTTTGCGCTGGTGGGCCTCACAATAGTTGAACATCTTCACCTACAAGAAACTTTTTTGTTGAACGTAATGCCTCTATCTTCGTGTTCTTACCCTTGTAAGCTAATATAGATTTCGGTGTTTAGGTTCCCATCAACATTTACCAATTTTCTTCTATCATTGCTTTTGATGCAACTCCACACCACAAAATTTTACTGTCTTTATAATGTATCTTGCATTGTTTCTTTCTTCCATTGGTCTTCTTACATATTCTCTTGCATTAGAATATAACTCTACTTTTCTATTTTGCATTCATCACTAAAAATTACTTTTCGCTACTTTCCAGTATCCCATGTTCCTTTGATCATTTCTATCTTCTATTTCGATAGTTTTGGTTAATAATGTTTGTTTTTGCTGTGATGTTATGTATCCGATACATTTTTTCTTAAATCACTTTTTCGCAAACACCAAAAATTCTAATGTCTTAAATGGATACTTCCTTGTTTCTTCCCCTCTAGAAAAACAAATTAATCTGGACAAACTTTGATATAAATGGTAAGCTCTTGTTGGATGACACTTTACATTTATTTTGCTGATAATTTTATTTGCTCAGGGAGAGAAATTTCTCGTGATAAAAGATTCTGTCAGCTTTTGGTGTATAAATGACCCGGAGATTGTTAATAAAAACGTTCCGCGCATAAAAGATTTTTTCTAAGATCAATAGTTATTTCTTCAAGTAAACTGGAATGTAAACGTAAATAAAAGAATAAATTCTAGTTTAAAGTTTTTGACCCTAAGATATTTGTTTATTGCTTGCTTTAATGTTATATTTTAGTGAAAATAGTCTGAAGATGAAAAAATTAATTTGGTATCGAGAAAATAAGTTATATTGGAGCAAAAAAGTTCGTAGTGTTTTGGAATGACTGATCTTTTAAGATGTGATTTCACACGTAACTGAAATTTATCATATATATACATATGCTGAAAGGTTACATTTCAAAATGTCTGTTTGTATGATTCGTATGTGGATTGTGAATTTTAAATGTTTTTTTATTTTACGTTAAAAATGAAAATTAAGAAAAATTAAATGGATTTTCGTAATTTGATACGTTTTATTCCCGGAAAGAAAACAAAATATACTATACGAACAGCAAAAAGGATACTCGTCATTTATGGGGATGGTACCATAGCTTAGAGTTCGCAGGTGATCCGCTAGGCTCAGAAGTGGAAATTTTGATCTGGAAGACCGAGAACCTCCTGGTAGACCTACAGTTGTTTATCAACATTCTGGTTACAAATAAACCAGGTTACACGAGACAGGCTATCGCAGATATATTCCATGTATCTCACATGAGTGTTGTAAGGCATTAAGTGGAGTTTATGTTGTTTATGTTTCTTTGTTTCTTTCTTTTTTTCACTTAGTTTATTATTTTTCATCACCATCATCATCAACATCATCATTATCCTTTATAGAACTAATCAATGTTTAACTCTTTTCTCTCTTGGTCCCTGCTCTTCTATCCATTCACATCTTGCTAATATTTGGTTGCTGTTTCCTTCTACCTCTCCTTCCCTCAATACGTTCTGTGTGTATTACATTTTCCAAGTCGTCTTTCCTCATATCATGTCCCAGAAATACCATTTGTCTAGTTCTGATTTTAAGTATGAGTGCCTTTCTAGAAGCCTCTAATTAATAACGGATTTTTAAACTTATGATTTATTATGAATCTATAATTAATACCCGAAGTTTTGTAGCGATTTCTTATTAATACGAGATTTTTATTTTTACGATTAATCGCGGATTTTGTGGTGGTCATTAATGGGTTAAATTTTGCATCATGAAACTTGAATACGTCGGATTTTACTGATTAAAAAATAAGGAATATTGAAAACCGTTCAACGAAATATTTCATCTTTATTTTTTCACTGCTTTTCGAACGTACCTCAGATGAAAAGCGCGTGCATCTCGCGAAGATTGTCTCCTCCTAACACCAGTGTCGAAATGTTGACTTCCCATTAAAGTTTGCGTGTATTTCTACATTTCTAGCCATGCTGGTCGAATCTACATGCATCGCTTGAGCCTTCTTGATTAATGCTCTGCCCACGGCATTAATGCATATGCTTGATCTGCTGACTATAATTCGTAGTTATTTCAATCTTCATATTCTCTAATGCTGCTCGTTATCAATTGTTTAAACTTCAACTACTAAACAGGAATGTATTGTCGTGTCGTTCTGAAAAAACACACAGATACGAGAAAAATACGAGTCTAAATCAATCACATTAAACCACCTCGTCTAACAAAACTCAGACCAGATCACTACTGAAATCTGAATAAACAAAAACAATAAACAATCCCATGAGTACAATTAACAAATTACAAACAAGACAGAAAAGTACAGGGTTATTAAAAATGAATGAACCGATTTCATGACGCATTACAGTTCTCAAGCATCGTCATGGAATGAGTCAGTGACCATTTGAAAGAGTTTTCTAACTTTTAAATGGCTGCCACAGGGGCGCTGTATCTCCGGCAACGTTCAGTTGTTTCTTTGCCCCCGGAATGGGGAGTCCTCGGCAAAAGGTGTTCTGCGTTCTTGAGTTCACGAAAACAAATACAGTTGTCACGGTGCAGCGTGCTTTTCGAAGGCAATTCGACATTAATCCGCCCCTCCTAAGAACATTCGATGCTGGTTTCAACAGTTTCAAGAGAGTGAGTGTCCGTGTAAAGGAAAAATTCCAGGACGACCACGAGTTTCGGAGGAACAAGTGGCGAGGATCTGTGCTGCGTTTGAGGAGATTTCACAGAAGTCCACAAATCGATCTCTCAATCCACTATCTGGCGTGTGCTAAGAAGACATCTACATTTGAAACCTTACAGACCAAGCTGAGTTCAGCCACTTACCAAGACATTGCTCTTTGTGCTTGGCCTGTGACATCCCCATACCTCACCGTGTGTGAGTTTTCTTTCTTGTGGGGATGTATAAAAGATCGCGCTTATGTTTCATCTCTAACCACTTACCTCGATGATCTTAAACATCGAATAACAACAGCGATCAACTCAGTGGATCGTGATATTCTGATACGTGACTGGGAGGAATTCTCCTATCGCATTGATATTGCCTGTGCTGTAGGTAGTGGTCATATTGAACACTTGTAATCAGGAAATAAAAATTGACTGTGAGTAGAATACTTGTGATTTGGATGGAGTTTTCTATTACTTCTTATTATAATATTGCGCAATGAAATCGGTTCATTCTTTTTTAATAAGCCTGTATATTAACCAAGTTAGAATATATACTTACAGACAAACTCGGTCTTACGAGATTATATACAGACATACTCTCTTGATCATATATAATACGAGTGAGGGCTGAAAAGTTCATAGGCCGGCTATGAAGGAGTGATGGTAGAGCTGAAAAATCTTGCATGCATTAATTTCAACTTTTCGTTTCAATAAATGCATTATTTATTTGCAGATAAACGAACAACTATGCAAAGAAAAGTGTCCACCTGTTGGGCAAAAAAATTATCAGCAGCAGATATGACGTCATCATCATTGTGATACTGGTTCCCAACCAAGAGTCTTTTTCTTATATTGGGGAGCAGACGTTAGTCAAATCAGGATAATAGTGACGGTGATCAACAAGTCCAAAGCCAAAGTTACGAACAGCAGCCATTGAAACCAAGAACTTGTGTGCAGCCACTGACATCCAGTGAAGGGGTGATTCTGCGCTAGGTCGCTCTAAGCTCACACTCCAGTTCTTCATTATATGTTCCAGAAATTTCAACTGTCTCTTTTTGGTTTTAAGTACTTGTCTATTTCCAATTTTCTTTCGAACTGCCTTGTTGTTCCTGTGTTCTGTTTTCTATAATCACATCAATCACTTCGAGTTTCTCCTTCATCTATAAGAAAATTGTCCAGCATTCACTGCCATACAAGTAGATAAATATGATATAGCAATTTAGTTTAGTTTTCGGTGCGCCTTTGGACAATGCCACACTTTCCGTCGTCCGTTATTATTTCTGGTAAAGCTCTGAACCTATTTGAACTGCTAGATAAGCTCAACATATATCGGAAATATATTAAGATATTTAATGAGATCCACGTGCATACGGTTGCAGTATTTAATTTCTTCTTCCTGCACATTTCCAGCCCATATAAGTGAACATCTACTAAAGTGAGAGTCTACGTTTACATCTTCATTAACCCATCCCTGTTGAGTCATTTAGATATTTCCAAACATGCACAAGAATTTAACTGTCAACGCCAAAGTAATATATTTTCCATGATAAAAAATTCTGTCTCAGCTGTTTCTATCAAAATTTCGCCCCCGAGACATGAAGTCAGTTATTTTATTTGTCTAACTAGCAACTCCTTCTCATTTTCCCAAAGCATACACATCAACAAGTTGCATACTCGGATTTAGCTTTCTGCCAAATAGCAAAAGTGGATGTTATTGATTCTTAAAAGAAATCATTGATATAAAGTTCTTTAGGCAATATTAACACTCGTTATTTGTAAACAGCCAGTTCAGATGATTGCTTCTACCACTGGAAATCCATTGATCGTCAATGAGAACTTTTTACAAAAATCTTTAGTTCTGTTTAAAGATTTTGTCTGTCCATATCAAGGTTGGCGAAATACGAGGTATCTTTACTTGTCCCTCTGTGCTATACCGTAGTATTTTAATCAATTTGGTGTTTGGAGGCAAGCGACGCGACTGAGTTAATGTTTAAACTGCTTGAGCATTGATCAAAATGTGTTATTAATTTTACATTATTTTAGACGTCGATAACATCTGCCTGTCTATAGATGCCAAAATAAGAAATAATTATAAAAATAAAGGAAAACGAATTAAGTCTTTCTTTATCCCTTTCTAATAATTCCTTTTGACTTGGGAGGGCTTCAAATCGTTTAAATGTGAATATTCGTATTAAAGCATATATAGAAATGATCAAAGACAGAAAATTAATTGACATAAAGAGAGACATAAGAAAATAAATATGTGATTCTAAACAGAGAATTTCTTGAATTTTGCATTCTTTCTTTTGCCATTTTTTTTAATGTGAAATCGATTTACATTTTATTCTTTTGAAACCACTTTTATTAAAAGTAAAGAAACATCTCTATCGTCTATATTTCCAGAATAAATTCAAGAACGTAAACCAAACGTAACCAAATTCATTTATCATTTATAAATTTTTTGTATTTCTTGTTTCCTTATCTAGAAGTTTATACATATATATATATATATATATATATATATATATATATATATATATATATATATATATATATATAAACAACATAAAGAACCATGAGTGTAGGTTCTGACGTATGTTTATATAAACACATGTCCTTGTGAGTTGGATAGAGGAGAACAAGTAATTTCACTTTACTATGGGTCAGGTTTTCGAGTCCAACTTTATTTTTGGTGTCTGCTATGTACGGTTGATCTTGATGACGTGACGGCTATCAGCAAAAGAAATGAAATTGGGGAAGCGAATTCGAATTCCGCATTCAGCTCCTTATGTCCTCTTTACTACGAAAAGGCATCAGTTCGCTCCTTCCAAGGTTCTCGTATTTTAACATTTTTTACGATAACTGATAGAGAGGTCATAAGTGACGCCATAATACCTTTAATATGTGAATGCAATAGTCTCTTTAGCCAACTTTGACATAATTCAATTGCAATATATTTATATATATATATATATATATATATATATATATATATATATTGCGTCTAGCATGAAACAGCCTGTCGCTTCTGAATATTGACTTCAATGTTCACTTTTATATTTATATTTACATACACTCTATCTCTGATATTAAGCACTTTATCCCATAAATATAGCACACATAATAACTATATTTCTTTATATATCTTTATATATATATATATATGTGTGTGTGTGTGTGTGTGTGTGTGTGTGTGTGTGTGTGTGTGTGTGTGTGTGTGACAATGCAGCCTAATACTATATGCATCAAATTTTAACATTCCCATTCCTTCTTTAGAAATATCGAGAGCATTAAAGTACATCATCCAAAATGAATGAGAATGTATGCCGTACAACTAAAACCGCCAACTAAATGTGAATATCAGTGTGTAACTGTGTCAACTTTACTCCTAGAGGCGGTATTCCAACATGTAATACTATTTTGGAATCAAGTCGACTCCGTGAGAACATTAAAATTATTCCGGGGCGGATCCAGACCCGCAATCCTCAAATTTTGGATTACCAAGTTTTCATTACTGCGAGTGTTTTCGGCTTCCACTATCTTGGGTGATAAAAACAATTAAAGGGAAACAACCTTCTAACTTTGAATAGCTCATGTTTAAATGAAAAAAATGAAAGTGTTTCAAAATAAACTTGTCCATTACTGCGATTGTTTTCGACGAATCTTTACGTGATTTTTGAGACGAAATTTTTTGTACTATAACAATTTTTATAACTTAGAAATAAATTTGGGAATAATCGAAATTAATTGTGAATGTCGCCCATGAAATAAAAATAATTGTTTTTGCACAAACTAAAGACATCAAATTGTCTTTAAATTAAGTGGCAACAGAAGAATTATCGATGAACTTTTAAAAGGTAAGCTTAAATATTAATGCAATACTTAAATGCAGCGTCCAATTTTGAGTTCTTCCGTAGTTTTATTGTTGCTTATGGCATCTACTCCTCCCTAACTATTGCGATGAAGGCTCAATCAAGAGCCTTCCGCAGGAGATAGCTTAAATGCTGCCCGATAGAGCAGCTTTTAAGCTAGTATATATATATATGACGATTACATCTAGCATGAAACATACTGTCGCCTCTAAGTGTTGACTTCTATGTTCACTTTTATATTTACACACGCTCTATCTCTGATATTGAGCACTTTATCCCATAAATATAGCACACTTTAAGACTATATTTCTTTATATATATATATATATATATTTATATAAATATATATATATATATATATATATATATATAGTTTTCGCATGACACGTTTCGTCATTTAGGACATCATCGGACATAAGTGATGTTTATGTTGATGTGACTACACATGCGGACGAAGGAGAAAGGATGATGAAATTCTAAACATTATTTTCTTTTGAAATTTGTGTGTAGGTATGTAGTCTAGCTGATTTAATTTAGTGTATTTCTCTGTTTTATGTCAATATCATTTTGTTAGTAAGTGTCCAAAATTGTGATAATATAAGTCCTGCCAGGAAAGATAAAATGTTTGAAGAACCTGGACGTAAATTTAGTGTGGATAATCCAGCGATTAATACACTTTCTATGCAATTTTCCACTTTGTCATATATATATATATATATATATATATATATATATATATATATATATATATATATATATATATATATATGACACTCATTTAAAATCACAACTGCAATAAACTTCAGTGATGATAAACGCTCATCATGTCTTATATAGGGTGAGATGGGTAAATTGTTGTCATTTTATATTTTGAAGTTCGCGCATGCGCGTTGTTTGTTTTTGATTTTGTCAACTGCACAGTATAGTAGGGTCAGTTGGCCAATGTCTATGAGAAAAAGAATACCATAATGCAATTTACTCCACCAAAACTTTGGAAACGGCATGTTGTACTGCTTAGCATTCGCTCCGGAAGCTCCAATACGAACATTTCAGAGTGTTTGGGTGTCAATCTGAGGACAGTGCAGATGATTCGAAGAGAGTTAGATGATATATACAGTCAACACCATGGTGTTTGGATTGATCACTAGTGATAGCGACGTTTTGCCTCCATTTATCTTCCTACAGGGCCTCGGATTCTCCACCATGCCACACAAGCAGGACAAACCAGTCATGGCTGTCAAACAATTTACTCTTTAGTATTTCAAGATCTTTTTGTGTAATTTTGGTAAATATATCTGTTAAAATGAGATGTCAGTGTTATTTTCATTTTTGTTAATTTAGACGAAAATTTATCCATCGTACCCTGTATATATATATACAGAGAGTCAAAGAAACAAAAAGAGAAAAACAATGTGGATACAGGAATCAACGATGTATGGTGACTGTCAGTTTCACGCCTTAATTGAACCCGCTCCTTTTCCAGGCTCCATATATAGTCCAGTGGAGGATTAAACGAAGAATGGAAAAAGCCCTTCCCACTTTGAGATAATGTTTTAGCGTATGACTTTTAGACATGATTTGTAGTTGGCTTATTTGTTTATTTAATTTAATTCTTTATTATATTTATTTATTTATACACTTCATTTATTCATTTGTTTTGTATGTTTTCTTCTTTTTAAGATTTTGGTTCTGGGATTTTATTTAATGTTTGTGTCATGATGTGGTTGTAAGTAGCGTAGTTGAAATTTCTTTTCATGTCATTAATTCTTTTGGGGGCAGTTTATTTTGTTCTGGATAAATGAGTGCCAATATTTTCTCCTGTAGACTATAAGGAATAGGATTAACAGAATTTCTCTGGAAAGTGAGAATCTATGCACACAATCATTTAACAGCAAATATCTGCATAGGGAATTAAAAAATACCAACCAAAACTCACCAAAAATAGCATAGATAAAAAGAAAATATAACCTTTGACTAGAGAAGAAACAGTGGATTTTAACTATTGATAGACTAAGTGGATAAACTAAGTCATTCTCATGAATTGATGACAGCGACTACATCATGAAAGATTGTTTTTCGCGATATCTTATTGAAAATGGGTTGTTTAAATATTCAACTGATCAAAATTTCAGCTAAAACTGTCGAAGAAATCGTGACTATAACAGGATCAATATCTTAATCTTTATAGCTTATATCATTCCCGATAAAAATTATAAACTGACCAATTAGATCATAAAAAGAATGGAATATTGCATGCGATTTTTTAAAGAAATATACTGCAACTGAAAGTTATACATTATTATTGCTCTTATTCTGAATGTAATTGCAAGTGATTGTCGATAGTGAAATGTATTCTGAATCTTTAAAATATTGTTATATTCTGTGCTAATATTGTTATTTCTTTTTGAATCAATGCCTTAGGAATTGTATTGATTTATTCAGTATACACCAGTTGACATTCAAAGAAGTCTGACACTAAAAACTTGATGTATTTCTCTGGTATTTTCTCAAGTTTTGCGTGCATATGTATTTTTCATTCTTGGATATTTTACATTTCTGTGATTGTACTTTATATTTTTTTCCTTTAAAAGCTACAAAATGGTTCCCAAAATATAATTGAGCAGATGTTATTTCTTAGAAACCGATTGTATTTAGATAGATTTTTTATAATATTTGAAAAGAATAATTGAACTGTACATGGAAATATACGATTGTTATGTTTATATACACAATGTAGCAAACACCCACGTATATACATTTATAGAGAGATTTGTAGTGTTCCAGGTGACTGAGAACAAATTATAATATAAAGCAAAGACATTAAAAAATCAGTATATTTTCCCTCAACAATTGAATTCATCTTCAAATGAGAAAATCAGTAAAATGTTATTCAATAAAACCACACTAAGGCTCGAGGAAGGCTTTGATGCTACTGCATACCCAGATTATGTGGTTCACCTTTATATTGAATATCACGCCTTCAATCGTATCCTTCAGTGGGTCCTGCTAATTGGTCATCACAACGACGACGCTCAATTATTATGTGTGACATAAGGAAATACACAGCCATTCATTTCTGAATCTCACAGGCCATGCGGGAGAAAGTAATATCATTCTGGAACACGTATAGCCTCAACTCGGTCACCTTCTGAGCAAGGGTATGAACACCATCTCCAGTAACTATATGCGGCCCTGTGAGAAATAGTGCCTAGACATGACATGAATTATTCAAGAACTCTCGGGCTGTCAAAGACGACTTGAATCTCGTGGTAATCTCTGTAAACACCTCTTTGGAAATTTTGGTCTTTCCACCTGTACAATTTTAGTCTTTGTCAAAGTTTTTCGCATTGGAGAATAACCAGGTCATGCCAAGCTTTTCAGGATATTTAAGCAATATGCGATCGAATTACACAATTATCCTTTGTCTTGTGGCGCATAAACGGCCTTCTCATTATTATATACTTCTTTTACCTGATGTCATCGTATACGACACATCTGAGTTGCTTAGCGATGAACATCATCATCTTTGTGGTGTATTGGCTTATTATGAAGCTGCTAGTCGAATTTGACAGTCGTTATGAGGTTTGGCCATGTAGAATATTTCTTTACTTTGCTTACGGTTCTCAATTAGAAGCTTCAAGATCATTGATGGAATTGAACACGAGCGGAAATTGCCATATTCAAGAAGCTGCCGATCCGCAAGTTAGTGAAGTTGGCGGTTTTAGTTGTACGGCATACATTCTCATTCATTTTGGATGATGTACTTTAATGCTCTCGATATTTCTAAAGGAGGAATGGGAATGTTAAAATTTGGTGCATATAGTATTAGGCTGCATTATCTACATACACACACACACACACACACACACACACACACATATATATATATATATATATATATATATATATATATATATATATATAAGCATTTTACCCCAAGCAAGGCGGGAGTGCCACTAGTACGCAAGGGTTAGAGAGTGTGAGAGCAAGAGTAAAGAGCAAAGAAGGGTGTTTGAGGAAATGATATACAGGAGGACGGGGATCAGTATCAAGGCATCAGAAGATGTCGATTCACATTACATTTGAATATTTGAAGATTATAGCTATCAGAGAAGCAAGTAGGAGGAAGGGAATCCCATGGTAGGAAGAGGCGATCACATTTAACTGTTTGACAGTGAAAGGGTGAGACCGAGATGCCAACTTATTAGCACGCTTAAATTCGTGCAATTGGGGTACAGTGAAAAAGTAGCTCGTCAGAGCAGATGCTATGGAAATATTTGTAAAAAAGACAGAGGGAAGCCACATCACGTCTGTGAGAGTGACTGTAGTCATCCAGAGAGAGAGAGAGAGAGAGATTTTAAGAATATTCCATACTTCTGAACATACATGTTCTTTTTCTGTGTCGAGTTCCTTCAGGACATAGACGATCATGGCTCTCATCAATGTCCTATCCCTTGTGATCTCTAGCAGTTTTTACCCGTTTGCTAAGGATGCCGGCTGTCGTTTCCACATCCAATCACGCAAGCTCTTCAATAATTGAATCGCTGCCTTTCCCTATCTCACGTTCCGTCCATGAGATTTTTAGTATCCTTCTTTTGAACCACATTTCTGCTGCCTCCAGTTTTCTCCATATCTATGGGAATATTACCCAGCATTCACTGCAATATAACAAGATGCATAACGCAGCAATGCTGTACCATTTTATTCGTTTCTAAGGATTATTTCAATTTCTCAACATCTTGCTTAGCAGTTAGATCTTGGTGTCACAGAATATTCTCAACTTTCTCACGAGATATGCAGATAGCATTCTGCATCTAGTGGCAGTCGATTCGTTATCAAGACTCTTTTGTGCTTATTCATTATTTTGTGCCTAAAACTATTGCCAGGGAAACAATGAATCATTTTCGGATCGCAAGTACCGAGTTAAATTCGCCTCATGCCAATGTAATTTGGATAGAAAAGTTCACGCAAAGATCATAGGGGATGAAGTAGTAGCAGAAGATAAATAAATCAAAAAGCACCTGTGCATATGAATGATTCCAAGTACGTAACGCTTACGCTGAATTTTACACACCTTTTTAATAGATAATAATTGTCCAGAAGGCAAATTACTAAAATCCTCATAACTTAAATTTAGAGTACCCATTTCTTAAATGGATCATCTAACAAGAACTATGGGTCCATCATTATCGCGAACCTGAACATCAACCCAAGTATTTTTACATTCTCGCGCATTTTTAAATTAGATGACCGTTGACCCTGCAAGAAGGTTCGTCCACTATTTCACATGTTTTGTTTTTGGTAGCTAGCTACTCTCGTCAGAAAAACATGGTGGGTGTACTGATTTAGTCATCGATGAGCCGACCATGCAGCAGATACAGTTACATGGTACCAGCAGAACTCATAGAGTAATCTGATATAGTGCACATGTTAGAAATTCCCGTGCAATTTTTTTGTTATATTCAATATACACAACATTGTAAATTTTTCCATAACAAAGCCAAGTAATCCAACGACTAACCGTAGCAAGATAACTGGATTAACTATTCTAAAGAGTGTTACATTTCACAAGTGTTACCTTCTGCTAGTCTTTGTCCAGACGAGGAAAATCCTACAAGACAACAAATGTTTGAATTCAGAGTTGGTTTTCTTTTCACCTTAATGGATTACCTTCACTCAACCCAATGTATTTTTAATATATCCGTTAAAACTGCTGCATTCTTAAAACACACACACACACACAAACACACACACATAAACATATATATATATATATATATATATATATATATATATATATATATATATATATATATATATATATATATATATATGATATTTTTATGGTGTATAAATTAGCTATGGATGCGTATTTTCCTGGTGGCTCAAGTGGTTGTTGCCGAAACTGAATTAAAGCAAGAATTTCTAACGATGGGTTGATGGATACATTCCAATCACGATGAAGAGTGATACAGCATAAATTTGCTATAGTTTATTCAACTCCATCTGACCAGGGATTTGACTAAGCTAATCTTAGCTCAATAATGTTTATATCTTATAACATACGCATAAAGTTTATGATTAGAAAAAAAGATTAGATTCGCATTATTCTGAATTTGTTTTTATCAATGTGTAATCACTAATTACAAATTCATGCAGCACAGCCTTCAACCGGTTTAGCCACAGAGTTACATTTCTTTTCACGTAAAGATTTTCATTTTTTAATATGTCACACTACTGATTGTCTCAAAGCAATATTTTATGTAGTCCCGGATTATGTAAATCAGTTTAAGATAAAACAAAAATCTTTCAAAGACTGTGAACAGGAAAAAAAGTGGGTATATTGCTTTTTTTGTTTAGAGATTTTTGTTCCTTATTTTCAATAAGAAGGTTTCATTAAGAACGGGGAAAGGGCTGCATTAAAACAAAAAGGAAGCTATAAATAATCTTCCTTGGGATTTTTTTCAGGCTGCAGAGCGAATACATTGAGAGAATATATGCGAGCGCAGAACAGGAAAAAACTGCCTGTAATAGATTCTTCTATAAAATAGTTGATAGAAATATATAAAAGAAATAAATCAAGAATACTGGATGAAATGCTTTGCAAATATTCTTGTTCCTATGCTGGATAGCTGTATACACACGAGAAATATAAGGAACAAGATGCAATTTAAATAGCGAGGCAACGGGGTCATGTTTAGTGTATCCTCAAAGAAAAATCTGAAAGATTTGAAAATTCTTATTTCGAAAGACACATTTTTATGCTTGGGTACTCTATCAGAATAATGTTGCACTTAACAAAATTATCGCGTCTTTTACTTACACAGGAAGTAAATCTTTTTTTTTTCTTTTTTTTTTTTTTGCTTCCGAAGTTATAAATATTACAGTGGGTGAATGTGTATATAAATGAGACATTGAAAATCTTTTCATTAAGCCTATAAAGTTGGATTCCTAACACCTCTTGAATTTGTTGCAGTTGGAGATATGTCAATCTGTTTACCATTTGACTATCTCCAAGAGAGCTAAATCAGTTCAGCGCGTATGATGCTATTTTCAAATCTCTTCTGAGTTTTAAATAAATTAAGAAAATATCATATGAAGAAAATCTCTCTCATTGCACTTCGTTGCGAATAATACGTAAAAGCTTACTTTATTTTGGGATATGCATCAGACTAAAATCTATTACCTTTTTCTTTTACTCTGATGCAGAAATCAGTAAATAAAGATACTGTGAGACTCGATAAAAGAAAATTCAAAGTGCGAATTCACAGATGCACAATTGCTCACACAACTAAAATAATTCGTGCATTATTTGTAAAAAATGTGCACAGATGTAATCTTATCTGTATTGTCTTCTACACGCCGAACCACGCTAATAGCTTTGTAGTGAAATTTAGGAATTCTTGGTTTTCTGTGAATTGATTTTGGTAAAACATTCCCTAGCTGGTTTACACAATATGGCTACACCATTGTTAGGTCTTCATTATTCTGTTAAACGTCATTTATTTTTTATTTCAGATTCGAGAGTTTGGGGGTGAACCATGCTAATAGTGTCTCTCCTAAGAACAATAGGATGTGGAAAATGCCTCAGCGATGAAAAAATCTCTGTCATCATCAAGAAAAGTGCTAAAGGTATTGCCTCTGTTCATGTCATTGCGGAGAAGTTAGGTCATCATGTGACACGGTTAGGCGACTCCTAAAAGATTTTTCGCCAAGGAAGATACGATCCGATTTTGAGACCTCCAATTTTCAACGACCCTGGACTTCCTCATGTACCGAAAACCATCAGAAATTGTATCCTCGGGACCATGTCTTCCATGCGAACTCCTTTCAAACTGCCTTCTTTAATATTCTGTCTCAAGAATTTCAGGTTTTACAACGTCAACAACAGGATAGAAGAATCATGTCGTGAAATGGAATAAAGGACGTTACACAGAATAATGAAAACCTAACAATGGTGTTGCCATATTGTTGAAATCAGTTGGGGAAAGTTTTATCAAAATCAAGTGACAGAAAATCGAGAAATCCCAAATGTCACTACCAAGCTATTAGCGTGGTTCTGGGTGTATATGATTATTTGCTTCTATGAGTGGTATATATTGAATATAAAATGTACAGATGTATGCAAGATTATTTTCTCATGGACGCAACCAAACAGACGCGCACACACGCGCGCGCGCACACACACGCGCGTGCGCACACACACACATACACACATCCAAAGAATACCAAGATATAGAGAAAAGGAATTCTGCCTACCACACAAACACCACATTGGTTCTTGAAAATGACAGAGACGATCCAAAAATATAAACAACATGAACTTCGGCTAGTTTACCCATAATTTTAATCCCAATATATAACACTTTATTGGTAAAATATAATAAAAATCAAATAGACAGACCTTGTCAGTTTTTTTAATCAAACCTGTTTGGATATATACCTATCAATATATATATATATATATATATATATATATATATATATATATATATATATATATATATATGGTGTAAATTGTCTCTATTCATAGAACATAAATATCGGAGATAGCAGGTTTTTAGACTGCGGCAATATAAATCAACAGTGTATGGTGACTATCATTTTTACATCTCACAGCAATCTTTGGGCTGGGAATTTGACCTGAAGATCACACTGTGGCGTGAAACTGACAGTACAATACAATATTGATTCCTTTATTCGCTCTCTCAGTCTCTTTATCTCTCCGTCTCTCTCTCTATATATATATATATATGGTGTGTGTGTGTGTGTGTGTGTGTGTGTGTGTGTGTGTGTGTGTGTGTACATGCGCGTGTGTGTGTATGTGTGAAAGTCTGCGTGTGTGTGTATATGTGTATGCGCACAGTCTGTCTCCTACGGTTGCCACTGCTATACTCACAACTCCGTTACTTCTGTAATTACTACATCAAGTGGAATGTATACTGCAGTCTTTAATTTTTTGAGACTTCAGTATATATTTAAATACAAGGATATTGAGTCTGTCATTAAAATACTACTTTTCTAATCTAAATTAAAATATAAAGAAAGAAGGGAATAAATAAATACTACATGAGGAATATAGACAAACACGGTACATCATTGAGAGGTAATTTTCAATTTGATCGCAAATTGTATGTTCAAAAAACGGAAACGAACAATATTTGTATATATTCTTTATAAGCCTTGTTGAAATTGAAATGCATGATCCATTATATGAAGTCAAGATATATTAATCTATATCAGTCTTCCTTAAATTTTATAGATTTTACATGTTTTCGTATATAATTAAATTTTTCTAATTAAGATCATTATCGATATACAATCACATCTCTTAATTATTATAAGACAATTAGGAAACTTGTTATTATACTAAAATCATAAATCGATCAGGATTTAGACATCAAACTTAATGGATTGATTATTATAGTTTATACATTATTAGAAGGTTAGCAATTTTTCAATTTTACTTGGAATCTAAAATGAAATTATCAATATGAATGCCGTTGTTATATCCATATTATAATGAATATAAAACTTTTGTAAGAATGTGTCTTTCCTCTCTAATGCTCTATAGGATCAGTTCACGGATTTATTCATGTTAAATATTGATGTGTTTTTTTTACAGTAAGATTCACAAGGCCCGGGAGGAGGTTGTTTGTAGGGATGGGAGAGGAAGGTACGGTTAAACCTAGATTTGAACAGTTTAAAATTGTAATGATAGGAGAAAAATCCTCTTGGGCGTCGGCTCCACATAGCAGTGGTTCGTAGGAAGAAGCTGTTCAAGTAGAACTTATCTCTCACAGATGAAATACGGAGCGAATTTGGGTAGTTTGTTACAATTTAAGTGGCATGGCGGGTTAGGCGTGACGGGACCAAGGAATGTAGTTCGTCCGAGCACTTTCTTTGACAGTAGTGATAGAGCAGCTAGAGGCTTCCCACATCCCGTCTATGAGAGAGAGGTTGGAGGGGGAAATAATTCGTCACTCACAGGGATTTGGAGACGCTTTAGGTCTCTATCGACTCTGGAAAATGCGGTCTGTGCAGCTCCTGCCCAAATATGACACCAGTAATCCATTCTTGCCCTGCTGCTGCTGCTGCTGCTTCTGCTGCTGTTGCTGCTGCTGCTGCTGCTGCTGATGATGATGATGATGATGATGATGATGATGATGATGATGATGATGATGATGATGATGATGATGATGATGATGATGATTTCTTACTTTGGTCTTCATGATGAACGCGTGGGCGAGTAAACCTTAGTAAATTAGCGTTCCAACCACGAAACTCGCGATCGAATCTCAGCACGATTTGTCAAGGAGGTAGTCTTGATAATAACGGCGATAAAATCTCAGTGTGTGGCACCGTTAAGAAGTGCCTGAAAACCATACGATGTGTTGACCCAAGCCTTTTGAGTGAAAATGGGCAAAACTGTTCGGAAATCCAAAGTCACAAGTCATAGAGACTATATCCTCTCTCCCACAAACTGTAACTAAAGTCTGCTCTGCATAATTGCAGTTAACCACGGGTTTGCTTTGCTGGTGTTGCAGAAAAAAATGTTCCTAAGCAGATTATGCGGACACGTAGCAGCCAGTTATTATTACGAGGGTCGGCTAAAATATTCATAAGCTGGCCAACATATAAATGTAAGTAGACATTGCATATTTTTTAGTCCACCAACTGGTGTCTATTTACATTTACATCTTGGTAAATATATGAACTTTTCACGCTTATTATATGTATCGAATATTGAAATCGTACAAAAGAACTTGATTCGAAATGCGAAAACTGAATAAATACGAATAGCTATAAACTGTAACTTGCCAAATATAATCGTATGTTGATGAAAGTTAGATGTTAATGTGTGAATTTCTAAACGAATGCCAAGTGCATTATTGCTAACAGATTGCACTTATAACTAGATAAATGGCTTCTTTGGATTTGATCGAGGCAAAAGTAAGTTTAGCAAATATCTTCTTGAATGTATTGGCATTTAAACAAAGAAGGGCAGTAGACTAACTTTTGAAATTGATCTATTGACATTGAAACTTTAACATTATTGATTTTACGCACTAATTGTATTGCAAAGTGTTTGACAAAGCTGCCACAATGAAAATGATACCATTCGTTATTAACACCAAAAATGATAGATAGATAGATAGATAGATAGATAGATAGTGAGAGTATGTACAAATATATAAGCGTCTCAGTGTTTACCTGCTTCATCAGCAGAAACGTTGATATTATTGGATGCTAAAACAAGTAGCTGGTCTGCGGTGCTGTTGCTTTTGGACAAATCACAACTCTAACAAATATTTTTGGAAAATCTTGAGCGATTTGGCAAGTCCACAGCCACTAGAAAGTAATTATTGGCCACCATACGTCGAATTAACAAAAAAACACTGGCGATCATTGATAAATCAGAAGGCGAATATCCTAACATTTTTCATCCAATTATTTTATTCATAAGGTTCGAGCGTAATTTTTATTAACTTATTTTATCTGCAGAATATGCTATCAATGATTTAGTATTGTAGTACAATATTTAGTTATTGATAATGTTTTTTATCCTAACTGGACATTTTTTTAAATACCATGTCCTTCCGGTGGTAGGCGATCATAGCACTTCACAATGTTTTTCTTTATTATCGTTGAATTACCATGACTTCTTGGGAAAGAAAAGCGCTGTTAAGTCCCTTTGTTTTCTTTAAGATTTTTAATTTAGAGTTGTACAAAGGAAGAGCTCGGTTATGAAATAAAAGAAGAAAGCCTTAAACTAGGCGGGCCGTCACTCACTCATGACCGGGTGTAAAGTGTGCAATGATCCTTGTTATTTCATATACATGGTGCGATGGGTAAATTGTCGCCATTTTATATTTTTAAATTCGCACATAAGCGTCTGTTTTTTATTTTGTCGACTGCACAGTATATTAGGGTCAGTTAGACACCGTCTGTGAGAAAAAGACCACCACGAGGTAATTCATTCCACCAGAAATTAGAAACGGCATGCTGTACTGTTTGGCATTCGTGCCGGAAGCTCCAATGCGAACATTTAAGAATGTTTGGGTGTCAATCTGAGAAAAGTGCAGAGGATTCAGAAAGAGTTGGATGATATATGCAGTCAACATCATGGAGTTTGGAGTGATCACTAGTGATGGCGACGTTATGCCTCCATTCATCTTCCCACAGGACTTCAGACTCATCACGGAGGTCCACACCAAGTGCCTTGAGAAGGTAGTGCTGCCCTGGGTCAAGAGGACGGCTGCTGGAAGACCCTATATCTGGCAACAAGACCCTCTACCATGCCACACAAACAGGACAACCCAGTCATGGCTGTCAAACAATTTCTGTGACCACAGCACCCTGGCCACCTAACTCTGCATTATTATGTGTAGAGAGCATTTGATCGAGAGACCGAAGGCAAGGATTGTGTCAGCATTTACCAACTTAAACAAGGAGACCATCCAGAAGAGTTGCAGGAGATTCCGAAGTCGTCTGGAGGCCCTGGTAATTTTATTGAATATATTTACTCTTTAGTATTTCAAGATATTTTTGTGTAATTTTGGTAATTATATCTGTTAAAATGAGATGTCAGAGTTATTTCCATTTTGCATAATTTAAATATCAATTTATCCATCGCACCCTGTAGAATACTAGGGCAATATCGAGTTCTCACGGATTATTTTTCCATATGACTTAGAATTCTATGTTTTCTCTGAGTTCCTACTTAGCATGTATTTTATTAATTTAGTAGCTAGCTAGCTGCATTTGGGTAACAAGACTTCACACTATTACGATTACCATTAGGGTTGTAGAGGCAACACATGTACTAAATCTGTAGCAGAAGCGGCATGTCAAGATAGCCTGACATAGCCCAACCCTCTCCATGTTGGTTTGAATTCTTTTTTCCTTCTTCTAGACTGATTCCCAACAAAGGCTATAGAGCTAAGTCTGTCCTGATATTTACCCAAAACTGTGGGAGAAGAGATGGATTCATACTTAATGCTTAATATGTAATAGTCAGCGAACCAGATTTAAATTAATGAAAAGTCTCGAAAAATTCAACGAAATATATAAATGCTAAATTATGACTATCATTGATAGTAAATGACTAAAATACTCGATTTTAAATATGCTAAGTCTGCTTTAGCTAAAGCAGATTAGATTGCTAACACTTCACCGTTAAATTCAGGTCATATAAATAATTGCTAGAGCCATGTTTCTCTTTCCTATCTGTTCATTTGTATCGATATATGTGCAAATATAAACGAGGAAAAAAAGCGTAAGTTAAAATTTCTATTTTGAATCATCGCATAGGAAACCAATTGAAAGCAAAACAAGCGCAACATATCCTGATATTTAAAAATTAACATATCACCTGAGGAGAGTTTATACCTAATTTATACTTGCTGTTATATATCCACACGTTGACAGAAGGCAAAAAAGAACTTTCCGTCAGAATATGCTATAGATACCTCCCGCATATAAATTTAATACAAATGAAAGAGGGAATATATCTTTCTACAACAGTCAGTTTCCCGTTCCTAACAATAACAAGCACGAATACGACTAATGATTTTTAAACTAAAGGTCATTAATAGCATAAACACTTTTCTATTCTTTACTGAGAAAACCATTTTCTCATACAGTCTACGTCTATACACTTTTTTTCCATTCTTTTCCAGTTTTAAAACTTCAGGTTACTCATGTTGTTGAATACCTGTATATATGCATTATGTGCACCTACATGACTGAGTTTCTGTGCAAATATTTCCTGATTGAATTAAAAGCCGACATTATACGCACTCTTCATTGGCATTGGTTTATTACTAGTCATTTTTTTTAAATAATAAAAAAAAACTATGAAACTAATTATGCAATGAAAACTATGATGAAAGCTTAAGTTCGGGCTTTTAAACTATAAAAAGGTTAAACAGAGAAATGTTTTTGTAAAATTGGCTCAATCCTTTCATAATTTGTAACGTAAATTAAAATTAAATCCTCCTAGAAAATAATGTTTCTGTCTACTGTGCTTTGTTATAAGAGAAAACGCTTATACATCAAAAGGCATTTTGATAAAACTTATTTTTCTTTCAATGATATTGGTTTAAATATCAAATGCATCAAAACGGAATAGAAAGAATTATATGAAAATTGCTCAAATATCAGCCTGGTTTCCGGGAAACAAATTACTGTAGTCAATAGAAAATCAATTACAATTGATTCTTTTAAGTTTTCCTGAAAAATTTATAAACTATAACTTTAATAAAAATGAATTCTGATGATTTGTGACTTGAATTAGAAACAAATATCTTCACGTAATCAACAGAACGATAAGCGTTTTTTGGGGATCACATTCATATAACGCTTTAGTTTCGTTCAGAAACAATTATTATTCAACTTTTATATCCAGGATACGTGATTTACTTTAATTTCAATTAGCAATTCCTTGATCCTAATTTAGTATTTACCCCAGAATTTATATTTACATAAAAATTTATAATTTTCCTTCAGAAAAATCTGAATCCATCTCTGAGTTAAATAGTAAGTCAAAAATCCTCAATCCTTTTGTAGAGAACAACTCTGAATTGAAAATCGTGGAAAAGGCAAAGCGAAACCACTCCACTATTATTCCTTAAAATTCATGACAATTCGCACAGATTACGGAAAGGAATTTGAGGAGATCCATGATTGCCAACATTCTGTAAAGGACATGGTAATGAAAATAAGAAAGTATTGTGTAACTGATTTTTCACTGTCTTCACTATTTATATAACACCATTTTGATATGACTTGAACATTTACGAGGAAAATTAACACAAAAATGTTTAATTATGCGCAAGGAAAAAGTGTTTATTTAAAAATTATTTTCTTCATTAATCTGTAAAAAGGATTTGTGACAGTGACTAATATCGCTATCAGGAACGAACGTTTGGTTGTTTGATATTGTTTATTTGTTTTTTTTTATTTTACAGTTTCTATATTTCTTTGTTGCATGTTAGAATGTGATTCTTATGATTATACTCTTTTTCGGTGTTCCACTCCCACTTTATTGTCTATATTCGGCCTGAACGGGTTCTCTCGCACTTCTCGTCTGTGGAACTCACTTCCTCTTACTTGCTTCACTGATAACTGTGATCTTCAAATATTCAAGTGTAATGTCAATCTTCTGATGCCTTGAACTTGTTCCTCGTCCTTCTCTTTATACTTTCTTCAAACACACCTCTTTACTCTTGCTCTCAACCCTCTGTAAACCCTTGCGTGGGTGTGGGACTCCCACCTTGCCTGGGGTGAAATGCTTATATATATATATATATATATATATATAAAGAGAGAGAGAGAGAGAATGTTATACCTCTCTATACCTACTTCACAATTTTTTTTCTCTGTTATCTTTGACTTGCCATGACTTTTTGAGAAAGATACACTTTTCCCGTTGCGTTCTCCACGATAATTGTTTCAGAATAGTCCTTATCTTTGCCCTGCTATTAAGCCTATAGCTGGGGAAGTGATGAAAAGAAATGTACAGGCTGGTCCGAATGTCTTGTCACTTGTACATAATATAATTTTCTATTTCTATGTTCTGTGGGGTATTCTCAAGAAGAGAGTTTCACTTGAACGATACTAGAATATCCATCAGTTGAAGGATGCCGTTCGGATAGCCTTTGCAACAATCAACAAAGCACAGCTTCGTAAAATATAACAAAGGACATGGCGCTGCATCATTTTGTCCTACGAAAATGAGGCGTTCATACATTCTCGATGTGTGACAGCGTCAATGAAAGTGAATAAACTAAATCCAGTACATGTGCTTTGTATTACTGTATTACTTGTTCTTCTATTGTTCTGATTATTTTTTCGTAGAGTGCGACAAAATTTCGGACTACCCTGTGGATTTTCACTAAAATGCTTTAGAATGTATCGAGTTTAGTGAAAATCCACAATCACAAAAAAAAGAGAATTTTTATTATACCAATAATAATATATTCATTAAAAAAATATACGTAATTAATTTTTACAGATTTAAAAAATGTCACTAAAGATTTGGGTGGCAGCCAGTTTAAGGAACCGCCCTTAATTCCTTTAATTTTGTGTGTATATTCTAATGTACACGTAATTTAGTGATATTTCTATAACTCAAATTGTACCAACGACTTATCTAAATAAAAAAGGATAAGAACATTACATGAAAAAATAACATTGAATATTCTTCCCTATTAACTTTGAAAAAGGCTTGGATTTTCAATTGATATTAAATGCTAGATATAGTAGCCTTTTCAGCTGCCTTTTTCGTTTTTTTATGTAAACGCTGAAATAAAATATCTTCTGTCATACTTTCAGAATAATGTAAGAGAAGTTATAAAAATGACAAAGCATAATGAGTCAGTTATGAAATAATTGAGAAAAGGTTTCCTTAAGGTTAAAGAGGCATTGGAGATTAGATGACTGTGCAAAATAAATGCCATGTAAAGCTTTGCCATTTGCTCATAGAAATTTGTCCTTTTACGAAATCAGTTGAATTTTTACTTTTCTCTCTGAAAATATGATCTTTTACAATATTTATAACTATAGTATTTTCAGTTACACACACACATGTATACACACACAGAGACACACACAAATATATATAATGATTGCTTTTATATTTTATAGCTGTTTCTTCTACAATATGATCAAAAAAACAATTCCTTTTTTAACTTCATAACAATTTTACGTCCCTAAGTTCTCTCCCTCCCTCTCTCTTTCTTACTCTCTCTCTCTCTCTATATATACATATATATATATACACATATATATATATATATATATATATATATATATATATATATATATATATATATATATATATATAACGTATAGTGTTGATATAGGGTTAAAGTGCTCAATACCAGTGATAGAGCATATGTAAATATAAAAGTGGACATTGAAGTCAACACACAGAGGGGACAGGCTGTTTTATGCTAAACGCAATCGTCAGACTACTGGAGTTGACTTCAATGTCCACTATATATATATATATATATATATATATATATATATATATATATATATATATATATATATATATATATATATAGGGGTATGTGTGTGCGTGTCTGTGTCTACAGAGCAGTTATCGGGCTGCACTCATTGTAACAAATCCTACCGGTCTTGTGTCTGTTTCCCAAAGGATAAAATTGACCAAATCTGCACCGCATCTGTGATGTCGAAGCAAGTACCAAGCAGAAGAACATGATGACGAGGACAAAGAAGAACAAGAACAAGAAGACTAATAATAATAATATATTAGTAGCAAGAATTCACTTAAACGAGGTTCAATAAATTCAACTAACAAAGTTTGCCAGCTTAATTTTTATTATATCTTCCAATTTTGAGTACGCTGTTGCATATCCAGATCAAAATTGCAGATAAATTGTCCAATGTTCATTTTTATCTGTTTTTATTCCAACATCTTTAGCCCTCATTGGTCATTAATAGTAATATCAGTTGAAAATACTGGAATAAAAACAGAACAAAAACATTAACTTTGGACAGATTATCCACAATTTTTATCGGAATGTCCAACAACTTACTCCAAAATTGGAAAATACAATAAAAAATGTACAAGAAGCTCTTGTTAGTTGAATTTAATACAATTTGTGAGTATGCGTGAGTGTGTGGTAGTTGGATGAAGAGATGTAACAGACTGAGTCGAGTCCAGTTTCCCAATTATGGGATATTCAATAACAAAATCGAACACCTCCACTACAACATGTATGTATGTGTGTGTGGGTGTGTGTGTGGAGGGAGATTATATTGATTTCGATGTTTCAAATTCGTTATAAAAACAAAACCAATTGCATATCCACAAGCATTACATTATATATATATATATATATATATATATATATATATATATATATATATATATATATATATATATATATATATATATATATATATATATATGCAATAAATTACCTCATATGCCTAGTTCTCTAAACCTATTTACTTTTTACTAAAATTTATTTTCATCATACAATGCCCATGTGGGTCAGTACTCAACTTGTAAAACTGCAATTTATGCAATGTATAATTATTGATTAAACGAGGTTCTTAAACAATTACCTTTTATATCGATAATCTTTTTGCGAAATCAATATTAAAGTGATAACAAATGAGGCGTTATCAGTAATTCATCCGGGAGATACATTAATGTCAGTAAAACACTAATTTAACACACACTTCAGTGAACAAATTAATTCAGAGAAAACAAAAGCAAATCGCTTCATCCTTTAATAGATGCGGAAATTATTATTGGAATTCAGCGACTTAATGACGCAAATATGCAAATATTTTAGTGATTTTGTAGCAGATTTGTAATCAATAGGTTACAGATTCGATTTTAGCTATTAGGTCACCGAAGTGCATTGTTACGTTTTCTTTTACTTTTTGCCAGTAGGAATTAAACCCATAAACGTAAAATTTACGAGGTATAAATTGTGGGGAATTGTTAGATGAAAGTTAGTTATTATTATTTATTTGCAATTTGCTTTTTGAACTTATTGTTTTGCTTTCTGTTGTTGTGTCTGTTTTTTTACCAAATTTCATTCAATACAAAGCTCAAAATTGTAAATTCAATTAACAAGATATTATTTATTAATTTTTTATTGTATTTTTCCAATTTACGAATAAGTTGTTGCCCATTCTGATCAAGGTTGAGGGTTACAGCCGAAATGGTAATAATGAATGAAGTGTGTTATATAAATGAACGAGTAGGTTGTAAGTAAGGAAGATTCTGTGAATAAGGAGGATAAAGATCAACTGACCCTTGACATGACGACGTCAATGTTAAAATATTCAGGGTGTCAGTTTGTTCCACAAAGTGGCAGTTATTGATATAAATGACTGAAATTTTCTTCTTTCATTTTGAACACAGAGAAAAGGAAGATGATTCGATTCCGGGGAATTAGTATTGGCTGTCCTTGCTGTAAATGTTTAAACTGTTGGAATTAAAGAATGGAGATCATTTGAATAGTTGCCATTGAAATAGCGATAGAGTGGTGACTGGCTCGAAACTTGCACCTGTAGGGAAAAGATTACAGAGTGGAGAATATTTCTCCCCTTAATACTCGGGTGGCTTTCACATTCTATCTTAAGTCTGCAGTATGAACTGGAAATAAGGAATAAGCTCTTGAACTCAAATCCTTTATCTTTAGGGCGAGGTATGGTAAGGTATGATTCGGATACGAAAGCCAAACAGCTGACTTTATCTTAATTCAGTCATATCTTCTAGTCATTCTTCCTTTTTCTATTTACTCAGAATTATATTGTTTGTTTATGTTTTTTGTTATTGTTTTTAGGAACTTGGTTGGTCTTGCACTATCCGCTGACCTGAGATGGAACAAATACATTGAATCAATAGCTTCATCTACTGCAAGAAAATTGGGTTGTCTGTGTCGTGCCAGAAAGTTTTTCTTGCCCGAGTCCATTCTTCAAATCTATAAATCAACCATTCGTCCTTGCATGGAATACTGCTGCCATATATGGTCTGGATCTCCCGCTGTTCGTCTTAAGGTCATCTACAAAATCAAGAGATGGATGTGCAATGTGAATGCATGAATTTAAATGTGCTACTATGTTGGCATCTCAGTCCCACTCTTTCACTGTCGAAACGGTGAAATGTAGCCGTCTGTTCTACTCCAATAGCTTCATGTCTCGCACTTCCCGTCTGTGGAACTCCCTTTCTCCCTGATAGCTATAATCTTCAATTATTCAAATGCAATGTCAATTGACATCTCCAGATGCCTTGATCTATTCCACGTCCTTGTCTTCATCCTTTCCTCTTTCGCGCCTCTTTACTGTTGCTCCCACTCTCTGTAACCCCTTGTGCAATAGTAGCACATCCGCCTTGCTTGGAGGGAAATGCTTAAAACACACACACACACACACACATACACACACACAAACACACACTCATATATATATATATATATATATATATATATATATGTAAGCAAATGTGTGGATGTAGATCCGACGGTATGATGAAAATGTGGAAAAGACAAAGCAAAATCCGAATATGTGAGATTACTGTATTTTTATTTTGTTTTTGTTTTTGTTATTCTGTCGACGTCAGACGTTTCGGTCAAATAGACCGTCTTCAGGACATGGTTAATGGAGACATATTTATATTAGATTTAAGTTAGATGAAGAGACGATATATACAGGACTAATCAGAAACAGAAAAACTGAAATTCTCTTCTCTTCTCTGAAAAAAAATGTCTTCCCTAGGAGCAGGTTTTCGCAGCGCCGACCACGTGACGCCAGCGTATCCGACTCCAAGAAAGAATACTCTGACTTTAGAATTTCAGTTTTTCTGTTTCTGATTAGTCCTGTATATATCGTCTCTTCATCTAACTTAAATCTAATATAAATATGTCTCCATTAACCATGTCCTGAAGAAGGTCTATTTGACCGAAACGTCTGACGTCGACAGAATAACAAAAACAAAAACAAAATAAAAAAACAGTAAACTCACATATTCGGATTTTGCTTTGTCATTTCCACATTTTCATCATATATATATATATATATATATATATATATATATATATATATATATATATATATATATATATTGTCATCCACAGGCAGACTGTTTCGCTGTATCACAGCTCATCAGTGTAGTTTCGCGAGTAAAAAAATAATGATAGTTCTTTAGTCATTTTCTCCTGTCCTTACCTAAAATCAAATATAATAATATCCTATTATATTTTCCATATTACAAGACTTAAAATTCTATATATTATTTTAAGAACGATTGAAGATTGAAATATCGACATCAAATGGTTACATGATATAAAACAAACTAATCTACTGTTGAAATTGGGCGCCTCATCTTTGTGGAATGGTTAGCAAACTTGCCTTTTTAGTTCATTATTAGTCCCTCCTCACGAGTTCGGTACTTATACCAAAGCTACCCTTCCTTTGTTCCGTCTGAATTACTTGAATGAGGAGTTATCATTATTGACACTATTTACACTATTGTCCTCAGATTTGTTGTTATCGTAACGTTTCGGCCGTTGCTCCCGGCGGATAGTTTCATATTATTTGTGGCATTTTCTTTCTCGTATTTAGATCCACAAAAACAAACTTCATGTGTGCCAAATTGCTTTTCCCAAAATAACCACAGATGTTAATGTAAAATGAGTGGTTCCCTTCAAAATAAACAATTTTTCTGACTAACTCGCAATTAAATCGTGCCAAAGTAAACTCATCTACAGAGTGTCAGGTATTTAGAAAGTCCTAACTGACCAACTTTAACTAAAAATCTTTTTTTTTTATTGAACCCCGACATGGAAAGTTTGACTCAAGAAACGCAAGAGATGAAAAGGTCAGCCGTTCTCATTTGTCCCACTACGTCTTCTGATTGGCTATAACTTCTGAGTCGGTGTTTAGAGGAAAAGCAACAAACATGTATACAGCACCAATGACTTGCTGAAGGCTGCTATCGGGAACGTCATGGCCAACATTAATAAAAAAAAAAACACCTGATCAAAACATGTAATCGTTTTAGAAGCTGTATCGAGGCCGTAAATGAAACTGATAATGGTTATATTGTGTTTTGTATATGTATGTAAGAACATGTATACGAAATTCTGTAAAGTACACTTCTCTCTGCTAAATATAATTACATTTATTCTCAAATACCTGAGAAGACAGTATATATCTGTACGACTTTATTAAGAGGAAATAAAACTATTAATATCGGACTTGGTAAGTTACATATTTTCTCTTCCCAATTTATTGTCTCTTGATATCACGCATTCATTGAGTCTTCTTTTCTACCTAATTTTCTGTAAGCTTTTATTCCATGATTTAATATACAAGCCTATGTTCATCTAAAAAGTTTTGTATAAATCAAGAAATTAAACCAATGTAAGAAATATAACCAGTCTATGTGAATATTTAGATATTGTAAAATCTTTTTAACCCTTTGGGATACAGAGCAACAAATATACTTCCAAATATATAACGTTCTTTTCATCACTATTCACCCACTCTTGCATCTCTATCACAGCCATCTTTCTCTGTGACATTTCACTACCTTTTTTACTTTCTTGATTTTCCTATTTTCAATTTTTATTTACTCATGCTATTTCTAACTTGCCAGTATTTCTCTAAAGCAACTGCTTATCTCTCTCTATTTCTATCTCTCACACTCACACACACACACACTCTCTTTCTTTCTTTCTTTCTTCCTTTAATTCAATCTATCTATTCTCTTTTTCTTATTCTTTTTCTATTTAAAAGCATAGCAGGCAAAGTGCCTCTACTAAGATAGCTAGTGTCTGATTTTTGTTTAGACTAACGGGAAAAAACGCAATATTCGTGCCTATCCATAACGAAGCTTGCTAAGATAAAAACATACCCTACACTAAAAAAAATCTCATCGATAAACAAAGAACCTATATTATCAATTATTATCTGTTTTTTTTTTAAACAACAGATCAAATGAATCTATAACTCCGTTCATTTAGTGAAGTATCATAAAGTCTAAAGTTCATTTTCTGATATTCATCGGACTGAACCAAACGTACCACCCTGATACATGCATGAAGAATCCCGGGAGAAATGAACGCACAGCCGCCATTTTTCAAAAGCAGCATCCTAATCGCAGCACAGGGATAAGCAGTCCACCGATTTCTCATCCTTTTCCTTTTCTCTCTATTTGCCACCTTTGCCTCTTTGTATTTTCCATGTTTTTCTTCTTTCATTCTTTCACCAATTTTCTGCTTTTAACCTCATTGTCTCTTTCTCTCCGTCTTTCTTTCACCCTCACTGTTTTCTACGTCCGTCTTCTAAATTTAATCAATAAGCTACTTAAAAAAAAATGAACAGAATTTTGTTTCTGAAAACTGCGTGTCATCGCCGTAGTCACCGCGACTGACGCTCATTGCCTGCATCCAACCGACATTTCTGTCATTAGTTCTCCGGCTAATTCAAAGCACACACAATTTATAGTCAGGCCATGCGCTTGGCTGTTCCTCAAGCTTGTTTGTTCTAATAGCCAATCTGGATTTGCTTTTTTATTTTATTTTGTTCTTATTTTGATGACTTCATCACTATAATCACCATCATCGCTAACGCAACCATCAGCAACATTAACTAAAATACATTTTCTGCTCGATAATGAGTATTTATTTGGTTTATCATAACCTGTTACCAAACAGCTCACTATTAGAAAATGTTTATCCCGGAAGTTAACGAGTCAACTCTGAAATCCAGAACAAACAATTTTAATAAAAGATTGCTGCTGATGATTGAGTCACACAGGTTTTTGCCTCTTTAAAATTTGTGTAATATAAAATTTTGATAGGACATTTTAAGTGGTTAAGTTTGTAATTGTAATAATAGGAATTGTGGTATTACATCTCGAAGACTAATTGACGAAAAGTTTTCTGTTAGAAAGACGTCGAAAGGGTGCAAATTGTGACTGCAGATGGTGAATTAGCGTGAATTATAAATTATGGATACAGTAAAACATAAGGTTAAACGAAATAATTGCGAAAGGTATTTAATTACAATAAAATGAATTCGTATATGGAATTGCTTGTGTTTGAACTTGCGAATTAAATTAACAATTCTAATAGATTATCTATTACCACCCCTCTTTGCCCCTCTTCGACCATCCATTTATGCAAACACATTAAAAAAATTACTCGCTGCTTCCTTCTGCCCCTCTTAGCTTTAATGTCCTATGAATGTCAAATTCTCCAAGCCCCCTTTCCTCATTATGATCTAGTATGATCGAGTGAGATAAACCAGCTGGCACTAAATCTAGGTCGGATCTGGACAATATCGAAACATAGAATTTATTGTTTTAGATTTCCGGTTATCCTTTTTGCCTTGATTGTATATTAGCTGCGAGCATCAGAACAATTCCTTGTTACTATTCACGTAGACAGAAAGGTTCGATTGCCCAAGAGCCAATCCGCCTTCGAAGCGAGAGGCTCTCCGTTATCCTGAGAACCTACTGTCGCCTGACTAGCCTTTCCTATAGCTAGACCCTTTTGCTCCGCAAATTCTAGAACCTTGATTTTATCTCTGGTTAATTTGTAATCGTCAGATAATAATGAACCCATCTTATAAATGTCAAGTACTTGTATAGGGAACGGAGGACAAAAATAATACAAGTGGTAAGATTCAGACCGTTTATTACCCAAATAAGTCGGGTATGAAACGGCAAAGATAAACAAATTTCAACAACAAATATAGAATAGACACATTAGCTTGCGTGCCTTAACTCTTTTTATATATGCAGACCTCTCAATATTCAGGGAGATGGACTCGGCTTTAAAACAACTCCGACATCGCAATGAAAGAAAAATAAATCGCTAGGCCTTTGACTAACGTATATTGACAAGGTGGGGAAACAATTTGTTTAAGATCAAGACCTGCTAAGATCAATAATCCAACAAACACTTTGAAGCAAACTCTTCAGAAATGTTGGTATATACATTACAAAAATCCAACAGGACTCCTGTAGTTGATATATCTCGTTATTCATTCGGGCGTTAACTAACTACTGTCGCTTTACACCGTCTTGTGTCAAAGCCACGTAATCATAACCTGTACTTAAATCATGTGATTAGATTGCATGCCTCGACCTCATTCAGTCAGTTATGTGCCATGCGTGAGAAACGCGTAGGCGATCATGTATCTTTCGATACATGACTGACGAGGCAGATTTTTTTCCGCAGTAGGTTGCCATTTCTTTCTGCGTCAGACCAGTTGCCATCCAAGACTATAGAACCCGGTATATTCTGCTATTTACCCATAGCTGGAGGGAGATGAAGGGGATTCATACATTTCCCAAGGGTATTAGCGCGTAAGTGAATGTAATGGATTTAACTGGAATTCCTCAATCCGAGCCGCTACTATGTTTATAACTGACATGCTTTTCAGAATACAACATGCATAGCTCTAATCTTTGGTAAGCCACTTCATGTTTGATTTTTGTAACTGAATATGACTAAGAGAATTAGTTTATCATTAAGTATTTATATTACCAAAACTATTTTAAGTTTAAATAAATTGTAAATTCTAATTATGATCTAATGGCCATATTTGCCGTTGTATGTTTAATGTAACCAAAATACAGTTACTAGTGTTAAGTCTTTCGAAACCAGGTTTTGTCCCCAGCATACTTTTTTATATCAAAGCTTCTTTTATATATTGTGGGCAATAATAGCTCCCTACAACTTTTTTGTTTGTTGCTATAAGTACCTTATTATTCATTAGATTCCCTCTTTGGTCATGATCTGCGATCCATTTACACAAGTTCATTAAGTAGCTTCCTCGCTGTTTACCTCTGCTCCTCTTTGCCTTTGATATGCCCTGTGAGTGTCAAATTCCCCAAGTTCCCTTTCCTCGTTATATGTCCCAGACATTTCAACTGTCTCTTTCTGATTCTGAGTACAAGTGCTTTTTTTTTGTTTCCACTTTTTTAAACTTCCTCTTTCTCCACGTGCTCCGTTCATGATATTCTCAGCATTCTTTATAGAAGCCTATTTCTGTTGCCTTAAGTCTGTCAGAAAACTGTCCAGTATTCACCGAAGATGAATAGGAAGATTGAAAAGTAAACTATAATTAAAGATTAGAAACGTCCACTTGATTTGGTTTCCTAAAAGTTAAAAATCTTTACATTTTATATAAAATCTTGTCGCATCTTATGAGTATTTTTTTAAATTTTCCTTCTCCTAAAAACAATCGTCTTAATACGTGCATGTCAGCAACTAAAAGTCATGTCAACAAACTTTTTAAGTGTTTAGAGAAGAAAGAAAGAATTAAGATGCTGCGATTATTCATTAACCATTAGGCGATTAATGAAGATCTCAGGCAATTAATTCTGTTCTGAATACATGAAAATATAAACAGAAATAATAAAACTGAACAATTCTTGTTTTAATAAAAATAAACAGGTACATTATTTTAAATGAATTCTAACACCAAAATTACTTAAAGAACGCGGCAAAAATAGCGTAACTTTCAGCAGGTGCGTCGATGTGTACATGTACAAACAAGGATTGCTCCAAAAGTACTGCTTCCTGTTTATTATGTCACTACACCACATCAATGGCGGGGTTTAATTTTCCTTGTAATATTTTCGTTATACTAGCAAAATGGCAGATAACACATAGAAGAATTAAAGTTTACTGCAGTGACTCTTCAGAACGTGAGTGATCATGATTCCCCACAATCTTCTATCCTTTGTAACCCTATAGCAACGTTTGTCTCTTTGCCAAGCCTCTAACTTCCGTTCTGCCATCAATTCACACAAGCACGTCAGGTAAGTGGCCTGCTGTCTTCCCGTGTCACTTTTTCCTCGATATGTCTTGTGAGTGTTAAATTTTCTAAGGTCTCTTTCCTCATTTTATGTCTAAGAAATTTCGGCTGCCTCTTTCTGATTATAAGTAACCTTTTTGTTTCTATTTTCCTTAAGACTTCCTCGTTTTTTTTTACGCGCTCTGTCCATGGTATTCTCAGCATTTTTCTGTAGAAGCACATTTCTGTTACATCTGGTCTTCTCTTCATCTGTGAAATGATTGTCCAGCATTAACTGCCATACAAGAAGAGGTTGGACATTGAATTTCTCCATTCCAGGAAATTTCTCCCATTGAAATTCATTGACGCTTGCTAGACGTTTACAAAAAAACGCAAATAATAAATGTGAGTATGAATGTGGATAATACGTTTCCGCAATGGCGACAGCGATGTGTTTGACAAAACACTTCTGGGCGACCTTACACAACTTTCATCCCACGAAAAGAATAGTGCTTCCAAAAAAGCATGTTTAATTGTGATGACTACGCAAAAAAAATAAATAGTGCTTTATATCTGAAAATCACTATTTATATCTGCGGTGTTATTGTGTTATTTGTTATAGTTTCCTCTTAAATAAAGAGAAGGCCTTACTTTACAAGTAACATCAGATACTTTGAGTAAATAATTTCAATAGAATCATTAACGGGAGAAGTGTATACTTTTGCACTATGTTGCATGTTTTATATAACGTAATGTTTAACCAGTGTATTCCCATATAGATACAAAAAAGCAAAAAATAAATATCGGTTACCATAAAAGTTACCAAGAATAAAAAAAAACAGGATAAATGAATCAGAAAAGGTTACCAAAGATTGACAAAGGTTACCGCGAACAAATATTACCATAAAAGTAGAAAATCACCGAGGGTAGAAATAGAGGCCAAAGGTTAATTCTCTCGGAATTCACTGTAGAGGTTGAAATGGTCTGGTGAGAAGACACATCCATGCCGTACACCCCTTTTTATTTTTGTATATGTGCTGAATTCATTTCTTATCTGTATGCAGGCGGTTTACTGTCAGTATAAGCTCTGATTTATTCTAACGTCCTTCCCACCTATGTCAATGTTACCTAACAGTTCCAGCAGTCCTTTGTTATGTAGTTCATTAAAGGCATTTGCATAATCTATAAAGATAGGTATACATCATTTGTATTGCTCTTTCTAATGTTATCCTTAACATGAATATCGCATTATTGTCTTTAACGGACCCGCACTGTTCTTCTATTTCCGGTCTGATTCTACTGCGCGCTCTATTCATCAACATTCGGAAGATAAGTTTTGTTACATGGCTCTTGGGTTAATTTCCCGATAGCATTCACATTCGTTTGCAACTGTCTTCTTAAACAGTGCTATGAATATGGGTGTACTTAAGTCTTCCCGTATATTCACTACTGTTGTATATCTCATTTATTATTTCTGTAATCTTGTCAATGCCAAAATCGTCTAAGGCTGCGAGCATCTCTATGGCAATTCCATCTGGTCCTGCTGCATTGTTTCTGTTCAACTTCAGATTTCAATATTTCTGATCCTTCCTCATTCCAGTGTATTGTTCTCTTTCGTCGTGGAATAGTTCTCCGGTGCATTCGTTCCATCTCTGAATTATTTCTTTTTTATCTAGTGTCCCGCGTTTGGATTTTATGTATTTTGCTGATGAGTATGTCTTAGAACTCAAATGAAAAGAAATCAATGGTTTTGTTATTGATGTTTGAGATTTGGCATTTCCCTATTCTACTTTCAAACGTAATATCGATTTAGGTTAAACTATAGAGAAATAATTTTTAAAATGCATCTCTTAAAGAGCCCATGTATTTTGATAACGTACATTATATGATACGAATAGCATGATAAAAGTCAAAAATAACTTAAGGCTAGTGAATTGAAATTTATTTTACAAGTGATGATAAAAGTTCTGTAATATTATTTAAGAAATTTTGGTTTATTGAGCAGACATCCTAAATACGATTCACGACACCCCACATATCAAGTACTACGGGGAAATACTCCTGCTATTCATCTCGAAAATCCAAAGAAGGATCTTCAATGTAATCGATCTTCATTTGGTACTTCGACTTCAGTCACTTTCTCATCGACGTGGTGTGACTTGCCTCTGTCTTTCTACTTTTTCATGACTACTGATCTGATGAGCATTTTGTTCCCCTGGTGCCCCCACTACATGAATTTAAGTATGTTACCTGATTGGCATGTAGGTCTCAGTCTTTTACTGTTGAAATAGCTAAACATAATCACCACTTCTACTCTAACAGTTTCTTTCTTGCACTTCCCGCCTGAGGAAATCCTTTCCATTTACTTGCTTCCCTGATAACTACAATCTTCAATGCAACGTCGATCGCCATCTTCTATCTTCTGGAATCCCGTTCAATTTTTGTCCTTTCGTCAATCCTCAATATACTCAGTCTTTTCTCTCACTTTCTGTAATCCCCTGCGTACTAGTAGCGTCCTCGTCTTGCTTGAGGTAAAAGGAATAAAAAATAATAATAGAATAATAAAGAAATTAAAAGAAAGAGGCAAAAAATAGATTATTCGTATGAACTCATTTTGTTTAGTTCGGTAGTGAACGAAATTAAAATAATAAATGTAAATTATGGCAGAAAGAGAAGAAAAAATAGGAATTTGCATTGCCTGAGCACTGCAAATGAGAGAATAAAATTTAAAATATACCTTGACCCTTGCCATAGTATGACATCTGGAATATAAGGTCCTAAATATCGAAAAAAATTCCGTAACTGTATCTTTTCCTATTTTTTTGTTTTATTTTGTTTAGCAAAGACACGGAATAATACGTTATTCTCTCTTTCTTTCTTTGTCTCTCTATGCCCCTCTCTCTCTCTCTCTCTCTATATATATATATATATATATATATATATATATATATATATATATTGCTGCTATGAATCGTACAAATATTTTCGAAACATTAATTCCCGTTGTTTTTGTTATATTCACTTACGCGCAGATACCCTTTGGATAGGTATGAATCCACCTCTTCTTCTTCAGCTATGGGTTTATTATTAAGTTTTGTATCAGTAAACCATTATTAAGTTTTTTATCAGTAAACCATTATTACGTCAAAAAAATTTCATTGTAAAAATATTCTCTGGCTTTAAATAACCTGCAACGCCGTAAAAATGAATCAATCTGTGAATGTAATTTGGCAAATATGAAATGTTTGCATATCTGTTTAAACAAAACTGTTACAGAATTGTGACATTGTTTTTCAACTTTCAAACAAAATAACAAATAAGGGATGAACAGGTATCGTAATTTTAGAAAAATAAACCCAAATTCGCTTTTTGTAATTTTTCCAAGTTAGGTTGAGGTGTTTTTTGCCAGTTGAATATGTTATATTAAAATTTTGCGCCAACTATTTGATGCTTTGACTTGGAACAATTCAGTATTATCTTTTAAAATGCCTTCATACATCTTTCAGAATGGATACGTCACAATCGTCAATTTTAAACCTTTTAAATCACAATTGACATACACGAACCTTGCCTGCATCCGTATACACTGCACAAATGTTTTTAAATGCCTTTTGAACATTTATAACTATAAAGGATATCATATCCTTTCGGAATTCATACAGTAAATAATGATGAGTATGTTGTTTTTATATATAAAGTTTTAAATACGTACATGCTATTTAGAGACAGGGCCAAGTACTGAAAAAGCACGTAGTTAGCAAAGTGTGATTTGTATGACTTCTCTTCCAATTTTAAACCCAAGACCGAGGGAGGTGAGGTGCTAGTCTGACCGTTTACATCGAAAGGAATCACTCCACAACTGTGTCCAAGCATTCGTTCACTGGCCACCTTATATTTAACAAGATTTTCAATAGAAAACCTAAAATAATAAGACGAAGTGGATTAAATTCAGTACCATTAGAAAGAAAGAACACTTATGAAAACTAGAACAATTAGTAATAGCGAGAGAACAAATTAATACTTAAGCAAATGAATAACTTGGAAACAAAAGAAAAGGTCACAGCACATAGAAAGAAAATATATAAAGTTATAATCCTTCAGGGGGTTAAACTCTAAAATCCACTATTAACGACACACTGTCGGATAAAAGATACAATTTTGTACCATTCAACCTTGATGCTGCCTTGGTTGGTTGACTCTTAATTCATAGCAGTGACATGCGTAAACACTTTCCAAGCACCCTAATACGTTTTAAGATTAACATTCTTGTTTATCAATTAGTTGTTATGTAAACCATGTTCTTAAAGATATGGCAGTTAAAGTTACCAACTTTACCATGTTTGTGGGTGTGTGTATGTATGTGTGCGCACGCGAGACAGAAAGCGTTTCTGTTAAAATATTTTATTGAGATATATGAGTTGTGGCATGCAAGTGAAATTGAATTAGCCTCAAACATTTTGAAATTAATCAACCATATCTCTTGCTATTCGGACAAATAATAAAAGAAAACTAAAAAAGATAAATACAGAAAATATGTTACAAATCCCAGCAGATTCTGCAAACTTCGTATCATCGCAATTACGAGAGTTGGATGTGTTGCCGTTATTTGCTGAATTAACTGTTGATTATGATCAACAATGTTTTAAGCATTGGAATATAAGATGAAGAGATATAATTGTAAATATTTTCCGTGCTTATAGTTGTAGATTGTATCGACGTCACTTAGAGGCAAAACATATTGTTAATAAGATGAAAATTCTAATTTAACAATTGAGCAAGATTAAGATTCTTAATCTTGCTCAATTGTTAAATTAGAATTTTCATCTTATTACAATGTTAAAGCATGATTAAAACATTTAAATCATGCTTTAACATTTTATTCAAATTTTAAACGATCAAATAGGTACTTTTTCTTCAGGTAAGAGCGCAAATTATGATCTAATGATAACGACTACAGAGAAGAAAGGCATGAATATTTTAAATTCATTCTTACACACACACACACACACACACACACACACACACACACACAAATAAATGCATATATATAAAAACTTTATTTTATGGTAGTAACAATAAACAATGATGTAATGCTTTTTATATAGAACATTTGGCTAATGGCCATATCACGTTGAAAAGCCTGTTCTTAAGCAACGTCGAGCTAGAGCAATACCTAGATGGGTGAGCGCTTGGGAATACCAGGTGCCGTAAGTTTAGATATGCGGATGGTGTAATGGATAATGTCACGGAATTAGAAATCGAAGAGCGGAGTTCCAATTCCAGTCGAGTTTATTATATTCACTTACGCGTAAATACTCTTGGCAAAGGTATGAATCTATCTCTTTTCCTTCAAGCTTTCGGTTAATTAGCAAGACTTGTATCAGTAAATTATTATTATCTCCCCAAAAGTATTCGTACAATCTAAAATATTTTCTGGTTTAAAATAACCTGCAAAGGGTTGATAAGCCTTAAAAACAAAGCAATAAATCAATACATAGAATATTTATATATTTACTGATGTGTTAAACAAAATTCATATGGCAAGTAATTAAAACATAATAACAACAAATGAGTGTTTCGTTTGAATAAAATTGAATTTATCTATATTACGTTGACAAATTCATTGAAATATAGCTTCGGCTTTTGCATTATGCCTTATTCATACATAAATAAATTTCTAGCTCTCCCTCTATCTTTTTCTCTCTCTACCACTCTTTCGCTTTCTCCGCCTGTTTCTCCTCTTTCTTTCTCTCTCTTTCTATCTTTCTCTACCATCACTCTCTCTTTCTCTCTCTCTCTCTCTCTCTCTCTCACTCTCTCGTGTATCTTTCTACTTTTCTCTCTTTCTTTCCCTCTCTCACATTCTTCGATTTTAATGACCTAACGCTTTTAGCGGTAGATTTTATCGTCGATAATTCAATATTTAAAAAAATACAGGAAAAATATGTTTCTATAAAGAGAAACACTGGACATCCAGGGAAAATCTATACGAAATCTGAAGTGCCTTTCAAGCATTATATTCGCGTGCATTTGAATAAAAGAACTAAAATTGATTTGATTTATATGACCGTACAGTGGACAAAAATACTGACGCGCACATGCACGCACACACTGACAAATACACACACACACACACATATATATATATATATACATAAATATATATATATATATATATATATATATATATATATATATATATATATATATATATATGAAGAAATATAGTCTTAAAGTGTGCTATATTTATGGGATAAAGTGCTCAATATCAGAGATAGAGCGTGTGTAAATATAAAAGTGGACATGGAAGTCAGCACTTAGAGGCGACAGTCTGTTTCATGCTAGTGCAATCGTCAGGCAACTAGTGCTGTTATTTTTCTCGGCTAGTTATATATAAGGGTCAGTGGTGCATTATGGGTAGTCTATTTTGGCGGTTACTTTTACCGGAAGTCGCTTATTTGTTTATTTATTTATGTCAAATTATTTTGCTTGTTTTTTTGTTTGTTTGTTTTTTTTGTTTTTTTTTTAATTTTATTTTTATTTTTATCTTATATATTTATTTATTTATTTTTTATTTTGATCGGTATTTTTATTAACGTAGTAAAAATTTGTTTATATAGCTTATTGTTGGTAGTCTATTATGGCGGCATTTACCAAAAGTCGGTTGTTTGCTTATTTATTTGGGTCAAATTGATTTGCTTGTTTTTATTTATTTTCATTTTTATTTTTTATCTTATATATTTGTTTATTTGTCATTGATTAAATCTATTTGTTGAATTTTGTCGTGGGATGTTGTGGTTTGTTCTTACTATTATTTTGGTCGGAACAGTTTTTAATTTAACTATTTGGGTTGATTATTTTTATTTGTTTTTTTCTAAACGGTTAGTTTATCGTTATCGGTTGTTAGTTTATTTATATATTTGGATGTATTTAGATCAATTTATTATACTTGTTGTTGTTTATTTGTTACACTGTATATTTTCTCTTTTTGGCTTTCGATTTTTAAGTAACGTAGTATATTATCTTTTATTAATTTTTTAATTTTGGTATGAAAATAATATAAGATTGATTTAATCATACTAGAAGTCCCTTTAAGATAGTTCTAAAGTATAAACATTAATAATTAAAAAAAAAAAATAAAACCCTAAAATTAACCTTTTGTTAGATACATATCGATCCGATTATTTCATTGTAACTAAAAATCATATTCTTAACCGGATGTAATTGATGACACGTCTAAAAATGACGATTAATCTAGACAAGTTTGAATAACACACACACCCTAATCTCTAACCTACATTTTTTCACTTTTTTGTTTTAGCTTTGACATGTTTTTTTATTGGTCAAAGAAGACATACCCATAAAAAAAATCGAAATTATGTTCCTCCCTCCTTAACTCTTAAATTAAATAACATTCTGTTTTCAAAAGTACATTATTTTCATCAAAAGTTTCCCAACACCGTTTGATGATGATTCAGTTTTAAGTTCCGAAACAGAAATTTCCGTGTCACGAGGTAAAATATTTTTTAAATAAAAATATTATAATATTATGCTCTATGTTGTATCGAGCACTTTTTAACAAAATAAATGCTAAAGAACTGTGGATTCTAAACCTGACTGTTCTTTCTCTTTATTTGGACACACACACACACACACACACACACATATATATATATATATATATATATATATATATATATATATATATATATATATATATATATATATCGGCTCATTGATAAATTAAGTCTCCAGTCCTAAAAGGTATATGATTTAGAACGGACAAAATAATTAAACTGGTGTCAAAATGAAAAAACAATTCTTTTCGAAATAAATCTAACACTTTCGCCCCTCATCTCCTCAACCTCCGACGTCTTACTCTCTGGGTTGAGGTGTCTACTCGGTCTTAACCGAACTTAAGCGAGTGACCGTAGGTCCCCTGAGCATCCGTAGATCATTCGACCGGTCCACTGGTTTAATCCAGTTCCTGCCCACGTTGTGTTCGGTTTGATCCAAAAAGCAGAAGTGATGTTCATCCATTCACGGTCGACTGAAGATGTAGACACGGCTGGAGAATCTGTGATAAGAAATTTAGAATGCACCAAAAAATCATATATATATATATCTTCCGAAAGCCGGACAAACAACTATTCAATGGTTGAATTGTTAATGTCTTTTATATAGTAGAAAAGAATAGTATAGAAAAGAAACGGGTTACAGAAAAGAAACTAATTGACGTAAAAACACATACACTGGATTATAGACACAGAGAGAGAGAGTGGGTTGTGATTAGCTTGTTGTGAAATCGTCTCAGAACGATATACGACTCTTGCGATGGAGAGGTGAAGATTTCTGTGCGCGGCTTAAAGTTTATAGTTGCGTTCCTCCTCGGCAGTAGTAACAGTAGTAGGAGTCTTCGTGGTAGCAGAAGCATCGGTACTTATATTAACAGTACATGTTAGCGGGGGTTTTGTTCCAAATTCCTGACGTTACTTCCAGTCTCCGATATCTCTCCACTCAACTCGACTGCACTCGACGACAGACGAGCCCAATAACAATCTTTTGATTATTGTTGCTTGTTCGACGTTTCCGTATCCAGTGGTAGTAATAATAGTAGCAGCAGCAATCTTAGATTGTTGGAGGAGTAATTCCCTTCTTCGTACTTATATCAACAAAATATGTTAGCGGGCGTTTGGTTCCAATCTCTGATGTCACTTCCTGTCTCAGACCTCTTTCTACCCAGCTCGACTGCACTCGACGGCAGACGAGCCAACCACTCTGTCAACAGATTTCTGTGCCCGTTTATATAGATAAACCTGGCTGATCATAAATCGAACCTTGGCCCGCATCCGATTATCACGAGTGCTGCCTTCAACCCAAAATCATTTGTATTTCAAAGTTCCACATAGCCTTAGTAAGCTCTATTTCAAATTTTAACCGATAAAAATTATCTCGATCATCTTCCATTGTCTTTCCTAATGACCCAATTCTAAATGGGCTTGGTCAGATTCCTATCAGTAAACAAAATTGTTCTGATTTAATTTCGCTGTTCATATCTACTCCAATTCAAATAAAAAAATATATGTATGTGCGTGTTTTTGTGTGGTTCCCAAACTCTCTCTGTTACATAACAAGTTTATACTGCATCATTGTCCTGTGGTGGATTTCCAAAAGGTCCTATCTACTTTTTTCATTTTGCCGATGAAGAAAGTTCCAGTTTTAATTTTGTATAAGCAAATTCAAAATCAGCATCCAAGAAAAAATGCTGATCTTCTAGCGTCTCTTTCAATTATGAAAAGAACTAAAAACTGTCCGTGCCAAATCGGAGCCGTGCGAAAAAACGTTGAAGAACTGTGAATATTTGTCCTGTCACCGTTTGGACTACAATGTCAGGATGCGAAAAAATGATCTCCTTTCATTCTTCATTCAGTAAGGGAATTGTTTGGCTGCACGTAAATTTCACAATTCCTTACAGAAATATCATATCTCTGTAGGAGAATGTCTGTGCAAATATCTCCATCATAGCTGCTTTATACGTCATTTGGTCGGAGTGACCTTGGAGGAGATCGAAAATACTTGGGTAGGAAAATATACGGCGCCTCCCTTTCATCTTTACATCATGAAACTGATTAGAGAACTGGAAAAGATCATTATAAAACAAATAGACATAATAAGCCTATATTATTCAATGGAATATGTTTGAACGATACGCCGCCTAAGTACGCACACACACACACACGATAGATAGATAGATAGATAGATAGATAGATAGATAGATAGATAGATAGATAGATAGATAGATAGATAGATATAGATACAGATATATAGTAGGCATCCGTTTATTTCGCGAGATAAAGGTAGCTCCCTACCTGACCAAAATTCAGTAATTTGCTGGTGAAGCCGGTGTGACCTCTAGAATGTGCAGGCTTGGGCGATGTTATATGGAGGCCATGCGCTGCCCAGACAACATGACCACCTTCTCAGCCGTACAGACAAAATTTAAAGGAATATGATTTGGAGACGGCTTGGTTAAAGGAATTGATGGAAAGTTATTAGTGTTGACAGCCAACCGCTTCCAGGGTTCAACTCCGGGTTTTCTGTCTGTATTTATTACCATAGCCTTTTCTGTGTGCAAGGCAGTGGAGGTTTTAAAATTAGTCTTTTCTTCACCTATACACACACACACACACACACACACACACATACATATATATATATATATATATATATATATATATATATATATATATATATATATATATATATATATAAGATTGCACTTTTCAAAGGTTATATATTTCATCTTCAACCGCAGATATAAAAGAGATAGATAGATAGATAGATAGATAGATAGATAGATAGATACTGAGAAAGGGGGAGAAGGAGAAAGAAATAGACAGGACCCAGAAAGAAGAATAGAAACAGACAAGCAATAAAGAAAGGGAGGCGAAGAAAAACTGTTATTTCTTACTGTTTGAATAGGAAAAGCAATTTAGAATTGATAGTTTGATTACGTAAAGAGTGAAAAATGAACATTTCGGTGTTACGGATAGAAGAGTAACGATGCTTGCTCAATACCATATATATTTCTTCATTGCTTGTCTTTTTCTATTCTTCTTTCTGGGTCCTGTCTATTTCTTTTTCTCTTTCTTTCTCCTTCTCCCCCTTTCTCAGTCTCTATCTATCTACCTATCTATCTATTTCTTTTATATCTGCGGTTGAACATGAGATATATAACCTTTGAAAAGTGCAATCTTTAAATATGAAAAATCAAAGCCCATTTTGCCTTAAGAGATACCAATAATAAAACAATTTAGTAAATACACCTGCGATATTAAATCTCTGACCTGCGAAGATTTATGGTGGTCTATTCTCTGACATTACTCATCCTCTATCTAAGCGATATTCATATGAATAGAGCTCCTTAGAAGAAATCTGTATGTAGCTTTTTATAATGATAGATAAGCATCTTGCATTCACTGGAACCCGCAATCAAGAATTTTCTTTCTATATCTACCATTCCTCAATGTGAGCAGAAACGGATGGAATGACTGTTATCCTACTTGTTCATATAGTATGTAAATATAGGTTCACTCACCTTTTGCGGACAGCGATTTTGCAACGCACGTCAAGATATGACTGAATGGTAAGTCTGGGACTAATAGCTGTTCGATCTTACATCCTATTATTGATAAATACTAGTGACAAGGAAAAATGCCGAACTGAAAGTAAATAAGTATCCCTTCTCAAGGTAGTTTAAAATATCCAGTAATCTTAAAAGACACCTGTCATTGTCGAACTAAAAGAAGCGGACTGACGACTTAGATGTCTGATGTTCAGTTTAAGAAGCATATGTTTCCACTTTATCCAGATACCTGTACATGCATACAAGACTTTTAAATGTCCAGACGGGCATCGTTAAAAATAATCTGAAGAATTCTGTTATAGTTATGCTCCTTCAGAGCGTAAGGCAGTCTCTCCACACAGTACTTTTCTTTATTATTTACAAATTGCCATGTCTTCTTTGGAAAGATAGAGGAATGGCCTCCTATAACTTCGCCAACATTTGGAATTCAGAGTTTTCTTTCTCTTACACTCTTGACACCCAACGTTAGTAAGTTCGGTTTACCCCGTTATTTAATCCATAGCAGAAGTGAGAAGAGACAGATACATGCTTTTCGCAATACATCAGTGCGAAAGTAAATGCAACTGACTAGCGCCAGTAACCTTTACTCTATACACTTATTCAGGCATAGGTATTACTGATTACACAGGAAACAGGATTACGGCCATATCACGTTGAAACAACTGTTCTCGGGCGATTACCAAAGTTAAAAGACCTCAATACTTAGATGGGTGACCGCGTGGAAGTACCAGGTGATGTAATAGATAACGGCTTTGAGTTGGAAGTCGGAGAACCGAGTTCCAACTCAAGTCGGGTTCGTTTTATTCAGTTATGCGCAAATACCCTTGGAAAAGATACGAATCCATCTCTTCTCCACTAGCTATGGATTAATTAGTAGGATTTTTATCAGTAAAAAACATCTTATAGTATAAAAATATTTTCTGACATATATTTTTGTGGCTTGTCAGCTTTTGCAGGTTTTTTAAATAACCTGCAAAATGTTGATAAGCTGTAAGAAACAAATCAATCAATAAATTCGCAAAAACTATGCCATATAAAGTTTAAAATTCCCCTTCTTTTATGCTTATCTTTAAAGTTACGTACTATTAATATTCATTTAAATTAGCACAGTACAAAGCCAAGTAAATGAGCACTAGGAAGATTATGCCGTGTCAATCCTTTAAGCGAAGACGGTCTACCTAGAAAATTAGTATTCTGGAATAATGCATGATTAGTGGGTGATGCAACTTCTTTTTCGCGCGAACGCCATTAAATAATTTCTTCTGTTTCTTTCTGCCTCTCATGATCTTCATTAGTCGTTCACTCCTCAAGTTATTATCGCCTCTCAACTGATCTTCATATGTTTTATTCAGTCTCCCTCTTTTCGGTTTTCCGTTTTTAGGCTCCCGCATAAGTACTTTACTTAACATCTCTTCTTTCCTCCTCTTCCAGATATGACTAATGAATCGCAATCTTCTAATCCGTAATGTTTCCATCGCAATTTGCCGTTTTCCACAGAACTCCTTGTCCATTTTGTTCGCTTTCCATGGTACACCAATTATAGCCCGAAGCAACACACTACTGCGCGAAAAAAATCTTATTTTCAGATAGTTTGGGAGATTCAATTATTATATTCCTTACATTTTGTTTAGTTTCCCCAATTCTGATCTTCATGTCCTTTTCACTTGGCTGAATTCAAGGACCAAGACACTTGAAGTCTTCTACTTGTTTCAGCTTATTTCCTCTTAATGTTATAATTTGACTGCCTGGTTGATTGTCCAACATATACTCATTGTCTTTAAAATTTATGTGTAATCCTACCGCTTCTGTTTCAATCTCTAGTCGGAGAAGTTGTGCCTGTTCTATGAAGTTCCTGATTATTTCAAGATTGTATTCAAAGTCGGTATCCGTGATATATGTTGCGGGATAATAAGTCACTATCAGTGAGTAATACGTAACTGTCTATAAGGAATACGCCACGATCTGCTACGAAACAGGCTCATGTTAATATTTACTAGGTTTAGCTTAATATAATACAAAACTATAAGTGTGAAGATCAGACACGCTGAATGTTGTTTAACTTTTCGTTTAGGACAACGCCGAGATACATTATATTTTGGAATTTTATACCGCCAAATATTTTTTAAATTCATGTTATTTTTGTTGCTTTCTATCGTAAATCTCAAAAGAAGGTGCATTGAAATTCAATACTAAGCTTACAGTCAGATTTTAATTTGTCGCCTTTATCGGCTAAAAAAAAACAATCTGCCTTACCGAATAGGGTGCGAATGCCATTTGGTTACAGTAATTCATATCTAATGTATAGCATTCAATGTCTAATGTGCTGTTATAGTTTTATAATATTATTAGTAGCGACATTATTTTTGAATTAATTTTTCAGCATAATTCACCCATAACAGAACAAGGTACAAGAGCTACCTAAGTTAGAGGGTTACTAAATGAGGTATGCAATATAAACATAAGACGAAGAAGTAAGAAATGAAGATTACGAAGATATGGCGGATAGATAACTATTGACCCTAGACTTGAAGAGTTTAAGATTTTAGTACTCGAGGAAACATCTACGAGGAAGTCTGTTCCACAAATTAGCGGTTTTGGGGTATAAGCTTTCGGGGTAGAACGCAGTTCTCACCAAAATAATTAACCCTGTGGATGTAGTAAGGTGGGTCTTAGCTGTAAAGGTCTGAGCTGATGTTACTAATGAACAGAGCTCATCTGAACATTTACCATAGAAATAGCGATAGAGTAGCGCTCGGTTTACACCTCCCATGTCTTTTTTTAGCAGGAGTAAAGTTTTATTCCTTGTTTCCTGTTTAGGATTTGGGGGTATTAAAGTTACTTGACAGTTTCCCTCACTAAGCTATTGTATTCGAATCATCTTGATTTTTGGAAGTGCTTCCATTCTCTATGTCGCGCCAGAAGGTTTTTCTCGTCTGAGTCCATCCTTCAAATCTACAAATCTACTATTCGTCCTTGCATTGAATACTATTGCCATATAAGGTCTGGTGCCCCCCACTGTTCATCTCGAGGTTCTCGACAAAATCCAAAGACGGATATGCCATGTGATAGGTCCTGACCTAGCATCTCGATTCCAGTCATTTTCTCGCAGACGTGATGTGTCTTCCTTCTCACTTTTCTACAAATATTTTCATGGCAACTGCTCTGATGAGCTATTTTCCCTTGTGCCCCAACTGCATGAATTTAAGCATACTACTAGGTGGGCATCTCGGTGCCACCATTACATTGTCGAAACTGTTAAATGTAACCGCCTCTTCTACTACAACATCGCACTTCCCGACAGTGAAACTTCCTTCCTCTTACTTGCTTCACTGATAACTATAATCTTCAAATATTCAAATGTAATGTCAATCGACATTTTCTGATCCCTTGATCTGGATCCCCGTCCTTCTCTTTACCCTTAACTCAAACATTCCTCTTTACTCTTACTTTCACTCTCTGTAACCCTTTGCGTGGTAGTGGCACTCCCGCCTTGCCTGAGGTGAAATACTTAAAAAAATACACAGTAGTATCATCAAAATAAATGTTTACTAATTCAGGCAGATCTCAATTAATATAAAGCAGAAAGATGGTAGGACCAATGAGAGGACTTTCGGTGACGCCTACATTGATCCCATGGGCTTCTTAGGTCTGTCCAGTAACAACGACCTTCATGGACCTAACTGGGAGGAAAGGGCTTGATAATTGCGACTATTCTTCAAGAGATGTCATAGTTTGAGAGTTTAATATTTTGCTGTTATTTCTCTCATCTCATTTCTGTTACTTTTTATTGCGGCTCCAACGACAAATAAACTTCCCAGATAAAAGGTTCGTCTTTTATGAGCCGTGTCCCTACAGGGCGTAGACGATCATGGCCTTCCACATTTTCTGTCCCTTGTAGCTCTTAATAAGTTTTATCTTTTTGTTATTTCTCCCATGCCATGTTCAAACCTGATGTTAAATATGTTTCCTTTCTGTTTCCATTTTCTCCAAAACCTTGTCGTTACTTACATTTTGATCCATGATATCCGCAGCATCTTGAACGACATTTCTGTTGCTTCAAGTCTCTTCTTCATTCTTGAGGAGATTGTCATACAGGAGGACGGATATCACGTAGCAGTTCAGTAATCTTTACTTTGTTTCTAACGACATTTTTCTCTCTCTTGATACTATACTTAGGTTTTGGGATGTATTTTTGGCCATCCCAATACGTCTTCAGATTTCAGTGTCCCTGTTTCCATCCTCTGGTAGAACACTTAATAGATATTTAAATTTTTATATTTGTTCGATTTTAGTATTCGCGATTTGTAATTTGCATTTTGGGCTCATCCTTTTGCAGATAACCACGCATTCTGCCTTCTTGTAGTTTATACTTAGTCATTTCTTCTCGCTTTCCTTCGCCACCTTCTGTAGGATCATTTGTAGTCTCCACTATCAACACTGTGTCATCTGCATATCTTACATTGTTAAGGACGTGGCTGCCCAAAATGAGTCCTGGTAAAACTTCTAATTCTCTCAGAATTGCCTCACTGCATAGGTTAAATTAATCCGATGAGAAAACACATCCTTGTCTTACACCCTTTTTATTTTTTGTATATCTGCTGATCTCATTTTCTGTTCGTATGCAGGCTGCTTGAGGCCAGTATAGATTCTTGATTATTCCAATATCCTTCCCAAATGTCAAATTTGCCGAGCAGCTCTAACAGATCTTTGCAAGTACGAAACATGCCCGTGGTTTATTCTTCATTTGCGTGTATATATTTGTTGAACAGTAAACCGACAAGTATTAAAAACAAACGGGAATACAAGTCGGTGTTTATGCTTATATTTAATTTCTTTCAAAAATGCCTGTGTTTCAATGCGTATGTATAGGAAGTAGTCTAAATTCTTGAATATGTGTGTGTGTGTGTGTGTGTGCGTGTGTGTGTGTGTGTGTGTGTGTGTGTGTGTGAAATATATTAAAAACACTAAGTTTGTATGCCAGTGTCAAAGGATATGAGGATATGCATCTATCCATATATATGAAATTAAGTGAATGTGTTTGTGATTGTGGCAAATGCGCTTGCGTGAAGATAGATAGATAGACAGACAGACTCATGGATGTGTTGAAATTTCTTGGCTCTCCTCAATTCCCAAAAATAAGATTTTGAGATGCAGAGCATTTTGTTTGGGCTTAGATGTTTTCATCATCCTCTCGTGTATGTCTATCTATCTATCTATCTATCTATCTCCCTCTCTCTCTCTCTCTCTCTCTATATATATATATATATATATATATATATATATATATATATATATATATTGTGGGGGGTGCGTGTGTGTATGTACATTCAAGCATATCTATGTTTCTTGTACAATTTTATATATGCGTATCTTACGCAAATTTGTGTGTGATTTATTGTTGAATGAATTTTTGTGTTACGATTAACTTGATTTCTCAAGTGCCTCCTGAGATCTTTAATGAGTGCTTGAAAGCCTGCCTCAACCACTCTAAACTATTTTTACTACTACTACTACTACTGCTACAACTGCTGCTGCTACAAACAACAAAACCAACAATAATAATAATACACTTTAATACGAGATTTTCTCGCAGTTCTCATTTAACATCAAGTAGCATTAAAACTTTTGAGCATCTCTGCAATCTTCCGTTCTTACCATCGACTTTAATCACATTGCATTTTCTATTATTTCTCTTAAGATTCCTGTTGTTGTCTACTCTCAAGGGATCTCAAGCCAATCCTAAGTATCCAAGTGATTATGGAGCACAATTTTCATTGGCATACTTCACAATATTTGAGTGCATTGATAATTTTATTTTTATACCCTCTTCTTAAGTCTTTCTGTGTTCCACTAATACAGACTTTATGAATTCATATATTTTTCAATTACAATTATATCTGGTTTTTGTTTAGTAGACTGTCCGAACCTCAAATCTCCAAATCTTTTCCTTTCCTTGCTTAGATTTTCTGATTTCTATCTATATAGTTTTGAAGGTTTTTGTAGTTTCATCGTTAATGATTTTTTTGTTTTGTTTTATTTTAATATGTAAAGTGTATCGTACATATTCTCAGATAAATCATCAAAATAGTTGTACAGATTAGTCATCACTAATCTGGCGATCAGTAATCCAATGCAATCAGTAATCCGGTACCAATTTCCACGAGAACAATTATAGTTTTCCCGTATAATGGTTCGAACCTGTCATTACTGTTTAGCGCATCAGCAGTATTTTAGCATTTTTAAACACTGGTAAGGACCTTCTACTTGTCTTTTATACACTTTTATTATAACCCGCTAACGGTTAATTCCAGTCATGACAACAAAGAATACAGGAAGTGTGTTGCGAAATGTAAACACAATAAGCGTTTCATTAAAATTTCTTTGATGTTCATATTATTTGTATTTTCCATTTATTAACCAACAAGTTCTGATTCACAGGTTATTTTAAACATAGGATGAAGTGGTTATTTGTTGGATTAAGTGTATTCTAACATGATCCAGTAAATAAATAATCTATAGCTTTCCCTGGTTAGTAATTGCCAACCTGTATATTTGAATAATTGTCTTTAATTTTTTGCTTTGATTGCATGTTTATTCTACATCTAAAAGAAGATAGAATTGAAAGATGGTGAAAGTGTACTATGTGGATAAATTACTTAAAAATCATGATTAAATTTACATTATTCTCGATATAATTCATCGAAGGGTTATTTTCTTTGCATGTAAACCTGTTTTTCTAGGGAGTTCCATCTTTTCCTCTAATAATATATAATGGTCTTTATACTCAGCTAATTAAATATTATTTCATTTTCGATATTTGCTAAGCTTCAAGGCTAAATGAGAGGAACTGCGATGTATGAAGACTTGCGATTATTTTCCCAGTAGACGTTGAATCTGTCTATATTACTTAAGAAACCTGCATTTGAAATTCTGGGTTTTCACCTGAATTTGAAGACCAGCTATTGACGCTAGTGAAAAGTAGACAATTATCTCATTACGTTGATGCAGATTAAATATTATTTCCTTTTATTTTATTAGTTATCAAGTGATGGCCACATGAGATAATAGTACAATGAAATATCATTAAAAAGTTTGTGAACCACTGGTCTAAACATTTCTGCCATTCCTAATATGCACCGATTTACTCGGACTAGTGTCCTTTTTGTGGTTGTTATAGTCGAAACATTTATACGGTTGTAACCTCCGGCATTTTGCGGGTGTATCTCAGAATTGTGTCCTAGTCGTGGTTGTTATAGCCAAAACTTCGCCCTTGATTATTATAGTCCTAAGCTCTGGCCTTCTTCGTGTGTATCTCGTAGTTTGTATAGTTTCTAGAATTTTAATCTGAATCCGATATTCAACACTGTCATATTATAAATTCCCAGCTACAACAGAAACCTGAAGGAAGTCAAAGAGTTCAAACATTTCCATTACGAAAATGGTGACATAAAACCGAGTAAATCAATATGTAATAATAAAGATAATTCTACATCATAAAAATTCAAAATAAGAAAATCTCGATTTCTATTAATTCACGTTCAAATTTCCCGATAATTAGTTATCTTTTACTTTTTTTAAAAATAATATTCTTTACAAAATTACGATAAAATGTTTTGCACTTCATGGCAAAGTAGACATTTGTACAATTTTGGTATTATTGAATTACAAGACTAACCTTTGGGTGAATAAGTGTTTTCATATATGTTTGGATTATAATGAAATTATGAAAAGGAAACAATTTGTATAAAACAAAATATCTTTATTGAATTTTTCGTACCGTTATATAGAATATAATCAAATAAACTTATTTGTACCAGTTTTGAGATTAATAATATATCTATTATATAGGTACCTCCACTTTTTCATTAAAAAAAAAGTATAGCATGATGAAAAAAGTCCCCAAAATTAATAAAAACACAGATTTATCGTCAAATTGTTTATTCTATCTTTAAAAGGAAGAACCGAAGTATTTTTATTATTTTATTAAATTTTATAATCCTTTCTAGCACGTCCGAAATTTTGGTTAAAAATCTTGTTTTTTTTTTGCGTTAGCGGTTGACGTAATATTTACAATTAGTGTTTTAGCGTTTTTCTTGCAAAAATCAAATAATTGTCGAATTTGAATGAAACGTTCAGGATATATTCACAAATGAATTAAATTATTTTTTTTAATTTTTCATTTCATTTTTCATTTTTAGAAAATGTTGGTAAAATATCTTTATTTTACATTTGTTATCACCCACTAACTGAATTTCATGAAATTTCGAGAAATTAAATTTTCATCCGAAAATTATTTTATTAGTTAAAAATAGGACTCTGTTGAGAATATAAATCATTCATTTGTTTTTCTAACGACTCCTCATTACCGAAAATCTACTACGAATCGTAAAATAAAAAATGCAATAAAACTATAACATTATTTAATTAAAAAAGCTTTTAATTGCTTTTATAAAAAAAAAAGTTTATTAAGGACACTGTTGTCTTAAAATTAGTTTGTTTTTCGATGAATAACGAATATTTACAAGAAATGCTTTCATGTTTTTAATTTTAATTATAATTTATAATATACAAATCTTTTAAAATTCGGCATTACTTTTATCCGGTTAGGTGATACTGTAATTAAGTGAAAACTATATTTACTAATCGAAAATTGAAAATTTTAATACAAATCATTTTTCCCCAAGTCTTTAAAAATTATTCTTTTTTATGTATATAAAAAATTATGTAATATGTAACTTTTGAATGCCCACTTTTGAAAGTATGGTCGATCATACACGACATTATCAGAAAATAAGAGCGGCGACTATAATAATTTTAATGTCAACATTCCTAAAATTAGATTCCAACATTTTTAAAATTACTGAGTACTTAAAAATTATATTAAAATGGGTCCAGCCGTCATTTTCTTTAATTATGTTTTAACAGATAAAGTCTCCTCACAGAATAATATAAAATTGTCAACACCTTCACACAAACATGCAGCTTTTTTATGCTATGAAAAATGTGCCTCCCACCACAAGAAGCACTTCCTGTATTCATTGGATCCATGGCATCAGTATGTTATAACAAAAATGTACAAAATACAATTAGACGCTACTAAAGAGTAATGGCAGGTCTGTGCGGAGACAGCAAATCTGAAATTACACTCGTGGAAATTAGCGCTGGATTACTGATTGAATGTGTTTATATATTGCTGAATTAATGATGGCCAATTTGTATTATATACTTAATATCTGTTCCGTTTAACTGGTGAAATATTTACATAAAATTTGTAGCAAAGAGATGGATGAAAATTTATAGTGAATGGTTTGCAACAAATCGAAATTATTATTCGTATATATGTTTACCTAAATATTTCCCCTTAAATCTTCGCTATAACTACAAGTATATGGGATGTTACCTAAATATAATGTTCTTTGTATATGCGAGTCAACATATTTCCCTTTTTTCTGACGATTACATTATATATTTTAGCACCACTTTGTCTGCTATCACTTTTCATATAAACTCTTCATTTTCATTTTAGGAGCGCATATATTTTATTCGGGATCATTTAACTGTTTTCCTCGTTTCTCACAAGAGTTGCTGAAAATGTTTCGACCAGGAATGGTATATAAAATCTTATAATATGCCGTTAATAACTAATGCCTGGATATGCGGTTAGTGTAATTGGTATCGGCGATGATAATTAAATCGGTTTTCGGAGTTCAAATTCCGGGTTAGTTTGTCGCGTTTACTTTTGAACAAACTTTTCGGAAATGAATGAATTTACGTCTTCTGCTACAATCTATGGATTCAATAACAATTAACAGTAACTCTAAGAGAATAAAAACTGAATTCCAGACGGTGGAGAAAGTAACTACAAAACACTCCAATATATTTCCCCATAATTCATGGCAATTCACAGATAATAAAGAAAATTAATCTATGGCGATACATCATCGCCTACATTCTAAGTGGACTTGGCATTAAAAAAGGTGAATGATCTCACCTTATCAAGTGATTTTATAAAACATTGTAAAAGATTTATTTTCTCCACTAAATAATTGATGCGAGGAGCCATGTCTGTTTATGGAAGAGTGATAAAATGATGCACTACACATTTTGTGATTTTAATTAAACCATTATGCAAGTTTTCCTGCATATAAAAATGGCACATTTTCTGTCACGGCTTATAATACGTTTCATGCATTTACTAGTAATTTTGACTGGTTGTGAATATTTACTTTTTTCTGTCATGTTGTGCCATAAGTAATTTCCGTTTTGGGGAACCAATTGTAATATTTTGAAGAATAAATTTGATTAATTATTTATGACTTATCATATATATCCATCATAAATTTTGCACTATTTTCGATTTAATAATAATAATTTAATTGCTAAAAGTACTTTGTCTAGGATCGAACTTATCAAATTTTTCTTCGTAATTTAAAGCGAGTTACAATGACCACGAATCCCAAACCAACCAAATAGTCATTTTCTACTGTAACCATCGTACGAATCAATCTGAGTTTCTGTCTTTGATATGAATGTACCTTAGAAATCATTGATTTTTAAACACGAATGAGGACTTGTGGGATTAAAAATGTGTTTACAATTATACTTAAACTATCAATATGGTCGCCGTGTGAAGAGACTGTTTTATTTCTACCACTACTGTTGGACAGTCAAATCGGGCCTATCATACTATCATGATATTTCGATCAAGTTTCAGTTTTGTCTTAAAATGCCTTGCACAAAATATAATTTTTCTTTTAAATTCAAATAATTTTTTATTAGGCCAATCAAGGTCATATAGCGTCAAAATACATTATTTTTATAGAATTCACACAAAACCAGCAATATTAATCCACAAGTACAATATAAGATGGAGAACTGACTAATTCCTAATATAATTAGTCTGTAGATTATAGTTGCCAAAATAATGCACTTCATTTAACAAATATGATGAAATTAGATTCAGTAAGGAGTGATACTTTTCCTATAATAAACTTTTAAAAATGCTATAGTCAGCTGTACTCATTTTCACCAAAGTTTCGCACACTTTTATCCTATATAATAACTTTTATCATTTGTTGTGCTTTGTAGTATATTGTATTTATCTTAAGCTTATAGAAAGATATTGAGAGTTGTTTTCTTTAGAAATTCTGATGATTTTTAAAGTTAGTAAAATTTAACTTTAGTTTGATATTTCATCATGGAATATTAAAAATAAATTTACTAAAGTCCTTAACTTTTGCTAAGATCCAAACAGAAGGAGCTCTTTGTGTGTTTTCTTTTTTTCGTTTTTACTATTCTCCTTTTTGATTTTTCATTTAAAATAAGAAATTTAGGCTTTATGGTACATTCTTAAAAAGAAAACTTTCAAAGTCTAGAACTAGTAAGATATTTAACTCATCGCTCTTTATGATTTTATGACCAAAACATATAATCTTTCCCTAGCCTTCCAAAGAATTGTCTTTTTGATATAACAGCTATTCCACTCCAGCTTTTATAAAGGAAAGGGTAAAAAATCATTTGTAAATATGAATTCTTCAAAAGAACAGAAGCTGACATTTTCTTTTTAATTAATTTATATTTTAAAACTTTTCCAGAAAACAATATCTTAATACTTTCATAATATTGTATTTTGTGTAATAAAATTCTTTACTTTTTCTAAATATCTAAAAATTATTCCTACTTTTCTTATCGTAAAAACCTTCACTCAATGTAATAATACAAACTTTGTTTTACTATTGATATAGATAAATAACTTTTTACTTCGTGTGTTTTGAAGAATGTCAAGTTTTCTTATTGCTTGTTATCACAGTTTTTGACAAATTTGATATTACTATTGATTAGATATCATAGATGTTACAAATCATTCTTTTTGTTTTAGTTTCAACGTACACACCGATAATGGTACAATCAAAAATCAAAACTAGAACCAATGCAAAAACTAGCTTAAGTAGTTCTGTAGGCACTTAATAAAAGATACTTGTCTCAGAACTGCCAACAGTGAGATACACTTTGAGATTTGGTGTGTTTTTATGCGCACAAACTTGTGAGCATATAAAAAGTATACAAACAAGATTATTTTGCAAGGCATCTACGCTAATCTTATTGACCAGATGACCAAAGCAAACGCATTGCTCACGTAACCAACAATAAAGGAAAAGTGTAGAATTATTACAAAGTTCAATAAAATATGGAATGAAAGAATATATTACTTTAAACAGAAAGGCCAAAGAACTGCAAAGGAGATGTTTATTTTGAAGATGGACAGAGTTTTGAGATATCAAATTGCAAATTCCCTATATTAACTTGTGTATCTATGAACTGTCAGAGTTGTGAAATTGGTGGCTATGCAACATGCTCCCGTTCTAGAAAAATTTATTCCAGTGATAGAATTGGCATTCATTAGAGATCAAATAAGTAACGTCGTAGGAAGTAAAGGACTCCATCAAATGGTTTCCCTTAATATTCCAGAAAATATTTAAAAGGGTTGAGCAAGAAAGAAGTGAAGAGAAAAGAAGAATAGAAAAAGAACAAGATGAAGTAGTGGCAGGGGAAAAAGCTAAGACATATGTTGAGGGACTTGTTTCAGCAAAAGAAATGGAAGGTAAAGTAAACGATTATACCATAAGTGTCATAACAGATGTGACTCCCGCTTCTGTCACTAGCAAATATACGTCTATCTCAAAGAATTGTGACAATATAGCCAGAGTTAAGTATGGTGTTGGTTTCGGACCCACAACAAGCTGAGTCACTGCAAACCTTATAAATTCATGGCTTTTAACTAAAAAGATGAACAAAATAATTGATAAAAACAAAGTACAGAGAACACAAGGAAAATTAATGAAGGAACTTGGTGAGTAATTTGTATTAATATTTAAAGTAAAGAGGAATTCTTGTATACTGTACGATGGGTGCATTGATGTAACAAACGTAATGAATAAAGCAGTGACCAATCACATGTATACTCAGCAAAAATTAAAGAAGAGCATTACAGTCTCGTAAGTAAATCTGAGAATGAATATTTGTTTCACTTTACGCCAGCAAAAGTAACAAAATTTGTCAGTCATGCAGAACACATAGCAAAGAATATTTATAACTGGTTGAAGGAAAAACAATCTGACAAGACACTTTTGTCTGTGCGAGGTGATTCCTAAAAGCTGAACGCTGGTATTAAAGCAAGAATGATGAGGAAGCTTGAAACTTATTTGCGAAACAAAATCTTGTGTGGTTGTGTTGTCTACTTCATACCAATGAACGCCCACTGATACTATATTGTCAATCTGGCTGGTCCTACTTTTTTGAATAATACTTTCTCTGGACCAAGAGGCAAGTTGATTCCTTAAGTTACAAACATGGAGATCAACAAAAATGTGCTTGTGTAGGTCCTCTATTAATTGCATTATCAGGGGAAGTGATCAAAGACTTATCTCCAGATCATTATGAGTATTAGATGGTAACTGCTGTCCGGAAGGGAGTCTTGCTGGCGAAATTCGGATTACTTGCAATATGTTCAGTTAACCAAAGTAGATGGCTTACAACAGCCAACAGAATTCTTTGCTTATACGTTTTAAAATATGGTTTACAAGGAAAGAACTTTGAAAATCTTGTAATAGTTTGAAGATTTACCATGGGAGCTTATTACCAATGCTGGTTTATGATCAAAGTTATGCTACCCGTGGATAACAATGACCCATACATATTTTATTTCTTTTTGAGTGTTTAAAATTTCAGAAGTTGTTAACCTTGTCATGTTAACTGTGAAAAGTGATGTGAGATATGTCTACAGCCAAATACTGTTGTGTTCAGAAAATAAACTAGAGGGCCAGTAGGCAAAATGTTTTAAATTAGGACGAGGGACACCCAGGAAACCAACAAGGAAATGATTATCTTACAACGTGAAAGATCTTGAAATAAAATGTGACGTATCAACCATATTAGAATTGATCGACTAAGAAGAAAAGTATTTACACTATTTCGGATTGTTGTTCTCATATTTATTGTCATATTCACGACGTTTCGGCTGGTGATATACACTGGAATTTCGAAACGGGCCCTTTATTTAATCCACAGGAGTAGGCTGTTCTAGTTCCACGTGCCATGCCTTTTCTGGATATCTTGGTTTTCAGTTAATTCCCTTTAGTAACTCAACTCTCCAAGTTTCTTTTTGTTTACCTCTGCTGTTGCCAGGTATTGAACTCACCACTTTTTGTGTCATCATATTTGGATTACTTTAACCTACACTTTTATCCATGCTTTTAAACAGCTGAAATGTCGTGAATCTGACAATAAAGATGAGGACAACAGTCTGAATAAAGTAAATAGTGCAAATAGATACAAACCTCGTCTCAGAAATATGGACACATATTGAGAAGATTATGAGTTTCACACACATGCCATATGAACCCTTCAGAAACCAAGAAATTTGTACAGTTTCCAATGAATGTAACAAATTGGGCTTATCATACCTAAAGCATACAAAGAATTATATAAATGAAGACCCAGTTTTCAGCAAAATATTTCTCAAAAGACGATGGTATTCGAGTTCAAGATTTAAGCCGAAGGCTGGTGGTATATGAATCAAAGAAGGACCTCATCAGTCTAATTGATTGAATCGAGAAATTTCTGTAATACTGAATTGCTTGAATGTTATTTTAAATATGCTAATATTCATTTTATTGTCTAGAAGCATTTCATAGGATTATGCAAAGTTGAACTTTTCGAACTTGCATTGTATTTTGTCAATAGCAACATTCTTGTTAATTAAATATTGAACAATATTTCATTTTTCAATTTGCAAAATGAAGAAAATTATGTATAGTTTTTTTTTCTTTGTGGTGTCAATATAAATGAAAATAACCACCGCATTTGTTAATTCAACTTTCAGGACAAATTTATCACATTATATAAAAATACGATATTTTATACAAAATGTCTAAAGGGAAAAGCCAAATTCAAGGCATAATTTGACTTGTATCTAGAAATAGATATATTCCTTTTTAATTTTTCATGTATAAATACATGTATTTTCATACTGTCATAAAATTTTCAAAGTAAATTTCTCCAATAAACGTAAAATAACAGTTTTACCAATTTTTCAAACTTAAATTATCATAATCAAATATTCTCTTATCTATAAAATAAGTTCATATTTGAATTTCTCATGAAAATATACATAACATTGACACACAATAAAATAACACAAATTAATTTTTTCTAAAAGTATGATACGTCCCACTGTAAACGCATCAAACAGTATCAGACTGTTCTACAAAGAATATCTTGAATATTAAAATAAAGCTGAGTGTATAAGTTAATGTGAAACCTCGAAACTAGTACAAAATACCAAATTCCTTGCCAGTTAGGGCCTAGAATACATCAACTGCATCCCCGTGGAAAAGGGTAAATTCTTTCGAAATGAGGACCTCCTGTTTGCCGTATTTATACCTATCGTGTATACTGGGCCTATATCTACCATTTTTCAATCTCGTGCAAATTGGGCCTATGTCTACCTTCACGACTCTCGTGCAAACCTGACCTATGATTCTTATCTATCTACTGTTTATCAAAATAAGAGGATTTGGTATTAAATAGCCTGTGAAAGGTTGATATGTTATAAAAATATCAACTTGGTGGTAAAATTATTACGATTAACAGGATATTGGCTGTGGTATGTCATTCAAGTTCATTGTAATTTAATTCTTGACATATGTCTCTTGTACGGAGTAATTTTTACTTCTTGTTCAGCTGTTAAAGCAATACAGACCTCAGTATATTTTAATTGCGAAGTTCTTTATATATTAATGTTTCGGATTTTTTGTTTTCTGTTATTCAGTTGGCTGTTTAACAACTGTCGACAGTAAAGTCGCGATAACATCATTAGTAATAACATTGCTTACAATAGAAATCAGAAAACTAATGAATAAAATAATTTCCCGAAATACACAGAGAAAATTAATACTTAATAAACGAAAAAAATGATGCTAGTTGTGTTAACATATTGCCTTTTCATAAAATGCTCAAAACCTTAACGTTAAAATGACTCATACAACTATATACACACGAATCAATACCGTATAAAGATATAATGGAAATAAATAAAAATATTAGGTTGGTGCAAAAATAATGTCGTTTTCTCACATGAAGTTGAACAAAAACGACATTATTTTTGCACCAACCTAATATCAACATTCTATGTTCCATATCCCTTCAGGTCGTGGACAGTCACGGCCCTCTACATCTTCCCGCGCTTTTGGGTCAAGGACAATCATATCTTTCTACATCTTTCTGTGCCTTCAGGTCGTTAATGAACATGGCTCATTAAAACTTCCTGTCCATTCAGGTCGTGGACAATTATGACTCGCTACGTCTTGTCGATTCAAGTGGTGAACGATCATAGCTCTCTAAATCTTACTGTCACTTGATAGTCATGGATCTCCACATCTTCCTGTCTTTTCATGTCATGGACAACCATGGCTCTCTAGATTTCCCTTGCTCTCCAAGTTGTGGACGATCATGGCTCTCTATATCTTCGTGTTCATTCACCTCTTGTATGATCATGGCTCGCTACATCTTCCTGCCTCTTCAGGACGTTAACGATCATGACTCGCTACATATTCCTGTCCCTTCAGGTCTTGGACAATCATGGTGAGATACATCTTCCTGTCCGTTCATCTGTAGATCCACATCCGTTACTTCGAGTTTCCATCTGTTAGGAAACAGTCCGCTACTTTCTGTCATACAAGAGGATAGATAATGATATAATAATAATAGTTCAGCACTTTTCTTTGGGTTTAACGATATATTTTTAGAAATGAAAATTAATATAATAATAATTTAATGTCTTTTCATATCATCTTCAAATCATCAGCGTTAAAATGTAGACATGCAAATCAATACTGTATAAAGAAATATAATGCAAAGAAATGAAAGACTATAATAGAAATAAAATAATAATGAAGTATTTCAATTTCTATTCATATTGGGCTCAAGACATTATCATTAAAAATATTTCTATAAATGTATAAACATACAAATCAATAAAGATATAATGTAAAGAAATTAAAAATATAACAGAATTAAAAAAATATATAAAATAATAATAATGATGTGAAGATAAATTGGGAAGAAGAAAATTAAAAGAAATCGTGTCTTCCACCTGGTATTAGATTCCAAAATGAATAGTAAACCTTGGCCTAAAAAGCGATCGATGTCGTGACCCAAAATGAAAACATTCTAACACATTTTGTAAACTCAAAACAATAAAGTCTTTAATAAGTTTTTAACGTTATTTTTTGTTATATTGATTACAGCTGAATACGTATTCCTTTATTACTTTCATCATTCTTTTATGCGTCTATTTTTGCTTATCCTTCTGTTTTATACTGTTTGTTTTCTTTACTTGTAGTTTTAGCGCTTGTTGTTGGTGAGATGACATTAATAATAATTCTACGTTTATACTTTCATTTTCTCCCTTCCTTTTCTAGTAAATTAAATTAAAACAATCATTTTAATTTACCGAAATAATTATTATGACCTTTTTATAAAATACAATAAATGTTACAAATAAATTTGGAATAGATTTTTTTGTTTAAATTATTCAAGTTTTACATAAATAATTCTGATGATTCTCACTAGAGATCAAGTGACAGCAAGCTTAACCAATACACTCCTCAGTGTTCCCAGAATCTTCAGTAATAGTACTGTCTGAACAATTTAACATCCATTCTTTTCACAGTTACTCAAAGTAGTCTCTGAATTATAGGTACTACCAGTATATTCCAGTGTTTATTTCTTTGGCAAGATTCAAATATCCTGCTTTTTAATCGGTTCCATTACCCTTTTATTGGGCACACTAAGTAACTTATTATTTTTATTTTTTAAGCAAAAGAACTGAGATTTTTATGGCTAGATTAGGGTTATGTTTTTTTTTTTGGTTTGGGGGTTTGTTTGTTTTGTTTTTTTTGTTTTATTCGAGCATGATAATAATTTTGCCATTGTTGTTAAGGAACTTCAATTGTTAGGAAATTTAATTCAATTGTTAGGGGTAAAAAAAATAAGCTAACGATAATTCAATTGTTTTGGTAAAATATTAGGTTGGTGCAAAAATAATGTCGTTTTATATATATAAGTTGAACGTCAAAAAACGACATTATTTTTGCACCAACCTAATACAAAAAAAATGAATGGTTATCGCAACTGCTTTCCTAAGCGTGATTAGTAAACGATAATCTAGATTTTCAATCTGCTTTTATTTCACTCTAGAAATTAGACATATCTGACAGATTTTTTGGTATAGCCATAAAACCTTAAATTTTCTGTTTTCAAGGGTATCCTTTAATTTGTGCTCTTACCATTTGCCTTCATAATCAAACCCAAGTCTTTGCGTAGCTGCCCCTAAATCATTTAAACTCTTCGGCCATGTTTACTCAATCACTTCTATTTTTGTATTCATTCGGGAAATTTCCTTTCGAGCAATTTCTTTTAATACATTCATCTATCATTAGAATTAGTTTCCTCTTTATCTCTGCAGGAGTGGCATTCGCTCTTCTGCTACATCTTGTCTATTTTCGCTTTGATATATTTCGTTTTATACGACTTGCTATTGTCAAAACTTCAGTTTTCTTTTTCAAATGTCCTCAAGACGACCTTATTCAGGTTCTTTTGTCCACAGTTCCTTTCATTTGTCTATTAAATTCTCCATAAAATCGGATTTTCCCAATTTTCATCTAGCTATTTTTACTTCTGTTTTATCTGATTAACTTTCTTTTAGCAGTGTCGCCGATGATAGATTCGCAATCTTGTCTTATTTTATCTTCGCTTACTCCCAGGAAGTTCAGAAATCGATTTTTCTTTTATGTTCGGTCTACTTCGTGAGGCTTTTTTATGAAGAGTTTTCCCTTTATAAGAGATAATGTATCCAGACGATTAAGAGAAAGAATGCGAGCTGTTTGTGAAGAGTGTGCCAAATACTATTGGCAAGATGAGGCTGATAAACAAATACAACAAATTTTGTCCTATAATCAATAATATCAATTTATTTTGCAGCTAAAATGTTTCTTTTTCTTTTAGCCCTTTTTTGTGGGAAAATAATATCAGAAATCTCGAAATGTTTTTTTTCTAGGGTTCTTATTTATTCGGTAAAAATATTTTTTCAGGATTAAGGCTCACACTTCCCTGGGATAATTATTTTGCTTCCGAATAAAGAATGTTATTTTCGTGGGTTCAGCAAATCTGAAAATAAACGTGAAGTTAGAAGAATTTTTTCTTTTATTTTTTATCTGTAAACAAATTAACTGTCTGTAAATTGACGATGGACTTTTTGCCAAAGGAATCAACAGAATCCGGTTTTAAATAGGGAAGCATATGAGCATATAAGATGTTGAATAAACAAATGACTTTACCGATCCAATTGTACTAAAAACAATATATTGCACTGTTTGTTAAATCGAATTTCAGGTACATTATTAAAGAGCTACATTTTTATTTTCTATATTAAAAATAAAGATCTAAATAGAAATGTATGAATTAAGATATTCACCCTAAAACATTTTGCACTAAACGAATTCACACTAATTTGTCCAGGAACTATTTATAATATTTATTTTGACGAATTATATAGCTTTTATGTAATTGTCGATTATTGGCATTTCAATTGACCATCGGTTAAGTAAATACAAATATATATAATTGTTTGAGCAAGGAAAATAAAATTTAAATTTGACGCAACAGCAGCCAATTACATTTTATCTTAAATACAATTTTTGACTTAATGAAATTGATGAATTTACTGTCGGGTATTTAATTTCAAAATATGATAATCATTCAAAAAGAACATTCTAATTAAACATAAATATTATTTCTCTGTTAAGTAATCTCTTAATTTAATGAATAGACCTGATAAAATAATGCTAATTTATTTCATCAAGAATGATAGAAATTAACATCTCCCACATTATTTAGAAAATTAACTTCTTTCTAAAAAAAATGCCCCGTATGTTTTGTTTGTATGTACAGAAAGTATAAAGGTTATCAGCGCGGAAAGTGAAATCTACGTGACGAGTTCAATTTCCAGCTGATTCTGTTTCGTTCAGTTCACACTATGCCCTTGGTTAAAAAAAAAGAAAAACGGCATGAATCCAATTTCCTCTGTCTATAGTCTCCAGCCTAGGTTCTCCTGCCTTAGAAATCCGTCTAGGGGAAGGAAAAGTTCTTTTTTGCTACAGTACATCTGTCGACGCTATTATTAATTCGTGACGTAACGTGCTTTGTTTATATTACTTGTTTAATTTGTACTATGGAATGCATTTGTTTTTCATTCCTTGTCATAGACTGAGTAAGAATGATCAAATTTAGACTTCATTTATGATTCATTTTTAAACTTCGTTCAATCGCGTAACCACATGTTCTGCGGCTGTAAGAGTATTGGCCGTGTCTTGGGTAAGATAGTCTGACAGAAGTCATTCTTCTTCAGAGTAGTTTTGAATTGTCTTTCTCATTAAGAGCTCAGTCTGAACCACTGTTTAAGCCATAAATAAAAGATAGTTACATGGCTTTTTAAAGAGTATCAGTGCTAAGTGAACCAGTTTTCCTTCTCCTAAAGAGCTCACTCTGCTTATAATGGATTCATGTCTTTCCTAAGGATATTAGTGCTAAATGAGATCCGATGCGCCGCTTTACATCCTGCACTTAGAAGTTAAATAAAATAATGATAGTTAACTTTAACAAAGGGCGCACTGGTGATGAAGAGAATTCTCAAATGCTTGCTTCAGATATCAACCTACTTATCATGTATGCTGTAATATTTAAAACCGCTGTTCTAAATTGTTTCAGACAACACTCTCTTCATTTGATTTTTAAGTGGAAAATATCACATTCATATAAGTTTCTCACGATTGATGGAAATTGGCTATGAAATTCAATTTAGCAGAGATGAAATCGATATTGATTCATTACTGTCAAAATCTATTTCACAGAATGTCCTAACAAGCTCCGAAAATGCAACAAACTTGTGATCTTCAAACAAGGTAAGTGCAGAAAGAAAAGAAAAACAACTTGATATCCACGTATGATTTTGTTTTGGTGCAATCAATTACATATTTATATATACAACAATACACGATAATATATATATATATATATATATATATATATATATATACATACATACATATATATATATATATATATATATATATATATATATATATATATATATATATATATATATATATATATATATATATACGACTACAAGGTTGGAATAGATGAAATATAATTCCAGTAAGCAAAAACATTATATGTGAATGTTGAAAAGTTCACGTCTTAACCAAGAAGTGATCTAAAAAAAAAGATTGCTATGTTTGCACATTTGGTCAGAATTTGGGAAGTGGGTCGGGGCGATAATTTTTCCGCACCTCCTCAAATATAAAGATGTATGTGCTTAACAGAAATTGGTAATTCTGCAGGAATGAGGATTTAACAATATAAAAATGTAGTTACACAAAATATAAAAAGATATAATCTATATAATAAATGCGAATGTTAGCGCGTCACTGTGTCAGACTTTTTCAACTTTACTCCGTAGCCCAACATATCACACCATTTTGGAATAAGGCCGACTCCGTGAGAAAATTAAAATCATTCAGACCCGAATCTGGACCCACAATCCTGAAATTCTGGATTCATCAGTTTTCATTACCGCGATTGTTTTCGGAAGCCGCCATATTGGCATCTACCGAGAAAAACAATTATAGGGACACAACTCTCTAACTTTCCAAAGCTCATATTCAAATGAAAAAATTACTTATCTCAAATTACAGTGTTTCAAAATAAAATTGCCCGTGTTTTCAACTTTACTCCTAGAGGCTGTAGCCCAACATATCATACCATTTTGAAATCAGGCAAACTCTGGGAACAAATTAAAAACATTTCGGGCCGATTCCTAAGTTTTCATTACAACGATCGTTTTACGTGATTATTTGCGACGATTTTTTGTACGATAACAATAACAATTTTTATAACTTGGAAATAAATTTGGGAATAATTAAAACTAATTGCGAAAGTCACCCATAAAATAAAATAATTGTTTGTACAGAAAGTAAGGATCTACGTACATTAAATTTAAATATATTTAAATTAAGTAACGGCAGATGAATTATCGTTGAATTTTTAAAAGGTAAGCTTAATATTAATGCAATACTTAAATGCAGCGATCTTTTTTACTTTTTCTGTATTTTATTGTTGCTTATTGCACCTACACCTCCCTAACTATTGTAATGAAAGCCCAATGATGATACACACGTATATATTGTATATTAAGGTATCAATTTTTTTTTATATTCATGTTTTCTTAAATGTAACGAACAATAAAATGTTATACGATTTTTAATGTTTATGGGGATTAAGAGATTGCAGAAATTGTCCATAATGTTGATTTTTTAATGGCTTTCGGCCAATTTATTAGCCGTTTTCAATGAGTTCCATGTAAGTATATTTTATGTGTTTATGTTCTAAGTTGTATTGTGTAGCAATAGTATTAATTCTAAGACGAATGGGAGTATTAGTCATTCCATGTTGGGTTTGCCAACACGTTCTTTCCGGTATCAAATGGATTAAGGTTGAGACTTGTCTCAAACCGTTTTATACATTGTGCTTCAATTATCTTAAGACGCCTTTTACAATTAGATGTTTTGAGAATTACAATTTTGTCTACAAGAATTTTCCTTATGGTAACAGGTAATTGTGTATGATTAGTTAAGTGCTTCTTTGTTGCACTAAATTCAGTTAAGTGCTTTGTCAGCCTACTACTTAATGAAGCCAACGTGTGGCCTATGTAGTTATTCTGTTTCTTGTACGAAGTATCAAAATTGATACGCTACATTGATGGTTTGAAGTCTGGATTTGATAGACGGTTATTATGAAGTTGGCAAGTTTTAATTTTATTTTGTCAACCAGTTGAAATGTAGCCTTTACTGATTTATTACCTGGTGGATTCGTCCTGTTTATAATTTTTAAGCATCTAGTTGCAATAAAAGATTGCAATGTTTTGGTACATTGTAGTTTCAGTATTGGTGCCTTTTTTATCACTGTTATTTCATATTTTGTGGGCGTTCACTATCATAGTCTAAGAGGCAGGATATCTTATTGTTTTTTATCTAACTCAGCAAGATTTTTTTTTATAAATGTGCTCTATTTATTCATGAGTACGTCAGTTATACATATATATATATATATATATATATATATATATATATATATATATATATATATATATATATATATATTATGTATGTATGTATGTATAAATTTGATGATCCAAGTTAGTGGCTTAACCCTAAAATTGATATTAATCAACTAATGTTGGTAATAATTTCAAGACATATATACCATGTCATTTTCAGATTATAATATATATATATATATATATATATATATATATATATATATATATATATATATATATATATATATATCAGAAATATATATATATATATCAGAAATATATATATAAATATATATATATATATATATATATATATATATATATATATATATCAGAAATATTTACAGTGAACTTTTGGTGGTGTATGATTTTATTATCGTCGTAGGTCGTTAATCATATTGAAGATACGTATATATAATAATACAGCTATTGACGTTTAATTTGATATATCCAAAGATTACTATTAGTCATAAGAAAGAGAAACAAAATAATGTAATTTTATTCAATGGTGTAAACACAACACTGTAAATTGCAAAAAGTTGGACAGAGATGATATAAAAATCAAAAAATAATATGAAAATAATGGTAAGGAAACAAAAGCTTATTTACGCACGAGGCGCGTGAAAACTCGATTACCATCACATTCCCCACTTGATACTGCAATGCCTGGCCTTCACTAAATACTTTTTGACTACTCAGCGGTTTTTTTTCCTGCGGGCATCTCTTACGTTCATTATCCCTAATGAAAAAAAAAAGAATCCTTTCATCCTCAAACGACTTGTTTGTTGCGATTTCTTTGTTCTCGAAAGTAAATGTTCCAATGACGAACAATGTCCTATTTACAATTTTTTAGTATTCGTACTTCCGTTAGCCGTCTTGTGTAGGTGATTCATTACCACATAAAACTAATCATTGACAAAATAAAAACATTGGAAATTTTTTATTCTTGTTGAATTTGTTCAAGCGTATAGATAGATAGATAGATAGATAGATAGATAGATAGATAGATAGATAGATAGATAGATAGATAGATAGATAGATAGATAGATAGATAGAGTGGACATCAGTCTGTATGGAGAAAGCTATTTTCACTTTTCAATGAGATCTTAAGATTAAATCTGACGAGGTCGTATTGAAATCGCACTTATTCTGAAGATCAAATGAAACGTGAAATCATATAGTTTTGATTCCTATGTCCACACTGTTTGTATCCATAAATGCTTTATCTCCGATACTGAGCACTCGTCCCCTATAAATATAGCAATTTTAAACAAATATATTGTTTGTTGGTTTTTCTTTTCACTGATCCCATTCTCCATCAGATATGAAAATGGTTAAAAATAAACCAATAGAATGACAATTTACTTTGTTTTTCTCACAGATGAATCTCTTGATTTTTTAATTTGTTAAATTATTTGTTTTACTTTAATTCTATCTCCATTTTCTTTTGTTTCTTTTTCCACTAATGCAGTTCTTTCTTTATGACTCCCTCCCTCTCTCTTTCTTCCTTTCTTTATTTCACTCAATGAGAGCGTATCTCCGTTCACATGACAAGGGGTTTCAATTTTTTCAGTACATTGCCAATGAGCTTTCCTTGAGTAACAAAGCAAGTCGAATGCTTGAAAATATTTTTCTTATTTTTATGAAAGGAACTCACTGTGTGTATATTATCCTGCTTCACATCTATTCTAGGCTCTTTTAACAGATGATAACACTATTTTCAAATCTATCCGAACATTTTGAAGTTAATACTGAAATTATTATCATGAACTTTCGTGTTTATTACTTTCATCTTGGCGTTATTATTATCCGATCAAAATACAACCAAACATTACCAGAAGTGGAAGTACGACGCATTTACTTCAACTTAGCAAAATGTCTTTTTCAGTAAATTTATTTCACAATAAGGTATATTTTAATAAACTAGACCTTTCCTATTTTTTACTAAGTTTCACCCAATACAAGGCTCAAGTGTCACTCAAAGTTGAGAATTACTGAATGAGGTGTGTGATATGAATATAAGAGGCGATAGCACGAAGTAAAGATTATAAGAATATGGAGGATAGATAAGAATTGACCCTAGATATGAAGAGGTCAATATCTTAATGTTCGGGGAAGTATCCAGGCGGGGATCTGTTCTGTAAAGTAGTGGTTCTTAGGAAGAAGCTCCCTCAGTAGAAATTCCTTATTACCAACGGAATACGAAAGGAATGGGGCTGGTTCAACCCTGTGAACATATCAAGTCGGGTCTTGGCTGTAGAGACCTAATCTGGTGGCACTAAAAAAAATGGAACTCATCTGAGCATTTACCATGGCAGTAAACTTGTGATGTTGCATTTGTGTGAAAGGAGCTCTAGGGCAGAAAATAAGTCATCTTTCACAAAACCCCGTAAATAACCTTGAACTCTGTAAAGGCTAGAAAGTTAGGATTAGACAGATCCAGGGCAAATAAACTAAAAATAAATCAGATTATTATTATTATTATTATTATTATTATTATTATTATTATTATTATTATTATTATTATTATTTCTAACGATTTCTAATTAATGTGTTTCGCGTTGCAAAAAGCGAAAATAAAAATCTCTAATTATAAGGAAGACATATATATGAAATTTAAATTGCCAAGGAACAATAATATGAAGAAATTAATTTGAAAGTTGATCCTATTCGCTTTTTATGCAACTTCTGCCCCTCTTTAAAAATATACTGGATCTCATATTGCTCAATATTTTCAGAATCCAGCGAATTTGTTCCTTTTTTAAGAAGAAACAATAGGGATTCGGCTTCATTTGAGTAAATCAATAATATTTTCATTAATTTCTACTTGGATATGATGAATTATTTTTCAATGTTTTCGTTCGTTTATAACCTGTTTTAATTCGAGGAGAAATTATTGATTTTATTTCTCGTTTTTGACTTTCAATAATGGATTATGTTGTATTATTTTCACTCAGGTCAGAAAATGTTTCATCTTTTAATTGAAATTCATTGTTTTTTTTTCAAAAATGACTGAAGGCATATTAACAAATGTTGCTTAATGTTTGTTATATGATATGAAATTTTGTCCGATTATTATATTAATTAAGAGACAATAATTCTGGTTATTTCACTATGGTAGATGTACGTACTGACAGACTATAGCTTTATATGTATTAATAAGCTTATTATTATGATAAAGTTGCTTTTTTGTATGTATTAATAATCATAATGAGTTTCTTTTCCTCCTATGTACATATATACACGTCCTATTCTCGCTAAAAGCATAGTGACACTATAGTATGTTATCTCATATCCTATGACTCTCTTAAAGGTTCAGATGGGATGGGAAACTATTATCTCATTCAGCTTTCACTGATAGCTAAGAGATTCTTCGTTAGGTTTTAGATATAGTTTGTTAATCATCATTTAACCATAAAAATATATGCTGCTTTTTACTGCGCCAGAACAAAGCAAAATATAAGAATGTAACAAGATAACTAAGAAAAACGGCCGGACTTATAAAGATACAGTTGCTAAAAGTTATCAAAAGAAGATTCACTTACGCGTCAATTCATGAAAAACTGAAGCACGCATTAATTACAAACATATTCTTTTATATTCCGTATTCCTTCAGGACGTGAGGAATCATGGCTTTCCACAACTTCTTGGCAACGTTTGACTCTTTACCATCCCTTTTTGTCCGCGCTTTCCAGCCATTCACAAAATCACATAGGTGTCTATATTTCTGACATTAAGTATAGTAGCTATTTACACTATTTACATTGTCCTCATCTTTGTTGTCATATTCACGACGTTTCGGTCGTTGTACGCTCCGGCCTTCTTTAGGTGATTGGAATTTCGAATTGAACCCTTTATTCCGCCCACCGGGGTAATAGTTCCATGTGCCATGCCTCTTCCAACGCTTTTATCCACTGGACCATGTGTCTCCAAATTTAACATGGCCGCTGCTCTTGAAAAGGACCTCTAATCTGTGGTTAACTGGAGCAGGAAATGGCCCGTAAATTTTACTGCGCCTCCAAAACGAAACTGCTCTCATTTAACCACCATAGAGAAACTTTCCTGTCCATCATCAGCATGGCGGATACTAGAATCATGGAGAGCAACACACTGCGCCTTCTTCGCCTCACATTTTCTACTGACTTGAAGTGGAACGACTACATCAAAACAATAGTTGCATCTACTGCAAGAAAAGTTGGCTCACTTTGTCGTGCCAGAAGGTTTTCCTCGTCACAGTCCATCTTGCACATTTATAAATCTACCATTCGTCCGAGTTTTGAATACTGTTGACATATCTGGTCAGATGCTCCTGCTATTCATCGCAAGGTTCTTGACAAAAGCCAAAGAAACATCTGCAATGTAATCAATCCCGATTTGGCATCTCGACTTTCTCGCCGACGTGACGTGACTTCCCTCTGTCCGTTCTACAAATATTTTCATTGCTACTACTCTGACGAGCTTTTTTCCCTGGTGCCCGGCGTGCTACTAGATTGTCATCTAGGTCCCACCCTTTTACTGTTTTCTCGCACTCCACGCTTGTGGAACTACCTTCCTTGCTTCCCTAGAAACTGCAATCTTCAAAAATTTAAATGCAGCGTCAATCGACATCTTCTTGAACCCCGTTCAGCTTTTCTCCTTTTCTCAATCCTCCCTATACCCAGTCTTTTCTCCCACCTTTACTCTCTGTAATTCTCTGCGTACCAGTGACATTTCCGCCTTGCTAGAGTGAAATGATCTTTTAAAAAAAGATGTGAGAATAATGTAATAGTGGCTCAGAATGAGAAATCGAAAAACCAAGTTCGAATTTCAATCGAATTTGTTACATTCACTTACACGTAAATACTCTTAGGAAAGGTATGACTCTATCACCTCACCCCCACGCAGCAGCTCATTTTGATCTCCAAAAGATTGTTCATGCAATATTCACTCATTGAAAGAATATTCTTACAATCCCTAAAATATGTTTCGATAAGCCGTAAAAAATCAGTCGATCAATCATTAGTCCCAACAAATTCTTCTATAACCTTAGCTCTTGCCAAATCTATAATCTTAACCCACCATAAAATCTGTATCCATAACCACCCAGTTTATTTTCTAATTATTCATAATTAAATGATTTAAAGTCAATCTGAATTGAATTTTTGAAGCCCAAGGAACTATTATTTCCAAAAGTCAAGTGAGTTCAATAGAAATTATGTTGATTTATGGCCAAATTCTTTATTCCCCTTACTATTCGAATCAGCATGATATTTTGGTTATACCTTCGGCCGTTGTAACCTCCGAACTTTTTCAGGTGTCTCACGACATATTCTGTAACCTTCTCGAAATTATGAACTGGAGTAGATTGTTCTCATTCGCTTCGTATGCTCATGGAACGAATACTCATATCAATTAATACTCTTTTCCCTGCCTGTTCGTTTCCACTGAACAAGAGTATAACTCTTCAGCACTACCAGACCTAAGGTTTGAATTCAAAATTGTCAGAGAACCAGATATGATTTAACCAATACTTTAATCTACTGTGTCTCTTGGACAATTCACAGGTTTAATTTTGTATCATTAACTTTAATGTGTGCATTCAGGTGGTGAATTTTTTTAGTGTCTTTTATTTCTTAATCAGAGGCTCCCAGATGACACTAATCGCTATGTTAGTTCTGCTGAAGAAATGTCAATTCCTAACATATTCTCTGATTCTTCCAGTTGACATATCATCAAATATTGTTCTCTGTTTATTATTTTGATTTCATTCCACAGAGGTTGATGACTACCGTTTTCCTTCCATATATGATCAGCCATATCTGATTTCAGCGACTTTCAACGGCCTATATTTCTCCACTCTTACTTTTAAGAGGCGGTATGTCTCTCACATGTATTCCTTGCCACAACTATATGTCTATATTTCAGAATCTTATTTTATATCTATATTTTTCCTTTTTTCAAAAGTTCATCGTTTCGCGATATTTTAGATATTTTTCAATATTTTTCGTATTTGGTTAGATCAATATGTTTATAATATTATTTCATTATTCTCCATACACCTATTCTATTAATTGCACTATTCTTTTTCGTTATGTTTAGTTTTAATTTGTAGTTTACATTCCCCCTATTAAAACATAAAATCGTACGTGTAAAATATACATACATCAGCACAATGACATAATTTTACGTCTGATTTTATTAAGCAAATACGTTTTCAAAATAAAATTGAACCAACCAATATAGATATATTTTTTTATATGCTTATATGAATATCAGCTGTATATTGTACGAGTTTCAGCTTATAATATCTATCTTTACTTTTTGGAAAACTGAAAATAAACGAAAGACAATTATTTTTAACTTTTGGGAGAGTTTCAGGTTACATCATGCAAAGTACAATATATTTTTTTAATAAAGAGAGCAAAAAGATGAAAACCATATAAGCATATATTAAACACAATAGCTGAGTAAATTACTATTTTACTCTGATATTCTATGGCCTTCAATATTGCAATTCTTAATTTTTCTACTGTTTCAACTTTAACATTACTTGAAGCAGCTTTAATTCTTTCAAGAGACTCTCTTTGCTCAAATATTGTTTTCCACTTTCAATGATGAATCACAAGTTTTATCTTGGATTATCTGGAGATTGAATTCATGTATTACTTCGCTCATCTTGCAAGATTCCTTTCAATGTTTTCGTAAAGATAATAATTTGGCGTCTTTGAAACGTTTTCCGACTAGATAGTAGCCAGTTTTTCATTTTTCAGTGCGAAGGGGAAATGGCTTGCCTCGTTATACTCTTTAGCATAAAGTAAGTTGATTGTAACGCATATAAGAAAACATCGTAAGTTGCAATCATTATCTGCATTTATCTTAACACCATTATAAATTTTAAAGGATCCTTTAATCTTACTGCCGACATTACGAATCCAGAAAATAATTCGAAATCCACCCTGTCTTTAATGTTATCTGATGGTTTTCATAAAGAACACAAACTTTAGCCCAGCTACCAGGGTCAGCCACTGTAACTCAACATTTGAGAAGTCAGTATTCATGTACTACTTCACTCAACTTTCTCTTTACAATGTTTACTTAAATACAGTGAATTGATTCATTTCATAGTTAGGCAACACGCTTAATATACTGAACATTTTCGGTTTATATTCATAACATCAACTTCTTCAAATATTTTCTTGCTGGTTAATCCAAATTTTTCATTTTTCTGTATTCTGTTTTTGTGATATTCTTAATGCAACTTTTTCTTGGTATATCTTCCTAATGTTTTCAGGAACACCTTTCATTAGTCTGTGATCTCAATTCTACTTTTACGAAATTTCTAATGCTTTCTCCTCATCACGCAATAACTTTGCAATATCTCATTTCCCTTTTGAGATTATGTCTTTTTTATGTATACCGAAGCAATCTTTATATATCTGAAATTTAAAAATATATCAATAACTATATTACCGTATAGATTTATTCACAATATGATGAACAAATCTTCAAATGCATAATAAAATCTCACAGATGCAAATATGTCATTGCAGATATTTCTAATAAAACAAATGTTAATTTCAATTCACAAAGTATATTTATCATAAATAAATCCCAGTAATTTTACCAAGATCAGTTGGTTAACACCAATTTTATTGCGAAACCCTTGAGTTTCATAATAAAATCTAACATAGCGTTTGTATATGTTAGAGAGAGGGGGAGAGGATGGGGAGAGAAAGAGATAGAGGGGAGAGAGAGGGGGATAGCAGAGAGAGGGAAAGAAAGAGTGTCGGGAGATTTACAGATTCCATCCTTTCTGTACAAAACGCTTCAATTCTTATATATTCCATTCCAGCTAAGATTTAATTTCCCCAAAAGTTAATCCTATTGTCAATATAGTCAATGCTGTCAGCTACAGTGTCAAAGAGCAATAGCTTTCTTGAATAAGTTACTTGAAATAAGGAAGCAATACCCCTTCGGATACAGGTGCAACGATCTCAGTCACACGCATATACAAAATAACACACACATTTAAAATATATTGGTTTCGATATGCCGCCGCCTTATGAATAAAATAGCATCGAGATCATAATAAGACTCTAATGTTTTGTTTTTATTTCTCGCAAAAATGTTCTCTTTACAATGTGTTTTTTCTGTCAACAACGTTTTTCGTTTTTCTTTCATCTCAACTATTTTTGCATCCACTTGATTTTGTCAACTATTTTTTCAGTTGTAATTTTTCCTCGACTATGTTTTGCATCAACAGTTTTTATAAACTGTGTTTATCTTTCAATGGATATTTTTAACTACACTGACGTGCCAAAAGCCATGTGATAGGTGCCCTTTAACCCAGCAAGATGCAGTAATTCGTGGCATCGATTCAAGTCTCGAAATCTGTCTACTGCTTACAAATATGTTTAATTCAAAGTACCTTTCCATCACGTCACATAAGCTCAATAGAGTGATAATTTTCTCGGACAAAAGCGTTCACCACACCATTTACTGAAAGTATCCAGAATTCTCCTCAAACTAATTCTGAGCAACTTGGGGCCAAGACACGGTTCATTATACTGCTGTACTAACTCATCGTTGTGAGGATACATAGAGTGCATGAAGGAATTTAAATGTGTATGAAGAAGTGTGACGTGGCTCTTACAAGTCAATAACGTTTTTAGGCTTAACCAGTGGATCCAACGAATGCCACGTAAAACAACCCACAATGATCATAGTAGCAGTACTAGTTTGCACTCTACTCTGTTGACAAATGGGGTCCATAGCTTGTGGTCTGCGCCACACTCAAACACTACCTGGAAACAGCTAGAACTGGGACTCATGGGACAACGCCACACGTTTCCAGATATCCAAGGTCCAGTTAGTGTCGTTATGAGACCAAGTGACATGAACGTGATCTTGAGCCAATGTCATTTGTTTGCTACTGCAGACAGTTCTAGCCAGATGCCTCTAGTCATAATTCAGGACTTGCGAACGGCGACGGTACAGTCTACGGTGAATGGTTATGCATTCCCTGTACACACGTGACACGGTAGATCGACGAATGTCAAATATCCACATAATTTAAAAAATGGAACGTTCCATCCGTCTCAAATCCTCTCATGCTCTGTTCTAACTCTGATAAATCACGTCGCTTTGCCATAATGTCAGGGCACAACTTATCTAGGTCTAGATAAAAACGCAGATCAAAATAAAAAGCAGTTAGGAAAAGCATTAATGGAAAAACAGTTGAGAAAAACACATAGAAGCAAGTACATGTATTTTCTGGCTTTAAATGACCTACAAAGGATTGATAAACCAAAACAAAAGATTCAATCAAATCAAATCTGAATTATAATTATAATTTCTCTCAACATTGTTTTTCTTTCAATCATGTTTTTTACCTCAACTACGTTTTCGTTAAAGCCTTTTCAACCATACCATTTTTCACTTCTATGTTTTCCTTAACTACTTTTTTGCAGCTGATTTCTCAACTGTCTTTGTTTTGCACTATTTTTCTCATTCATTTTTTCAACAGCATTAGATTTCAACATTTTCTCTCAACTATTTTTATTGAAATATGTTTGCTCTGAACTGAGTTTTTTATGCAAGTTCTGATTTCTCACCCAATTGAATTCAAAGTTTTACATTATGAGAGTCTTCAATGTTTTTTGTCTAATAAAGTTTTGAAATTAATTCTTTTGCAATTACCCTTTTTGAAATAAAGATTATATAATAAAAAGAAGCCTGTGTAATTTCTATGAAAATTATTTTATACAATATTTCATAGACATCAACCGCATATCACATGGAACTTGTCAATCAGATACAGTGTATCGAACATAATTCACCACAGAAGTGCGTTTTTATTGCACTCTCGGTGGTTTTAATGATGCACATGTTTTATAATGGATAACGGCGCAGAAAGTGGAATCGTCGAGCTGAGCTCAAATTCCGGAATAGTTTGTAGCGTTCACATTCGCATTAATACACTTGGGAAAGGCGTGAATCCGTCTCCCCCTTAGCTATGGGTTAAATTGCAGGGTACACTTGGTTCTGTAGCCTTGGGTGGAAGTCAGTATAAGGGAATATAACACCGAATTCAAATCAGAATGGAGACTATAGCGGAAAAACACTTCTCTGTAGTCATGGCAATTTACAGATAATAAAGCAAAGGAATTTTAGTCATGATCGCACAGAGCACGACATTAAATGTTTTAATTGCACCTTGATACCAATTAATACCTAATCAGCAATACAGTCTAAATTTAAAATAATATGCAGCTTCTTGTAATATGCTAAGTATATATAAAAAATGACTGTTAATTTGCTGATTGGCGGAGATTTTAAAGCAAGAAATCAAACTTAATATAAAATCGGCTATTTCACATTCATAAGGGGGGCATCCTAGGTCTCTATCCTTGGATCTACGTTGTTTCTTATCTTCAGCAACGACCTTACCAAAGACACCAGCCCCCCAAATAGGTATTTATGCTGATGACAAAACTATTTACTCCTGTCTTAATGGTAAATCCGATAGACCAGCAAAGTAAAACTGATAGCTGCACTCCAAACTGGAGCAAAAAATGGCTTGTAAATTTAAACACTTCCAAAACTAAACTGCTTTTAATCATCAGAGAGAACTATTTTTGCCTTTCATTAGTATAGCCGATGCTAACCTCCAGGAGAGAAAGTCATTGTACCTCTTTGGTTTCACGCTTTCCACTGAAGTGGGGTGATTATATTGAATAAATTGCTAGGTCTGCTGATAGGAAAGTTGGTTCACTGTGTTTTGCCATACAATCTCTTCTCGACAGAATCCATCTTGCTCATCTATAAATCTACTATTCGTCAGTGCATAATTATTTAACGGTCGTAGAATGGTCATAAAATGTAGAACGGCCTAAGCGTCACATTAAAAAAAGCAACAAATATAAAATGAAAATTAAACTAGTCAAAAATAATCATAAACCTATTTCTGATTATTTAAATATCACTAAATTTTTTAATCTTCTAATCGATAGCCATTATAAACAATCTTTCCCAAGATATTGATCACTCCTTGAACAAAATTTACCGAATATATAACACATCTCAATATTTTCCATATTCCATTTTAAAAAAAATTAATTACATAAATTTAGTGCTGGCTCTGAGCCTAAATGAAACCTTGTTTTTGCCAACAGCCTGTATCCCCAAACTTTGTGTGTAGCGCCCAAGACAGTAGCGGGCTGTTGGAATCGATAAAGAACTGGCAGGATCCACGGCACATATTTCAACACACCTTTGCAAGGTGACATCTTAGGAAGGAGATTGACATTTTGATCGCTCGCAGCGCTCTTTCAGATCTGGACGCAATTACGAAAGTAAAAGTCTTTCTGCTGAAGCTTGGGGGTTTGCCAAAGAATCACCAGACTCAGGACAATTCCATCTAATTATAGAGCTGTAATCTCAAATATATTTGCACGCATGGGCCACTGTTTTATATTTATGCCTTTCTTCATGCGTTTGTGAGAAGGTGCAGCTTGGATGCGTGTTTCGTATATTTGCATATGCTGTGGACGCGCTTAGGAAATCCACGTATTTACGCATATGTGCATTACTGTTTCTAAAGGTAACTCTGTATGTGTGATTGAGTGCCAGACAACTACACATCACACATACAGACAAACACACGCACACACACATAATTACATCACTTTGAGATGAGAATGTTCGTCTGTCATATTTTGAATTCTTGTATCAGTGTGTTATATTCGAACGAAGTACATATACTCTTCATGCGTGTACGTAAATGACAGATTTATACGCAAAAATAATACATCTAATAATATTATGCTTATATTTTGAAATATAAATGACCGGGCATGTCGCAAATTGACAAATGATTGTGTTTGTGTCTCTGTGCGTGTCTGTGTGCGCACGTGCTCGCGCGTGATAGAATTAAGGGTTTATATGCGCCGAAGATAAAACTATGATTCTTTTTCTATGTTTGAACTTTAAGTTAATACCTTTCGTTGGCTTTGATTTTATGCCTGGAAAAAAATGGTATCATTTTATACCATCACATTTCGATCTTTGCCTTTCTCTCGCTGCATCTGTGTGTGTATGTGTGTGTGTGTGTGCGCGCGCGTGTGCGAGTGTGCGTATCTCTCTGTCTGCATCTATCTCTCTTTATCTCTCTCATATTTTTTTCTCCGTTTTTCATCTTCTTAATCGTGTAATCAGCTGCTGTAATAGTGCTGGATATGTAAAAAAACGCTCTCACATACTTGCACATATATCTAAACACCGACAAGACACACATACATACATACTTACATATATATGTGAGTGTGTGCGTGTGTGTGCGTGTGTGTGTGCAAACAACCTCTAAACATAAATAATGTCTACGAATCAAACACACACACTTACATATCTGTGTATATACATACATATATATATATATATATATATATATATATATATATATATATATGAGGGCCACTTCCAAATATAAATAATACCTGCTAGACACACACACTTATATATATACATCATCGTCCGAATCCTGCATAGAACTAGAATTATGATACACTCACACGCATAAATTCTACATGCGTACGCTACTTGACAAGTCAAATACATGTGAAGTCTACTTAACAATTGATAATTTAATGACGCAAAAATAAAAATACCAAAAAAATTCTTGGTCCGACTCGACTAAGAGGTCATTCCTCAGAAAAGTGCGCATGTGTATTAAAACGATTTATGAATTTCTTTTTTTCCTTTTCTCAGTTGATATAACACTAAAATGAATAGATTAAGGACGATCTTGGGAGCCATCTTCACACTATTTTAGATAGATAGATAGATAGATAGATAGATAGATAGATAGATAGATAGATAGATAGATAGATAGATAGATAGATAGATAGATAGATGTACAGGTCACACTTTGTGTGCTAATGAAACTATGTAACTCCATACTACTAACTGAATAGTCGAATTATCGACGTCTAAACCGATTCCCAGACAAGGATTTTTTCTGGTGAGACGTGTGACTAGACACCCAGCAAGATTAATATTAAAAGGGAGGATGCATCCTTTCATGGGGTCAATGGTCATCTAGACAGACATGAAGCTGTAGAAACACCTGGTTTGGTGTCCAGGCGCCCTGAAAGTGCCATGATCCTTAGCCTTTTTTGAAGGTATTCAATCAAAAGAAGGAAACATAGATGTAACACCTACTGCTTGACAACATCCAATGATGAGTAGGTCTTATTTTCAGAGTACATTATATTCTTACTTCCAGTGTGATATTAACCCAGTGCTATGTCTTTCGCCACTTTCAAAGGTTTCATGGACATGTATTGCTTCATATTATGAGTCACAACTGAGTCTTGCAATAAAATCTTGCAACGATCTTACTCGACGAGATGGCAGCGATCACGCACACACACACGCACACACACACACACACACACATATATATATATATATATATATATATATATATATATATATATATATATATGCGCGTCTGTATATATACATATATATACATATATATATATATATATACACACATGTATATATACATATGTATATATACATATGTATATATATACACATATATATAATCCCAAATTTATTAAATTGCATTCACCAAATACTTGTTCTCTACCCGTCTTCCTTCAGAAAATCTAACTTTCGTGATCATGTTTGTGTGTGTGTGTCTGTGTGTGTGTGTGTGAGAAAGAAAGAAAGAAAGAAAGAAAGAAAGAAAGAAAGAAAGAAAGAGACAGATCGAATATATATTTCCTCCCATTTAATTCTGTTTGCTATATTTGTTAAGATGAAAATATTTATGTTCTTATGTATTGGACCGAATACGAATCTAGGAGATCACAAATGTGTATCGTATCATGATTTGAATATGCGCATTGTTTATGAGTAGCGATTGGATATCAGCGCACAAACTAGTCTACATCATTAAATACACATGTTTGCGTCTATGTAAAAAAGAGAGGAAGAGGGGAGAGTTCGTGCCATCTTTATCGCTTGTTTATGTCACCAGAAGTTATTAATATAATTTCGTTTGGCGGGAAATTCAGTAATTCACAACACAGATGAAATCTCACCGGAATTTCGCCAAAGTTTGAGAGAATCCTCGTGGCAAAAGATGATTATTTAGAGAATTACTTCCGGCAGACGATCACAAACTTTCGTATTTCAAGTGGGCAACCTTTTTCATTCGTTTCTATGCGTAAGAATCGAAATCGTATCAATAATAGACATGCAGTTGGAAGAAGTTCTAGAAACTTTGTGTTATATTTAGATAATCGTCTTCACAAATTATCTATGAGTTTGAAATATTCGCTAACAGCTGTTCAAATAATAAGTTTTCTAGGGGCTGGCAAGAAAAAATAAATATGTATTGACAAGTGTGCAAACAAAGGCTATTTTAGATTTTAAAAGAGTAGTTTTCTTTCATTTAAAAAAAGATCCTTAGTTAAAATCTAGAATATATACTAACAAAAAGTGTGCGTCTATCATTTTTCTACTTCTTCTATGTGCCTTGTTCCTTCAGGACACAGACGATCATGGCTCGCCACATTTTCCTGATTTTATAGTTTTTAATAAATTTAATTTACCTCGTTCCGCCAGCCATTTACTCAAGCTCGCTATGTAGGTTATGAATTGTTTTCCTCTGTCCTCCTCGCCTTCAACTGTCCTGTGAGTTTCAAATTTCGCAAGCCCTTTTTCCTTATTATGGGTTTTAAAAATTATAACTTTGTTCCTGATGTTAAGTATCAGTGCACTTTTTGTTTTCCTTTTCTCTAAAACTTATTCGTTATTCTCATGTCGTTATTCACATGTTCGGTCCATTTATATTCTCAGTATATTTCTGTAGAACCACATTTTTATTGCTTGAAGTCACTTTTTCATCTGTGTGAAGATTGTCCGGCATTCACTGCGATGTCTACGTCAGATTCAAGGTTATGTAAACCGTCTAATGGAGATGTAATTTTTTTAATATTCAGCAAAATGTCCTGAGCAGTAAGATGAACAAAGTGAATATGTGATTTTGTTGAAATTTTGTAGAAGTACAAGATGGAAGCCATTCGTCATCAGTAATAAACTTAAATAGTAACAATCATCGTCATCATTATTTATGTTCTGCTTTTACCTTCAGGACGTTTGTGATCATTGTGATCCTTCCTGTCTCTTGCAGCTCAAAGCAACATTTGACTTTACATTCCTCCTTGTCGCTGCTCTGTCATCTATTCGCACAAACTCGCTGTTTTCCTATAAATCTTTTCCCCTCACTACATCTTGTGAGTATTAATTTTCCATGCCTTCTTTATTCATAATGTGTCCTTGAAATTTCAACGGTCTCTTTCTAATTCTGTTGTTTCAATTCTTCTTAAACCTTTCCTCTTGTTCTGTCCGTTATACTTTCAACATCCACTTGTAGAACGACGTCTTCGTTACTTCGAGTCTTTTCTTCATTTATAAGAAAATTTTCTTGTGCCCAGTGCTCTACATGAGAATATATTTGACATACCAGTTCAGCAATCTTTTCTTTCTTTCTAATGAAATATTCCCAAGATCTAATACTTTGCTTACTTTCTGAAAATCTTCTTTAATAATGAAATTAAAAAGAATGAATTAAATTAAATAATGAAGTTGAAGACACTTCTGGAAATCATTGCTTTTTCCGATATTGCACAGAAATTACACATTATTCGATTCCTATCATATCTCAACATTTCCTGTCTTTTCTGAATGTGCACGATCGTTGTATTTCCTGAACTTTTGACGTTTAATAGTTCTTGAATCTTTCCGTTTAATAGTACTTGTTTCGCCACCCATTTTTTTCAAACTTGTTAAGTAAAGTTCTTAGTGTATTCTATAGATCACATATCCCCAGAATCGTCATATAATTATTAAAGTGGATAACTAAGAAATTTTAATAATGCAAATAATATTTAATCTTTGGAAGGGATTAATCTTTTTATTCAAATATGCAATGCACATTTCAACAAATTAGCCTCACTGACATAATATTGATATTTCGGCGTTGCGTGACAAATAAGAAATGCACGATGATACATATCTTCTAGAGTAATTTTGCGGGGATAGAAGTTTTAAAATCTCTTCCATCCGACATTGTCATTCATAGTACATTGCAAATTTAATTGAGAAAAGTTACAAAGAAGGAATTTGGGTTCCTCACGAGCTTTCACTTGAGAACTGAATACAATGTTACACGAACAGTCTTTTTAACCAAGAATGACAGCCTTTATTTTGGCATTTTTATAGGTGATGAAAAATGGGTTTTGCATGTCAATAGAGAAAGAAAAAGTCAGTGCTTATCGAAAAAATAAGAAACCACCGCCAGCACCAGAACCAGGATTCCATCCCCAGAAGTCTTTGATTTGTACCGTTTGGAAAGGTGTCGTCTATATATTAAGTTTCTGGGGAACGGAAGAACAATAACTGCTGACGCTTACTGCCAGCAACTTGTTCGAGTAAAGGAAGCATTATGGCGAATGTGTCCTGCTTTGGTAAACAGAAAAGCATAACAATTTTCCATCATGACAATGCAAGAGTACACTTTAAAATAAACCCAAGGAAAAATAAGATCATTAGGATGTGAAATTCTCTCACAGCCGCATATAATCACCTACAGATTTTAATTTCTTTCTAGAACATCTATCTATATATAAAATTCTGTGACTTACGTTAATACGTCCGTCAGTCCATCCTTCACACTCTCTAAAATAGCTATACATTGACCGATCAAGACCAAATTTGGGGGAGAAGTGCAAACAGGTAAGGGGGTAAAAAATACAGTTGGTTTTTGTGTAGCTTAGTACAATAAATTTCAATTAATTTTTTGGGGAAAAAGTTTTAATATTTAACATAAAAAATACTCCCATTTTTGAAAAACAATTTAATTATTCAAATAGCAAATACTTACTTAATAAAAATGCAATATCTTTTCTTTGTCTTTATATACAAGAATCCAGTTTCCTTTTCGCCCTGCGTTTGCAAGAACTATAAACAAATCACAAGCCCAAAGTTGGAATATGGCACGAGAAAAAAATTTACGCATGGCCAGTTGTATGTTGATTCCTCAAGAGTAAGAAATCCTAAGAATTTATTCGACGTTGTTAAAAAGGAAAACGGAAAATAATATATTTTCTTAAAAAATATTGTTTGTCGTGAAGTCCTTTAAATAGGGTTTTTGTCAAAATATTTTTCAAATAAATCAGCATATTCAAATTTCATCGATTGGTTTGAGAAATTGAACGAAACGTAGAGTTTGTAAATCTTGACAAAGAAATCTTAGCAATAGCTTCAACAATACTAAATATTGTGAGAAATTCAACACGCGTCAGCGTGTTGCCAAAAAAATTCTACAGTATTTACATTATTCGGACTATTGTCCTCATCTTTGTCGCCATATTTGTCACAACGTTTCGGCCGTTGTACGCTCCGGCCTTCTTCAGGTGGTTGGAATTTCGAACCGAACCCTTTATTTCGATCGCTGGGGTAGACTGTTCTAGTTCCACGAGCCATGTTTGATGGGTGTCAGTTATCAGTTATCTCCTGGTAATTTTCCCTCTGAAAGTTCTCCACTGCCTGAACCGGGTATTGAACTCACACTCTTTGGGTCTGTTACTGGATCTAACCAACGCCTTTATCCACCGTACCATGTGTCCTTTTTCAGCCACTATTTTTTACCAGTACTCATATTGCAATTTTGCTGTTATCATTGCATGTTTTACCAGATCTCGTATTGCAACTTTTTGTTATCATTGCTGTTCTCTGGCACTCCTTATTACTGGTTCCCATATTGTATTTATTTCTATGCTTGGCCGACTCAGGAGATTTTTGTGGCCTAGCATATGTGCTGATTCCTTAAGTTTACGAATTTTCCAATGGTGTTCCCTGTCTATGATCTCAACCTGATCCCACAGGGGACGGTGATCTCCCTTCTCTCTCCATATGTTGTCAGCCACGCCTGATTTTTCTACTTCCCCTCGCATTACAGCTTTCTGGTGTTCTTGAAGCCTTACCTTGAGGGGGCGGCCTGTTTCTCCTTTATATTCCTTTCCGCAGCTGCACGGGATAGCGTACACACAGTCTTTAGTCCCGTTCTCCTCTATGGGGGGTCTCACTCGAGAGAGATATCTGCGAAGTGTTGTCACGCTTTTGAAGGTTGTCCTGATGTTATATGGACCGCAGATCCTTTGTATTTTCTCTGATAACCCCTTCACATAAGGCAGGCAGACTGTTTTCTGAGTGTTGTTGTCCTCCTCCTCCTCCTCCTCTTGTACCCGCCTATCCCAGTTTTGGGGGGCTGCTGCCATGTACCCAGGGTAGTTGTTACGTTGTAGGGTACTACTTATACTGACCAATTCCTTATCTAATGTCTCGTGGTCGCCACTTATGACTTTTGCTCGGTGTTGTAAGCAACGGACGATCCCTTTCTTTACGCTGTATGGATGGTGGGAGTTGAAATTGAGGTACTGTCCAGTGAATGTTGGTTTACGGTATACAGATGTCTTGAACCCATGCTCTGTTCGAGATATTAGTACATCCAGGAATGGGAGTGTGTTGTTACTCTCTTTCTCCATTGTGAACTGTATCGATGGTCTTATTGAGTTCACATGGTCCAGTAGAACCTGGACATCTTCCTGGTGTGGCCAGAGTATGAAGGTGTCATCTACGTACCTTAACCATATAGTTGGCTTGAGAGATATGGATTCTAATGCCATTTCTTCAAAGTATTCCATGTATATATTCGCCATTGCTGGTGATAATGGCGAGCCCATTGCTAAGCCCTCATCCTGTCGATATATGTGTGGTCCCAATCCGAAGTGTGTTGTTTGTGTACAGAAAGTCAACATCTCCATCAGATTATCTATTGCAATACTGGTCCGTTCTTCTAGGGAAGTGTCAGAGGTCAATCTATCTCTGACTACCGAGAGTGCCTCCTCCGTGGGTACCTTGGTGAACAAACTCACCACGCCCAAGCTCACCATCTGGTTGGATAGGATGGGAGCATCTTTGATTATTTCCACGAAGTGGGCTGAGTTTCGGACATATGAAGGAGACTTTCCGATCAATGGGTCAATTATATCTACAAGGAAGCGACTCAGAGGGTGGCACACCGAGCCTTGGCAACTTACAATCGGCCTGAGCGGAATACCGTCTTTGTGAATCTTAGGGAGACCGTATATGTGAGGTAGCTTGGTGTAACGCTGCGATAACTGCCTATACATTTTGGGTGTGAAGTGATCCTTGTTCTTGACTAGGATCTGTGACAGCTTGCGTTCCGTTTTCATAGTAGGATCCTTTTTCACTTTGCTGTAGCTACCATTGCTAATGAGGTTTTCCAGTTTTCTTGTATACTCTGATTTGTCCATCACTACAGTCGCATTACCTTTGTCAGCCGGTAGTATGATGATGTTTTCGTTCCTCTGTAGGGATCCAATCGCCAGTCTCTCCAGTTTTGTTATGTTAGACCTGGGCAGCTTGGCTCTCTCCAAGGTCTGTCTCACTTTCCACCTCAGTTCATCCGCCTGAGCCTGAGGCATGTTCAAGGCCACCTCCTCGACTCTGGCAATGATGTCCAAGTATGGCACCCGCCTGATGGTTGTGGCAAAGTTGAGACCCTTATTCAATACTGACTCTTCAGAGGCACTCAGCTGATATTGGCTATATGGAGAGAGAAGGGAGATCACCGTCCCCTGTGGGATCAGGTTGAGATCATAGACAGGGAACACCATTGGAAAATTCGTAAACTTAAGGAATCAGCACATATGCTAGGCCACAAAAATCTCCTGAGTCGGCCAAGCATAGAAATAAATACAATATGGGAACCAGTAATAAGGAGTGCCAGAGAACAGCAATGATAACAAAAAGTTGCAATACGAGATCTGGTAAAACATGCAATGATAACAGCAAAATTGCAATATGAGTACTGGTAAAAAATAGTGGCTGAAAAAGGACACATGGTACGGTGGATAAAGGCGTTGGTTAGATCCAGTAACAGACCCAAAGAGTGTGAGTTCAATACCCGGTTCAGGCAGTGGAGAACTTTCAGAGGGAAAATTACCAGGAGATAACTGATAACTGACACCCATCAAACATGGCTCGTGGAACTAGAACAGTCTACCCCAGCGATCGAAATAAAGGGTTCGGTTCGAAATTCCAACCACCTGAAGAAGGCCGGAGCGTACAACGGCCGAAACGTTGTGACAAATATGGCGACAACGATGAGGACAATAGTCCGAATAATGTAAATACTGTAGAATTTTTTTGGCAACACGCTGACGCGTGTTGAATTTCTCACAATATTTAGTATTGTTGAAGCTATTGCTAAGATTTCTTTGTCAAGATTTACAAACTCTACGTTTCGTTCAATTTCTCAAACCAATCGATGAAATTTGAATATGCTGATTTATTTGAAAAATATTTTGACAAAAACCCTATTTAAAGGACTTCACGACAAACAATATTACCTCATCTCAGAAATATAGACAAAAAAATTCTAGTTTCATGAATGGAAGGAAATGAAAAAACATAGAAATTAAAAACAGTGATTCAAAAACGTTCAGATTTCATTAAACGTGGGATAGAAAATAATTTGCCTCCTGGATGTGCTGCACCCGTTGAAAATGAAGGTTGCATTTTTTATAAATAGTATTCAAATAAATTTTACCTACATTTATTTTTATATAATTTTTAGTAAAACGTAATTACGCTCCAAACACACAAATATTTATCTAATAATGAGAGATTACAGAAATAAATTCTCAATTCATTCACTTATATATCAGCCTCAAATCATATTAGTGGCTACCTATGCTTTCGAATTTTATTCTTTACTAAATTCCCTTCCATTCAAATGGTGATCTTGCATATTCTTTCGGCTTAAATTCATTAATGATAAAAAAAAAAAGTAATGAAAATGGTATCAATCGCTGGACCTAAAATAAAATTTAAAATATCAAACTGCAATTTCTCCTTGCATCGTCTAACATTCGTAAAATCACGCATGAATATTGATAAAAGGATGGAATCATTATCGTTAAATTCTACACGCATATTGAAATTTGCAATTTCCAGAAAATCAACAGACACGTTTTTCCGATTTTAAAAGAAAAATTATTTTTTTACGTTTATTGTAGGATAAATTGGCTTAGATACCCAAACCTTGAAGCTTACGAACTCATTCATTCATTAACCTTATATTTTCCGGTTTACATTCTCTCAACTTTACTTGATTTTTATTAAAGAGTGTAACCAAAGAATCATAGGAATGCTAAATAATCTTAAATTTACGGAAAACCACTAGACATCAAACTTTTGCTGACTTCACGTTATTCTGATAAAAAGAAAGTTTTTGTTTTCTTCTTTTTACGAGAATCGTCCTCTATTTAATGCGTCGAATTTACTTTATCAGAAAGCTGTAATTTCTTTTTACAACATTTCATATTAACAACTCAGCAAAAAGCTTTGATTTTGTTCTTTAGTTTGTTGCGACTGCTGTTCTCAGGTTTCTTCAAATTTTCTTTCAAAGCTTTGTTTTCTGTCATCAATGTCGATCTATCATAAGAAATTTCACTCATTTTTTTTTTTGCTTTCCATATTCAGTGTAAAATTTGTATTCTTTTTTCCTTAATTTACATTTTGCTTCTTTCTTTCTGATTCTATCTTTCATTTTCATGTCTATTTATCGTTTTCTTACACTCTATTAATTTCTTTCTATACTTTTTCGATTCCTTATATATTCTTCCGGCCGCACTCCTTTAGCCGTTAATCTTTAGTCTTTATTGATGTTATCTTTAAGAATTGCCTTTAATTATTTCTCCAAAACAACTACTTTATTACTTTAACCTTATATTTACAACAACTGACGCAATTTTCCCTTATTTAGAGAATCTTGATGATTTATCCAGATTGGCTTAAGTCAGCATAACATCAAATGGGGAAATGTAAGTTAGGAAGGTGTGTTATGCCAATTCTTTAAGTAGACAGAACCTGCTAGCATTTGATATCCTACCTTATACCTTAGTTCAAACACCCACGACTAACCCCCTGTAAGAATTTTTAAATACTAAATTTCACCCAATCCAAAGCTCGAGAGCAACTCATATTCAATGATTACAATCAAAATGGTACAGTGTAACCCGGATATAAAAGAGATTTTCTCCGGTCCCAAATTAGAGCCTGTATTAATAAAACAAAATAGACCAAACCCGGATATAAGAGAAACCCGGATATAAGACAAACCCTGATATAAGAGACTTATCCGGTCCCAACAACTCTCTTATATCCGGGTTACACTGTAATCCTGAATGAGGTGTGTAATATGAAGTGAATATGGTAAGAAACAGAGATCACGAGGATGAGAGGATGACAGTTTGGCTTGAAGAGGTCAAGATTGAAATATTCAAGGAAGTACCAACGCAGGAGTTGGTTCCAAAAAGTAGCAGTTCTTAGGAAAATATATTAGTGGGACTTTCTTGTTAGATCTGGTATATAGAGGAAATGAGGATGATTCGACTTCGTGGAAATAGTATAGAGTGTTCTAGCCATATATGTCTGGACTAGTGTAGCTAAAGTAAATGTGCTCATGTGAACATTTGTCATGGAAATATCGATAAAGTAGCGAACAGGCTTGCAATGTTACATTGGTGAAAGAGGATTCAGAGTCGAAGGTAAATTCCTCCCCCAGGGCGGCGGAAATCATTTTGAACTCTATTAAGGATGGAAATTGAGTGATGAGCAGTTCTAATTCAGATACGGTAGCAATACTCCGTTTTTTGTCTAATCTGACTCTTGTAAAGATGAAGCATGGCAAAAGAAGTCAGATGTCTCCTGTGGCGATAGAATAAGTCGATCATTATCCCAGCATCTTTAGCAACGGATTATATATACGAGTTCCACTTAAGGTTTGAAGTGAACGTAAAATCCAGTAGACGTCCAAAGCATGGAATTTTATTGAGAATAGAAACTTTCATCGGAGAGAACGCAGGATCACATAGGTTATGAGGAAATGATATCAGCTTGGCTTTTGAGGTATTGAAAGTTACAAGCCGCTTATTTCCCCGTTGAGCTGTTAAAGCTGTCAGAGATCAGTTCCAAGACTCCGATTCGCAGTTCTTTCTGATACGTAGCAAGCCACTTTGTCATAGGTAATGAAAATTAAGATGCCGTTAAAAGGAGTTAAACTGAAATAAATCAAATATAAGTGGGAACAATAAGAATTTCTCTTCATCTAAATATGATGGGCAAAATATTATTTGATTTTCTTTTCAAATACTACTGATTATGGTGAAGTTAAAACTATTCATCACTCTGCGACTTTCTTTAAACACCTGTCATAAATCATTGGTTATTGATTACGATTTGTATGGTTAATCGTTAAAATTGCTTTTCATGAAATACAGTTATCGACCGCTAGAATTAAAACATTCTGAGAAGAATATATGAAGATATTAGTAAAGAATCAATAAAACTAAAGATACGATGTAACGTGCGAAAACAGCTCCCCGTAATTCAAAAAGATCCTAAAGATAATTTTATGCATAAATGAAGGCATCTCATAGATATATGCTGAATTTTAGGTTGTTTTAGGTTGAGAAAAAAAATAAATTCCTGAAATGTGACGCTAAACAACACTAAAATAGTTTCATCCACGTACCGGATATTTTAAAACTTGTTGAGTTGTAATGAATAACAGAATAATCTTTTATATACTAAAAATTCACCCATTAAATTTTCGAGATATACTTAAAATAGAAGAATATTGTTGAAATGGTTATGATGAAGGAGGTGTGTGATATGAATTAAAGACGAGGTTGTAGGAAGTGAAGATTATGAAGACAAAGATTATATAACGACTTACTCTTGACTTGAAGAGTTTAAGATTTTAGTCTTCCAGGAAGTATCTTACACGGGAGTCTGCTCCACAAAGTAGTAGTTCTTGTGAGGGGGGGGAACTATGTGAGTGAAACTTTCTCCTTACATTCAGAATACGGAGCAGATGATGGTGATTTTATGAACTCAGATAAGTCTTATTTTGTAAGACCACCTCTACTAAAAACAAATGGTAATCTGAAGGCAATGAAGAACTGCAAAATCAGTGCAACAGATGATAGTTCCAAATAGATTACTCCATTACTATACTTAGAGAAAGTGATGCGTTAAGCAAATAAAAATCACTTTATTCAATAGAGCTGAAAAGAAGTTCTAAAATCCCTGCCGTCCAAATTGATGGAATTGCTAACAATATCAAATTAATTATTTATTATATTTATTTTTTATTCGTTGATCTATTTATGAATGCCCTTTTTATTTCCTTCTACTTATATTTCCTGATAGTCTTTATTTTAACGACATGACTATATAAATTATAAATGAGGGTTGAAAACATGATTGGTTTTATTAACATCCTCTTGAATGGGGTGATAAGCTTAAAAAAAAAATGATCATCTATTATTAGGACAATCTTACTGGTCAAACACAGTATTTCAAGAAATTAAACTGAAGTTCCTGATTGCTTGCTGAAATTTTTACGCACTCTGTATTGGAAAACTGGTTGTAAGGTTTCATTCCTTGATCTTTCGTAGCGAGAGTATCCTCATAAGTAAAAAAAAAAGAGTTCAACTTGACCCCAGGTGATCCATTTTCCTGGCAACTCCTTCTTATTGCATTAATGCGGTCGGATCAGAGGTATGCCTGCAGCAAAAACTGACAGGTTTTGGCGATGTTTATTACGACCTACAAATACTCTAACGTGTCAAATAAGAGGAGGTTCGTAATAAATGACGGAGTTGAAAAATTCAGAAAACCTAATAAACAGAGGGCGTAATAAATGGGGGAAATTGGAAAAATGAAAAACTCTGATAAACTGGAAGGTGTTTAATAAGTGGGTTGGTTGAGAATAATTACAAAATTGTCAAGATTTAACGAGTTCTCAAAGAAATAATGTCTAAATATAATGCTTTAAGAAAATCGAAAAAATTCCATGAAGATTTACCAACATTACAATACAAATAAATGTCCATTAATGGCCAACAAATAAATAATATATATGCAGCAACGTCACAAAAAATATCTTAAAATGCGTTAATGAAATCAAATATATAGGAAAGTGGAAAGTGCAATGGTTTCCCACTACGGTACAATTCAAAAACATTTTACGATGAATTTATTGTTTATGGCGTCTGTGAATCGTTAAAAATTAAACAGCGTGTTGGTGGTCGTAATAAGATCCGTGGAAGAGAATCCAAAATTCACAAACACTGATGGATGTTTATTTGGCACCCTAGAGTATGCTTGAAGCCTAAAATTAAAGCGAGTTTGCGACAAAATTGCAGAGTGTCAATGAAATGCAATAAATCCTTGTGGGATTGTGTTCGATTCGGATTCAGAATTTTCTTTTCTATTCGTCTATGCTTAAAATATATATAAATGTAAGATATTCAGCGTCTCATTGTAATTTATAGCCCACTTCAAAAGATTTTAACCTGATTAAAGAGCTTTCTTCTTTGACAATTTAATTCTACATTTCCTTTAGACTGAGTAATATAAATGCAATATAAGTGATGAAGGTTGTACCAAAGAATCTTTTTTTCTTTTAAACGGTCTGAAACAAATAATATTTTACAACTCTAATATGATCTTCTCGAAAGAAGGCAACTTTAATGATATTACCTTGTGTTTTACTTCAGTTGAAGTATTGTTAGCATTTTTTTACGAGTATTTTTTTCATTTCAATTTCAGTTGGTTTTCATCGCATCTACACAGACCGTCATTCTGCAAACATTTTATGAACAGTAAGCCCTCGACAAATCTCAAGTACGCATACCTTTTTTTCTCAGAAAGTCTGTCTTGCCGGGTCATCTCTTAAACTAAAAAAAAACACGAAAACCTGCTGAAATTCAAATCTAACTGCATCTCTTTACGTCCTATTTTCCCCGAACGCCTACAGCTGTTATCTATGTTTTATTTACCTAAAGCAGTACTCTTAGTAATAATATTATCTTGAATTTTATTATTAATATAAGCATTGACCTGTAATAATATTTTTGACGAGTATTTCTTAATTTCAGAAGCAGTATGTGTGGTTAGTGTGACGGCTATCGGCACGGAAAGTAGAATCGGCAAGCCGAGTTCAAGTTCCGGTCTAGTCTGTTATGTTCCCTTCCAACTATGCCATTAAATTTATTTCTTCTCCCAATAGATATGGAATAAATGGCAGAACAAACTAGGCATTTTACCCTTGGACCTAGGAAAAGAACACCTTCGATTCAAAATCATGGAGAAGACAACGAGAAGCCACTCGACTATTTTCAAGAGAAGTTAATGCAAATCATATGCAAGCAAGAAAAGGAATCTGTGGCAAACCATGATGGTTTACGCCCTGAAATGAAATGGTATTTCAAAATAGGTTAGAATATTTTACCCTCGAGGACAAAATATGCCTATTCCAGTCTTACTTATTCTTTAATTCTGATACACACTGTTTACTAACGGTCGAAGCATAATAGTTTGTCTTCTTTTTATGCGTCCTGTTCCTTTGATCATGGCCCTCTGCATCTTCCTATTCTTTGTAGCTCTAAGCAACGTTTACCCCCTTATTATCCCTCTGAGTCTATTCTCTGCCATCTATTTACACAAACTCCTTAGGTTACTCCATTTTTCCTTCTGCCCTTCTTGCTTTCAGTATGTCCATTGTGTGTAAATTTTCAGGAAAATTTGTCAACTGGATGTCAAATGTGTCCTTCGAATGTCAAATTTGTCCACTGAGTATCAAATTTTCGGAAAATTTTACCGAACGCCTAGGTAATATCATTACCTAGCAGTTTAGAAATATTTTCTTTGTTTCTAAGGAAATTTTTCTCTTTCTAAACAAGAAGGTTGAGTATTTACTTCATAACTGACGGAGACCGTTTTTCCCTTATATCACGTTTCGGTTCAGTAAAGTGTCTAAAATCTGCGAAGTGATTTTCCCCTCCAAGCATCGAATGCCGACTGAGTTGATCTCCGATATTATTCTGCTTATATTACGATTCTAGACGAAGGCAATAAATCATCGAAGGCTGATTTTTAACACATCGTCTTTCCCGGATCATTTGTCAATTCATTTTCTTTTCAAAATCTTTCCTATTGTTTTAAAAATCGGTCACTGACTATTTCCCTTGATCCAATTCCAAAACCTAAGCCAAAAGATAATTCGTTAGAAATTGTTCTATAAATCAGATTTTATATCTTTTTATTTTACTCAAACCCAATGATTTATGTCTATAAAGTCCTGATGCTCCTAACCTTTAGTTTCTTCGATTCTGCATTTTATCTTCATTCCTATTGTTTAAAATATCAGTCGGAAAATTTTCGATCACTAACTTTTTACCCACCCAGATAAAGCTGTGCGGGTAAATATTTCTTGAGAATACAGGTAGAGTGGTTATGTTTAACACCGGCTTCTCTTGGTTAAATATTTAATGAGCTTAATCTTCAACGGTTTTCTTCTGTTGGATTGTAAAATTCTAAATATCCTGAAGGAATGGGGAGTTTCTATTATGTAAAACAAAAAGTAAATTAGTTTCACACTCAATGTTTTCATTATCTTAATATTATTCTTGTTGACTTTACCTGAGCCATTTTGGTTTGTGAAATGATTCGTATCTGGGTGAAACTTATATGCTAGTCTCATTAACTGAACGTTATCTCAGTATTTCCTGAAACATTCGTGGAATGTTTAACGAGAAATCAAAATGACAACGCTACTTACATAATTTATTATGCAACACATTTTCGATGTAAATTTCTAAGACTGTTTTCTTTATCGTGAAATTTTATGCAGTAAGCAAAAATATCCCTGAAATTCTTATTGAACGTCAATAATGATAAAATTATTTTCAAATTAATTTTAGTTTCGAAAATGCAAATCTCAGCAGCAAGAAAGAAAGATGAGTTTTGCTTATTTATTGTGTTTAAGTTGAAATCAAAAGACATGACCGACTGTGCTTTTCTTGTCTTAAGTTTAAAACCTTGAAATGCAGATTAAACATTCGATTTCTTACTGACGCTGAAGTCCAAACATAAAGTTAGTTTATTAACGGGGGAAAAGGTAAATGGAAATATGCAAAAGACAATGTTTACGAAAAACAATGTATGAGCGGGATAAGTGAGTAGTGTAACGGGTATCAGCGAGTAGTGTAACCGGTATCAAATATCGGCCTAGTATATTGCTTTCACTTTCGCACGAATACCCTTGGGAAAAGCATGAATCTTGTCTTGCCACTAGTTGTGGGAAAATATTAGGGTAGACTGGGTTCTTTAGCGTTGCATGGCAATCGGCCTAAAAAAGGGTAACTGAATTCAAAACCAGCCTGAAGATGGATGAGTTCCATCAAGATATTTTGTTCTACACACACCGACTGCTTCGATTGCTGCCTTACATGTGATGAGCCTACTAATAAGTTATGGGCCTCGTGGTGGTGGTGGTAGTGGTGGTGGCGGTGGCGGTGGCGGTGGTGGTTTTAATAATGATGATGATGATGATGATGATGATGATGATGATGATGATATGAAATAAGTTTCTATTAATAGTTAAAATATAAACTTCTATATAAATAATTCAAGCATAAGATATTTTACATACGACAATGACAGAGTACAGAAGACAATGTTGTAAGCAAGTATGCACAGGCAAATACAATATAATAAATGCACGCTTAAAACAATTTAATAGCTTAACGCAGAAATAAGCCAATGAAATTACTAGCTTTAAAAGTCTGTGAAGTAAGACTACAACTTTCAAAATATATTTTAACGATTCACTTCAGAGTGCGTATGCCGGTACGAAACGTGCTTTCTGTAACTTATTGGGAGAGAATGAAAGATAAATAAAAGGTAGGTGGCGGCAGCTGATCCGAATTCAGTAGCTCGGCAATAGGCATACTCTATTAATGCGTTTGGAACCCGATGTCAGTATAATATGTGCTAGAATACATTTGATCTCACTGAACACCGCATAATCAATGCTATATTCGCTATTCCAGAGGTAATCTCTATTATTCATGAACATTGTATTCTAGTGACAAAGAGGTTTCAATGCCCGATCAACTAACAAATTGTGCGTGCAAGGTTGTTCGTTGAATACTTTGTATTACCAAAGTAAAAACTTCCCTCTTAATGGAATATTGATTTCTTCTGTTAGCTAATAATTTTTGTTGCGACTTTAAGCGATTGGTGTAAAATTATGAATTAGGCATCATGCCATCAAATTTGTGGACAATCGATCGTCCATTGCTTTTCACTATGATTTATAACTTTAGTTCATTGACCGATTAACTCTCAACTGAAATCAGTTAAAAGTCGATAGAAAGTAGTTTGATTAATAATTATTTCTTATTGTCTCTCATGGCCAGTGAAGTGTTAAATTGTCAGGACCAATAACTAAGAGTGAAGTAGAAGTCAGTAGAACAGTAAATCACGAATTTCAGGGCGCGATGAAATCTTGCTTGATCATCTGATTTCAAATTCGACAGATCTAAAGTTCAATTCAGTGAAAGTCTATAAAAATGCATATAGTTTTAAATTCCTGTCCAAAAACCCACTAGAGGTAAATCCATCTGTCGCGTAATTGTTTTTAAATAATTACACAGTAAATAAACACTCCCAAATTGTAATCGCTGTCTCATACTAAAGGAAACTGGGCTACATCCCCATTAACTCTTTAAAAAAAATATTTATCATTCTGAAATATATCAGATCAGAATGATAAGCAATGTTTTCACTTTTTTAGGCTTTTTTTCTTTGAAAATTTAGAACTCCGAAAGAAAAATGAGACATGATATAACTGGTTTGGTTGTTGACCTCAAACCAAGAAGTAGTTTAAAACTAATATAACCTTATTTACATTATTTTCACGCGGGTTATTCTTCTCATCTTTATTGTTATTATCACAACTTTCCGGCCTTCATTATGTGCTTGTCGATGCGGGTAACTTTCAGATAATTTCGAACTTTATCCTTTATTTAATCTACGGGAGTGAGGAATTGTTCTCGTTCCGCTGACCATGTCTAGGGATATCTCGTCTAGTTCCCAAGGGATAAGCAGTGCAGATATGTTCTCAGTTGAAATAACGAGTAATAAGTGAGCAGTACGACATAAGAACTAGTGTAAGTAACGTAAATAATGGTAAATCTTCAATCAATGCTATTCCGACGATCATGTCACATTGTCCGTCGTCTGTTAAAACACATTGTCGAAAATTGAACTGGAAATTGTTTTATTCTTTAAATTAGAACATTCTTCTTATTCTTACCTTGCTAACGTTTTCAATTTCTTTTTTGATTGTCTTTTTTTTGTAATTTCCGAGGTTGTGCTCCCATAACTCAATATTTTGTTTTTCTTTACGGTTATATATTTCTTATGTCCCATGACAATATTTATCTATCTAAAATTAAAAAAATAAACACCAATAACTATTTTATATATATTTACAATATGATTAACAACTTTCAAGTTTTCATAATAAAATCCCACTAGACCAAATAAGTTCTGATAAAAACAGACATTACCTGCTGAATTCCATATGGCTCCAATATTTCACACTAGGTGTAAACAAGTCATATTTTTGACACAACTCTTATATCGTAAATATCCAGTCTTATTTTTCTTTTTCATAGAATGTGGGTAATTATTTCGTGTCTACTAAAATTAAACATGGCGCACAAGAAAAGATAATGTCTGTTATGAGATCCCGCTATATAGTAAGGAACCATTATGATAATCTTTCATCAATTTCTGTCTGAAAGCTTAGACAAGCTTACATCCTCAGCTTGTCTACTTTTATTTTAAACAAGCCCACACAGTAGAAATTAGCTGTCAAATTTATTTCTCCCCGCATATATTTTTAATTGTGCACAATCATTGGCATACGTTTCTATTACTATTTTTAATTATATTTATTGATATCATGTATCTTGAAATTATATTTCTTAAGATTACATTTCGTTAAATAATATTTCTTGAAGTTATATCTCTTCAAATAATATTTTTAAAATCATATTTCTTGAAATTATACTTCATTAAATAATATATCTCGAAATTATATTTCTTGAAATTTTGTTGTTTTTTTTTTTTAAGTTATATTTCTCGAAATCATATTTCATGAAATTAGATTACTGGAAATTATATTTATTGAAATTTCGTAAAAAAAATATATAAAATCAAATTTTAAACAATTGAATGAGTTTTTGTATAATAAATTGGGGAGAACAAAATACACCTGACAAAATTTGTCGAAATTTACAAAAACGTATAAATAAACCAACTTGAACGTTGACAAAATGTATAAATGCTTCATTATCTGAATGTCCAAATATTCAAGATGGCCTCAAGAGAAAAAGAGGCAAATATATTTCTGAAGCATTTAATCTGAAGTCTATTATTTTCATGAAGAGTAAAATAAAATACGATTTTAACGCACGGGTGTCAATGCAATCAAATGATTTATTTTTAACTGAGTGAACGTTTCAAAAGTTTAATATCTGCCTAAATTTTGCTGAGCTAAAAAATCGCGAATCTTTGCAGTGACCTGAACGAGACAGACATCAATCAATATTTTGAGAAAATCCCCATGGACAGCAAGAGTCGATAATTATGGAGAATAAAGAGAGGCTTTCTTCTCGGATGAAAATGGGTCACTGACTTTTGCTGCAGGCTGTCGATTTTACCTTCATTACAATTCAAATCTCTTGTTGATAATAAAGATAGCATTGTTACAGATACAGTTATTTAGACACTTACACATATACAACTAATTTGACACTTACTTATTTAGACACTTACACATATACAACTAATTTGAATTAAAAGAGGAAGTAATTCATTAAAGCAAACAGTTATTGGAAATGCTTTAATTCCGGAATCTTCCACGGTAAATTTACATCTAGAATCATATCACAGATCTCTTTTAGTATCAAAATTACTGCTGTTACAATGCGGGATATTTAATGGGTTGTAACCTAGAGAAGGCTTCTGAATAGAATAATTACACGAAGGTTGGTAATGAACGATAATACTTAGGACAAGAACAACTTATATAAGATTTGCCAGCGGCGTGTAGAAGTAGTCAACTGCTAAAAGTGAGTCAAGTGAATGCCACAATGAATCTCCAACTGCAGGATATATCCGCCCCACGAGGTTAAATGTGGCACAAGGCCGAATTTCATGTGGGGTATCCGAGCCCGTAGGCTCGGCCAAAAATACCCCGTAGATCCCGTATAAAACAAGGTCGGGTAGTTGTTCCCCGAGACGAGACTCTGCCCTTCGACATAGCCTCCTCTTGGGATCCTCTCTGCCTGGAGGCAGAGAGTTTGACCAGCACAGCTGGAGACGAATCTACGAGTGCAGACCAACATACTGTATTTACTACTGCATTTATGTGAATGGGGACATACCCATTATCGTCCATAGATATGCTACAATATAATGACAATAGCGAATAGCGACTTCATTGACGACACACTGAATGAGTGTAAGCATGTCTTCAACTGCGCAAAGTCACTATTCGCTGGTAGAATGAGACACCATACATGTTTGTTCCTTGAGATTACTGGCGGCTCTGTAAGAGTGTACTGAACAAGAGCAAATACTCAGTTACTCTTCTCTTCAATCAGTTTGAAATATTCTCATCTACTGCAAATAAATCAGATTGTTTTGCTCGTAAATTCTCTTCCAATTTCACTCTCGACTCATCAAGAGTACTTTTGCCTGATTTCCTCCCTAGAATCTCTACTGAGTGATATGCGCATAGCACTGTCCATAATTTTCTGATATCATCTCTAAACTAGACCCAACAAGGCTTATCAGATTCGACACTATCCCCGCAATTGTCCCAAGAACATGTGCTCTTGAACTAGCCCCTGTAATATCCAAACTCTTCGATAAATGCCTCGCTGTTTCTTGCTTTCCAGCTTGTTGTAAATCCTCCTCTATAATTCCTATCTTTAAGAACTCTAGTGAACATTCTGACTCCTTGAATTAACGTTTAAACAGTCTTTCATATATTTTAGAAAAGTACTAAAGTCTCTAATCAACGCCGAATTTGTTAAGCAATTTGTTTCGTTTGTCCACTGCTGTGTAAATTGTTATTACTGTATTTGTCTATCAGGATTTAGATAGGAACAATTGTGTCTTCAGACGTCTCGAATGTGTTCGATAAGGTTTCGCTTGCTGACCTTCTCCACAAGCTCAACGTCTATAATTGTCTCTGAACGAATATTTGACTTAATCTAATCATTCTTAACAAATCGTGTTATGAAAACCACGTTGAACGGAGACATTTCTAGATCATTTTTCATTAATGCGGAGTTCCTCCAGCGCTTTATTCTTAGACCGACGTTGTTTCTTATTTTCACCAACGACGTTCCCGATATCATCAGTTCCCAACTAAGTACTTAGGTTGATGACACATCTATTTACTCCTGTCTGGGTAGAAAATCGGATAGTTCTGACAAAATAAACCTAGAAGCTGTTCTAGAAAATTACCTCCAATCAGTGTTTTACTGGAGCAAGGAATGGTTGTAAATTTTAACGTCTCCAAAACAAAACTGCTATCATTTACTCGCTCCACAGAGAACATTTTCTACCTTCCATCAGCTATGAAGTGGAGTGATTATATTGAATCAATTGCTATGTCTGCTACTAGGAATGTTAATTCATTGTTTCATGTCAGACAATTTTTTTCACCAGAATCCATTTCCATAAATCCACCATTCATAAATGCGTTGAATATTACTGCTATACCTGGTCTGGTTTTCCTGCTATATATCTCGATATTCTCGAAAAATCCTAAGAAAGCTTCTAGACCTGTTCTTTTATTGTCCTTTATTATTATCTATCATTCCTAGTAACCCCTTACATCTTAGGGGCATTATTGTGAAATTATTAAATAATTAAAAAATAAAAATGATAGAAACCGAATGAGATTACATATGAAATGTATCGAGATATATATTTTTTTAAAAACTTAAAATTGCATATAAAGCTAAGCATTTTCAACGTTTCTCGATGTAAAATTGTAATCGTTCGTTAGTTGCATTTCCTTCCTCGTCCCACACTATATATATATATATATATATATATATATATATATATATATATATATATATATATAATGTCATCCACAAACAGACTGTTTCGCTGTATCACAGCTCATCAGTGTGGCTAGACGTCCGGTTGCCTCTGGCTAGAATCGAAAACCCGCTGAATTCGCGTCAGTCGGAAATTTTACCCTGAAGCCGTTGGCGCACGGCAGAGAAGAAGGTTATATGTGTGTGTGTGTATATATATATATATATATGTATATATATATATATATATATATATATATATATATATATATATATGTGTGTATATATATATATATGTATATATATATATATATATATACACATATATATGTATATATATGTATATATATACATATATATGTATATATATATGTATATATATATATGTATATATATATATATGTATATGTATATATATATATATATATGTATATATATATATATATATGTATATATATATATATGTATATATATGTATATATATATATATATGTATATATATATATATATATGTGTATATATATATATATATATATATATATATATATATATATATATATATATATATATATATACATATATATATATATGTGGGGGGGTAATTTGGCAGCAACTTTTCTTTTAAACATGTTGTGTTGAATGTTAAAGACAACATCGTCCTGCATATTTTCTTATTTTCATAGTCTCATTAGAAAATATGAGAAAATTCAAAAGAAAATATGCAGGACGATGTTGTCTTTAACATTCAACACAACATATTTAATATATATATATATATATATATATATATATATATATATATATATATATATATATAGGTCTGTTGATAAAACTATTATTAATCTGAAGAAGTCCTTTCTAGGAATTAAAATTCGTAACGTAGAATCTGTTTCTTTTTGTTTTTGTTCTTTCCTGTTTTTTTTCCGGGGGGGGGGTCATTACATACTATGAGTTTGATATATAGATTGCATATCATAATTTCCATATGTAGAAACACAATTACAGCAAACTACAAGAAAACTGTAAAATTGTATTTATTTTAAAGCGTTTTTAATAATATGTAAATTACTAGATTTTCACTGCTGGTCTAAATTGGAGAAAAAATATTTCACTGATGTAAGTGAACATTTTATTATAACAATGACCATCCTCAAATAGATACGAGGTCTAACACTTGTAACTTTCCAACCTATAAGATAAATTCTTGCAATTTACTCAATAAGAGGAATCGCGGTCGTTGATGTATTATATTGTAGTGAATTCCGATAAAATAAAGAGATTGTTAAAGATTAATTCTAAGCAAGAAAAGAAAAGGGTTAACCCAAAATAAAATATAGGCTGAAACATAGATAAATAGATGAAGAGAGAGAGAGAGAGAGAGAGAGAGAGAGAGAGAGAGAGAGGAAGTCATTTTCCTCAATGAGAATGGGACGTCTGGATTTCTTCTTTCCTAAAAGTGTATTTTTCTTATCTATCGAGTCTTGCATGCAAAGAAATGACTATCTCTTTCTTGATAAATTAGAGAAACATATATTTTTCGTTGACGAAAAAGAAAACAGAGAACCAACCATTTTTCTTAGGGTTGAAGTTATGAAGATCAATCATGTCGTTTTAAGGTGATCTGGTTTGAGTTTTCGCTAAGACGGCGACCGTCCCAGGAATGGAAAACAGAGAGTCTCTTCGTTGAGAATTTAGGTAAACAAATATACTTTCATTGACGAAAACAGATTTGGGAAATAAGCTTATCTCTTTTTGAAAAATTAGAAAAACACATATTATTAACGGAAAGAAAAGCAGATGAGAATCCTATTTTTCATTGACAACAACGAAAACAAGGAACGAAGAAGTGGGCAGAGTCAGAATACCGAGAAGGATCGGCAAGGGCATAGTTTAGATCCGCCTGTGCAGAGTAGCATTGAGAGACGTGATATGAAGCAGGTGGGAGATAAATGAAAAGCAATCCCTATGAGTGGATAATTTTGAAATTTAATTAAGGAAGCAGAAATAGGGAACAAAAAAAACTTTTATTAACTTGTATTAATGAAAATTGGGGAATCACCGAATTCCCAGAACCCTTCGGCCCCACACCAGTTTTGGGCCAAAGTGCATATAAGCAGATGACTTAGAGATCATTGACTTTGGGCTGAGAAGCCGCATGGAGTGCTTCTGGAATCCACGTCAGCTGCCACCATATTCCTTATTCCAAGACTTTGAACCCAGCCTTCCAGAACTTTAGACAGTCCTATTAGAGAGATTAATACGGTATGGGTTATTTTTTGTTGTACCAAGAGCTATATAAACCAACTGAAGATTAAACCCATGAATCTCCCGTTTTATTTTTTCATCGTGAAGATTTTTTTAACACCCGCCACGGCTTGACAAGCGCTGCGAGACTACGACGACATACCATCTTCTACTGCTCTGAGATCAAGAACACAGCGTGGGCAGAGACGGTGTGAATCAAAGCGACCAGCGACCAACAACCAGCTTGGACCAGAGTCAGCATTGACTAGCGCATAATTAGCCCGTGGTTAAATCTTCGTCCTAAAACCCTGAGGACCGGACCACTAAACGTGGTTACACCACCGGGTGTAGGCGGCGGCGAAAGGTTTTACATTATTTGGTGCCAGTGGCCAAGGATGTGATCCTGTTGCAAAGGGTGTTACAATATAACGCATTTGCGCTTTTCTGTAAAACTTTTATCTCTTTCATTCTCTCTTTCATTCTCTTTCTATACTTCTCTCTTAACTAACGAGAAAGCAACCCTCAAATAAAAAAAGGAAGAAATATAAAAGTCTGAACCCGGCCGAATAACGCCGGAAGTTTGAAGTTTACAGGAACAGAGCCTACTTATTTGTGACGGAAACTACCAAACATCAGCGAGGCTCCACGGCTTTATAAAAATGATATAAGAAAGGAAAGCCGGAAAATAAAATAATTTTGACCAATCAAAAAATTAACACAAAGAGACTTTTTATGTTAGCTGAAAGCAAAGTTTCAGCCAGAATCTGACAGTCTGGTCAAAAGGATATAAGCTGACTCCTCTGAGCTCTAAGAAGGAGGACGGAACAAAAGACGCTACCACCGGAGAAACCAGTCATGCGTAACACGTGAAAAAGTAGTTAAGAGGTCATCTGCTAATGATATTTAAGCCCTGCTTAGGACCAAGAAAATACATTAGGTTGACAATGGCTTATTTCTAATATTACTACTACCCCTAGCATGGTCTGACTTCAAAACTACCATCTCCGGAATTCCTCCAAGCTACTACCAATATCTGCCTCATAAACGAACATTTTTGTGACACCGAATATCAAAAGACTCACTCTAAAGCAAATAAATGAAAATATATTATTTATTTCATACCCTTGAGTCAATTCGTTTTATTCCAAGGTTTCTAGTAAAGAATATCATAGCACCTATCTACAAGATGAACACTCGAGTACGAACAGTTCGAAATAATAAGAAGCAACTTTTGCATTTTAAGTCATCCATGGACATTTAAACATGTCTTAAACGTATGTAAATATACTTTTTTCTTTCACTGAAATTCTCACGCTAATCACATTTGGCATCAAAAGAAGAAATGAAAATGTTATATATAATATTTAAGAGAACAACCGACGTGTTATGACCGTAATCTCACAAAGATATTTACAAATATTGGCTTTAGTCTGGCACCTGGCTACTAACGGGAGGTATCCAGTGAAGATCGAATTCATCAGCACGGCGTTTTAATTAACTATGCATTAACCAAATATTCATTGACAATGAAGAGTTCATGTCGATAGAAAGGGGAGATAACTGCAATGCCATAATGCCTATTCATAATTATGTGTTTAATTATAAAGCAGGAATATATTTAATCTACTCCCAACAAATAGGACCGTAGCAATGCAGAGAATGCGTAGCTAATTCTCGTAAAGTGATTTTAACAAACTTGCTTTACATACTGTAGCTAACGGGATGATATCGATTCTTACTGTGTGTCTTATTATAACAGTGTGTAAGATTACGCTACACAGACAGGCAGATGTAGACTGAGTTTACATTTGGAATCAACACTGTATGATGACGGTCAGTTTCACGCTTCATTATAACTCTAGAAACATACACACAATCCATACACACATTTAAAAAGCAAAAATAAAATCATTCTTGATAATGACTAAAAGTATAGCCGAAAGCGCTCGGAATTACAGAATATTTTAACAGTTTCCACCCACTCTGTGTCCAGAAAAGAAAATACTAGAAAAATTAAATAAAAACTTAATCGCAGTACCTTGTCTTTCGTCTTTAATGAAACATGTATAAATGAAGGATTGCTACCTAAATACACAATTTATATATATATATATATATTATTCAAATATATATATATATATATATATATATATATATATATATATATATATATATATATATATATATATATATATTGCACTCTTACCCGGCCTTGCGCGGGACCAATTCCTTCGCCCTAATCCGTTGCCCTTAACATTTTATTTATTTATTTTTGTTGTATTCGCTTTCTTTTCTTTTTCCTTGAGATTTGCGTATGTCAAAGGTGTTAGAAAAATTGTCGTAATTAAAGTGGTTCAAAAGGTTTAAACATTGTAGCTGTCGGTGTGTTAAAATTTTATAATTTATAATATTTCAGAATATGCTATTAAAAACGTTACTTTCTTCCCTTTACTACCAAGCTGTAATTTAAATACTAAAGTTGTTAAAGTAGTTACCAGGTTCAAGGTAGAAAATGGATTTATTTGAATAACTAAGCAAGTTAGCAATAAAAGTATTCAACAAAAGAAACACATAAGATCACAAAAGACCAAACTGAAAATGACGAAAATTGATTTTTGAGGGTGAATATGCAAATTAGTTACTACCATTACGCATGAACTGAGACAGATTATGGTAATAAAACCGCATTTATTGGATGCCACATTATTACGTAATATTTAAACAAACACACATGGACTGGCAACTAACATTATATAATTAATTTTCAGCGTTTCCAGTTGACATACACGTGCAAAGTTTGACCAATATATTTTATATATGTGTGTTATAATATATTTTCACATTATATATGTGTGTGTGTGTGTGCGCGCGCGTGCGCGCACCAAATATATAGAAAAATAGGAGAGTAGACATTTTTCGATTGAGGATGAAACAGCTTGATACTTTCATTTAATTTTAATAATTATGTTGAAGTTTTGGCCTCTTTTTTTGAAACATGAGAACTCTTATGTAGCGAAGGAATCATATTTTTTAAAAATAATTATATATATATATATATATATATATATATATATATATATATATATATATACATATATATGCAAGACTCTCCTAGCTATTGATTTCTCTGAGTGACTGGTGTGTTTATGAAAAAATAATACGCAAAAATTCTTCACTTTGCCTGCTGGGCGTCGCTGGCCTAGGGGTTAACATTTCCGACTGATACCAAATTTATTTTTTATTTTTCTATATTAACTTTAATCGCTAATCCATAGTCACATCTATTTGTTTTTTGGGTTTTTTTTGTTGTTTTTTTTCAACGATCTGTAAATAAATAAACGATAGTCTGAATAGCATACTGAATAGCAAAAGCGATTTACTATGTAAAGGGAACCAACTCTAAAATAAACATACGAGTAATGTCCCTTCAATTGTATTTTGTTTCTTGAACATGGAATAAATTTATTTGAAACATTAAAATAGTATCGGTTGCTTGCTTCTTATTAACATCTTGATGCATTCACTGGTGTACAGTTCTTAAAAAGAGGAGACAAAAATCACTAAGTTGTTGCGGTTGTGTGAAGATGTTAAAAGATATCAGAAAGTTTGAATGACCAGATGGCTTAAAATTGTGCGTGTTCAATGATATTCCATCCACAACAACTAATAAAAGACAAAAATAATGATTCGAAACATAACAATTGAATTTATTAAGTATTTGATGTACATGCATGTAAACTGAAAGGTTAGCCGGAGTTACGTCTCTTTGATTAGGAAATATTTTTACTTGAGCTCATAAGGATTAAATTAACTATTAAATTGTAGTTTAGAAGAATGAGTATGTTGAGTGTTTGGAATTGTGTATTGTACAAGTTGGTAAATGTTCAGAATGTACTTGCGTGATAAGTTGTAAAGTTCTTTTATGTCTGACTGGATTAATGAAGACGGGAGTTCATTAAGGGTCACATTTTGGCAGCGGAGTTGAGACGCGAGAGTGACGAAGAGAACGAGGGAGTCGAGAAGAATATTTATTACCGTAAACAATACAGTAAATGTGGCACAAGGCCGAAAAAGGGGATGGGGAAAAGGACGGTCATCATTTGTCTTAATTTATAACTTAGCTAGCCACAACCACTGACCCAATCATACAAAACAATAATCCTACCACCAAAACAACACATTCATACTTACCTTTCTTAGTACATCCACCAAAATACCTCATTGTCTCAATGGAAATCCTAAATAGCCCCCCTATGTACAAATCGTTGTCTGTGAGGGGAGTGGAATAAAAGCTAAAAATACCCCAATGAAGTATATACAATATGGTTATAAACTATTTACAAGAAACTAAACAAAATCATGTTAGTAATTAAAAAAAATGTGGCGGAAAAATCAGTTAACTGGACAAAAATCGATGCGGGACAATAAGAATATAGAAAATCATTCATCCATCTCAAGCACTCACACAGACATGCACTCATTCTGATACAACAACAAATACGAAAAACATACACGCGAAACGAAAGGCGCCTCGCATCCACCAGAGAACTGACATCACTGACCCCACCTAACGAGGGAGGGGATGGGGAGTTAAACTAAAGGAAAAAAGGGACAGAAATAAAAGGGGCCAATGAGCAAAAAGACCCTAGCTAAGCTTACTGGAAAAGGAAAGAAAAACTAAAGAATCAAAACCCTACTTCTAGCCTAAATCCAGGGATGGGTTGCCCAAGTTCAACCGAGGAAAACAATATCCTGATGCCTAACCGGCATCAAAATGCCACTCCAGGTCAGCCCCTTTTACTCGACACATACGCGCAAGATTCACCCACCTTTTGCCAAATTCTGATGAGGTGAACCGCCGCCTTTCCGTCGTAATCTTGATTTTAAGCTGATGCTTAAAGAACAAGATCAAGATACCACCCCTGGAATTCCTTCTGACACACCGTCCAAATCACGACTCTCATAACACCTAGTAAGCAACAGAACACATAATGTTCAGCCTTCGGGATCTGTGGAACCACATTGCTACAAACAGAACTGGCCTCAAGGACAAAAACTTTCCCTGCAGCATGCGGACCATGAGGCCTTCAAGAAACTTGCACAACGGCACTACCACCCTGCAATGAAAGAAGGCGTAACCAATGGTCTAGACTTCGCCAATACAGCGACGGCAGTTTGGAGAATTCTCCAACCCAGCTGAACAAAGTCTCCTAGCGACCCAGAGGGCCCCACGAATCACCAGCCAGGTGAGTGATGCCTCATCGTAATTGAGGCATTTCATCTCAGGCGCCCAAAGCCATATCGAGCGAGCCTCCTGCTTCGTAAGACCAAGCTCGTCAATCAGATCATCCTGAACACCCCCCTGACTAACAATTGATACAATGCCCTACGAGACAACGCCTGGGCATTGGAGAGGCCATCCGACTCCCGTAAGAGGTGTTTCAGAGCACGACGACATTCGCGGTAGAAGGAGCATTCGGCTCGGGGTGTACGGCTGGCCTCTTCCTCGCACGATTGCACACTTCTCAGGGATAGCGGTCTTGTCTCTCCACAAGAAAGAGAACAAAAGCCGAACTAATAAAATTAGTCTAGTATACAAAAGTGGAAGTACAGAGAGTCGGTAAAGGAGAATCGGGTAGATGTGTGAAACACATACTTCCGCCCTCCCCTTCAAGGAAAGCTTCCTCCGAGACCACAGATTAACCGCGATCTCGGCCTTTCTTTGTACCTCCGACCAATTCATTTCCAACTGGAGATCAGGACCGAACCAGACGCCGAGTATCTTGACCGGCCCATCCGTCCAGAAGAAAGGTCCGGGAAGAGAAACTCCTTTCCCAACCGCAAGCCAACAGACTTATCGCGGTTGATCTTGGTCCCTGTCACTATCTCATACCCACTGATCTCTTTGCTGACTTCTTCAATCTCGGCTCTGCTCGACACAAGAACCGAAATAGGCAGAATACCTGGCTGAGGTGGTAGCCCCAGGCAGGACCGAATTCGCCTTTAACTTGTGTAGGAATTGTTCCAACGCAAGAACGTAAAGCAAAGGCGAAAGCGGACAACCTTGACGAATGGAGCGAGACAATACGAAAGGCTCTGATCTTACCCCATTCACCTTCACCAGCGCACCGGGGGTCGCATACAAAAGTCGGATCTAGGAGCGAAAGTCGGGTCCGAAACCGGCCGCCGAAAGAACAGCCTCCAGAAGCCGATGGTCAACCCTATCGAAGGCCTTGGACTGATCTAAATTGATCAGTGTGGCTTCACTATCAACTTGT
>OZ038475.1:82693097-82883097 GCA_964036315.1 Acanthosepion esculentum
TTGGCGTAGTTTTAAATTTGAGACCATTTAGTTTAAGGGTGGTATTTTCTTGGAACTTTTACAACATATTTTAGTGGCGTTTTCACTTCCGAAAATTATCATTTATAATTGTAGCTTAGATATATAGAAAAGGAGGTCAGTATTTTAAACTGGCGCCTGGAATTAGGGAGTTAAAGTTCTGCCGTGTCATAACTGAACTTTTAACTTCACAAAAGATAAAACATTATGTAAATAATAATTTATACTTACATTACAATGCACTAAAGAAAATAACAGCTTAAAAGTCACCGAAGAAAATTAAATACAAAATATAAGAAATCAAAAATTTTAAATCTAATTTAAAATTTAAATTTACTTTAATTGCTTAAAATTAAACATAACTGCATAACTAAGACATGCGTCGCGTGTTAACGCTATGGGTTTATTCCTAAAGCGTAAAGAATATGTCAGATTATATACAGTATACTGAATGAAGTAATAAAACTATCAACTGTTTGTTTAGCAATTAGCATAATAGTTTTAAAATGAGATGCTTTTTTTTCTAATTCTTGTAGATTATTACACATTGGTTAAATAATACATTGTGAATTTCGTGGCTAAAGGAAAATGCTACACTCTAAAGACAAGGGAATATATTATTAATAAATTTGATATTTTTCGGAAAAGCTGCTTGATAATTTTAAATTTCATCAGGTGTTAAACAGTGTTAAAATAAAAGCAAAAAATGTTATACTCTTCTGCTATGTATCACAATTGTAAAAATTGTTATACTGTTCTGCTTTGTATCACAATTGTAAAAAATGTTGTACAGTTATTTAACTGTTATGTGCGAGTTAAAACTTACTTCAGATGATTGAAATGAATGGAAGATTGTGTTTTTTTTTTTTTGTTTTTGTTTTTTTGTAAAATGACTAAAATTCAGTGATAATGTCAAAGTAGGAGAGTTAAAGTCAGTTATTAGTGACAGAAAAAAATCGGAATGAATATCGGGTTCAAATGCAACCGGCAATAAGATACAACCATCATTTTTCGATACTGTTAGAATTTGCTGTGTCGCGATATATGTATTCGTAAAATAGATAAAAGTTTTGACGTAAAAGCTTATTCAATCCTATCACTGATGACATGTCTTACATAAAAAGCTAATTATAAAATAAAATCAAAATACAATAGCAGACTAGCCCGGAAACTGAACTGGACCTGCCGATTCCACTTTCTACACCAATAACCATTACACTTACACGCACATCATAACTAGCGCAAAAGCTAGAAACCTCTGCTTAAAACATTAAAGTAAAAACAAATTCTAAAAAAAAAAATAATCTAAAGAAATATTTATACCCGCGCATAAATGAAACGTTCCGTCTAGGTACTGATGGTGGAGATTCCTTGGCAATTTTTTATTTTTATAAAACTGAATCAAATTACACAAAATTTATCGAGGCAACAACATTTAAGATAATATTTCTCTTTAAATAAAAATATTTAAAAAGTAAAGATCAAACAGTTATTTATTGGCCTTAACTGGAGTTGTATAACATTAACTTTAAGTGACCATCAAAGAATGGTTTCAGCATGTTGGCTTTACATAACTTCTTAGTTAAAGAATTGCGCATCTACTACAAAAAAAAACTTATATAAGGTCTAATAATTATGAACATATAACATATGGTAATAATTAGTCGAAAGCATTCTTGCTACGCTCTGTAACTCGCTCCAACAAACACTTTAGTCAACTGATATTTTTATCTAAAAAGCAGCACTTGACTGAAATTGGGTGTCACAGATCTGGTGCTAATATCTTCTTCCCTTGAGTTCACTTAAAACTCGGAGTTGTTTTTAAAAAAGAAAAAGAAATTACATTATTTATTTATTTATTGTTTCAAAAGAAATTATATTATTTATTTATTGTTTCAAAATTACATTATTTATTTATTTATTGTTTCAAAATTACATTATTTATTTATTTATTGTTTCAAAAGAATTATTAAAGCTCTGTTCTAAATTGTAACTACAGTAACCCGGATATAAGAGAGTTGTCGGGACCGGAGAAGAAGTCTCTTATATCCAGGTTTGGTCTATTATATATACATTAACACAGGCTCTAATTTTGGACCAGATAAAATCTATCTTATATCCGGGTTTCTCTTATATTCGGTCTCTTATATCCGGGTTACACTGTATAATAGATGTGTATAATTTTAACATTTGGTTTTCAACAAAAAATTTATCCATGTATATAAAAAATCTCTGTGCACATTTTTATGACTTTAAGCGGAATAAGAAACAAGTGTAGTATGTATTAGACTCTACACTCTACATTGTTTTTATATGTATGTCCGTTTGCCTTTCAAAATGATAAATATGTAAGAATATGAAAAACATTTATTTTGGCAATGTTTCAACGATGAATTGGCATCTTCAGAATAAATTATTTTATTTAAAAAAATCTAAAATAAAAATCTTAAATAACGAAACAAAACGTGATTCCAGTACTCATATGATTAACGTTAATACGATTTTGTATGGTAATGCTGATTTTGCTGAAATAAAATTAGTTTTCTGATGATACCAATTCATTGGCGAACTACCAAAATAAGCGTTTTTTTTTTCAGATTGTCTTATATATTTATCATTTTATCTAAGTTCAGAAATGAAAATTATTTAATCGGGAAAGTGGGTTAAAACTTATAACAAATTATGACATAAAACTTAATGAACAATAATTTAATTGGAAAACATACACCCTTTGTCTGTATTTAAAAGAAAAAAGATTTTTCTATAATAAAATTTTTGTTTTTCTGAAATGACACAATAATACATTTAAGAAATCAAATAAAACAGATGTAATTTGATTTTCTTTCTTCCTTTCTATTCATTCAGTTTTTTTTACTAATCAGAAAGATGCTAAAAGGCACAACGATTACACTTCCAATAAATGTGATTATGGGAATCAAAATTTTAAAACATCTCATGTGGGTATTTTTTCTGAAATTTAAAGCGGTTAAATATTACGCTTTTGTTCGGTTGAACTCGTGAAAAAGACTTTCGTTTGTAATGGCCATGCATTAAGTCGACGTAATCATTAAACAAATAAATAATCCTTTTGAACGGTAGAAAATCTTTACAGTTTAATATCTTAGACAAAATTTATTAAGAGCTATAAATGACAGGAAATTATGAAGAGCCATGATCTCTGACATCCTGAAGAGACACGGCACTTAGAAGAAGAAGAATCTTCATGCCAAGATTTTATCATAACATTTTCTTTCGTTTTCAAATATTGCGACGTGCCTTGTTTTATAACTGAAACACTTCATTGAAGACAGAAAATCATGCGAGCCTATGCCATTTTTTAATCTAATTCTCCACCAAAAATTTCCATTTACAGATTTGTGCTAATTATGAAGTGCAGGTAGCGTAACGGATATCAGCGCGGAAAGTGAAATCGGCCAGTAGTGTCCGAATCCCTGCTTGGTTTACTATATTCATTTTTAGCCTTAATGTCCTTGACAGAGATGAGTCCTCCTTACGCCACGTGGAGTATATAACCACAGCCTTCACCTTGCAAAAAGCCTACAGCAACTTAAACCACTGCTGTAGTTTAGGCGTTTTGCCAATCACACGCTCATTCAGAGTTATCCTTCCCCTAGACTGGTTGCTAAACCAAGACTGTTTGCCCTGTTAGTGGAAGGAGACATAGATTCATAAATTTCCCAAATGTATTTGTGTGAAAGTGAAGACAACTGGATGGAATTTAAACTTAGCCTGCTGATCCCACTTTCCTCACTGATAGCTATTACGCAACAGGTACATTCTTGGGAAAGACATTTATATCTGCAGCTAGGAGTGAAATAGCTGAGTTGATTGGGCTTTCTAGCCTTGGCTAAGAGCCAGTCTAAATAATGCTAAACTCTGAATTCAGAACCGCAAAGAAAGTAACGGGAAGCAAATCCACTACCAAGTCAACGGGAAAACATTCCATTCTCACAAGAAGCTATGGTCATTCACAAATAAGTAAGAAAAGGAGTCATGGTTGCGTAAGTCCTGAAGAAACATGGCAGTGAAAAACATTTTCAAATCAAAGATCATATTTATGGGTTGTATCAAGAGAACCTCTGCATTGATATTGTAGAATCAGATTTCTACATTGATTGTTTTAAATCTCAAATTTGTGCAAATTAAACACATAGAGGATCCCAGCTAAGTTTATAACAACTGATGCATTCTGGTTGGTTGAAAAATATCAATTAGGTGTCATCAACTACGTCCGAAGGTGCCGACCCAAAATTTTGACCTCGAATTGACGCCACAAAATGTAAACATGTTCTCGAGCCCCTACGTGACGAAGAGAACTAATAAATACGAAACTTTGACGCAACTTAGTGAGTGGGCCCTTAAAATATTCAACTCATTCACTTGACTTCATTGGAGATTGACACACAACAGTCAAAGTAAAACGAACCAAGTTTTTCAACGCGACAACGAACCTTATTACCCAATTCCACGCTTAACGTTAATTACTTAAATTAACATAAACCCAACTTGCAAAAGAACGCTCACTCCAACAATTTATTTATTCCACTACAAACATCTCCGGTAAAAGAGCGACAACTCTGTAGAAATCACAGTGTGTCAAGAACAATACTTTTTAATTTAATAAAAAAAAAACAGAATTGTTTAATTTTTCTACAACAACAATATTAGTTAAGCACACCTTCTCATTTTCATACATACAGTTCAACAACTTCAAATCTTTCAATATTACACACAATCAAGAACTTTAATGTTTTTTCAACTTTAGCATATATTTTGTATTTGTTGTGTTTTATAAAATATTTATTGTTGAGCAAATTATATCTCCTTGATTATTTCTTATTTCTCTTGTTGTTTTTTGCATTTGCTTACACATTCGTAAAGTAAAATTGTACAGGTTGATTTGGGCCGTCAATACCGATACAATATTTATATTTAACAAATCACAAAAAAGTAGTATTTCAAGTCAGAAGTCCCTTAACCCATTAGGTTCATATGGATACGATATGCACTGCAATCATAGAATCAGTGTCTGGAGTAACCCCATCCCTCTTCTGAATGAATTCAGTGTTTTCCTATAATGGCTGCTAAGGCAAAAGCTCCAAATCTACCCTATTATTTAAATCATCAACAGGGGAACATGGATTTATGTCTTCCCAAGAGCATTAGCGCAAAGTGAACGAAAATGAATCGATAGAAATTTGGACTTTAATCTCTTGGTCTTAAAATGTCATTTACTGGGTATATGGCGAATTTTAAAAGTACATAACTATTTTCTCTTATGCCATCACTCGAGATCTTAATAAAACAATTTCGACAGTTCATCTGTGTTTTTCTTGTTTACATGATTGATGCTTATTCATATGGCAACTGATTACTAACATATGTCAATTACCAACTTATAGTACTTTGTAAGAAATTGTAGAAATGCAGGTCAACAAATTTCAAAAAGTCGTTCGAAATTTTATTTTTCTTTATATCAATGGTTGTTTGTTTTGCCTTAAGCTGGTTTGGCTTTAAGATGGTATGTGAGAGTGGAAGGTTTTTTATATGTAGGCGAAGTTGTTTTCCAAGGGTATCTATTTACAGATAAAGAGAAAAAATAAAGAAAACTTTTTGCTTTAGTTTTTATTTTTTCACTTAAGAAGGGAAAAGAACATTCACACGGAGAAGAGAAATTACGAAGGAAGGGGAGGTAATGAAAAATACGCATTAACGCTTTCAACTTGGACGCTACAAATTCTAAGCCAAACAAAAAGCCTTTTACATCTTTGTCAAACCAACTTAATTTTTTTAATGTCACTTTGCTTTTTTTTCCTTTTCTACAACAGAAGTAAAGTATTTTAAGTAAAATAATGAAGTTTGACATTTACTGCAGCGAACAGCTAAGCACTTGAAAAAAATATACCACGTGATCACGTCACTTACATTTTTATTTCCTTTTTTTTTTTCGTTTGGAGTAAGAAGTCAATCTGCCATTCGTCGTTAAGACGAGAAAACAAGTCAGACGTAAGTCTGCTTCAGCAAAGCCGACACGCAAGAAAGCGTAACCGTTTCACTGTATTTACATGAAATTTTCTTAAAGATGTTGATATCTTTTAAATTGGAACAATTTCCTATCCTCGCTTTACTTGTCCTGTCCTATACCGTTCAGGTCCTAACAAGTAATGCACAACCAAGGACGCGCAGCCCGAATATTGAAGAAAAAATCCAGAGTTTTGTTCAGAAACTGTGTACATGCAAGAATATAAAGGGAATGACTTTAGCAGTCGTTCAAAATGATCGTATTCGCATGGCCAAGGGCTTTGGTTATAAAAATCTGGAGACAAAGGAAAAAGTAGACGAAAAAACGCTGTTTGGAATTGCTTCTCTCACGAAAGCCTTCGCAGCAACAACGCTCGCTAAAATTCTTCCGGAAAACAAGTATGTTCAGTGTTTTTTATCTTGCTTTACAATATATTTTATACTAGGTTTTCAAGATATTCAAAAGTTAGAAACATTTATCACTTACTATATATATATATATATATATATATATATATATATATATATATATATATATATACTAACTTGCTTATTTTCAAACATTATGAAATTAACATTTACTGCCACTCAATGTAACAAAAATATTTTTCTGTTCTCGTGTGTATATTTTATTTGCTGTTTTACTTATAAATCGTTTTCATATTGTTGCCTTTAACAATAAAGATTTTAATTTGCTTTGAACAATAAAAATTAATCAGGCCTTTTGACAAACAACTTTGAGATACTCTCGACAACAAAACAGGTCAATAAATATGTGTCATTAAAATCATCATAGATGCTGGAATTATTAACAGCTAAAATATTTTTCTTATCTTTACTATTTTAACTTTGTATTGAAAATATATATATATATATATATATATATATATCGTTTGGGTACTTTGTGACACGTAGTTAAAGATCAAATGTAGATCAAATATGTATCGGAATCCGACAGGATGATAAGATGAAGAACAGATAAGAAACGTTTATCAATCTAACATGTTTCACTTTTATTAAAGCTTCATCAGAAAATGAGAAGAGAGTGACAAAAAGACAGAAATTCTGCTATTTTCAAATTTTGTGTGGTTTGATTTTCATTGGTCAGTCATGTATGACGTGCATTATAAACGCGGATAATTCTATATGCATGCAAGTTTGTAAAAATTCTAATTTGTCTGTGCGGGCATCGGATGTTAATATGCATTCGTAATTGTGCTTGTGCCAGAATTTTCGTATTTTTGTCACTTGTATCTCAATCTTTGACGATGCTTTAATAAATGTGAATCATTTTAGTGTTCTATGTGTTCTTTATCTTGTGTGTGTGTGTGTGTGTGTGTGTGTGTGTGTGTGTGTTATTATTACATTAAACGTTATAATTAGTGGATATGTCTGAGTAAACATCGCTGTTTTTAAACAGTGTAAATTTACGTCTACCGTCTGTGCATTCACAAATCTTAATAATATATATGAATGTGTATGACTGTAACATATGTGTGTATGTTTGTAACATATATATGCGTGTGTGTGTGCGTATTGTATATATATATATACATGTAATGCACATATATATGTAATGTATGTATATAATGCATATATATATATATGAATGTAATGCATATATGTATATGTAATGCATATATATATATGTATATGTAATGCATATATATAGGTAATATATATATATATTTGTAATGTATATATATATATATATGTAATATATATATAATCTATATATAATATATATGTAATATATATATAATGCATATATATGTGTGTGTGTGTGTGTGTGTAATGGCTGGCCACTCGTATCCGAGAATGTCCGTCTAGCTATATGTGTTTTTTCAACACCCACAGAGCCCACCTTTGATTTATACTGCAAATATTATAATACCTTATTTACTATTTCTCTGATAGAGCGCATTATCTAAACTGATTAACGCCAGCACGCTCCAAACTTGTGACTTTGTGCTAGGACACACTAGGATTTTCAGGTACTTTCCAAGTGTGTCGCACGCTGGAATCACCTCCCCCAGACCGATAACATCAGGAAGTCACCTTCATGTGAAATTGATCCTGGTGAAATTCGAACCCGGGTCTCGTGGTCAGTAAACGAACGTTTTAAACACTGCTTCAGACAGACAATTTTCTTCTCACAGACAATGTTTCCAATGTTTTATAACCTGAACCGTCAGTGACCCAAAAGTTTACGGGTTGTCTGGTCGGTACGAAGAGTCTAATAACTGCCCAATGCTCTGTCTGAATCAGGTAAAAAAAATTAAATGAAAAATTAATAAAACTAACAGGCACCGATTACATATTAGGTATATCAACAAATAATATAACTTAGTAACATGTCTTTAGAATTAGAATATTATTAAACTAAAATTTAATTTTAATTTGCGGCTTTATGCTAATCAATGTTCACATATACGCATATATATATATATATATATATATATATATATATATATATATATTATCTGTTTATAGCTTATTTTTATAGATACAATTATTTAAGTAAATGCTCTGTTTATATATATAATATACAGTATTAACATCATTTACTGGACTGATTGCCCGAGAAATTTCATAGAAAGAACATGTCTCCTCTGACAGGAATCGAACTTGTATCCTACACGGGACTGTCATTTAGCACATCTGGCTATATGACGGTTCCGTGTATGATACAGTTTCCATTCCTGTTGGGAGGCACATATGTTCTTTCTATGTAATTTCTCCGACATTCAAGCCGGTAAATGTTGTTAATACCATTTATTATAAACAGACCATTTACTTAAATATTTGTATCTATAAAAAGAAACAACGTATAAACAGAAAATATGCACGTTTTTTTAATTTTGTCGATTGTACAGTATAGGAAGGTCAGTTGAGCAATGTCTGTGAGAAAAAGAGTACCATGACGCAATTCGCTTCACCAGAAATTTGGAAACGGCATGCATGCTGTATTGCTTGGCATTTGCGCCAGAAGCTCCAATACGAACATTTCAGAGTGTTTGTGTATCAATCTGAGGAGAGTGCAGAGTGTTAGGAATGAGTTGGATGAGTCTAATGTGGTTACGAAGATACGGCAGGTCGGAAAACTTACCCTGTTCGTTCTGATAAGAAAAGAACTCTTTAAGTTTTTGGTAAAGGCCTCAGGCCTACATCAAGTGCCTGGAGGAGGTGGTGCTGTCCTGGGTTAATAGGGTGGCTGATGAAAGACCCTTTATCTGGTAACATGACTATCCATCATGCCATAGAAGCAGGAGAACCCAGTCATGACTGTCAGACTTCTGCGACTACATCACCCCTTACATGTGGCCACTTAACTACCCAGACTGCAATCCCCTTCATTATTATGTGTGGGGCGCAATTGAGCAACAAAACTCCTTGTAACACTAAAGATGAACTGAAGGCAAAGATTATGGCAGCATTCACCAACTTAAACAAGGAGACCGTCCAGAAGATATGCAGGTGATTCCGAAGTCGTCTGGGGTCGTGGTTGAAGTGAATGGCGATTTTATTGAATAAATGTACTCCTTAATATTTCGAGATATTTTTGTGTAATTTTGGTAAATATATCTGTTAAAATGAGATGCCAGTGTTATTTTCATTTTTGCATAATTTAGACGGCAATTTATCCATCGCAACCTCTGTGTGTGTGTGTGTGTGTGTGTGGCATGCATAAAATTCTGAGTACCAAATATCTTTGGTGAAAATTTGAAATTGTAATATTTAATCGAGAGTATCTTTAAATGTTTTCATCCTATTATTTATATAATCCACATTCAGAATATTTTTCTCGTTTTTGTTGTTGTTTTCACAAAGTTTGTCCTTCGACTTTCTTCGTGTTTCTGTCAATCCGGGTAAGCTTTAGCGTATTTTGAACTGAACCCTTTATTTAATCAACGGGGCTAGATTGTTCTCGTTATCCATGTCGAGGGATATTTTGTTCGTTTTAGTACTGCTCACTTATTACTCGTTTTGTTTCCACTGAGTCTAAGTTTGTTCTAGCCAATCCAGGTATTGAACTCACAATGACTACACTACCGAATCCCCGCACCAATGTGCTGAAGGTTTACCTGGATGGACAGACATCTGAAGAAGGACCCGGACACAACTGCTGAAATGTTGTTACAAAAACAATTAAGATGGGGGACAATAGTCCGAATTTAAATTAAATAATGATTATGATAAATTAATAAAATCAATTAATTATTAACTCTTCATCGCAGAAATTCAGACATAAATTCTTACTGTATCAGATGAAATTACTTTTCATATCGGATAAGGTCATAGACATTATTTTCTTCTAAGCGTTGATCAGAGGGATCTAATTAAACTAATATGGAAACTCGATCTCTTTAGAAAAAATGTTAGAATAACCCAGAACTTATACTGGGAGTAAACAACCAGCATGCGGATAGAAAATGAATTTAGTAGCTCCACAAATATAGAAAGAAACGTGAAACCAGGATGTGACGCCCGCTCAAATGTATTCAACATCTACAACGACGCTATCGTAATGGAACTGGAGACCCTACCAGGATTTATTATCAATGGGCGTAATCTTAACAATATAAGATACGCAGATGATACTGTGTTGATAGCCGACTTGAAAAGAAAGAGTCTAGTAGAAGAAAACGACAGAGAAGGACTAACCATCAACTGCAAAATAACCGAAAGTATAGTCATCAGTAAAATGCGAGTTACAAATTATAGATATCAACATCAAGTATCTACAGAAGTTTTCATATCTGAGAAATGTTTTAACAGACTATGAAAAATGCGACATCAAGATCCCAAAACACATTGGACTAGCGTAAGAAGCATTCCAAAAGTGCTGAGAAACAGAAAGATTTCGTTAGAAACAAAGAAAAGAGTGCTGTATTTTTATGCGTTATCCATCCTCTTATATAGCAGTAAATGCTGGACAATATCACCCATGGACGAAGAGAAAACTGGAGGCAACAGAAATGTTGTTATACAGAAGGATAGTGGGAATTCCATGGAGGGAATGAGTAAGCAACAAGAAAGTCCTAAAGAAAATGACAAGAAAAAGAACACTTTTGTTCAGAATCAGGAAGAGACAGCCGAAATTACTTGGATATATAATGAAGAAAGATGGCTTGGAAAACTTATCTTTCACAGGGCATACTAAATGCAAGAGAGATGGGTGATGACACGACACATAACAGAAGATGGGTGATGACACGACACATAACAGAAGAAAAGATATGCGACAGTACAGGCTTTATTAAAGTCCATTGAAGAGAGTGTAATACCATGTGGCCTAAATAATGTTTATACCTCCTTGTATGTGTACATATTAATATATACAGTGGGAGGAGACAAATATACGTACACATACAAATTTTGAATTTATTGTATTTCCAAGTAATGAATGAACATACTTTTCATATAATTAACTGTACACAGATGCATAATAACTAAATATGCATAGAAAACAGAAAAAAATTAATTTAATAGAAATAAATCCCGATTATCCATTTTAATGGGTGAAAAAGTATTCGTACAGTGCAAATTTCAGATTTTAAAAATTAAATTGCTTTAATACTCTACAAAAGGAATATTCTAGAATGTTCCAATAGTGTTATCAGTAGTTAGTTTTAGCCTAAAAATACAAACAGAACATTCTGTAATTGATATTCGTGCAAGAAGGTTTTCATCATGTCAAGTGGTAAAAAATTGACAATTTCGCAAAAAGAAATGATTGTTAAGCTCTGGAAAGAAGGTAAAAGTTACAGGAGACTCTCAAACAGCCTGAATATTTCATTTACTACAATTAATTCATTCATTGCAAGGTATAACAAAATTCAAAGCTGTTGAAAACCAAAGATGTTTATTCATTAGTTACAAATACAATAAATTAAAAAATTGTATGCGTACGAATATTTGTTTTACCGCCCCCCACATTATATATATGTGATCATTTACTGTAACCCAACTCAATTACTTACACGTTTAATCGTGAGTGAATTCACACGCATATTCAGTATGTTGTTGTTTTATTTTCCGTCAGTGAATATTTACAACGCTTATATTTTAAGTGAAGTTATCAAATTAACATTATTTTAGAATTATATTAAGGTTTTGCTACGCTAATGAGATAGACAAATGGATAGATTTTGAGCAAGAAAACTCCAACATTAGATAAAAGTCGAGTATCCTCATGCAAAACTTTTAGCAAAACTCACTTTTAAGCCAGTATCTTTTCAGATGTTTTCTTTTTTAAATTTCAGTGTTTTCAAATTAGTCTTTTCTTCAAGTTGAATGAAGAAATTCTTAATTTTTATTGTTTTTCAGAAGTTAGGTTTTATTTTTCTACTTATTTATTTGATACTTGCTTCAATTTTCTTCAGTATAACATTAACTACACCATTAAGTGAATTTATGAACATTACCTTCCCGAGTGAGCAACTGAACGCCTACGCCACCTTGGAAGATCTTCTCTCTCATCGGACTGGACTAGTCAAAAACAACTACTTACGGCTCAACCAAAATTTTACCCGCAGAACCCTTCACAAGTAAGAAAATATTATTTATACATATATACATTCAAACGTATAACTGATGTTATTGTTGCAGAAAAACTCGTTGCTAATATTTTTAATTTAATGTTTTTATCTATAATTTTAAATTCTTAATCAATTTCCTTCTGCAAATATCATGTTACTTAATTTGTTTCATGTACAGATTTTTAAAGCATTTCGGCATTCCGCAAGACTTTCGCACTGGCTTTATCTACAACAATGTAATGTACGGTCTGGCCTCATTTATCACGGAGCTTTTAACCAATACCACATGGGAGAACGCTGTCAGAGAGCAGTTGCTTTGGCCACTTGGAATGAACGAAACCACTTTCAGTACAATAGCCGATTTTGACAGCTTGAATATAGCTTATCCATATTTGAATTTCCAATCAAAAGGCTTCCAGCGGATCTCTCCTAACTTCACGAAGTAAGTCTTTTTCATCCACTATCTATATACGCGCAAGCGCGCTCACACACACACACACACACACACACACACACACACACACACACACGCACACACACTTATGGGTTTCAAACATTATGACCAGCAACATGTGACAAGAATGACATCTACTTTCGGCTCGTACTTCATTTTTATGTACTGAGCGCTGTAGCTATATTTCATTTAGGAAAGCCTAATTGTTTAAGCCAGAAAACTGTTAAATCATTTTCAAAGCTGCAGGATTTATAGGATGCTCAAGTTCAGTTGTGATGAATGCCTAACTGTAGTGATCTTAGGGGAAAATTTCCTTCCGCCGATATAGAAGCGAGTAGTGAAAGGAACATTTCCTTCCGAGTAAGAGCCAACAGAATGGCTACTGTAGCACGAAGGAAGGAATGCATCATAATACACAGTACATTATGCCTTGTGGTGCCTGGGCTTGCGTATCCAGATTAGCCAGAATACTCATGCTAACCAATGTCCATCGTTAAAAAGTGCTTAAATAAGCAAGCAAGTGTTGGAACTGGACATTGTATCAATAGAAGGTCGGCCGGTCCGACGAGTCTCGCTTTATCCTGAATAAATGAAGAGAGCACGTGTGCACCCATAGAATTGATAACATCAGGATGAACTGTAGACAAAATAAGAAGTCCATGTGAAAGTTTGAGAAACTTTTCGCTGGATAATACTGGACCCTATTATTTATGTGGAAAGTACTTTATCGTGTACCATCTACCTAAATATAACTGAAAACCAAGAACACCTCTTTACATCAACTGGGTGCTATGCTATGATAAACAGAGGTATCTTTCAACGGGAAAATGCCCCACTGCCATACTGCAAAGGAAGTTGTACACTGCTTTACCGTGACCATTTCTTAGGTCTCAATGCTAATGTGTATTTATGAAATGCCTTAAACCAACACGTTCACTCCGTAGAAACTCAACCACATAAACTGCAGCTTTTAAATGACCTGTTATTAACAGCCTGGATTCAGATCTTTGTAGAATACTTTAGTGCTTGGTAGTGTAAATGCAGTTTTGTTAGGCAACTGGTCTGTATGTGTGTGCGAGCGTGTGCGTGTATGTGTGTGTGCGTTTGTAAATTTTGCAGTAATTTTTCATTTAAGAAAGTTTTATTAAAACCATAGACAAGTTTGTTTTTTGTTGTTGTTTTTTTGTTTTTTGTTTGTTTCTTTTTTATTGATTTTTTTTTTTTTTTCATAAAATGTGGAAAAAAATGTCCGTACACATATTTTCGAGCGCTTTCAACTATCATTGTTAAATTTCAATGTTATGGTTTTTAAATGCAACCAAAAATTGAGCAGTTCGGTTTTCCATCATGACGTTTGGTGTTTCAGATCATATCATTTAAATAGTGTTTACAGCATCAACGTAATTAGGACTTTCGTCCAAGCGTTTTTACGGACGCACGACAATTATTTTTCTACTTTCAATTGTTTATTTTCTGTGGGAATTTTCTCAGATTTGTATCATGTTCAATTTCAGAAAATGGGGAGAACTTGGAGGATCTGGTGCCATGCTTTCCAATGCGCTGGATATGGCACGGTGGATGCGTTTCTTGCTGAACAAGGGGAAACTGGATGGTAAATACATCATGAATTCAAAAACCGTAGATGATATATTTAAAGCCCGTAATTATCCTATTAGCCGAACGACAACTTTTATACGTCCGAACACTCCTATCACAATCAGTAACGACTTGTACAGTTTGGGTTGGAGGAAAGGTTATTTAAGAGGTAAGTACAGAAAAATCTCTCATTACACTATGTAACACGATATTTGTCCTTGAGTAGCAACTGCTATTGCTTATTTGCTTACGCCTAGAAATACGAAAAATGGCAAATATTTCCTTCAAACTTTGCATTTGTGACCTCCTGATATTTTGATATATTTCTGAAACTGACTTATTCCCCTTGGGAAAACTGGCGATGTGACCATTCTCGTTCACGCAAAACAGAAATAAAACGATACATGTTCAAAAGAAGCCATTATTTATTCTAGGATTACACAAACTCTAGATCACGAAAAGTTTGTGAGCAGTTTTTCGTGATTTACGCTTATGCTATAAATTACTTTCACGAATCAGCCCTCAAATATAGCTTTCTCTCATGTTTTTCTTATACGATCGTTGGTAGCGGTGTTCAAAGTCCAGTATAAAGCGCTAGCCTTGCTCCTCTGATTACGACTCCATGTTCTCATTGAATTTATCAAGGTGAACGTCAAGCTTAGGAAAGAAAAGCGGCAGACTCCTTATCTAGAGTTTATCAAAGCTGTGACAATTGTTTCTTAAGTTAAGTGTGAAGGAAACAATACTTCCCGAGGATCCACCAGTGTCTCCCATTTGATGTTGTTCTTCTCAACACTGAACTCGGTCTGCCGTGGCCAGTCCAGCCTGTGGTAGTGTTGCCGCGGTGTCCCTGCTGTCCCAAAGGCTTAGGTAACATGGAAACGTGGTAAAACCGCCTTGGAGACCCATAAGGAAGGCCACCATTTTGAAGTGTCCGATAACTCTTCATATTTCAAGGCATCTAGCAAGATTTTGAAACTTCTGTCTTACTGCGTGAGATACAGTGAGTGAGCTAGAGAAAGAGAGATGGATACACTTTCCCGTTATGAAGCAGCACGGCTTTGAAGTTCCTGGATGACCTATCGATGAAGAGACGCCACTCGCCGAGATTACAGGCGATCTCTGACCAGTTAGTTGAGGTTTTTTTGGTTGGATATTATGGGATTCTTTCCTCACCTGCACTTTTGTAATCTGGATCATCTGGATAACTTCATCCTCTTCTAAATTGCTTTTCTCTTCTGAAAACGGTCTCTCTCTCTCTCTCTCTCTCTCTCTCTCTCTCTCTCTCTCTCTCTCTCTCTCTCTCAGAGTGGAAATGGAGATCTCAAGGCAGCGCAGGTATCCTTAACATCAAAATCAAAAGTGGCAATATCAGTTATTCCTATGTACATTTCTCTGATTTTTCGTTCGAGGTTTTGGCGCCTCTACATTTTTGCTTGGTCTACCATTACGATCGTCTTAAGCCAAGGTACCGCAACATCTACCAGAATCCATGGCTGTTCATGTGCCCACGTGTGATGTCAGGACGATTGCTCTCCAAGCGCTTATCACTTCTTCGTGCCATAATCCCGGTTGTCAATATATTCTGAGGGCTACTTTTCTATGAAGTCATCTGTACTCTTTTTGTGCTAGCTGGTAATATGCTGTACACCTTTTGGAGCTATCCGACACAGCCTTTACAAGAGTAAATCAGCTGTTTTATCAATAGAGTGCGTGATGGAATCTTTTTTCTTGTGCCTGCTCTTGTGCTGCACATATCCCCCCCCCTTTCGTTACCTTCTTTAAGAACCCGTTGCTCGGTGCGAGCTTTTTTCCTGCCACCCATTTGTTGTGGGTGGTGCTTACTTTTTGGTACTTACTTTATGCTGATTTTCTTGCGTTGATGATGCAACGATGTAGATAGTGAAGAAGTTTAAACGTTTTTTTTTTCAATTATTTCTCGTCTTTGTCTAAGTATTCTGGGCTTCATATTCTAAGGGTTTTGAGGCAAAAACCTATGATTAGTCCTGATTTTATTTTTTACCTGTGGTGGGAATAGAAATTGATTAAATCTTCTTTGTTCGTAGGTTTACGATAAACTTTAAAATCTAAAAATTTGTTCTTGTTTCGTATTAATACGATGTCGAGGAAAGGTCGAGTTTTGTTTATTTCATGCTCGTGTGTCAATTCGATGCTTTGTTCTGTGTTATTGAATCTCTTTATGATATTTACTTGGTTTTCATTAGAAGGATGTCATCTATGTATCTGCGGTAAGCGGAGTTTTTTTTAGGTATGATGTGGCTAAATGCATCAGACTTTAAAAATTCTAGGGACAAACAAGTATACCGCTTATTATGGACCCCATCGGTAAACTGAATTTTTGTATGTAGAATGTTTTTGTTTAAAAAGAAGAAGCAGTGGTTAATAATTAGTAATTAGTTTGCACAGTTGTATAATTTTGTGGAAAGGTAGAGGAAGTTTTTCTATGGAATTGGTGAGGTGGTTTCTGAATGCGCTGAGGCATTTTGTGACGAGTAATTTTGTGTATAATGACATCATATCTAAGCTAACCGTAACCTTGCTTTCCATATTTATGTTTCTTATGAATGTTTATCTAAGAAACCTGCCAACCTTTTTGTCACCACAATGACTTTTTCATTCGGTGCGCCTTTGAGCATCTACCCCTGGTTATTCTGTAAGTACTCAGACAATGACTTCTGATGTTACACACTTTTCTACTCCTGTCAAACCTCTTCCGCCGTCTTTTCGGGGTTCGTAAAACCTAGCCATATTACTCCTTGTATGTAAACAAGCTTCCTCGTCATTCGGTCTAAGTTCGCTAGCTCTTCTTTGCTCCATTCAACAATGCCTGCACCATTCCTAACAAGCCAGACTTTTGTACCTGAAACAAAAAATTTCACCATTCATCTTGGATTTACAAAGCCTCTTTACGGAACGAATATACTGCTTTCGCATCCGTGATTTCACCTTATCATTAAGAATTCTGTCCAGCTGTAGAATTACCAAATATTTATAATCATCGCTATCTACTCCTCGGGGTGCTCTATGACTTTGTTATCCACTTTTCTTCGTTTTCAAACACAGCACACTTATCAAGTCCAAATGACATTCTGGGAGCACATCCTAACGGTGTTTATTAAAGAGTCATCATTGGCAGCATGCAGCTTAAAATTATACATGAATAGCTAGCGGTTAATGAGATGCTTCCGACCATTTTCAAGCTCTCGTCTTATTGAGAATCTGTGTCAACTGCAATATGATAAAAAGTAATAGCGATATTCTTATCGCTATAATTTCTTATCATATTGCCGTCATATTGACACCCAGAAAAACCTTATGCTTGATGTGATAACAAGATAGCAATTCGTACTTAGCCAGTTTTTTCTCCTTTCGATGTTAATACTGTTCTCCAAATAGTCATGCCGTTCTGTAAAAAACACTGTTCGTAGCTTCACTATGTCCATGAATTTTAACATTCATATGTGTGGTACCATATCGTAGGCCTTGAGATAATCTATTCAAGCTGTAATCAAGTTCGTCATGCGCCTCCTGCAATTCTTAAGAATAACATTGTTAATCAGAATTTGGACTTTAGTACCCCGTGAAAGTTGTAGGTAGATCTTATCATTATGGATTCCTGTAGACAATTTCCAAATCAAAGGCAAGCAAGCAATAGGCCTGTAATTGCCTGTCGTTTCGTAGATCTTTCATTATACAGATTGTCCTCCCTTGGTACTATACGATGATCTTAAAATTCTTGCAGGCTTTTTAAACCAGAAATCTTGTACATGGTCTAGTTTACCTGTTTTCAAGTTAGCCATTTTACAAACTAACATTTCAACCTCCTCCAAGATAATGATTGCATCTTCATGCGGGGGATTTTTGCGCAGTTCGTTTTCTATCACCGGCAACCACGCCGTACCTTCGTTTTGCTTCATATCATCCGACTAAATTTTACTCCAGTTCTCTGTTGAGTCGGCAGGATCAGATGATTCAGATTTCATGCCATATCGTAGAACAACTCTTGGTTCGTTCTGAACAAATTGTTCTGATAGAACCGAAGGCAGCGTTCATCATCATCATCATCTTCATATTATTATTATTAGTAGTAGTACTAGTAGTAGTATTGAGTGAGAGTTCTGCATGCCATCATAGGGACACTGAGGTACAAATATACGAAGCTCAATATACCCATTATGACACCCAGTTTGATAAGGATACACAGCAGGCACACAGGTTTTAATAAGAGCAATAGAGTATTTATAACTGGGTCCCACTCTGCAAGAGGAAGCCCTGTTACAAATACCTTCAGTTTAGGTTGCATTCTTCGCTATATGGCGGTCTCCGATTGAGTGTTCCCAAATATCTAGATGTGATTTGCTTTAGCTACCTCATCCTTCACACTTAAAAACCCTCCCGACTCCCGAAAATGATGCTCTTCGATTACTCCCGCTTATGAACAGAGATGCACAATGCGTCAACTCCTGGTGGATATGCCCAACCGGTTCAGATCAGGCAACTGTAGTACCGAACGGAATATTTACTGTAGCCTATCATAATTTACCAAGACAAAACACGAATACGTTAACATCTACGATCAGCATCCGTTATTACTATGTTTTGCCTTTGTTTTGTTTAGTACGAGTTACTCCAAGTCTCAACCAGAGACTTTAAGAAATAATTTTCTCGCATAAGAAGATGCAAGCATAAGGTGCCGTGCGGTCAAAACAAAAATGTAATTATCGTTATTGCATCGAGAAAAACTACGTAAATTGTGAGAAGTACTCATATTTTTGCAATTCACATATTTTAGGGCTTCCAGAAATTTGATCCACTTATTTGTTTGTTCCTTTTTATATCAAATATATTTTGAGAGTGCCCCACAAAACAACAGGTAATATTGTTATTTTGAGATAACTTGAGATGTCACAATTACTGATTTCTGTCTGGAGGTCCTTGTATTTACATATATTATTTTTATTTTTATTTGTCTATGCTATGTTTTCTACTTTGTATCCTGTAGAGCCGCGTCCAAACTATGGTTCTTCGGCTCTATAGGAGAATTGTCATTTAATTGATAGCATTTTTCTTAGTATATGTTTGTTGATGGTACTGCTATGTCAATAAGTATACACTTACTGAATTTCTTGTCTTTTATGATAATAATAGGTCTGTTGGCTCTTATTTCTCTGTCAGTTTGAATTGGCATGTCCCAGAGGATAGTTACATCGTTATTTGGGGTGTCTGGTTAGTGCTCTTTCAGTAGTTTCGATTTCGCGCTTCATGCATATCTTCTAGTTATGTCTATGGTTATATTTATTTTTTTGACAGATCCGGACATCCTGAGATAATATTCGAAGTTTCATCTTATTTTCCGCAGATCCTGCATTTCGGGTTAGTTCCATCCTTAATTATATGACAGTGATAGGATTTGGTTGCTTGGTCCTGAGCTGCAATAATTAGGCCTTCTGGGTCAGTTTTCAGCCCGATTCTCCTCAACCACTGATGTATTTTCTGTTGGTCTACATCTGCTTCTTTCGCTCTTTTTATGCATTTACCATGCAACGCCTTGTCCTCCCAGTTTTGTTTTTTTTTTTCTTTTGTTTTTGTTTATTGGGGAGTTTTTTGTAATTTCATTTGGCCAAGTTGTTTTGCTCTCTGTTTTTCTCGTTTGACGTAGATGGTATTCGCTTCATTTTTTGTTGGTAGGATTTCAGGTATATTTAGCTGTTTCTTGAACAACTTCAACTTGCAACTTGTTTGTTGATGGAGTGGATTTGGTGTTTTACTATATGTAGTAGCGGGACATTGGTTTTTGTGAGGTAGGTTTCGAATTCGATTGTTGTAGTTTTTAGAGTTAGTTCAAGTTGGATTAGACCTCGGCCTCCTAAAGCTCTTAGTACATATAGCCTATCAACATAGGATTTCGGGTGGTGCATCCTCATTTGGGTAAGCATTTTTCTGGTTGTTGAGGCTTTACGTTACTACGGGTATAGCTAAGGTACTGATAGCCTTCATTTTATTGGTCTCATTTGGTTCGCTTTCTAGTATCAAACGCACTCTCCTATGATATTCTTTTCGGATTTTTTTCTTCATAATTGAATGTTGTATTCCGTCTCCTTTATTAATTCCGAAGTATTTGTACGTACCATCTTGGCTTAGTTCCTTAATCTTGTTGATATCAATGTGTAAATCCGTAGTTTTCTTTAGTTTACCGCATTTGAAAGTGGCTTTGGCACATTTGTCGATTCCGAACTCCATGATGTCTTCGCTGGTGTGTAGGTTTTTTCTGCTGGTTGTCATCCTTGGCAAACGTTTTACGATCATTACTATAGAATAGTTAATCCAGTTTACCATTCTGTGGTTTGTATCTGTAGCTACTGTTGTTCAGTAGGCAGCTGAGTGGCGTTAATAGTGACAATGAATTTCCTTGGGATCCACTTTTGACGTTGATTGGTCTCGATGTTAATGACCCGTTTATATGGTTTAGATTTAGTGTAGTCGACCAGTTTTTCATGCTCTCCGTTATGAATTTGACCGTTGTGTGGCATACTCTGTATATTTTAGGCTCTTTTTTACCCATGAGTGTGGAACACTGTCAAACGCCTTTCTGTAGTCGATCCATACTGTCGATAAGTTTCTTTCCTTTGTTTTCACCGCTTCCAATATTGTTTTATTGATAATTAGTGGATCCTTACACCCGTACTTTCCTCTCTTACATCTCTTCTGTTAAGCTGGGAGTAAATTATTTTTCTCGCGCAAGTTGTATGTCTTCTCGGTTATGATATTAGTGAGGATCTTGTACATTGTTGGTAGGCAAGTGATGGGCCTATAGTTCTTCTGGTCCTGCATCTCTTCTATTTTTAGGAGTAGGTATGTTACTTCCCACGTGAGCCATTTAGGGAATTTTTCTGGGTTTATTATTTTATCATTATATGCCTGTGCGAGGTCTTGGTGGATACTAGATAGATTTTTTCCAAAAATTGGATATTCGCTTATTCCTGGTGCGTTCCAGTTTTTGGTTTTGCATATGGCAGCGGTTGTTTCAGTAATATCCGTCTATTTTTGGCACTCTATATGTGTGTGTTATTCCTGTTGTTACTTGATCCATGTAGCTCTTTCTTGTGCATTTTGCAGATTTTCCACATCTTACACCAGAACTCCTCGACTTCCTGTATCATTTATCTGGATATAGTTTCCAAACATCTTTTTTGAAGATCTTGTTTTGCGAAAAGAATCTGTTTCTTTTTTTATAATGCCTATTTGTCTGTACTGTACCTTCACTTGAATTTGTTGTTTCATCTTCTCTTTAACGTTTGGTACGTCAGTCTTATTTTTTTATGTCAAGGTTTCGTTTCAGTTGTCTCCTTTTTCCTTCTTTCATTTCGGAGCCCTTGTCTACTTCACTTAGAAGTGACAATTGTCCTCGTAATTTATTTCGGTTTCTATTATTTCTTTCCAGACTGGCATTTTTCTTTTCCGTTTACGTTGTGTTTTATTTTTCACCTATTGTTTCTGCGATCGTTGCCGAAGCCGCGTATATAAGGTGATTGATTTCTTTCAGGTTCATCTGTCTTCCCATTTCGTCCCTTATTTTTTTAATTGCTCGTTTAGCAAGGTTGATAGTTTCCTTCACTTTACGGTTCTTTCTTAAATTACTTTCCTCAAAGGACATTTCTTTTACATTCTCCCATTTATATCAGATGTTTTTGTCATCTTTGTTTATCTCTCATATTCTTCATTATCTTGTTTCCTCTACGTTGCTGGCATTTGTCCCCTCGATTTTAAAGTTTAATCTCTTTTTGATGTTTCCTCGGATGCTTTCGAGTTCTATGTCAGGTATTCTTTTTTTTCCTGATGATGTCACGCCTGGCATTGGCTAGTTTGTTGGCATCGATCTTTAGTCTGTTTGAGGGCAGTTTTTCTCGCCAGATATTATAGGCGACTTTGATCGTTGTTGTCGTTGTCGGATTTATCATAGTGTAAAAGACTATCATTACTTCAATATACTCTTCCCTAGACCATTTATTTATTGTTCTTTTGTGCAATATTCTTTTAATTAATATAGAGGACCTCTATGGGGACTGTCGTCAGTGTGGGTTTCCTTTAGTTCTCGTTTGGTAGAATTTGTTCCAGTTGAAGACCTTTCGATCCCAGTCTGATTCCTCACAGGGGATCGCGGTCCTTGTTGACCCGCGTGACGACCGATTGCAGTTTAGCAATATTTTCCGCTATATGAGCATTATAGTTAGTTCGTATTTACCTATACATGGGAGCTGGTTCGTGGGCGCTAAAGCATATCTATATCATGGTGGGGCCATCACGTTCAGGGTGGGGGTCTAGCCTCCTCCTGCTATTTTTTTTACTGTTGCTATTACTAACAACAACAGTAAAGCTCTTTTTTTTTTTTTTTTTTTTTTTACTATTGCTATTACAGTGTAACCCGGATATAAGAGACCCGGATATAAGAGAAACCCGGATATAAGATAGATTTTCTCTGGTCCCAAATTAGAGCCTGTGTTAATGTAAACAAAATAGACAAAACCCGGATATAAGAGAAACCCGGATATAAGAGACCTTTCTCCGGTCCCAACAACTTTCTTATATCCGGGTTACACTGTATAAGCAACAACAATAAAATCTTCATTCATAAGTGTTTGAATCCCAAGGAGACACGACATACTTCACCAGACTCCGGCGTAAATTCAATTTTCATCGGAATTTTCTTTGACTTTTTCTCTCTTTCTCTCATATGTTAAATAATATGAAACTATATTCAAATCTCCGTAATTCTGTTATTGCACGAATATATTTTACTCATAAATACAATCAATATATTGTTATTAATAATATTTAAAGAAAAGTTTATTATGAGTGTTTGTATTGTAAAAAATAAAATAAAAATTGTATATAAATTACTAATAATTAAATACATACATAATAAAAAAATTTTAAAAAATAACGTTGTGGTGAATACGAAATAAAAATAACTCTTTTCTTCACTGTTTTCAAATTCGCGAACGTATGCGAAAATTTATTGTAACCAATAGAAAAAGGGATTCGCTCCAGGCTGAAGAAAAGACTAAGGCAAAGTTTAACGAGCATACATGAAAATTTATTTTGACCAATAGAAAAGGGAACAGCTTACAAACTGAAGAGAAAAAAAGTAACAAGCCGATGTAAAATCGCTTTTTGATATAAATAGGCAGAAAAAGTTGAATCAAGTCAGAGCGGCAGAAAGAGAGAAAGAGAGAGAGAAAAATGGCAGAAAGAAGCAGAGTTCCAAGTCTCTGAATAACGCCAGTGTCAAATTACACGCTGGTACATTATCAGCCTCTAATGAGAGTAGAGCAATTTCAAAGAACTTTATTCAACTCCAAAGACCTTAAAATATATCTTTACATTTATGTTGAATAAAACCGTATAACTTTTATGCGAAAAACGACCTCTCTCAATTGTTTGAAACATTTCGGAATATTATATTGTTCGGTATGAACATTTTCTCATCTTGCCAATTCATCGAAACTACGAAGTTCAAATATTTGATTCCTTTTCCTGAAACAAGCTACTGACAACTCCAAATGTGTAAACTTGTAAATAAATTCCTTATCTTGTTTCGTTAAATATAACACGTGTGTTCCCTCGTCATTATTCCTCAATACTTCAAAGTCACTATCACACAATCACCACCACTACCACCATCATCACCACTACCATCACTTCACTATTACTATTGTATTCCTCTTTGTTTTTATTTCCTCTTCCTATCGATCTCTCTCTCAAAAATAATAATTCACCTCCTACAACAAAATTAAATAGAGCAAACATTATTTACGAATTCAAATGTCCATTAAGGAATTGTATTCCTCAAGAATCAACTTTCGTAAATAATTATATAGGCCACACTACAAATCGTTTAACACGCAGATTAACACTACACCTTTCTGACAATAGCTCAATTAGATCTCATTTAAATATTCATGGAGACCTACCGGACACTATTCGGAATATACTTGTCGACAACACTAATAGAATAGCATCATCCACTTGCAAAAAAAGGCTAAAAATAATGGAAGCCTTACTTATAAAAATAAACAAACCAACACTTAATAATATTAACTTTGAACATGGACATAATATCTTGACTGTGTTTTGAAACAAAAAAATGAATCACTTTATAAAACATACACATAACAAACTATTTCTAATTCTAACAGTTGAAATATAATCCTTGATAATGGCTAAATGTATAGCCGAAAGCGCTCGGAAAAAAAGAACATTCGGACAATTTTTATATAATTTATCCTCTGAAAAGAAAAACTTTATTAGATCGCACGAGAAATTATATAAAATCTAAATAAAAGCAGCTTGTCAGTCGTTTTTAATGAAATGTGCTTGAAAGAAGGATTGCTGCCTAAATACACACACACACACACATATATATATATATATATATATATATATATATATATATATATATATATATAAACTAAAAGTCTGTGAATCGTGCGTACGTCGGCCGTCGGGCGCATAATGATTTAAGTTTGTTTCCACCTCTCTTTGATTATTTATATTTTAGCAATATTAAATTTAAACGATCAATATTTGATATATTTAAAAAAATATGTTCAAGTCAATATGAATTGAAAATATTTTTGGGTATATTAAAAGAATATTTTTAATTTAAAAATATTTTAAGTAAATAAGAATACGAATTGTTTATACAATAAGTATTTCTATTTCAACTTTCTTCAGACAGACAATGTTTCCAATGTTTTATAACCTGAACCGTCATTGACCCAAAAGGTTACGGGTTGTCTGGTCGGTACTAAGGGTCTAATAACTGCCCAATGCTCTGTCTGAATCAGGTAAAAGAAATTACGTGAAAAATTAATAAAACTAACAGGCACCGATTACATATTAGGTATATCAACACATAATATAACTTAGTAACATGTCTTTAGAATTAGAATATTATTAAACTAAAATTTAATTTTAATTTGCGGCTTTATACTAATCAATGTTCACATATACGCATATATATATATATATATATATATATATATATATATATTGATGCATGTTTCATTAAATAATATAGAAAAGTTTTGTCTATTTTATGCAAATTCCTTTCATATCGTCTGATAAGCTTAATAACATTATCATTAAAAAACGAAAGAAAATCACGATATTGATATATGTTTTTTTAACCCTATCTCAGCTTTCGGCTTACATAAACCATCATCAAAGATGACAATAACATTACAATATATTAAACAATACACGGGTATGGCAATAATGATAGTCTGTTTTTGTTTGCATGGAAGATTTCCAAGCAACGACAAACTCGTGCACACGAGACGCTGGAAGCGAAAATTGCACCGCAGCACATGACATCACGCATGATCATGCGAGAGTGAAAACGAGAAGTGTTAAGTATGGGAAGCCGTTGGTTTAAACCAATGGATTCTGTTATCAATTATAGGCATTTGACTATATTTGTGGAGTTTTCATAGTTTATTTTATTCAGGTTAGGTTTCAACTGTTTTATGTATATAGCTTCAAGAATTTTTAGTTTTTGTTTTCATGTTTAAGTATAGTTGTGTTTTACACAAGGATTTTCCGCAGTTGTGTATGCGGCCAGTCATGATGTTTTAAATGCCTAAAAATGTTAGAGTTATTATTCAAATGTAGAGTCAAGCGTCGTGAAAGCGAGTTTGTGGTGTGACCAACATAAATATTATTTAATCTGTTGGAGATACAATCTCCCTGAGGGCACTTGAATTTGTAAACTATGTTGGTTTTTTGCAAATCGCTAACGGTGGGGAAGAATCATTGCGTATAATTAAGTTGGATATACTAGATTTAGTGTAGTATATGATTAACTTAATTTTTTTGCTAGGATCTGTTGTAGATATATTAGTATTTACCAATTTTTTTAGTATATTTTCATCTTGTTTATAATTATTATGCATTTGATTACGATATAGGAGATTAATATGTTTGGGATTAGTTGAAGCAATATTATGTTCTATTTGCTTAGTATTGAGATGTCTAAGAAAGCATCTTATTTGTTCATCAACTATATAGTTTGGAAAGCTATTATTAATAATTGTTTTATATTCTTTAGTTCACTGTAAAAAATCTTTTTTTATGGATGAATTACTTTCTGCACGATGTATTAGATTTTTTATAATTGCTATTTTGTAATAATATGGACATTCGCTCTTGTAGTTAAGTGTACACGAATTTATGCTGGTAGGTTTTTTGTATGGAGAAATAGTAAATTTGTTATTATTTGTGTTTATCAATATGTCAAGGATGGGAATTTTATTAGTTGTATTGAGTTCATAGTGAATTTAAGTAAAGAATTATTTTTGGAAATGTTTTGGAAGTTGAAGTATTTCATCTGTATTTTTAACTAACATAAGGATATCATCAACATATCTTAGTTAGATGGATGTTTTTTTATCTGTAAATATCATATTTTCGAGGTTCGACATGTAGAAATTGCTAAATGTCGGACCCAGTACTGAACCCATGGAGACACCAATGAGTATATCAGCTAACAAAATACATTAACCAACTCATTACTCCCTACCTTCCTAGTAAATATAGTGTTAAGTCAACATTAGAAGTAATCCAAATCCTAAAAAGTGAAAAACCCAACAATGAAATCATAGCTTCACTTGATGTTGAGAACCTATTTACCAATGTCCCTGTTAGCGAAACTATTGACAAAATTATAAGAAATATATACAGTAACTCATCTTTATCCCCAGTTAAAATTAATCGTAATATATTACGGAAACTACTATTAGCTTGTACTACCGAAGTCCCTTTCTTAGATCATAATAATAATATATATACAACGTGATAAGAATAACCCATCGGTCACTTTTGAATGGTAAATCCTGACTTAATAACATGTCTTTAAAATTAAAATATCATTAATTTAAAATATAATTTGCGGTAATGAGTAAATTAATATATATATATATATATATATATATATTTATATATATCAAATACTTTTTAAAGAAATAAAAACCCTTTCATTATAGTTTTTTTTTTCTTTTTTTTAATAGTAAGAATTTAAATAGATTATGATTTATAGTCACATAGACAATAAAACCAAAATAAACATAAAATTACGTTGAGTTATATTTACGTTGAAGTATATATTCCATAAAATTCATTAGGACAAAAAATACGCTGATATTAATTTACATTAAATATGTTACGTTTCTACGTAGCCTCGAACTCCAGATACTACTATTATTATTATTATTATTATTATTATTATTATTATTATTATTATTTCCTTTGATGTCTGTTGTATATACATTTCCTTCCGGGTCTCAACTAGAGATCTAGGGTCAGAAATGGTTTCATGGCACTATCCACTAATTTTATACACATTTTATATAGATAAGGCTACCAGGAATACCTTCAATGAGTCTACCGGAAGCTTTTCCAATCAATCCAAGGGCACCAACGACTGAAATTATTAGATTTCCACTTCAAGATCCTTGTATTTTGATAGTTTTTTGAAGATCTTCAAAGATACATTACAATCTGCAGGAACTGGCATGTCAATAAGAAAGCACATTTTGTTTTTGTGTCTTTGATCACGATGTCTAAGCAATTAGCTTTGATTATTCTGTCTGTATGTATTGTAAAATCCTATAAAATTGTTTATTATTATTATTATTATTATTATTATTATTATTATTTTATGGCAGGTTTTCCCATAATAACGCACACAGGATCAACGTGGGGCTACAAGGCAATGCTGACTTTATTTCCAGTGCAGAAGTTAGGTATCTTCAACGCCCAAATTGGGAGTGACGATAACTATATAAAAAGGCGTCTCCTTCACAGTTATGTTGCAGACCTATACCTCGGGGAGCAGCCATGGTTAAACAAAACTAGCGCGTGTGCATTCCCTTGGAAAGCCAGCAAGAAAAAGACAGTGATCAAAAAACGGGAAGCACATCCACCCTTTGTCTTGAATATGCAATACGATTTTACTGGCATTTACTCCAACCAATTATGGGGGAACATTCGTATCGAAATGACTAACGCTGAACTGAAAATGATTTACGGTTATGGTACCTTTGTACTCTCGCCTAGTACAAATCCTCTAGTTTTTAGCGCAGTCGGAACAGAAGAAATTTGGTTTATGAAATTATCTTCAGTGAAATTTGAAACTGAACGTAACAAAGTGGTTTCTGTGACTGTGCCTTCATTTGAAAAACAAATGGCACCAACATTCAATAAATTAAGTAGGGAAAATGAGATTATTTGAAATCAGTCATTTTTGTTGGATCATTCATACGAAAAGAAAATCTTCTTCTCCAGTTTATGACCATTCTGAAAATAATGGCTATATCAACAAATATTTTGTACAAAGTGAAAGATAAATCATTTGTCGGAGTTGTATGAAAAGATTCTATTTCAAATCTCAAATCACAGAAAGACATCTTGCTGATTCAGAGAAAGTTATATTTTTTTTCAATCGATGTAGACATTGAGCAATATTCAACTTCGTTTTGCACCTCTGCAAATGTTCAATTTAAAAACTACTTTCTAACATAATAACCGAATGTAACCATTTTTAAGTGTTAAGAAACAATTCGTAATACGTCTTTGTTTCATTAACAATGAAGTTTGAATGTTAATACAAATTAAACTCATGACCAGAGTAATTTAAATCAATTGCAAAACTACATTAATACTATTAACAATACATTTTTTCCGATTCATAATATTTAATTCCTTGGTGTCATGAGGAAAACGTGGATTTCTATGGTGACATTTTCTTGACATGTTCACACAAATCCGTCATAGCCATTTTTCTGAACTCGTGTGTGTTGCTATATAGTTTTCACAAGCTTATTGCAGTCATTATCGTTTTGAATTGTCTAATAAAATCATCACAGTGGTGCAGCATTTTATCAACATGTCGTATTCCTTGCACTGGTTGTTCAAGATTATTCATACGTAAAGAGATTTTAGTGTAATTACATATTTTTACTAAATAAATTATCGTTTCTCCTTCATTTCCGACTTGTCATGAAAAACCATTTGCCAAAATTAAAAACCATTTGTTCATTACAGAAAAAAATATAATTACAAAATTGACAAACCCTTTGGTCATTACAGAAAATATAATTACTAAAATGAAAAACGATTTCTTCAAACATTTTTCTGTAATATATATTTTCTTCTATAAATATATTTTCTATTTTTATTCACTACTTAAAATAAATTTTTATTGACACTCACAAAACCTCATCTATTGTAGGTAAAATGGGATAAATATGGATTGGAATACGGTATAAAACTAAATAGTAAGGCTTGATCTGTATATGTAAATACACACACACACACACACACACACACACACACACACACACACACATATATATATATATATAAACATGTTTCATTGAATAATATAGACATATTATGTCTATTTCTATAATAATCCTTTCCAGTTCTCTAATCAGGTTCTTGCTGCTAAGATGAAATTCATCAAGGAAGGCGCCATAGTTTTTTCCTATCCAAGTACTTTCGATCTTTTCCAAGATCATCCTCAGGGGTGAATTACAAAGACAAACTTATTGTAACTGTGATCTATAAAAAAAAACAAAAAAAAACACGCGTGAATGCGAACTGTGATAATTATTTTTAAATTTTAAATTTATCCATTGTGACTATGGAATTTTTTTTTTTTTTTTCAAAACAAGCGTCCCAATATAAGGGAACTGACCAGAAATTGGTAGAAATGCAAAATTGCATTAAATGATTGCTAAATGCACTTCAACACATTGCTGCTATACTCGTAATAAATTTTTTTGAGTGTTGGTTGGTTGCTTTTGATGTAGAGGACCTCGATAATTTGTAGTTTTTGTTTATTATTTTCATGGTGTAGCATATTGGTGTTGTCAACAAGTATTCTTCTGTATTGTGAAGATGGACAGGAATGTGTTTTTGATTGCTGTGCAATAGAAGTCCACACCACGAAAATAATAAACAAAAACTGTTCGAAAATGTCACTGAAGTTGAGATACTAGCTTCTTTGTTTTTCTCTAACATTTTTTACTTTTTACTTTCGTGAAAATGCCGGATTTGGTCAGAGCTTGGCAAGATTATTAGTTCCTTGATTTGCTTCGGCTCCCTTATTCCGATCCAAATAGAGAATCACATACTTGCAAATAGCTGATATTCAACATACTTTACAGTAGAGTAGTGATGTAAGCAATAATCTGAAAGCAACATTCCAAACTCACCAGATTATGACTATGAAAATAGATTACGATGAAGAAGCTTATCAACTGCCGGATTATTTATAACAGTCGACCAGCCGATTATCATGTCAACGACTGAGTATGTAGCGTTGGTGCTATGAACCATTTAATAAAAATTAAATACAAAACTAAACACAAAACAAAAATACGTTGCTACCTTGATCTCTTTTATTTTATTTTTTTTAGGTGGGTTAGTTGGAAAAATGCTTTTACGAATTAAGATTACACACCTCGTGCAAATTAATTGAAACAAAACGAATAATTCCGATATTATTTACTTTTATCGGCTTTTTCCAATGAAACCTGCCGCGGTGTACATGTTAGTACTTTGTATGTCAATTCCAAAACGTCGTTCCTTGGAGATTGACCATAGATTATTGATTGTATTTAAATCAGGAGAGTTTCTGGGCCAGTCTATAGTACTTTGATTTGCTCACTGGTAAGGCTTGCAGTGTGTTCGCGCAGCGTTACAATTTTCGTACGCTTCCTTGGAGTAACGTTCATCGCTGACAATGGCCGTAGGACAACTAATCGACAGTCGAGACAATAGTGTCTGGGCGTGATAACAATCTGATGCAATCACGGATGACGCAATATTTTTCAAGACCAAATAAATTTCACCATACACCCCGAAAATAGTTTCATATTACTTCACACCACTGCAAATAACCTAATCTGAAGAAAAGTAGAAATCGATTACACCCTGTCACTCCAGTGGATCTAAAACTGACGGTATGGTGAAAGAGAGGAAACTAAAGCGGCTGTTTCAATTAATTTGCACAAGGGTGTGTATATTAACGTTGTAATGAATGAACAAGTACAATTCTTAAATAAATTAGCTAAATCAATAAATAAACATATCGATCAATAAAAAGGTTCAACACAAAATTTGTATAAAATATTTTATTTGCTTGTATCACATTTTTACACATTTTTCCTTTGATCATCGTAATTTGTAATTAAAATTGAATTGAAAAGAAAATACAGATTATTTTTAAGATAAAATTACTATATGAGTGTATAAAAAAATACCGTAAAACAAATTTAATATTTTCCCATTTATTCCCGAGCGCTAAACATCTCAGTGGTTAAAAATCGGTCATCTGTCCACGAAAACGTTATTGCCCAAGAAATTATCTGATTGATCTGAAAGTTCCTTAATGTAAGCAAAAGAGATATATTTGGGGACGTATTATAGTTGCGTATTATTCACATGCGCCAGCAATCAGTATCCTTCGAGCCTCGGATATCACATATATATATATATATATATATATATATATATATATATATATATATATATATATATTGTGTGTGTGTGTGTGTGTGTGTGTGTGTGTGTGTGTGTGGATGCGCGGTGATGTAATGGATAATCAATTGGTCGAACTGAGAAATCGAAGAACCGACTTCGAATTCCAGTCGAGTTCGTTACATTCACTTACACGCAAATACCCTTGGGAAAGGTATGAATACACCTCTTCTCCCTCCAGCTATGGGTTAAATTGTAAGACAGACTGAGTACTGTAGTCTTGTTTGGCAACCAGCCTAGCAGAAGGAAGATTTTGAGTGGGAAATCTATGGAGGATCGTTGGAGACTATGTGCATCGATTGTCTGTATTCGGTTCTTCCTAAAATTGTTTTTGGTTCTGCAAAATCCTTTACAACTATAATCAAATTATATGTACGGATAGTTTTAGTTTGGCTGTTTGGCTCTAAGAACTGAGCTGCAGTACGCTCATATCTCGAAAACTTTAACAGAGTCCAGTATATATATATATATATATATATATATATATATATATATATATATATAATGTAAATAAGATTTAAATTTATAACCCACCTATGAGATTATGGTTAATTAGTTATAAAAACAAGAATTATTTTTACTTCTTTTTTACTATCTACCACACGTTGTTTATAAAAACGTTTAACTAAATGGAAAGTAAAGACTTTAAAGACTTTGCCATTTATTATTTTTTCAATCTTATAAAATTAGTAATGTAATAAAGACAATGAATAAAAATATTTATGCTCAGTGACCAGCTGCAGTGACAGGTTATCAAACTTAAAAGGTCATTGTTCTCATAAACATCGTTCTGGAATAATAAGTTTTCTGTTGAATTAGATGCCACAGATATTTAACAACTATGCACATTGCATCATGTTCAACTATACAGAATTAAATTGGAAATATATATAACGAGAGGGTTTGAACTCATCATGAACTCTCATCAGAACATCAAGTGCAATGTTCAACTATTTTTAATGGTTTGCTCTTCAAGAATGAACATTTTTTCTTCATCAGATTATTACAGGAGAGATACTTCAATGTGGTGTAATGGTTAGCAAGCTAGATCAGTTTCCACTAAAAAATGAGTTCGATCCTCACTTGGTGTGCCATACTTTCGGCCTTGTGCCATATCGAAGCTACGCTTAGAAAATCGCCATCAAATTGTTACAGGAGAGGCGAAATTTTTAAACACCAAAATCGGAAACTCATTAGAGGGTTTTTGAAACATTATAATAATTTCTAGTTGCAACCATTGAAAAGAGAAAGGTCCCATTCTCCAACATGACAACACAAAATCTCATTCAGAAAAATAAACCGAAACAAAATAACCATACTAGTGAATTTTTACCTCATCTCGTTTCAATCGTTGGAACATTTTCTAAGTATTACATTTTGGAATAATAATAAAATGTCACTTTAGCTATCAGCTTTCTTGACATTAAAAACTCCGAGACCATTTTTATTGCTAATAACAGCAATTATGTCATTGATTAATAAAACTCAATTGCATTTGCATCCATTTTTCTCTTTGGAAACGTGATATTACTTTTGTAACAACCTGATGCAAGATTACTATCTGAATTTCTGGGATGAAGCCTTACCATTATTTACATAATAATTAATGTTTTCATTTTTAACAACAGACACCTAAACGGCTTAAATGATGTGATGATAGCAACAAAGATAAGGACATTAGTCCGAATAGAATTAATGTATGATGTTTAACGGTGGGATTTGTAATTACAGTGGTATTAACCTAAACATTCAGTGCTAACGTTTTTATACGTATTTCATCTTTGAAAAATTAAACTGTTATCATAGAATTGTTTAAACCTAATATTTTATTTTAGTTATGATAACCAATGATCCAATCTTGTGATTAAAATCAGCATTCAAATCTCTCTCGTTACCGAGGCTCGATCATCGAATACGTGCATCAGTGGAAAATATGCAACTACTCCTTCCATCATGAAGTCAGGTGACAGTAATAGCGGAAAATATTGACTACATTAACACTAGTTTCTATCTGAATTTCTAGGATGAGCAATCATCATTATTTATATTACGCGGTCAAGTTGGAGAAATAGACTAGAGAAATAAAGCATTGCTTCGTGAATTTTGTGGTATAATAATTGTAAGTCCAATCCCGGGGCCAGATAGTAGAGACTTATACCCAGTGGTAACAGGGTGTAAAATTAGTGAGCAGCACTAAATAAAAACAAGACAAGCTATCCCTAGACAAGTACAGCGGAACGAGAACAGTTTACCCCGTAGATTAAATAAAGGGTTCAGTTCGAAATTCGCTGGAGGTTACCCGGATTGACAAATCCCTGAAGAAAGCCGGAGTACAAAACGGCCGAAACGTTGTGATAATAGCAATAATGGTGAGAACATTAGTCCGAATGTATTCAGTCGATAAGGCCATTGCAGACATTTAACTCAAGAATTGTAATACAAATAGTTCCCAACTTTGATAAATAGAAGTCTTCAGAACTATATTCTTCCTGTAATATATTTTAATATATGTTAATTAAAACTTGAGCACCTTCTTGATCTCTTGTATTAAGCTTATGAAATATTATTTGTTGTTGTCTACTTTTGCTATTTTCTGTCCGATTCATAAGAGAAATGTAGGTACATCAATAAGCCTAATGATTAAAACGTATTTATTTTATACAATGAATATTTATTTTTCGACATAATCGCCTTCTTTGTTAATGCACTTAATTCAGTGGTGAATAGTAATTGCACAAATCGAACATTATACAGTGTAAATATCAGATCAATATTCAGGTATTAATATTTACCGAACTATGAACCTATTGATCTATCCTCGTATATCTTAAAATTCCATAAGTCATAAATATCATTATTTTCTTAACTATTTTCGAGCAGTTATTATTTATTTTTCGAATATGTGTTATGATTAATGATGGATTTAGTTGTAATTTTCCTACAAAGTAATTATTCAGCGTCAAGGGGACTGGCATCAAGAGTGCAGTTTAAATCAATTTTTGCCTCTTCCAAGAATAGAAACGTTAGGTTAACATCAGTTGTTGATAGCAGATTTGAACTCGATTGTTATCAACGAGGCCACTTAATAGATGTATATTCTTTTAATATATACTCCTGGAATTCATATTCAAAAATTAACAGAATCATTGCTAAAAACCTCGAATAATTAAAATCAAAATTATAGTTATTTTTAATTTAATACTAATTCAGTAAAAGTCACTTTGCTGACGAAAAGATGATTTAATTTCAAATCGAACTTGTTTGTCCATTTAAAATATTACATTTATAAGAAAATATATTCAGTTGAAATACATAAAACTATAAAAATGACTTCAAAAGGTTCACACTTCTGTTTAAACTCTCTTCCTGATGTCCTGTTATTAATCCACTCACGACTGATGCCCTTCTGTTTCACTCAAATTGGGTGTATATGTACGTTTGTATGCGCACATGTATATTTCATTTCAATAGCAGACCTAAAAATATTTCTATAATATTTTTTAATCTTTAAAAACTAATTATATTTATTACCGAATAATTGCCGAAAATTTTCAGAAAATCTGATTTTTTTCAGGTTTCTTTTTTCTTTTTCTTTTTTTTTTTTTTTTGTCTCCAACTTCATAATTTTATTCCTCGGCCCTGAGATGAAGGGGAATGTATTATTTCAATGTTTTATTTCAAACTTAGGCAAATGGTGTATATGTGCGTGCATGTGTTTGTGTATACATTAAATGACCCAAGTACATATATGTCACTTACACACACCACATCCATACGTATATACATTAGATTCACGCATGCAAAGTCTTACGCCATGTAAAATCATCTCTTCTCTTATAATATCGATTGTAAATTATAATTTGAGTACACAATTTCCTTGTACACTTCAAGTAATATTTTAGTTCGTTTTTCTTGAGAAGGCATACACACATCATGGCGATTCTAAAGTAATAAGTTAATTGCATTTGATACATAAATGCATAAGTGTGCGCATTTGTATGGAAGTACACGTGTGTGTATATGTGCGGAAGAAGTTGCAGCAAATGGCAAGATGTAACCGTAAGATGTAACAGTTTCTTTTCTCGCTTGTGGAACTCTCTTCCGGCTTCTTGCTTTCCAGTCAAGTTCGATCTTCAAAAATTTAAATGCAATATCAATCGTTACCTTCCGTCTTCTTAATAACTGTTCTTTTATTGTTCTCGATCTTTAATAATGTTTTTCTTTTTTCTTATAATCTTTCGCAATCAGTAATCCCTGCGTTGTAATGGCTTTGTTGCCTCGTCTGGGGTGAAATGAATAAAAAAACAAATATAAGAGCTTCTGATTGTGTGTGTGTGTGTGTGTGTGTGTGTGTGTGTGAAATTTTGTATATAGCGCTAATCGGATGGCGTAAATCACAATACAAAAGCAAAATTTACTCCTAATGCAAAGCATATAAACCTAAAGTTTATGTTCCTTTGACTTTCATGTAAAATAAAGATTTTAATATTATTTGGAAGAAAATTTCATGACGATCACAAAAGCATTATTTTTTTCATTTATTGGATGGCAAATATGTTTTAATAGTTTCAAGCAATCTTTATAGATCTCTCCGTGTGTGAAGTAATTTACTAATCATCACAACAACAAATTACCCTATCTTGGTCTTTTGACTGCATATAGCCATTTATCAATTCATAAATATTCTTAATAAGGATATATGTATTATTATAAAAATATAAAAACAAAAGAATTTTTTTAGAGTTGATCTGCTGGCAATATTTTTAGAATCTTTCCTGTTTGATATGATATTCATTGTAAAGAAAGATTACTATCCAGTAATCCCAGAGGAAACTTAATTCAACGGGAATAAATTTATTTTTTATTTACTTGCGATCACGAAGCAAACTATATTTTCACGTTATTTTAAAATAAACAAAAACTCGAAAATATTAGAAACCAAAATGGAGATAAGATAATAAATCGGCTTAAAAAAAAACTTATATCAGTTTGCCACAAAAGGCGACAGAAATTAATTCAGTTAAGTATATTATCAACAGAGAAGAGAATGATTATTAGATTCTCTAAATTGTGATTTCAGGAACGAATGTTCGAATATTCTTCTCGCGTAGAAGTAATGGACTTGGGGTGGAGCGTTTATATAACTTCTTGTCATCCACTTGACTGGTGTGTGTGTGCGTGTGTATATTCTAATTTCAGCTGAGTTCATTTCCTGTTTATATGTTGGTGCAGCCACTGACATCCTTTCCTGTTTGATTCTGCTCTTGAAGGCGATGAAGTCACCGCCAACATCAACCTTCTGAGGTACCTAGCTCGTTTAATGTTCTGGCGTGAAGCTTACTTTGGTATCCTTAGGGTTAGCCCTGTTTATATTGGGGCCACCACAGGTCAACTCCTCTTAGAACAACGGTACCTTATTGACATTAAATTCGATTCAGACCTCTGGTATTTCCAGGGGTGAATCACATACTACAAAACAAACCTCGTTAAACACTGGTTTTAAGGTTAAATCTGTAGCAGTTAAATACACTCTTTGTCATTCTTGGTTTCACATTTATCCCAAAATCATTCAACGCAAATACACTTCCTTTTTTCTCGCTGTCTTTCCTGGTTTATATTTCATAATTTGCTGTGATCGAAGTGACATTCTAATGCTCTACATTTTATTCGAGTCTCCAAGACTTTTTTATGATGATTTACAGGAATAAATGAGGTTATCCTATTGATGAAAATGACACCAACTGTTTCTGAATTAAACTTTGGTCGGGTTGTGTCCGATCAATGTTGAAAGTCGACATTTTACCATATATCCGTTTTATCCTTTGGGTTCATGTAATCTCCGATTTTGCATTTGAATGCATCGGAAAAACTTGGCATATTCTGTAACGTAATGATGACCCTGGAAAATAAACAGGAAAATTATTAAATTTAACAAATTTTTAATTTTCTTGGAGAGGAAAAGCCTGTTTCTTAGAAGTTACCATATATCACACTTGACGTTTAACCCTTAAATGGCACGTATTACCAATTGATGTTTCATTGGAGATCAGCCATTATCGTCAATTGATGATTTAAATATTTCTCGACGATATGGGCATCATTTATTCATGATTCGAATTTAATGGACTAATTGACAGCTCTAGGATTCATGAGGTTACTATTTAATAGGATTCACAGGGTGACGTCATTTTCTGGAGTATTTACCTAGAAGAAGAAGCCAAAGAAAGTGTTGTCTCTAAAAATACATCGCGAAGAAAAAAGAGGCGAAAAATAGTGATAACTCGGTGTAAAGAATGCACAAGTCCATTGTACATGAAATTCTTCAAAGAATATTAGACTGTTGAAAAATATTAAATTCGGGAATGTAACATTTATTTTATTTCCCTTTTTCTTTAATTTTATAATCTAAAACATTTAAAATATCATTTCTATAGGTTTTTTGTATATAATTAAAGTGAACGTAAGCATAAAAACTATTCCTTGAAAAATGAGTTTTCTTGTTTTTAACCCGTTTGACGTGCAAGTTCGAGTAACATTTTCCCAGTGTTTAAATGTTAGGAAAAACAAAATATAAAACTTCTCATATACTTATATGCTGGCTTGGTCGAATTACTTGTAGCTATTGCAAATTAAATGCGAGTCTCGGGAAAATTCTGTTGATACTTCTACTGCTTGCAAGTTTGTTTTTGTTTTATTTTAATATTAATCAGAATATTTTATGAAAGACATAATCTAAAAAATACAATAAGATGCATCAAAAATGTCTAAATTGTAGATTATGATGACAGCCTGACGACATTTCTTTCTAATTTACTCCGCGGAAATCCGTAAAAAAAATAATAAAAAAATAATGTAGGGATAAAAAAGACAAACTCCATACCTATTTTTAGCTGGTAATTCTGTTGAATGACCAACAGAGTCCATTGCATGAATCATCATTTTCTCATCACACCATGCCTAGAAGGAAAATCATTTAGGCACATTATAAAAAAACAGGAAATAAATTCTGATATTATCACAACGGAAATAGCAGTATTATATTTGAAAGCTGTATGAATTTGGAAGAAATTCTCATTAATACTATGATAATATAATCTAACAGAGCATCAAATTGTGGAGAGATTCGTTAACTTATCTTACTGCTATTATTCGCCAAGTAGTAAAATGTTTGAGACTTTAAATTCAACTTGTTCTTCCTAAGTAGTTTACTTTTTATTTATAAAAATCACAGGGTTTTTGATTTTTGTTTTTACAAAGATGTATTTATTTCCGCGGAAACTACAACAGATACAAGGAGCACAAGTATCGTTCTCAGCTGAAAAACATTATTTACCAAGTCACTGTTGTATAAATATGTATAGCTGGGGAGCAAGAGTTGTTCCCCTTTAGTTGCTCTTGCTGTTATAATAAAGAATCGTGGTTGTATGGTGTTGGAGAAAAGGATTGTTCCCCTTGAATTGTCTCTTCCGACAATAACAGAGATTAACAGTTAAATTAAATAAATCCTTTTTTTTCTTTCATGACAGTCACAACCATTGGCTATGCATTTTCGTCATCGGTGAACAAGTGCCTTCTTTTTATCGCAAGGACCCCTAAAAGGTGGCTTTCATACACATCATTATCACTACTGCTGAAATGCATTGCCCACCGCATAACTGTGCTGGCATCCATTATTCCGCCCCCTTAAAAGTTCAGAAAACGTAAATGAATATCAATTGATTCAATTTTTCCACATGGGTAAATTCAATGACACGCCTATGATTCATACATACTTTCATGTCAGAGGCCATTCTCTCAGACTTCCATTCAGCTGCTATTGAGTTATTGACCAGAAGGTTAAACTTCTGCTGCTAATACCACTAATATCCACTTGTGACATCAAAGGCCAACATAATAAAATTTGAGGAAATAAACTTTCGGAATGACACTCGGACTAGAAAATTGTTCGTTTTTCAACGTATTGAGTAGTAGATCTACTTAGAGAGAAATAGGAAAATGAAGTGCATTTTATGGGTTACCCCACTTGGCTTCTCCCAAAACGCCCATAAAGTGGCGCTATTGAAGTCTATAGAAAGATAAACATTTCTTTCTCTTTCTCTTTTTTCTCTTGCTTCCAGATGTAGCTGAACGTAGATAAAGAACGTCGCTGACTGGGCGCGTTCGTTTCCTTGGTCCAAATGTATCAATTATCGTTTGTTTTAAATTCCATCTTTTTTTCATCATGGTTCTTATTTTTACTCGGGCACACATGAGTCCACCAAATATTGTTAGCGGGGGAAAATGTTCTACCAGCTGTAAATATTTACTGAAAAATGTTCACACTTCGCAACAAAAGTGGCGATTACGCAACAAATTAAAGACGCTTTTTCTTTAAAACTTTGTAGAATGTCTAGCTTTTCCCTGATTTTCTAACACAAATCTCATTTAGAAATGTGAAGCTAAGTCATAGTCTTTGAATAATGACAAGATTAAGAATATACTCAAATTCTCTGTATTCGAGTCGGAATTATAAAACTCTGTTTATTTGGGAATAAAAATCCGTGCCTTCCACTTTTAAAAGGTAAATCAACCGAAAATAGATCCATTAGCATTAGTAACCAGTAACTCTGTGTTGAGGTTCACGAAGTTTAGTTTAGTCTGGTATAAGGCGACATGTGTAAGGAATTCAGTGATTATCAAAACCATTATCTTAACTGTCAAAATCTACTTAGTACAATTCTTTTTGTTTTATTAATAAATTTTGCATTGGTTCTACGCCCACAGTGCTTTAGTATTTGATTTAGCCGGTCACACACACACTTTTTATTTAGCGATGCCATACTTGTTCCATAGAAAGAAATATTTCTCTTCGTAAAATAGGAAAATCTCCCTGCAATTAGCCACGATATTATGCAACATTGGTTAAATATTGTTTTAAGATATTCTCTACAACACTAGCAATAAAAATTATCCAGAGTAAATTTAATTTTTTCTTTTTTTTTGCGTTTTTTGTTTCTTTTTTTGACATCATGGTTTAAGCAAAATTTGAAATACAAAAATTTTCATCTATCAATACTTCCAAGTCAGATTTAAATGGAAAAAAAACGTAGACGTTTTGATGCATAAATCTTTTTAAGCTAACAAATATCCAGTAAACATTTGAATAAGTTTCTCACCCGTGCATAATTAATGAAGAAAAGTTGATCGCTTGTATAGTTTAGTCCTGGTAAAACCATTGGTACAAGGTTGAATTCCTTTTGCATTTTCTTCAAAGCCTATAAGGAGAAAGACAGCAGTATAAAAATAATCAATTCTTAAAAGAAATGTCGAAAGTAATATCTTTAGGAAAATGTGATATAAAATTTGTTTACAAATTACGACATGAAAGGATTAAAAGTAAAAAAATAAAACTGTCCATTTTCAATATTTAAAAATACTGGTTATTAAATGATACTAAATGAATACAGTCAGTATCTATACATATTATTAGTATTGTATATTTCGGTTGCAACCCTTCATTTATACATGTTTCTTTTAATGTGACAGTTTTTATTCAGTTTTTCTAATGTTCTTACAGTTTTTCTTGTATGAGGACTAAGGACTAAGTTTCTATACTCTCTTAGTTATCATTTTAAAAAAAACAACTATAAGAACATTGTAAAAACTGAATAAAAAATTATAAAATATTCATTGTCCGTCACATTCACTGGAATATGTATTTTGATATATAGAATGACTGTGTGTGTGTGTGTGTGTGTGTGTGTGTGTGTGTGTGTGTGTGTGCGCGCGCGCGCGCGCGTGTGTGTGTGTGTTAAAATGTCCGATATAGTAGATGACCTGTTTAACCGTAATGTGTTTTGTTGTATGTCAGTGTGTAATATAGATGTCGACCTAGCAGAGTTAAACGTCTGTTGGACCAGTAGATATCGTAGAGCTTATGTAAATTTAATAGTAAACACTGAGGTTAACACCAAGAGGTGAAAATCTCCAGGCCTGAAGATTGCGTTCAAGCAAGCAACGGACTGTCGCCGCTTGGTGTTGACGTCAGTGTTCACTATTGTATAGCAAACAAAATTGTCCTTTAACCTCTCAGACGAATATGCAGTGAAAACAGATATTAATTTTGTTTTCGGTGTTCGTTTATTATAAATCGATCGAAAACCATTTGTCAATGAGGAACATTTGTGTAGTAATTAGTTCTTTAGTCAAATAAGTTAGAAATTGTTTCTCGCTTGATGAAGTAAAATTTTATTGATTTTATATTAGAACAACAAATAAATCGACTTACCCTCCAAGAAATCCTGACTCCTCCAATATCAGCACTGCTTTCGATAATATCTTTGGCGCTAAAATCCTACAAAACAATAAAACTATATTATTATACGTGAACAGTTCTATAATGATTTAAATCTATTCTTTATATTTTCAGCGATAAATTGAGCTATGAATTGATTAATAATTTATACTTATATTTTAAACAGTGACACTTAATATTTTAAATCAATTTTATTAACTCGCGGGATTTACAAATGATCTAATGAAAATTATTCGAAGTTATTGTAGGAAATTACCAAGAAAAATTAGATATTTCAATATAAATAAATACGAATATACTGTCGTGCCAAAAATGTCATGAGATAGGCAACTAGAATCGTGTAGAACACACTCTTGCCCATCAAAGAGTTCGAAGTCTATGTAACACTAACTCCACAAGTAGTAGAAAGTCTTCTGGATAAATGTTGACCAATGCCGCCTCGAGAGCTGTCCACAGCTCCCTGATATTTGTAGATATAAGATCTTATTTGCGAACAGGCCTCTCCATTTCCATTGAGCTCATGTGAACGTGTGGGTCATACGGTTCGTCAGAAATCTCAAGTATACTCCTCAAACCAATTCTGGGCAACTCTGGCAACCGATAACCCACTGCATTATCCTGCTGGAATAATCTGTCGTTTTTGGGGTACCTGGAGACTATGAATGGGTGAAAGTGTTCAAGATGCAGTGCAAAGTACAGTCACTGGTCAAAGACGTGTTCAGGTAGATAAGCGGACTCAACCAATACCACATAAACACCACTCACGAGTATAGAACCAGCACCAGCCTGCAGAGTGCCTTGTTGGGATCCATGGACACAGGCGGGAGGTTCTGCGTCACACACGAATCCTACCACTAATATTTACAAATAAGTGGAACTGTTACACATTAGACCATGATATACGTTGACAGTCCTGTCGAGTTCATGAGCTTAAATGTGGTGTTGTATTAGGTATCATGCTGTGTTAACAGAGGTATTCTAGGTGGGGAGGTTCTGTTCTCATATCTACGGAAGCTGCAGAATGCTGAACTGACTTTCTGGATATGTGTCTATTAAGTTATTAAGAACATCTGGTTGGCCCAGGGGGGGGCAATAATGACTTCCATCATGTATTACCGGTATACACGTGACATCATAGATCTAAATACGGCAAATGTCTCCACAATTTCACAAATGGAATTTTCCATCCATCAAGCACCCACTATCATGCCCCCTTCGAACACATATTTCATATCGCCTTGCCGTGAGCAGCCTAGCTAGACTCACTGAATGTCAGGGCACAACTGATATAGATCACGGCATGACGTCAAGATAAAGTGCTACCACATACCATTTCTTTTACATACTACTAGTCCATGATTTTTGGCACGTCATTGTAGATAGATAGATAGATAGATAGATAGATAGATAGATAGATAGATAGATAGATAGATAGATAGATAGATAGATAGATTTTTAAAAAAAACAATAAAAAATATGTCAATAAAATATGAAAGCGCATATAAATGATGCAGTAGCGTGCAGAAGGTGGGGAAAGGTTGCAGACGGCCCCGGGCATCCCTATCAGAAGGGCATCCGATCAAAGAGTGAAATAAAAATTTAGTTTATATTTAATTTTAATAAAGTGTTTATTTCATGTTTCATCTATTTTTATATATTTAAAATATCTTCCTTTCTCACATTTCTCACTACCAGGCCCTATAGGTCCCCTACTTGAGTCTTAGAGGCATACATTCAAGGAGTTGGCCCCGGATATCACCAAACCTCTGCACGTCACTGAAATGATGAAACATAAAATAGCTCAAATGATGAGAGATCAAAAAAGATCAAAGACAGCACAAAGTACCTGAAGAGTATAAGAATTCAAAGTATCAAGTCTGGAGTGGAAATTTGTCCTCGTTTTGTTCGACCACCAATTCCTCAGGTTGCCGTTATCGTCATATTTCGCCCCTTCAGTACAAAATTAAGATTTATTTTTAGACAAATTACAGAAGAATAAACTCATATACATATACACATATCTATATGTTGATTGTTTTCACCTAAAACATTCATGAAATCACTCAAAAAATAAGTCGTTCCAATGAAAGAAATCAACTAAGAATCAAGAATTTAATTCTCTTCTGTGTTTTACTCTATTTTCAAAACTAGTTCGCCTTCAAACATAATCCTGTTGTGTAAAAATACAAATGAAATCACAGAGTTACAGAATACACACGAATTTTTACAAGCGTCTGTTATGGTCTGGTCTAGGAGTCGTAAATTTAGCATCATCTAACATTCTGAAAAATAAGACCTGCTTCACACTACGCATAAATTGGATATATTTCCTCTTAAATGTGTTATATTGATGCGACTATACATGCATGCGAACAAGGGATACTGCGAATTTAAATTTTTTTTTTTTAATCTAGCCGATTTCATTTATATTCTTTTTCTTTCCATCATTTTTGTTCGTAGATATTCCACACTGTGATAATAGAAGTTCTGACAGGAATGGTATTATTCTATTATCACACTGTGAGATATCTACTAACAAGTGATGGAAAGAAAAGGAAAAATAATTTAAATTTTAAAACTTTAAAATTTAAAATTCCCAGCATCCCTGAATTTAGTCCTATTAAGTCCTAAAGGACGAAACGGGTCACAAGAATACTTTTTTCCGCTTTGTCATACATTTTTCAAAAATATTGTTCTTGATATATAAAAAATATATATCGTTATTGCATTTCCTCTTAACTAAATATACAGGTGATGCTATCGTTTTCCCCTCGTTTATATGCTTTTATACATATACGTTATATTTAATAATAATAATAAATGAAAAGAAATGCATAGATAAAACATGTGACTCATAATTATTTGTTTTTGTAAATTCAAACCACCAAAAAAGAAAAATTAGAGAATTCTAGCTACTAGTCAGTTATTTAGTTTCACAAGCCAATATCCACCACATACATTTTTAAGTCGATTTTTAAGGAACTTTTTTTAACTTCAGATTTTGTAAGAAACACAACCCCTCTATCATTCTTATTTTTATAGTGGTTTTTAAGAAATAACAGATTTACATTACCTATAATATCAAGCGCATGGATGTAAGCGTGACCAACGGCTGATCCAAGGGCGCCAAACTGCATTGTCCTAAAAGAATGTGAAAGGAAGGAATAAAATTAATAAAATTGTCTCGAAAAAAAAACATTTACACTGTTACTAGATTTAAGCTTTGATGGCAGAGTATTAACGAGTGAATTATAAAGAAGAAAAATACTTGGCTTATAATATGAAATTCCAAGACTATGCGAGTTACGAATTGGGGTTGTCAAAATCAAATAACAGCAAAAATGTAACGGAATTGTTTTAATAGATTACGGAAAATGTGACACCAATTCCGAAACCGCACTAAAATACCAAAAGATGCCTTCCAAAAACTAAACAAAGTATTTAAAAACAGGAAAAATTCTTTAGAAACAAAGAAAAGAGTGCTGAACTTTTCTGTAGTATAAATCCTTCTATATGGCAGTGAAAGCTGGACAATCTCCTCACAAATGAAGAAGAGACTTGAAGCAACAAAGAAGAATAGTGGGAATAAAATGGACGGGGTATGGAGATAACGAGGAAGTTTTAAGAAAAATGTAAATAAAAAGGGCACATACTTAGAATAGAGACAGTTGAAATATCTACGACACATTTTGAGGAAAGAAGACCTGGAGAATTTGACACAGGACTTATTGAGGATAGGAGAGGCAAAAGAAAACAGTGAGTAACCTATCTAACCGGCTTGTGTAAGTAGATGGCAGCGCCTGGGAATGAGAGGGATACAAAAATATAAGCATTGCTAAGAACTAAGTATAAGAATAAAAGTCTTTAAGAAAATCTGCCTTAACTTGAAATGTATGTTTCAATGTTTCGTTTCTAAACAAATTTGCCAAAAATATATCTTACTATAAAATTTTTAAAAAATTCTGTGTATGTTCATTTAGAAATAAATGGTACAAGCACAGACCAGAAGATGGTCTAAAAGATGGAAAAATTAAAATATTTTTAATTAAATTGATAGAGACACGGTTCAAGAAACCAGAATTTGTTATTGTAAACAAATACAAAATACCCGTCAAAGGTTTCAGACGATCAAAGAATGACAGGGAAAGAGAAGTTTTCCAAAGAAATATGAAAGAAAATAAAGACTATGAGGTCACGATTGCATCCATAATTACTGGTGCATTTGGAAATGCTTAAGACCTTTGAAAAAATATCAGCAGAATTAGACATTCAAAGGTGAATTCTGAAGCTGTCGATAATAATACCAAGATGAATACTGGTTTAGGGAAGAGATTTAATCTTACCTGATCCCCAGCAAGAATTAACAGATATTACCGGTGCTATAATTCATTAAAAATAAGTATTAGCAATAGTTGTTTTTGAGATAATATAATCCATACCAATTCCTAATCTCCAACTTTCAAAAATTATTCAGTATATTTATTATTCAAATAAGTACGTATATCATGTTGGAAAAATAACTTCAAATTTTGAAGAACTTACAAAGGCAAATCGTCGTGAAACAGTGGTTGTTGGAACATGGCTGCTGGAATATCTGAAATATCAATTTGATAATTCAATTTTTACTCTTCCTATTAAATATTTCATAGCAAAAATCTCTGCAAGAAAATAAACATCTCTCTATATATATATATATAAATATCTCTATTTTAGTTATTCGAGCACCTTTACCTTTTGAACAAAAATAGATTTCTCGACTTATAGGGCTTACTAACGGTACTTTAAGAAAACAGATGTCTTATTCTGCCTAAAGAATTCATGTTATCTTCATCAATATCGAATGCCCATCTCATGAATACACTTTCTCATCTTTAATAATTATTTGACCACATTATACACGATATATAAGAGAAATTCGCAGCTAAAAAAGATAAATAATTATACACTGCTAGTCACAATCTTAAGGGCAATGAAAATAAAGAAAAAATACTCCTTTTGAGTTGTTAGATTCAACTACTTATTAAAGTAGAGCTTCGAAAAATGAAATAAGAAAAGTGAAAAGAAAAATTAAAAACTTTTTTTGCCATTAATATGGAAAATTTTAATATTGAGAAATTAGCCTAAATACTAGCTGGTCAAAAGTTTAAGACCATATTTAAACGAAGCTTTAATTAGTAAACACGTAACGAAATTTAGTCATTTGTGTTCAAGCATTAACGCAGTCACCATCTCCCACCGGTATCTCTTTTGTTACATTGTTACATCATGGCAAATGCTAAAATGTTGACAGAGTTTTAACGTGACAGAATTGTTGAGCTACAAAAGCAAGGTTTCTCTCAATGTGCCATTGCTGATGAGATTGAACGTAGTGTAAGGGATCAGTCAGTTATGTGTTATGCGTGATACACACTTAGGCGATCATGTATCTTTTCATACATGATTGAAGAGGCAGATTTTTTTCCGCAGTACGTTGCCATTTCTTTCTTCGGTAGACCAGTTGTCATCCAAGGCTATATAACCCGGTCTGTCCTGCTAGTTACCCATAGATGGGGGGAAAACTTTCCCAAGGGTATTAGCACGTAACTGAATGTAATGGATTCGACTAGAATTTGAACTCGGCTCTCCGATTCCTCAATCCGAGCCGCTATCTACTCCTCCACCGGGACAAGAATTTCAAGTGATCAACGCAAGAAAGTTTCGTCGGCGTTTAGCAGGAGGATTCGACGGGTTGTCCGGCAAATCAATAGCAGCTCATCAAACCAGATTAAAGCCATTACAGAACGTAGAATGCAGCAATAAGAACAATAAGACATCTCAGAGAAAGGCTTTAAAAACAGTAAATATTTTCAAAGTCCACGCCTCTTTCCATACGACAAAATAGCTCAGTTAAATTTTGCTGAGAAGCGTCAAACATGAGATATGTGAAAAGTGGAAGAAGGTTTTATTCTCTGATGAGAAAACATTTAACCTAAATGGTACAGATTGTTTCAAACGTTACTGGTACGATAAGGATAAGACATTTCCTGCTAGACACAGCGAAGGCGGTTCCATCATTTTCGGGTTGCTATCTCCTTCCAAGGAACAATGGAGCTTCAGGTTATACAGAGGCGACAAACTGCGGCTGGTTACATTGGCATGTTGGAGAGACCATCTTTATTGACTGAAAGCCCTCACTTGTTTGGAAATGACTGTATCTCTCGACAGGACTACGCTGCAATCCATAATACGCGCAGGACAAAGGAATTTTTCATGGCGAATAACGTGATTCTTTTAGACCATTCAGCATGTTCAACGGACCTGAATCCCACTGAAAATGTTTAAGAGTGTATGACAAGGGATTTTATAGAAATGGACGTCAATTCCAAACAGTGCATGGTCTTAACCACTTGGAATAGCATTCCAATCAGCCTTCTACAGAAGCTTATATAAGCCATGCCAAAACGAATTTTTGAAGTTATTCACAATGATGGCCGAGCAACTCACTACTGAAACGTCTTGGTGAGCATTTCTACTCTATTTGAACTTCTTTTAGGTCTTAAACCTTTGACCAGCTAGTATTTAGCCTAATTTTTTAGTATTAATAATTTTTCCTATTAAATACTAAAAAAGGTTTTTTGATTTTTCTTTTTCTTATTTTCATTTTTCGAAAATCTACTCAAATAAGTGGTTTATTCTAACAAAGCAAATGGTATATTTTATCTTTATTTTCATTTTCCTTAAGATTTTGGCCAGCAGTGTATCTCTAGAATGGAACAGTTTTTAAAATTTCCTTTGATACTTAAGCTTTCCCAGATTAGATTTCTAAATTTTGTTAGAAAGTAAATTCAATTTAAATTCAATTTTTGAGCTAACTACAGAAGTTAATCCCTTACAAACATTTGGTATTGGTCGTTATCATGAAACCAAACGCGATAAACCTGCCATTAAATAAAATATATATTGGAGTTACAAATACTTGCCCTACTGACGGTGTTATTTAAGTCTGTGTTGCGATTGGCACTAAACTGATCTAATCTCCTGCTTCAGAAGTGTAATCAGAGCCTGTACAGCCCGGACGTTCATAAGTCTAGGCTTGGTTGTCGTAGTATTCTGTCAGTCATAACAAATATAAAATAAGTCGCCAATTATGAAGCACGTAGCTGCTAAATGAAAATCACCGTATTGCTTCTGAATAATTAAATGATCTATAATCTTCTATGACCAGATGGATATTACTAGTAATACCACCTATAAATAACCAAGTGCTATTACTAGTATTACAACTGTAAATAAACGCAGGTATTTGGCCAGCTAGAGTTTTTGCACCATAAATATGTTCATTTTCCTAAATATATATACATATTTAAAAAGAACAATGTGATTGGAAAAATATTATGTAAATCTACATCTCTGACATTTTGATAATTAAATGTAAATGTTTTTCGATCAGACATAGATAAAACATAAACTTACAAATTGCATTCTGTTGTGGAGAATAGAAAGATTTCATTTCAAATGGATGAGAGTTAATTGCCCACCTGAAATTGTAAACGAAACTTGTTTAGTTGGAAAAATGAAACATTCAATAGGTAAAGAAACTTTTTATGAACTGCCTCTTTCCCCATTTTGGATATTTTATGACATGTCACGATTGGATGATGTGGAAGAAACCGAAAGCAATGTTGCGGGACTACATTTTCTTAATTTCTTTCTCTTTCCAGAATTTCTTCTTTTACAGAACATGGTAATATATCTATTAATATTTGTGGACTTAACTAATGATTCTGTGTGTGTGTGTGTAAGAGAACACAATGGCCCGTTAGTTTATTTCCACTCAGATATGCTGGTGAAAGCACCTGGCACAAAGTATTTAAATTATTAAAAATGCGTGCTCTCTATATATTTAAAGTTACTTGAATATATGCAAGAGGATGCCAAAAAGTCCTCGGCTTGACCAAGAAGTCCTTACAAAAAATTAATCGGATTATTGTCCTCATCTTTGTCGCCATATTTGTCTCAACGTTTCGGCCGTTGTACGCTCCGGCCTTCTTCAGGTGGTTGGAATTTCGAACCGAACCCTTTATTTCGATCGCTGGGGTAGACTGTCCTAGTTCCACGAGCCATGTTTGATGGGTGTCAGTTATCAGTTATCTCCTGGTAATTTTCCCTCTGAAAGTTCTCCACTGCCTGAACCGGGTATTGAACTCACACTCTTTGGGTCTGTTACTGGATCTAACCAACGCCTTTATCCACCGTACCATGTGTCCTTGAGGACATCTGGGTATGAATTTCTGAGTATTATAAACCTAATTTTTCAGCAACCATTTTTTACCAGTACTCATATTGCAATTTTGCTGTTATCATTGCATGTTTTACCAGATCTCGTATTGCAACTTTTTTGTTATCATTGCTGTTCTCTGGCACTCCTTATTACTGGTTCCCATATTGTATTTATTTCTATGCTTGGCCGACTCAGGAGATTTTTGTGGCCTAGCATATGTGCTGATTCCTTAAGTTTACGAATTTTCCAATGGAGTGCCAGAGAACAGCAATGATAACAAAAAAGTTGCAATACGAGATCTGGTAAAACATGCAATGATAACAGCAAAATTGCAATATGAGTACTGGTAAAAAATGGTTGCTGAAAAATTAGGTTTATAATACTCAGAAATTCATACCCAGATGTCGATATATGTGTGGTCCTCAAGGACACATGGTACGGTGGATAAAGGCGTTGGTTAGATCCAGTAACAGACCCAAAGAGTGTGAGTTCAATACCCGGTTCAGGCAGTGGAGAACTTTCAGAGGGAAAATTACCAGGAGATAACTGATAACTGACACCCATCAAACATGGCTCGTGGAACTAGAACAGTCTACCCCAGCGATCGAAATAAAGGGTTCGGTTCGAAATTCCAACCACCTGAAGAAGGCCGGAGCGTACAACGGCCGAAACGTTGTGACAAATATGGCGACAAAGATGAGGACAATAGTTCGAATAATGTAAATACTGTAAAAAAATAATGTTTAATCGTTTGGTCAGATTTGGGGCTGCGGGTTGGGTTGATTATTTTTCATCACAACACTGTATCAACATAGAAAAGAATATTTATATTCAAATGTTTGTTCATTTCTCAGTTTAATAGAGATGGAGAATGATATTTTCAATGGAACATAATGGGAAAAAGTAGAGGCACAATACTTACTTTCCACGTGAATTTGTTGTTCTCAGTTGGGAGAAGGTCCTTAGTGTTCGGTACTTATCCAATATAAACAAATTTTTCATGTGATCGTCCATAAATTGAAACTGAATCAGAAACAAGATTTAAACTTTCTTTACATTTTACTTTCTTTTTAAAAATTTACAGACGAGAATTTATAACGAATTATAACGGTTTTGTCGCTTAATGAAAATTATCAACAAAGACTACAAAATTGACGAGTTGACGAACAACATCTTCCCGAAAAAATTCTACAGTTCTTTTATGGGTTACTTTTCTAAATGTTTGCATCGATTTGATTTGATTTTTCTTCGTCGCATAAAACTTATGAACTAATATTAAATTCTAAATCTAAAACGTCTTTTTGAATTGAGAAATTCATAAGCCTGTTAACACTGAAGCATAACTGCTGAAGCTTATTGAAATGTTAAAATTGTAACTGATTTGTAATTTTGTACGCATATCTTCATCACAGTTAATTCATTTTGTAATATTAGAAAGTGATCCCACAGAACATAGTAGAAAGTGATCATACAGAACATGGTAGAACGTGATCACACAGAACATGGTAAAAAAGTGACCCCACAGAACATGGTAGAAAGTGATCATACAGAACATGGTAGAAATTGATCACACAGAACATGGTAGCAAGCAGACAGAAGAGAATATTACCTGATTAATAAATGGATCCCCACTCAGAGTTTCGTCATTACCAATCATTTGCAGCATTGAATACAACTGGAAATTTAAAAGAAATTTTGATGGCTTACATTTAAAAATTATTTTGATTTCGATGGTCATAAACTAGTTTGCGTTTCACAAAAAAAAAATGAACACTCCAAACTAACATGTAAATTTGCAGTGTTATGTAAATGGCATATTTTAAATTCTTTGAAAATTCTAATTTTAGACAAACCTCTTCAAATATATCCACTAATTCAAAGATGCTTCACCGTTGGGTAATGGTTAGCGTTCTGTCTAGCAGAATTTTATTAAAAACTGACGGCAACTGTTAAAATGTTTTAATAGTGAGATGTAATGAAACAAAAGTCTTGAAATAATGTACTCATATTCAATAAAGTGAACATTAAAAAAATTCAGAACTAAAACAGAGTCCAATGAAACGTTCAATGAATCGTTCCCTTTATATTTTTAAATGTTCAGTGGCGTCTCTGATTCATTGATTACTCCTGTTATTATATAAATCGCTTCTCACTCAATATCTCTTATGTGATTAATATAACAGTGAAATGAAAATATCTCTCGGAAGAAAAATATTAGCAAGAGAACGACAAAGACGGCGACAATACAGCTTATTTTAAGCTAAAGTTGAAACACGACGATCACTTAACAAAGATATCTGAGTGCCTCGTGTGTAAGGCTTCAAGAAATAAAACTGCAATCTAAGAAACATAGGAGTAAAGGAACTGATTAATTAAAGTCAATTTTGCTTTAAAAGCAGATAAATATTTTATTTATATAGATTATTAAAATGACTAGGGGAAGTAATGACTTATAAATTTACTAGCTTAAGTTGATTTAACTCCCTTCCCATTACATATAAGACAGAAAATATATAGATAAATACACTTTGATAATTATTATAGAGTTTGCTGTTTAGTGTGTCTTTCCTTCACTGAGCCCCTACACTAGCGGGTCATACAGTAGACTAAGCTGATATTTATTTGCTACCCTTAGACAGCCTCGTTATATCCGGAATTTCATATATTCATAGTATCCAACACTTTCAGAAATGTCTAAACTATCAGTTGTATGCAACCGTTTTCTCAGATCAATTATTAAAAATGGCTTCAAACAAATAAATTTTATAAATCTTAAAGAAGACTATTTTTCATCAAATCCAACGGATTAACACTACAAAATCATAAACAAATCATAACAAAAACAACATCACTTGAAGACTTCTAACAGCATCAACGATAAAAATGGGTATCTAAGCCTCAGTAGGATAACTGATGTTATATATTAAAGAAATTTTCAAATATAAAAAGTGTTTAAATATTACTATATCCCAAATACTACCACCTATTACAGCTATATCTATATTTTGATATTTGTTTATACCTACCTATAAATTCAGTGTACTAAAAATATTTCTATATACCACTAACAAAAGCATTGATTCTAGTATAAAATATGTGTATAAAAATATGAATTAAATGGATGAATGAAAATACCTAATTTTTTTATCATTGGAAACCCAGACGACTCATTTTTTGCCCTGTTAAGCAGTGTTTGTGCTTATAATTCATGTGTGTATGTGTATCATAATTCTGGTTTGTCTGTACGGGATTTAGTTAATTATGTGCATACGTTTGCATGTGTCTAGTAAACATATTTTATCCATTTGGTGGTTGTTCGTGTGTTGATTATTTGAGAATGTTTTGTGTGAGAGTGAAAGAATTTAAGTTACATTGGTTGTGGTTGTAGGTAGACATAACTTAGATTCTTTAAGTTTGGATTTAATAAAATTTGATGATATAACGTGTTTGACGTGTGTTCATAGATGTCAAAATATGTATCAGAACTCACTGTATGTCCCATGTAACGAATAATGTTCTTTTCTAATTTATAAAATTGAAGTTATAGCCTCTTTTGTTTCTGTGTATTACGAGCAAGTTTAAATGGTTATCCAAAAGTAGATCTCGCTTATGTTCGTAGATGCGAGCTTTTAGATTTGTGGATGTTTCACCAATGTAATTCTTCCTATATTGCAGTCATTTTATGTTTTATATCCCGGCATTTGATGTGATGTTTGATCTATTTATCTTCCTAACGATATCTCTGATTGTCTTCGAGATGGTGAAAATTTGAAAACAAACTAGTTTTCCCCAACATTAAGATCTTTACCACCGCCTTTTTTTATATATATTTGTAAGCTACCCAGTATTCTTAAACATTTATGAAAATGATTTAAGCAATCTAATATGTTATTGAATTTTAGGCACTTTGGCTTACTTACGAAAATGCTTGTTGAGAAAATGCTAGAAAATTACCAATAAATTTCCAATTTACTATAGGTATTTTCTGATAATATCGTGTAAGGATGTCCGTATTTACAAAAGTCGACACGTTTATGCACAAATAAAAATATTCAAAATTAATTTTGAAATACTAGGATTCGTTGAACTGTAGTAAGCTTTTCCATTTATAATTAGTAAGTACAGTTTTAATTTAATAACTATACGCTCCAAATTAATACAGAATTTTAAAAGTTTATACATTATTGAAATTAACATTTTCAAAAATACTTTATTCATCGAATATTTTTCTTAAGACAATAGTGTTCATAATGTATTTTATTCATATTCATTCTAATTGAATAATGTATTAGTTTTATTGCATTTTTTTACGGTTCAAACAGATTTTCTGTAACTGGGGGTCCTGTATGACCAAAATAATTGATGAAACAAATTCTCAAAGGACTTGTCTTTATAACTAGTATAAACATGAAGCTATACAAACGAGTTTCCCGAAACTTCATAAAATTAAATTAGTGAGGGGGATCAGATGTAAAAAAATATTTTTACAAAGATTTTCTAGAAAATAAATATTTCAAAAATAATGTCAATCAGTTTTATTAAAATCAGTTTTATTAAAATCCGACAATGACTTTTGCAAGAATTTCCAAATCAATTTTTCACAGCAAAAAAGACGCTCAAATTTCCCGTACAAATTTAACGTTTCGCATTGCCGCACAAGAAAGACTTTTAGCCAAAATTCGATCTTTCCTCTTAATATTGCTAATTCTCTCATACAACTTCTTAGAAGCGTTTACCTTTTTCAAACCTTCTAATCTTGTAGACCTGTCCATCCACCTCAGCTTCCGTATCATGTCTATAGCAGTGGAATGAATCATTTTCGGCACGTGGATATTCTGTCGATTAAAAAGGAAAGCATGACAATTAACTTTGCTGAAAACAATCTTATATTTTAGTTTTGCAGTATGAAACATGATTGGCGCTCATAGTTTCAAAATTAGAATTTTGACTTGAAAACCAAATTGCCTAAAACCTAAACGTTTTTAAAAATAATTGCAACCAAATTATTGCTTTCCATATATTTATAATCAATGAATAAATAAAGCGGAAAGCTCTAATTCACAGATAAATGCGTAATAAAAACATTATTTAATCTTTCACATTTTGGGGTGTTTTTGTTTGTAAAGCAAAACTTTTATCCTGCCACTGCAAGTGACTCAGATAAATGAATGATAGTGTGTTTTAATTTTGCAGTTGTGTTGTCATATCCTATGTTGTCATGGCTATTGCAACAGAAAATGACCAAGACTGAAATTAAGTAGCCTTGAAAAACAATGCAGTGGAAAGGAAGCAGTGTGTTAAAGGTTAACTGGAGTGAATTTAGAATCACTTGTTAAAGTTTCTCCTGCGTTTCTCCTCCTCATATATATGTATTTTAATATTTTAGCCAACAGGAACAAGTTATTATTTCTTTAAAAACATTTTTTAAACATTAAGTCTTTCTGTAATTTGATGTCAATTAAATATGAAGAAAAATAATATCTGTAAAATACTATTATATTACTATATATTGCATTGTCGGAATGATCTTCTATTTGGAGGCAACGCATGTCACAAAATGGATTTCTGGAATATGACAATGCAGAAAACACAATATTTTGGAAACCGTTACGTTTACGCGCGCCTACTGCATAGCTTTTAATATTATCTGGCTGATTTGTAATTGCAACAATAAAAGAACAGTAAAAAAATCGGTTGAAAAGATGGAGAGAATGAAAACATGGAGTGGATGAAAACGTGGCGATGATGAAAAGATGCAGAGGATGAAAAGATGGAGAGGATGAAACATTTCTGTGAGAAAGTACAAAATCATACAAATACGGTCAAAGTTTGAACAGGTTTTGGAAAATATTATCAGGACTGATACTTATAACACCGAATACTAGTTTTAATGTCGCAATTTCTTTCATCACAAGAAATAAGAAAACTTTTAAAATTCTTTGTTTCGGTTTAGTTTAGTCTTCAGTAGACACTGGCTTTACAAGGCGTAAAAGTTGCTTCAAGATCTGTGTGTTTTGGGTTTTCTGTCTAAGATGACACGTCATTGGTATTATTATATCGAATTATTATGCGGATAAAATGTACGACTGCTACATTACCCGGTATTTTACAGCTTCAGAAAAGTAACGGTCTGAATAAATTTTGCCAACCACTCCGGGCATCATGTTGCCAGCAAATAAGACACAACTCAGTTGTCGGTTTTCGCCCTCAATTCCTGAGATGACCTTTAAAAAAAGGAAAAAGAAAAACCATTAAAATCTGTTTCTTTTTACATTTTCTGGAAATTTTTGTCGATAAGAACAAAACTTGAAATTCCTCAAACCTCTAACCAGGTAAGTTTAATATCGCCACTAAAAATACTATATAAAGTAATTTTTGTCAATATAAAAACGTTATTCGATATTATGTTTTTGTATTCCTATTAAAAAAAATTCTTCAAGTCAGAGTTCTCACATATTAGTATTTAAGGATTAAAATTATTTTACGCCCAGTTATATTATATAAATTGAAGTTCCAACACATTACAAACATCTATTTAGTAACCTGTATATCCTCCCTTCTTCAGAATAACGGTGGGTATGCAACATGAATTGTTGTCTATGAGATGTTGACGTCTTTGTGTGGGCTTACTTCTACCTACACGTTTGTAGATTGGGTGAGGTGGCATGGAATTTAGTGAAATCTGCATTATATTCCATAGATGCTCACAGGAATTTAAATTGACAAATCAAGTACCGAGATGCCAACCGCGTGTTCCTGGAATAAGTTTCGCAAAAAAGACGGCTGTATTATCTTGCCGGAAGAAAATACCTCCAGCGGAAATCACGGGGAACATGATAGGGTACAAATGGTTTGCAATAAGATTTGTGTAAAAAAAAACAGTTATTCTGGTAGTAATTGCGAGCTGCAATGGAACGAATTGTACACTGTTATAGGACTACCGCGAGCTTTTACATCTCGAAGATATTTGAGTTAAATGAAGAATTGGTTATCAAGTCAATGAAACTATAGAAAACCTTACTAGCCATATAATGACTGAATTACGGAATCAATAATAATTACATGTGTAGTTTATAAATAATTCATATAAAAAGAAACTTCATTAAATTGATGTGAGCGTTGCATAGCGGTTATAGGCGTAGAAAGTGGGATTGACCAACTGAGAACATTGCTTTCACTTTCGCACCATCTGGATCTATAGCATTATGTGGTTTCCTCTTTAAACGAACGAGACCATCTGCCTGAATGAGCTAGAAACATGACTCATCTGACTAAGCAATACGGCACCAACCTTTTACGGTCTAATGAAGATAATTTCTAGCCCAGGTGAAACGTAATAACCAATGCAATGGTGTCAATAATGTCATCATTGTTGGTTGAAACCACATGGAATGCATTATACACTGTACAGTGCATTGATAGATGGGTTAGCGACACCACGTATGATTTGATACAAGTGGGAGTCGCATCACTTTTGGGCGCTCGCAGTTTTCAGGCGCAGCTGATATCTATCCGGAATTGACACACTCCTAGTATTACGTCATCCAGCTGTCCATTTGTACAAATGAGTTGGGGGTAAACTATTTTATGATTTTCTAATTTTTTGGCAATTCAGTTTACATATTTTATTATTAATAGCCTTATACAGAGAATATTGAATAAAACACCTTTTACATTTCTTCTGTTTTAGCTAATGATAACTAAAAAAAAATCGAACTCCTACCAGTGTCTAAAACAATCCTTTTCAGAGGTTTATCGATATTTTTTTCTGTATACAACATAAATAAAAGATATTTTATGCAATAAAGACAACTGGTGAAAATAACCAGCAACATCTGATAACTAGTCCAATTTAAATGTGTTTAATAATAATCTTTTAATCAATTATGAGAGCTCTTACTTTTTGATAGCGTTGGTACAATTCATAAAACTGCTCGGGCATCGCATCAAGCTTCGGTAATACAAATCGTATCACAGTGTAGTCAATCAGGTCGCTAGACAAAACAAAAAGAAAATTTCTCATTTATTTATGGGAATTAACTGGGCGTGATGTGATATTGTGAAACTAGCTATTTTAAAATTCACACATGGAGCATATTTAAAGATTACAATAAATTATAAACAGAACACTCTGTGTGCGTCTTCCAAAACGATTAACTATCTTAAATCCAGTATCGGTCTTTAGTACTAATCACTGCGACATTTTTATAACATTGTTACCTGGCTCTGCTGGCCCGTTTGCGGGAATAGGAAATTGGCGTTTACTTGAACTAAGTGACTATAAAGACATTTTGGTTTCGATCAGATATTCTGTATTCCGTCTTAGGTAAACGACACCCCCAACACACAAAATACTTGCCAAAACAACTTATAGTGGACACTTTTATATGTCTACGCTGGCTTTAAAATAGTATTAAGCACTAGTTAGTTTATAACACAAACATTTCACGGTATCTTGAAAACCTATATATACATCGAAGATACACAATGTAAGTTTTGTAAAGATGTATTACTATATCCACAGTAGCGGAAGTGTTAATCACCCAAAGTTTAGAAGTTCTTTCCATAAATCTAACAAAACCAATATACGCTGAAGTAAGATATCATTTTAAAATTTAATCTAAAGTGTTAATAGCACAGTCGTGTCGATAACGTAAAAAGAATAATAGTTAAATTCGTTTCAGTTTAATTATATACGAGAAAGAATAAATTGTGAATTTTTTTCATAAACACACACTTGTATTTGACATTAGGAGAAAGGTGATTTTGTACAATTAGACCTTTTTACTTATTACGCAGATGAGGATTAAAAGATGAAGATTACATGGAATTCTTAATCTCATTTTATTATCTAAACTTACCTTAGTATTGATACAAGGTCACGATCACCCAGTGTGGATCGAATTCACTACTGTGTAGTAATGATCTTGTCTTAAACCACAACAAGGATACCTTTTGTATCATTGTCAGTAACTACTCTGTGGCTTACGCTGGTGTTTGGGTTGGCTATGTTCGTCGCTTCGCAGTGGGCTGCATCGGTTGTCTTCAGGTCAATACACCAAAGTCGCACTTTTCGATTTCTCACTGAAGATCAGAAGTCATCTCTTCACCATGCAAGAGGTCTGTTCATCATAATAAATGGCACAACGCGTGGTGTTTGTCGCGGCAAACCTTTATTGTTTCCAGCAAGGAAATATTACCGAATAGTTGTCAGCAAGATGAGTGGGTAGAGGGTCAAGGGGAGAGAGAGAGAACTTCCCTACTACTGGCATTTTAATTGCTACCAAAACAACATACTCACTGAGGAAAATTGGAGGAAGAAACTACTGTTTTGATCCGGAAATCTAATTAGTCAATTCAAAGACCAATGAAAAGAATTCACTACATCCTGTTTTATTCTTACCGTTATTTTTTCGTGGGACTCCTATCCATCAACTGGCCCTGTCAAATATATCGTATTTCTGAACAGCCTATATGTTTAATAGGCGATGATTACCCTACTTTATTGTACCCTCACAAGGTTACACTTTGATTGATCCCATTTTACTTCACTGCATTCCTGCTGACTCTAACCGCAATTTAGCATTTATTTTACTAAGAGAGAGAAAATTCTAAATTCTAAACCGCGGAGAAGGCAACTGGAAAACAATCCACTATCTTTTATGGCAATTCATATGTAATAAAGAAAAATCCGTGGAGAGCCATGATTGCTTACATCCTGAAGGACATGGTATTTTTTAAGTTAGATATGTATGTAAATATAATTACTGAAATGCGACAAAGATAAAGCAATTATTTTAGAAAACATGTTAATAAAAAAAAAGGTTTATATAAGGATTTACCTTTCATCAGAATCCTTTAATAATTCCAGTAACTTTTTCAGATATTCTTTTGATTGTACGATGACCGTTTCGTTCAATCCAATCCTGATATTCTCACCGGTTAAATCGAGTGCAGACTGGAATATTTGACTCCATGCAACCTGACGATAATAAAAATTGTTTTATGTAGGCTATAAATAATTAGACAATAATAATATGAACATGTATAATAATTCAAATGAAGATTGAAATAGGGAAAACATTCACACTGCAAAGCGCGTAAAAAATTATCACTCTGGTGCGAGCTTTTATATTTATATTTTTTACAAATTCACTACAAAAGGAAATAAGATAAAAATTCGATTTAATATAGGACTTCACACATATGTGTGCCTAGGTGACATAAGGCATCAGGAGGGTGTTAAATGATACGACTTCTGTTAAGGAAATAGGAAGAGTCTTATAGGAAGAAAATGAGTAACTACCGACACCGAGGTTCGAGCGTGACACTCTGGGCATATGAATATATGTTTTCCGCCATGTGTATAAATAGCGGGGTCAGGTTACTGACTGTAGTGATTATTGAGTGACTATTGAATGAAACTATCCAGTCGAATTAGTGTGAATTATTGTGCGTCAATAATTTGGGTTTTGATTTAGGATTATCCGGACGTTAAGCCGAGCCGCGCTACTAACAAGGTAGTCACTGAAATGGTTAATTATCTTTGGTTGACTTTTACTTCTTTGTTCTTGTTAAGTATTTATTTACAGTTGTAATTAAATATTGTTTTATTTTAACATTGAAGTCTTGAGTTATGCTTAATTATTAACGGCCACCGCGCGTCAGAAAACAAGGGTTCTCCAGAAAGAATGTCTGAGGAGAGTTGAGAGTCTGGGAAATTCTCTAAAATCCAGACATACAATTTTAAGGGGTATATATTGAAGGTATTTTAAAACTGATTATAAGAACAATGAGTTTATAGAAAACATTACTGACCATGTCATGAATGAATTGTGATATTAACAAACACTTCTGCAACTAACCAGATAAAAAAAAAATAAGTGTATCAAGATTTATCAACGGAAAGTTCCTTAAATGGATACAGCATGACAGCTATTGGCGTTCAATGTGGGATCGGCGTACCGGGTTCAACATCTATCGAAGGCTGTTGCGTTCTTTTTCACACAAATACCCTTGAGAAGGGTACGAATTCATCTCTCCGTCCCAAACGTTATCAGTTAAATAGCGTGTCAGACTATGCTCTCTAGCCTTGATTGGTAACCAGTCTACGAGAAGAACAGCTCTGAATTCAAGACCAGTTAGGCATAGAGATAGCAACCACACTCCATAAAAACCTACTTGCTACACGAACTACAGCAGCAACATACGGTGAAGCTGCGTCTCTATTCTCCACAAAGGAGTCTCCGAAGTGAACAAGTTCATTAAATGAATAAAAAGGAGAGAACATTTTAAAACAAATACAAATGTTATGCATCCCTTTGATATATAAGTATTATCATATATCTGACGATTAACTTCTAGCACAATGGAAACACATTGGTCTTGTACACTATGGACATGTAATTAAATGTGATTCTTCATATATCCAGATTAGTTTCAGAAAGCATGCTCGTCTTTGAATGTACTAATTATGAATTTACAAGCAGCACAAAATTAAAGGTAATTTCTCAGAAGTTATGGCCAAAAATAGATATGAATTATAAAAGGATAAGGAATAAGGACTGAAAATGTAGATTATGATACAAATAATAGTATTTTTTTAAATTAACCATAATAAACTGATGTAATCCGTTTAGGCGTTAGATATTATCAAGAACTGAGATTTTTTTTTTTTAATTTTGATGCTAGTGAAAAATTAGATATAAACAGATTTTTTGAGGTGGCAATTGATTAAAAGAACATCAGAATGACTACATAACAAGTAAAAGTAATCGACAACGTCTTTGTAAAGGAATGCATTGAAATGCTATGGAATTAAATGAAACACATGATATGTTTTAGAATACACTGGAAATTAAATTAAATGGTAAGTAAGTAAATGGCTGGGTGTTCGTTTCCTAGTAAGTCCGCCTGCTCGGATTACTTAGCTAATTCCTGTTGTAGACGCCTGTTCGGGCACATTCGCGTTTCTTCAAAGCCACGCTGTGGCTTATACGACAACTATGCTTAAATACAGATTACTGGAGAGAACGCATAACCTGCTTTATCAACAGTTTTGAACAAGATCAGTAAACTCGATAACTTGTGACCATCAACAGTTTCGCTCAGCCAATTTCACTCACAAGGGTTGGGTCAACCAGTAGTATGTTTTTCAGGGACTTCAAAAGTAAAAATCATCTTATAAACACGAGTTGCACAATGAAAATAAGGCGTTACTTATACATATTTTTCATTCGTATTAAAATAATAAATTATTCTACTTAAAAATTACCATTTATGTTATGAAATTTATTTTTGGCTAATGGCCTTTTCTGTTATTTTTAATATTTTCCACCAGGAAGTGTGTAAAAATATTTTGCAGATTTTTTGTGAAAATTAATAGCACAGAAAGTGAAACCAGACATTATTCACTAATATCTACATCATTTTTCTATTTACAGAATCTTATATAACAGAGTGCGTTACAGTGTAATGGATATCGTCTCGGGGTGAGAAATTAGAGAGCCGAGCTCGAATTTCCAATTTGGTTCATTATATTCACTCTTGCGCAAATACCCTTTTGAAAGATATGAATCCAACTCTTCTTATCCCCCACCTATGGGTTGAATAGCAGGACAGATTGGGTCTTATAGCCTTGGCTAGCAACCAGTCTACCACAGAAAGAAACGGCAACCTCTTGCAGGAAAATCTTCTGCGCTGTCAGTCATGAAATATGATCGGCCAAACGTTTATTAAGTATGGCATTTAACGACATATAACTGAGAAGACAGAATGTAGCAAAGTTATCAGTAAAAATCACTACAATTCAATTATTAAGCTTTATTCAACAGATAAGCAAATTTTCAATCTTTTGAAACATAATATTTTAAGAAGAAAATTCAACGTCTCAAAAACACTTGCTCCGTTTTAATTGAGTAAAATGTGGATACATATGAAATGCTATGAATTTTCAATATAACGATCTTCCTTATGAAATACTTGAAGTAACAGAATTTATCGGCGTCGTTTTCTTAGGTATTTTTATTGTTTTTTTGTTCTTTTCAAAATTATTTTTGTTTAAATAGTAAATTATAAGATTATACAAAGTAAAATTAAGCTACAAATCAGTTAACATGAATTTAAAACTTGAATAATATTTTTCGCGCAAAATGTTTAACAAAAAATAAATTTCGGTGCAAATATTTACATACATTGGTCGTAGTTTCCAATTCACCAATGGTTGTTGGATTGTATTCACTTTCAAAGTCTCCAGGATTTTCCGGAGTAATCTGAAATTATAAATATCATCTGGGCTGGAATTCTATTCCGTGAGGAGTTTCATTTGTCAATTTCCTTATTTGTCATATTCTTATGGATCACCTCGAGAGCAAATTATTTGACAAAAAGAAAGTTCATCGTAAATGCAGTTACGATATGCAAATTACAAATTAGAGATACCAAAATCAAACAAGTGCAACAATTTAAATATGTGGGAAATGTTTTAACAGAAAAGGCGTATTCGGATAACAAAAGATGCCTACCAAAAGCTAAGTAAAGTATTAAGAAACTGAAAAATTCAGTTAGAAACAAAGAAAAAAGTGCTGAACTGTTACGTAATATTAGTACACCTGTATGGAAGTGAATGCTGGACAATCTCCTTGAAGATGAAGAAGACACTTGAAGCAACAGAAATGTGATTTTACAGAAGGATGCTGAGAATACCATGGACCGAACATGTGAGAAACGACGAAATTTTAGAGAAAATGGAAACAAAAAGGACACATATATGAACATCAGGAAGGACAGTTGACATTTCTAAGGATGAGGAATGAGGTCTTGGTAAATTTGATACTCACAGGACAGATGGAAGGCAAGAGGGACAGGGGAAAACATCGCAAACCAAATAACGATTTTACTGATATAATTACTCTTGAATATAAAATAAGAAAAAGGGTTATTGGAAGAAATGCAACAAATGCTGATTACGGTTTACACCGAAATCTTAACGATACAGAGACGATGAACATTTTATTTTAGATTTTGACATTCGATCTATCTTAATTTTAAATTTATTTATTTCAGTTTTTTATCGCCTTTGTTTTTATTGTTATTGTTTTTAAGTATTCTACAATGTATTAGTAACAACCTTGTGAGGAAAAGAAAAAAGTTGTATGATCCAAAACGTAAATTTACTGCAGATTGTTCGGAAATTAATACACTTTCAATACATTTTCGTCTTTATACATTTCTTTTCCTTTTAATCAGAACCGCATTAAGTCTAAATTATGATAAGATCAACGACTAATGTATTGAGTGTATTGTTTTGCAAAATATCCCTTTTGTATTCATATAAACTTTCTTTTAATTCTTAGATGTCCCACCTTTGCATTTGTTGGAATTATTGCAGTCTACTTTTAAAATTTCTGCTTCAGGTTTTAACGTCGTTACTATTTGGCTTTGTGTTGATGAAATCTCTCATTGATTTTGAAGTAGATTTTTGTTTTTTAATCGATTTCACCCCAAGGAAGATAGTATATGAAGATTGACATTGCATTTAAACTTTTGAAGATCAGAGTTAGCTGGAAAGTATGGAACCGGAAGAGAGTTCAACAATCGAGAAGTGCAAGAAAAGAAACTGTTAGCATAGAACTTACGGTTACATCTAGCCAGCTCAACTGTATAATGGTGAGACCTTATCGCCAGTCTAGTATTGCGCTTAAATTCATAAAATCTAGGCATTCTAGCGAAGAGCTCATCCGATCAATTGCCATTGAAGTATTTATAGAAAAAGGAATTTTATAAGTTCGGATAAATTCTTTTCAATTTTAGTTAGTATTCAGTTGACAGGTCAATTTGCGTTATATGTATATGAAATAATTAGAATAGTGGAGAAAATTAAGTGTTTTTTCAATATGTATATGCATGAAGTAGTATAATAATTATTTTCCAAGGCCTTATCTGATTCCACAAAAAATTAACACCAGACACACAAGAGTGTATGAGTTTTTTTAAAATTAGTTAATGGATTTTTAATCTGACCTTATTTCATTTTACTATAAGCATTTTATCTGTCGACATGTGCACCCACTAAGTATAACATTTACAGTTTTTGAGAAAAGATTTTGAGAAGTGTCTCAGACTAAGAACTTTTCAGTACATCCACTATTATATATATGTAAACGATATATTTATATAAGCAAAAGTTTGTAAAAAATTAAGAGCTTTGTTTTGTAAATATATGGAAAAAAATAATATTTATGCAATGTAAAAGTAGAGTAAAAATAAGATATCATATTCCACGTATACTAAAATGCATTTTTTCCCTCAAAAATCACCCTGCAATTTAGCATGAAAGGTCAAGTTGTAGATAGGAGTTTGCCAACGCTCATGAGTCCCAGTTATGAGATACAAGCATTAACGAACCCGAGATATACAATATATGCCTACAATTATCACAAAGTAATTTGTTGTGACAGAAAAAAATGAAACCTTAAAATCGGCGACTTGGATTTGCTAGTACGGTAAGCTATTAAATCCACAAATATTTTTTTTCAAAAAATACCTAGCTAATTATAGGGTGCGTTTTATCACTTGTAGCGTCTCAGCATATGGGAAATACTTTCAAAAGAAAGTAAAAGTAGATAAAAAGTAATATTTATTCAATGTAAAAGTCGAGTATAACAAACAAAATAATTATTTCCTCTGACATTATAGCATCATTTTATTATATATTTCAACGCGATTTAAAATTTGGAATTCAAATTTAGATTTAAAATTAACAAGTACGTGAAACTTTTGTTTAGTTATTGGTCTACTGATAGAATTTATCCATATATTCACATGTATAGTCTATAAAAATAAATATATATGCACTTACCTGCGACAGAAGCAATTCAAATCCAAGTACTTTGTGAACAATACTTCTGACTCCCATAACATTTGCTATTTCCGTGATTAAATCGCGAAGTGCATTAAAGTATGGTAATCGGGATTCGTAGTTTTTCTTCGTTAAAAGTAGAAGCTTATTAATGCCGATCTAAAATGAATGAGTATTTCAAAATAAGAATAATAAATTTAATAAAAATAAATTAGAAACTGCATTATGTGATCAAAGTAATACGCTGAATCTTGCTACAAAATTCAATTATTTACCTTAACACCTTGAAAGTAGTACGTCGAAAGTTACAGTGAAAGTTGAGTGTGCTCGAAGACCAAAGAGAACGGTAATAATTCGTATTACATTTGATTCACGCATGCTATTCAAATATCCTGCACTTTTGGTTTAACTCTTGTATTCCAAATGTATAATATCAACATTATCTCCCTTTAACTTTGCATTTTTGATATAGTCTTATGAAGGAGTGTTCAGGTAGCGTAGCGGAATACGGAATCGGTGAATAAAGTTAAAATTCGGGGCTAGTCTATTGCATTCATTTTCGCACAAATGCCATTACGAAAAATATGAATCTGTCTCTTCTCATCCCTCCTCAACTATGGATTAAATAGCAGAGTAGATTGGATTCTCTAAACTTGGTTGTTAATCACGCTAAAGAAAACTTTGAATTCCAAACCATAGAGAAGGCAACGAGAAACCACTCCACTATTCTTTCCAAGAATTCATAATTCACAGATAATAAGAAAAAAATGACATGTCATTAAAAAAAGGTCCTTTTAAGATGCTTGGAGCGTGTGTTACACCAATTTCCAAAGAAAGAAGGTTGGTCTTCCTCGGAAATCTGAATTCAAATCCTGGGGTTTATTTGTGGGCTCAAAGAGCGAGACCTCTGGTACCAGGAGGAAATCCTAAACTAATGAAAAAGGCTTATTTCCACTGTGTTATTATTTCTTAATCTTAGCTTAGTATAACAAAATGACAAAAGTATGGGACACCCAGTGAGGATTGAATTTATTACTAATGGAGTACAAAACCAACTTGTTGACCATTACACCACGGTAAGACGCTTCTTATTTCCTCTCTCTTGAAATGATTCAACGTATTTCATATGATCGCTTTTTAACATTTAGACTTAAATTTTTAAAAAAGACAACTGAAAATTCAGATATTCATTATGAGGAAAGAGGGCTTAGAAAAGTTAATACTCATACAATATATTGAAGGCAAGATGGCAGAGGAAAAGAGCGAATAACCTACTTAACGAGTTTGAGACAATGGGTGTCAAGAGCAAGGGCAAATATTGATGGTAAAAAGTCAAACTTTGCTTAGAGTTACAAGGGATATAAAGCTGTAGAGAAACATGATTTCGTATGTCCTGGGTGGACAACAGCACATAAAGAAGACGGTTGTTTGTTATTTGCTAATTTCATAAAGACTTTTCTTGCAGTTTTGGAGCTGGCGGTGTTTTAAATCTGACTATTTTTCTCATCTTATAATGTAAAAACGGAATCGGTGAGCTGGGTTCAAATTCCACCCAAGCTTACTGCATTTAATTTTGCACAAATTCCTTCACCGATAATAACGCAATCTGTGGAGAGCCATAATGTCCTGAAGGCATTAAAAACAATTTTACTTTAAAATAAATGTAAAGTGACTGGTTTGTAACATTTAAATTAATCCTTTTTTATTGAAGCAAAATTAAATAATAAACAGGAAATGTCGAGCTTTTCTAAAACATGCGTCACTTTTTTCATTTTATAATTCTGGAAACAGTTTGTTTTTTAAATATACGATTTTTTCATAATAAAAACGGTAAAATATTCCAAAGTCGCCATAAAATGTTAAACAAATTTACCGATGAAGTTATGATTTCGTGCAAATATTAATATTGTTACTCACGTGCAAAACGTTTCTGGAAACATTTTTACTGTCTTTCACAACACCGATGGGGAACAAGTAATTAGCGTGTAATGATATCACATGGGAAGCCAGTTTGCCAAGGTCAGGACCTTCCATATTGGTCTTGCTTTTGCGAATAAAACTTGTTAGTTGACTCATAGCCCTCTGCAGGAAGAGTAAACTCACTCCAGTATTTGTCACTGAAAAATAAAAATAATGCATTTAAAAAGAACTGCCTTTTTTCTTCATCTTTGCAATAATATTTGATATGGTTACCAATCACAACAAACGATAAATATCGATTCTTATATATTTTAATTTGAGCCAAGCAAACAACATTGGGACATGCAAAAGCAAGCATGTTCTAAAACTGTCATTTACTTTTACGAAAATTTTTTAAAAAGTATTACTGATTACTGTAATTATTTAATAAATTATCATTAAGTTTGAACAGAAACAAAGAGAAAACATTTTACTAGAAATCCATTATTCGCTTGGAAGAAAACGAGTTTTGCTTTCCCTAAATAAATTTAATGTAATAAGCCATACCCCCTCCCTGTGCCGGTGTAAGTAACAGGATATAATTTAATAACTTTGCGAGACCAATATTCTGGAGTTTGTTAATTTAGGATTTTTTTAAAAATTACAGTCGACATCTCTCTCTCTCATTTGGTGTTAAAGAAAAAAGTAAGAAACAGAATAAACATTGAATATCACGGATTTTAAAGTAAATGGGCTGTTGCTGATAGTCATTCAAAATTGTATTAGATTTTCATGATAGCTTTCTTTTCTTCCTGGTAGGTTAGCGATAGACTTATAGAAACTTTATATTGGTTGAAGGTGATTCAGACTAAGCAGCTGACTACCAAAAATTCTAATAACCTGTCGTTTTTGTTGTTGCTTCCTATGAATTTGAGGAACGATCAATAGGATTTATTCTGATCCGCGTCCTCGTGACTATGAGAAGCAAAAAAGAGAGTGCATGGGTTTTAAAATAGGAAACCTGTACTTTTCCTTCTTCTCATTTCCTAAAAGCATCAATCATAACAAGCAATATGATTAATAGCCATATATTGACCCGGTAAGTTGCTGAGATCTTTCATATGAATCAACACTTAACAATAAACGATTTAATGACAATAAAAGCAGAATAAAGGTGGAAAATTTCAGTAAATCAGTAAGAGAGATTGGACACCTTAGCGTAGATTAACATTTAGCAAGCTAGACTCGTTGACCATTACAATTGAGAAGTAAATTCGATCCCTCTGTGTGCTCCATATTTGTGGCCTTGTTCCAAAACTAAGTTATGCTTATTAAATAGGGCGCCTTGATGTGGATTAATGGTTAGCGAGCTTATCAATGCAAAGCAAACATATTCTTATCCTATCAATATATATATATATATATATATAGGGCCAAAACGTTAGCGTATATAACCAGAATACTAGCTAACATAATGTTACACAGCATGCACCAAATTTTACCATTTTCATTTCTCCTTTGGATATACAAAGAGTATTAACATGGCAGTTTCCAGTCTGATACAAGAAATCAAAAATTACGCTGTGTTCATGGCATTAGATACCAACCACAGTGTTTCGAAAACGCCCAGCTTCTTGAAAGCTGCAATGTCCTTTGAAGAGTCCGACATACTCTGGTTTTTCTCCGATGAGAACCTCTATCAGAAAATTTTTAATGCAGCGTGACTCCCACATGTTGTTTCCTACCTCCTAATTTGAATCTCCTGGATGTCAACCAGCGACCCCACGATACTAAGGTTTCGTTGCGGACTGCTATCATATACGTTACATGAATGAGAGCCACCTGATTTGAGTATATAGTCGCTTACAAAGGACACATTTAGGCCGTCCTCGAAATGAAGAACAGCTTTATTGAATACCTTTTTATGTTTTTCTAAGATGAATGTGTCTACTTATTTTACAATTATGCATTGAATTTCATCTTTTCAATATCTTTGTTTTTCTTTATGTCATAATTTGTTCACAACACACACACACACACACACACACACACACATAAGCGCGTGCTCACACACACAAACACGAAATACGGGAGAGTATGGTGCATGTACGGCCAATGTAAGAATTTATTGTTGCTTTTTGATCGTTGATATTACAGATTCACTCTACCAAATGACATGAAATTTCATAAACAACATTGAGGTTTGAGTTTCGAGTTATTGGTAATAATTAAGTTACCTGTTTTAAACATTTTATAGTAAATTATATTTCTAAGGTGTTTACTAAAATCATTAAGTGATATCAAAGTACTTGAATAAAACAGAACAAAATATTAGTTTTGAACAGATTCTCCACTATTTTAATTTTGCTGTATAATAGCATATTCGAAAATAGGAAAAATATAATAAAAACAACCAGAAAGATGAATTTAATAAAACTTGTTTATATATATATATATATATATATATATATATATATATATATATATATATATATATATATATATATATATATATATTTATGTATATATATATATATATATATATATATAAGATTTTGTTTGATATAGCATTTGCTATATTGAATTATTGCATATTGATATCATTTCTAATTTATCTACATAAAATTATTTCCTTTCTTACCCCTTCTCACACAAGCACGATACAATATTTTAACGTTTTTCACTGCTTTGCTATCGTATTGCAACGGCGCCTGGATTAACAAATCTGGAAAATATCAATAAAAAACGTCAATGAAAATAATTATGCACGTTTTTAAAAGCAATCTGTAGCAAATAAAAAGATTACAAATTTTACAAGTCAAATGAACTAATAATCAACAAAATTACGATTCTGGTGTAGGCATTCTAAAATATATATAAATTCTCGAAATCCACTTGTCACGTTTACAAAATTTAAAAACTTAAAATTCCAAATTGTCAATAGGATACAGTCACTATACAGGCGTCCAATTTTTTTAAATTTATTTTATTCTTAATAACTGAAATCAGTCGAAAGCTCAAACTTTAACAAGAGTTTACATGAACAATTCTTATATTCCTTTAAGACTAAAATGCGGAAATTAATCTGTCTACAAGAAAAAAATGATTAAAAATTGTTATAGACATGACATATCTGTTAGCTTCAAAATTATATATATATATATATATATATAGAGAGAGAGAGAGAGAGAGAGAGAGAGAGAGAGAGAGAGAGAGCTAGTAGCTATCTATCTATCTAGATAGATAGATAGATAGATAGATAGATAGATAGATAGATAGATAGATAGATAGATAGATCCTGGTAACTTTGGTAACCCAACTCGAACAAATTGACAAATTGACAAAACTGTCACATTAGTTTATGCGGTAGCTGTAGATGTCGTTGATGTTCTTTTACTTTTGTGAAATATTATATCATATTTATAAAACATTGGTGGCATAAAGTGGGAGCACAAATCTATATACATTTGAGAGAGGATAATCCCAGATTATGATCACATAATGGAAGGCTGAATAAGGGATGGTGTTTACTATAAATGACTTTGACTTTTACTAAGAGTTTTGTACTTACTGTCACCTCAGAAAATCAAAAGAACCTTGAGGTTGACCTAGAAGGTAATCTCAAAGACACCAAATACAGAATCAAGCATCGAATGATGTCGGTGCGGGCACCTACATAAACACGGAATTGAGCTCAATTTCACTTAGGATATACACATACAATGTAACTGGATAGCGGGAAATTATATAAACGCCCGACATACTAAACGAAAAGCAGAATCCCTCACACAAGCGCAAGAAGAGTGAATGTCTTCAGATTGGCCACCGTTCAGTCAACGTTAATTTCACGGAGTCTAGAAGTGAATAAAGTTTATTTTTATGTATGGGAAATTTAATCTTGTATTTTTGTCAAGCGTCACTAAAATAACATTACATTAACTTATGAATGAATGCATGTGTTACTCATCAACTGATCTTGTATCCAGGATGATATTTTCCTATTTTTTTAATCATTTCACTGCATGCAAAGCAATAATTTCACTAGTATTCAAGAGGTTACAGTGTGTGAAAGAGAATGAGAAGACACCAGTGAAGAGAAAAGACAATAAAAGAACAGGGTTCAGAAAAACAGAAAATGGAGACATTGCATTTAGATTTTTGAAGATTGTCGGTGGCAGGGCAACGAGAAATCGGAAGGGAGTTCCAAAGTGCGAGAAAAGAAACTATTAGAATAGAACATACTGTTGCATCTAACTAGTTCAACAGTAAACGATGAGACCTAGTTGCCAATCACGCTTAATTTCATGCAATCGATGCGCCAAGGAGGAAAACTCATCAGAACAATTGCCATGAAAATATATGTAGGAAAGATAGTGGCAATTTCTTTATAATGAGATCATAAGCAAGCTATAGTTCGTCTGTTAAAGACACTTTTGAAAGTTTAATTACACTAATAAAGAACTTATGATGACAAAGATTTGACGAACCCTTGACGCTACCAAACGCTATAATGATACACGAATTAGTGATTATGTCTTCAAAACTGATATGCGTATTGAAATCAAATCTTGTTTTGTTATTAGATATGCATGATGTTATGATAACGAACACCGTAAATATTATAATTACTGAATTCATTTTTACTGTCATATACTTTAAACAATCTTCGTAAGAAGGCTAGGGATATTACTTGGCGCCCTATACGTCGCTAAATTGGAAAAATGCCGAATAGCGTGGAAAAACTTTTCGCTTTAGTTCATGTACGCGTGGATTCCTATTCCACTTTAAATTAGATTTTACGTGTACAGTTATTTTTAAAAAATATCTCAAATGTGCCAATCCCAACTATTCGAATATTAGGTAAACGTCCTTTATCTTTTAAAAATTTTTAAAATAGTACCTTTCAGTTATTTAATATTTCCAATCCAAGATATCTCCCGAAAGATGGCTTTTGCTCGCAGGATCCAAAGATCTACAAACAAGTCTCATGTTACTAACTCAGAATCAGATACAGTATTTACATTAGTCGGACTATTGTCCTCATCTTTGTCGCCATGTTTGATGGATGTCAGTTATCAGTTATCTCCTGGTAATTTTCCCTCTGAAAGTTCTCCACTGCCAGGAGATAACTGATAACTGACATCCATCAAACATGGCTCGTGGAACTAGAACAGTCTACCCCAGTGATCGAAATAAAGGGTTCGGTTCGAAATTCCAACCACCTGAAGAAGGCCGGAGCGTACAACGGCCGAAACGTTGTGACAAATATGGCGACAAAGATGAGGACAATAGTCCGACTAATGTAAATACTGTACATAATACCTCATCTCAGAAATATAGACAGACTCAGAATCAGATCATTGATATTTAAGCCATAGTATATGAGATCCCTTAAAATGGCGTCTTGATCACTAATTTACCCCGTTTCAAATACGATCCAAATTGAATTTTCTAATCACTTGCTTTGTGAAATATTAACATGAGGTAGCAAGGATAGGGACAATGGGGATCTTTTCCACACGTTAAACAATGAAAAAGTATTTTTGTTTTTATTGACTGAATTTTAAAAAAACTAAAACTAAAAATTAACATCCACAAGAAATAAATATTAGGTTGTTTCCGTTTTTGTTAATCAACTTTATTCTTCAAAAATTAAAGTACAGTTACATTTTATTCAATTATATATTCACTAGTATTTGCAATAACTTATTGTCACTTATCTTCGATATATTTTGAATAAAATTCCGCAGGTTTTAATGTAAACACTTGAATCTGATATCTATTTCTGTGAACACTTAAATCTAATATTCTTCTCCTCAAAGCATTTTGCAAAGTCAGATGAATATGGTTGGTGGGGTAGAACAGACCAACTGAGTTTCCTTTATTTTCGTATGTTATTCTTGTTGTTTCTGGCCTTGCGTTGTCATTGAGAAAAACAGCTTTTTTTCCTATTGACGCTCAGGGCGTTTTTCGGTCAAACATTTTTGGACACGTTGAAACTACTGAATTCATAAATGTGTATTTAGTTTTTTACTGCGATTTAATAACTGTAAATGAACACTAGCCCGACGATCCCATCAAATGCACAACCTTACATTTCTTCCATGGAGCTTAGTTTTGGGGTTCGGTTGTAGAGATTTATCCATATCAAACCACTATCTACTGTGCTGAACATTGTCATATGTAACCCATTTTTCAATAGATGTTATATATTTAAGGAACAGTTAGGATAATACATTCGTAATTATAATCGGTTCTTAAAAACGAAAATTACTTATGCCTCGACTTAGTATATACCAATGGATCCACTTTACATGCGTCGAATAATAATCATAAACAGAACGCTTACCTTTGATGTCTTCTTTAATATTTAAGCTGAGAATTGTTCCTTTTAAATCGATGAGGTCTGATGATGACTGTACAATCTGGTTCTGGTTGCCACAGACATGCTGATAAAAGTTTTCACAGGGTCCAATTTTTCGGTCTATTGATTGATTTAATTTGCGCGCTACAACAGAAAGTAATATGAGTGATCGGAATTACAAGGATTATTTCAATCAAATGTTACAACGTAAATACAGCTATTAATTTTTCTTGTTTAATTTAAAAGTCTAATACATTTTCCTTGCTTTCGCTTTCGACATTTTTGCTTCATGACTACTAAAACAGCACTCACTGGCTCCTACCATGATTGACAATTTGTATAACAGCTTTTGACATTTGATACTTGTTTAAGTATGTAATATATTAAAAAAAAACTTGCGAATTTTACTTACCAACAATGAAGCATTCATCTTCGAGGCAAATATTCGATTCTGGATAATTAAAAGCAGTAGTTTCACTCGGTTCCGTTGTGGCTGTTGCTTGTGCAGTGGGCTTAATATTCGAATGGCGATGTCTCTCTGCACTCCCAATTGTCTCGCTGCCAATGTTGCTTGCAATTTTCATGCTTGCATTCACATGAAATATTTTTGGGATACTCCTTGTAGGAACAGGTGTGGTAGTGACTTCATGGGTTATGCTCAAAGTCAATTTGTCAAACCCTTCGCTGCTCGCCTGAGTAATATTAGGAAGATTTTCTTCGTCATCGATCCATTCAGTATGTGATTGATTATTTACCAAATTAGTGTTGTTGGACTTTTGATTTTCAGTTAACCTCGGATTTTCTTCGAAAGACCGCGTTGTCTCCGATGAGCTTTCAAAATGTTCGAGTGTGGATATTTTTGGGGTGCTGCTCTGTATTGTTGGGTTTATTTCTGTAGTTGCTTCTGGGGTAACGAGGAGTGTTTCGGTTGTTTGGTTGAATTCATTTAACTCGTGATAATCTTCGCCAGTTGCTACACTGTCATATGATTCCGTTGTTTTCACTGATAAGCTGGTAGCATTTGGAGGCGACAAATCATCCACCTCTGAATGAGTCACTGTCTCATTAGGCTTAAAGATACTATGATCATGATTAATTGTCTTTTCAGTTGTTACAGCTTCGGTGAGCCCTTGCGTTGTTAATATGGAACTTGAAGGTGGCCTTACTGCAGTTGTTGTAGTGGTGGTAATGCTGCCGCTGCTATTGGTGGTTGTGACTGGTATTGCTGTTGTCATGGCTACGGTGGTATCGGTTGTTGTAGTGGTGGTAGTGGTTGTAGTTGTTGTGGTCGTTCTTGACATTGATGCCGATTTGTGTTTTTGATGATACCATTTTAGAGTCGATTCAATTTCTTCCCATGACTGTGGAACAGAGGGTGAAGGCTTTGGCTGGGGTTCTGTAATAAAATTAGGTCTCCACCTTTTATTATAATGGGTGTTCATCACAAGCTCATCTGGTCCAAGCATATAATCCGGATTAAAAGAACGTTCATTGGAAGCTGAAACATAAAATATGTGTACAACATAAGCAATGTAGACTTTGGATTCCCTACTATATGAAAAGATGTTGAAAAGTCCTCAGTTGAACCCAATTCTCAAAACCTAACCAAGCATCATATTTTTTTATAATTCTTTTGTTCAGATTGAGAATTTATCATCAAAGTAGAATAGAAATGATAGTTGGTGGTAATAAAATGGTTAGGAATTAAGGACCCTGATTTCCGCTAATTCCGCAATTGCTGAAAAGTTTTCACGCAACCACGTATGCGTTTCTGAAACTTCTAAATAAAGCGATTTTTTGTTTTGTCATGAGCTTGTTGTTTACTTCATTTATACGTATTGTTTTCTTAAGTTTTATCTTATTTTCTCTTGGTATATAATTGGAATTCTTGTGAGTCAAATTGCACGGTAGAATGGGTTCTTTGTTTTTAAGGCAACCAATCCAGAACGCCAACTATGAATTTCAAACTCTATAGAAAACAACGTAAAAAGCACTTTACTGTTTCCGAAGAAATCATTGCAATTCATAGATTATAAAAAAAAGGAATTTGTGGCAAGTCATGATCGCATACGTTCTGAAGGAAAATGGTATATAAAAAAAATATTTGGAAATTTAACTTGCACAGATTGGTGCGGAATGTACGAAGGGGTTTGAAATTTTAATAGTTTTTAATTGATTAATTGATTATTTTTTAATATTCCGATATATACTGTATTATTAACTACTGTAATTATTAACTATTGAAATACCTTCGTGACTTTTGTCCTAGACTATATGTTATATATGTTATATAGGAATAAAGTGTCGCTGCCGAGTTTGAACAAAGATCGCCAGTTAGCAAAGACAGGCGATCCCATTATTGAATTATGTAGACCACGTGACCATAGAGGAAACGCATAAGTAGGATGACTATTTCTACTCTATCCTCTATTACTATACGGACCGCTATTCTCTACTCTATTCACTATACTAATTCTCTATACGGATTACTATTCGGTGGTTACTTTTCGAGCGAGTATTATCGAGCAAGTACTATTACTATGCGAGTGTTATTCGATGGCGTCTGACACCAGCATTGTTCAACGGCGTACTATAGTTGTATCTGCGATTACAAAGTCTCTACTACAATGATCATTTACGAAAGTGACGAGTATTCGTTGGCATTACAAAAGTGGCAACGAGTGTTCGTTGACATCACAAAACCATATTAAATGGAAAGATATATTCTAGTATATATTTGTATACCTAATCTCAAATATTTTTATTTCCCTTCAGAATATATCTGGCATATTCCAGTAGATTTTAGACTGTTTATTTTAAAAAAAAACTCGGGATATTTAGTAAAAATTCCAACTGATCTTTGTGATAGAAAATAAATATAAAAATACTTACGCTTTTCATGATCATGGGAGATGGATACAGAGAGAATGACTGCACATACAACTATGCTGCATACGATGATGGCCTGTATTATACGTTTCTGTCTCTGCGTTCTTATCGTCCACCATTCTCTCGTCGTAAACCTTTGGCAAATAAAACAAATTTGTTAATGTTATGAGAAGAAAAAGATAGTTATAACAAAGGTTAGAACTAAGATATACTTATGTAAAAGATAAATCTTCATATAAAATTTTGATTCATAATTGTCGCCTTCCAAATTAAACCAGATGAAGGGAGAAATGTCTGGATGATATATATTTGGGGCCAGTACTTCATGCATTTATACATACACTGAATACATCAACTAAGACATAGAAGGATTTGGTTACAGTAATTATTTATATGCATGAAAGTATGCCGTACTGCTATGATAAGTCTTAAAATAAGAGAATACTCGAATTAGTATTCGTCCTCAAACGAATATTTCTAACCACTTTTTGTAGTCATTTCTGTCATCCATCACTCTATCCTTTCTGGTTGATGAACTTGAGGATTATGTCTTCCTATAACACTTGATGAGATTTTTTAAAATTCTCTATCACCAGTATTTGATCTACTGTATTTGTATATAGCATATTCATGGCTAAGACTATTTCATAAGCCTTGAATATTTCTATGAGATCTCCTCTGTGTATAAAATCAAACTTTCCAAAAATCCACAAATGTCAATACTGCTGGAAGGATTTTAGCTTTTATGCCCTTCATTAGGCGACGCGTTGTTAGTATCAGTGCGATAATAAATCAACTTTTTCTAAATTATATGTTATTTTAAATATTTTTATTCCAGTGCGCTTGTAAAATAAAAACAATTTTTCATATGCCTGGATTAACCTGATTCCAGTGCGAGTGATTTTGTTGCTTGATTTTGTTTAGCAGCATATCTACCTCTATGGATTATTTAATGCCGAAATCTAAATATGTTGAATACAATTTAATCGCTTCAACTAAATATATTTTGAACGCAATTGTATGCCTCCAACCACAGATAAAATGTATTGTTGGTAATTCTACTATAAAAATGTATTGCTGGTCATTTTACTATGAATATGTATCGTTGCTAATGTTTTTATATAAAAATGTATTGCCGGTATTTTTATTATAAAAATGTATTTTTATATTTTCATAGTGTTTTGTTTTTGTTTGGGGGATTCACTATTTGCCAATAGCTGGGACCCTAACAGATGCTACCACCCCGAGTCAGAGTGTACCTAGGAACAATAGCAATTAAGAGATGGTTCCATGCTCCTCAAAACCACCAATCTCCCGATCCGAGGCCTTGCTGCAGGATGTAGTTCATTATTGTATTTAAATTCATGCGTGAAAATATCCGTATAATATTTTATATGTTTTATGCTGTTCAAAATAGACACAAAACTCTTACCAATCCTGAAAAAGAATCAGAAACCATAACAAAGAAGAATCAACTGATAACATTAAAAACTAGGAATTTTGTCAAATAAACAAATTGTGGATATTGTGAAGTTAGTAGATAAAGCAAAATTGACATAGAGAGCTAAAATAGAATGGAAGCATTTTGAACATTACATAAAACCTAACACACTGCCACGCACCATACATTTCTGCAATCATTTTATTCTTCTTAAGAGTCAGCACAGAAAATGGAATCATTGTGTCAAGTTTAAATTCAGGCTCCCTCCATTGCGTTCATTTCTGCATTAATGCCCTTGGGAAAGACATTAATCCCTCTCGTCTCAGCACCATCAGTAGATATGTGTTAAATAACTAGGTAGCCAGGGTTCTTTAGCTTTGTTTGACAACCAGTTTAAGAGAAAGAAATCTCTGAATTCAGAAGAAGAAGATGACGGAAAACCACTCCATAGAAAAAACAGCAATTCACAGTTTATAAAGAAAAGGGATCAGTTGAGAGCCACCATCGCCTGTCTTGAAGGGTCATGCCATTAAAAAAAAATGGAACTTTTCCTCATGCTCTATAAAGTAATGTGCATTTTTCTTTCTTGTAAATATGCCTTGATTCAGCAAAAGTAACAAAAATATATCTAAAAATTAAAAGAGAAGAATTCCCTGACGTGCGCCAAATTTCAACGCCAAGCCCATTCGTTTGAATCAAAGCATAGATTCAATGTTTTACCATAGCAACGGTTCCAATGTTTTACCATAGCAACAGATTAAAAGGTTTGCAAACTGAAACTTGGTTCCGCCTCGAAGGATAATAACATTTCAATGATGCGTTATTCAAAAGTATGTGACGACAGTAAAAACACTTAACTCATCTCCTTAATAAAATTTACTATAAGCTAATGCAGATGCAATGGTTGGTTATATCAAACAAATGGTTCGAAGTTTCTGTGTTGAAACTGAACTGCTACATTAGACAGCCTGTAAAAATAGATTGTCTTCTTTCATATAAATGCAGGTGATATATGGAGTAAGAAGCTTATTTGAATAAATTTTGAAATCTTTAATTTTAAAAGTATCAAATTCTTGTAAATTATGCTTGTGTGTTTACTTTTAAGTTCAAATAGAAGGACCTACACGATTATTCTCTTTTCTTTCCTTTGTCAGAAAAATCACACCTGGGATATCCTTATTTTAATCACCCCTAAATATCTATTAAATGTTCTCCCAATCCTTAATTTAAACTGCGACCATCCTAAGACAAACCGTTTCAATAACGAAAAGTATAAAATAATCATAAGAAGAATTGTAAAAAAATTCATCCACCCCTTTTATTTCAACCATATCGTCTATTTGGAACGATTTGAAACTCAAGTGTGATGTCCGCGCGAGTATAAATAGAACCCGCTCGGTTGAGGAAGCGAACTCTTCAGTAGACAGCAAACCTGGTGACGAAGACGAGATAATTTGACAAGCAAATCAAGTATATTTTTAAATATACTTCCAATTTTATTTATAATTGACGTACCTCTTCAAATATTACATTAACATATTTATAATATAACACAAGAAAGGTATATTTTTTATTTTCATTCTTTCTCGGCATTTTAAAATATTAAATTTACTTCTGGAATTAAATAGAGTTTCAAATTCATTCTTGAGTTTCAAATTCATACGCAAACTACCGAAATGAGAAACTCGGCAAATGGAATGTGGCCTTTAAAGTATTTTTGAAGTATTTTCTTCTTTTAAACAAAAGAGTTCGGTTGAAAAATCTGGAGAAGTATTGTCTGGAAAATTAATATATAATTCATGGTTGTGGGCGAGATATGTGCTTAACGCGGCGATTATTAGAAAGTGAAATCGACGTGTCAAGTTTCGACCTAGTTCTTAGCGTTCACTTTCGCATAAATACTCTTGGGAAAGGTATAAATCTATCTCTTTTCAACCGCACCTATGGGTTAAATAGAAGGACAGGCTGAGCACTCTGGCTTTTTTTGGCTACCAGAAGAACATCTCTAAATTAAAAGCTGATTAAGCGTGGGGCTGAAAACTGCACCCCATAAAAAACTACTTGCTACTGAAACCACAGCAGCAACACCTAACACGGTGGGGCTGTGGCATTATACTCCACATGAGAAGTTAATGGCAATCATAGGGGGGTGGATGAGAAGAAAGAGGAGCCTGTGGTTAAGAAGAAAAATTCTGAGTAATTTTCTAAAAATATAAACATCTGCTTCGAACAAAAAAATTAGCCGTTTTAAAATGCAAATCTTCATAACTTGAAAGAAACACGCGTGTGTGTTTACAGCGGTTTATGAAGTATGAGGCATTGTGCTATTCTGCAGCGTATTAGACCCCTTTTTATTCACTGCTGCTGAACAAAATATTTACAACATTTGAAGTATCATATCCAAATCATGACACCAGGACTCTGCCCTGATGATAAGACGTTTGAGTTTTTGAGGGTGTGGATTTTGTTTCGGGATGAGTAAATTTTTCCACGTAAAATAGTCACGTTTTTATTATTGAACAGAAACTACTTTTCATCAACAGTGTGCACACGATCAAGAAAGAGGTCATTTTTTTAAAACCTGCAAACAAATTGCAGCAAGTGTCAAACATCAGTCAAACAATGGGGTATCTAACTGCAAAATCTTTTACTCCAAACGCCTGAGTTTTTGCACTACTGACCTCATTTTCAAGTGCGAGTATGACTAGGCTCTATTTTGGAAACCCAGTTTCCCAGAAGCGAAATTTGGGAACTAAGGACACCTGCTCCGTTCTGATTCCAGCCCACAAGGACTGTTTCGGTGACTTCAGCGTTGCAATGACCGTGTTTTATATAATTTAACTAGAGTATAATGACATGAAAATCATGTTCATTCAATAATCTATTTTTAAAAAATCAAGTTAATAAAAATAATAAAAAATGTCAAACAACAGTCGAAAGCTTAGACGAAGAGTTTTAGTATGTTATACCTATAAAGAGAAGGGTACGAAGCGATAAAAATTTTGTACTAATGCAACACAAAAAGGGTTATTCATTTTGTTCCAACCTAATGTGTTGATCTATGGTGACTGCCATGGATCAGCAAAATATTTTACCATTTGACGCCCATTTAATCCGGGGTAGGGTTTGTTCTCAATAACTATTAATTCAGCACCAGTTGTCATTAACGGCTGATCTTCTTAGCCTGTCAACATATTTGTTTATATAGTAGAAATTCAAGGCTTTCTTGCTAGTTAATCAACAGGTATATCATCTGTATATCACCTTTCATCTACACCTCCTTGTTTTTATTTACATAGCCTCATTAGAAAGGAAAGAAGTGATTTTTTGTAAATAAAAACAGTGTCTTTCGGTGCTATCAATCAGGAACAACAGAAAAGAGAAATGAAAGTTTTAAAGACGTGAATGTTGCACGAGCGACTTTCTGATGATATAAATGAACGAAAAGCTCCTATTCGCAAAACATGAAAACTAGTTTCTTCAATCCGAGTCAGTAAAATTATAGAATAATATTCTTGAAATATAAAACGAATGTTTTTTTTAGAATTCTTATTCGGATTCTGAAGTCACTCAGAACACTTTCATTGAACTTATAAGACTTTATTTACATTAGTCGGACTATTGTCCTCATCTTTGTCGCCATATATAGACAGCATCTTATAAGACTTTGTATTTTCAGTTTAAACAACAATTGAGAAAAATGTTGTGTATATTGCATGTTTAGAATTGACAGACAAGAAAAATACAGTGCATGGTTTTCATCTTTTTTCAAATAACATATTACGAATTACAATGGAAAATAGTATCAGAATCGTACATTCATTATTAAGCATATAGCACGTAATCGTCTCTTATATTTATTACTCGATCATTTTCCTTGAGCAGATTACAAATACACTTATGTAAACAATATATAACTTTGAATTCAAAACAAGTCGGGTGTGGATCCAGCAACTCCAATCAGTAAAAAATGTAGTTGCTGCGGAAACGGCGGCAGCAACACCTGGGGTGGTGTGACTGCGACTCTATACTCGAACAGAGGAGTCTACAGAGTTAACAGTAGAGGCAATATATTCTAGATAAAATATATAAATACTAGCTTTTCGTTCCTTCGCTGAAAAGTTAGTCCGACAAACATCCCTTAAACTGCAAATAGCGAAAATCAATTATCTGTTCCAAGTCATTTTAAGCAAAACGTACGTCAGGCATTTTATAGTAAATCGTTCAAAACCTTGGAAATTAAAAATGGATATAAAAAGAAATCTTTAGTTTTTAAATGTGGAAAAACACGAACACTAAACAATTAGATTACAATAATCCTGTTAAAGTACTTGTTGAAAACGTGACAGTTATAAGTCACGTGCATTCACTCAATAAATAGCATAAATCACGTTTATTTGTTCATACTTAAAAAAAGAAAAGAAAAAAGAAAACTTTTATACTTGGCAATTTTCGCGGCTTTCTGTTATTTTAAAGCCAGAATTCCATTCATGTTGTACAAATGTAAAAAAAAAATTGCGTAAACTTTTATGATTCATGATGAGAACGCTTCTCCATCGATAACTTCAGTTCTGCTAAATATTTTACCACTTTCGTATTTAAACAGTAAATTATGTAGAAATATGACCCTGCTTATTAAAATATTATGAATCTGCTTTAAATCTTCTAACTTAAAAAATCAGAAACCTGGTATCGAGATGTAAGAATTACAATCCAAAAATGTTGAGACTTTTGAGAAAAGTAATTTATTACAATTCTTTCAAAGCAACAGTTTAAATATTTTTAGAAACAGCTAGCATAATTTAAGAAAATTTGAAAGCTTATCTTCAATATTTCTGAAAACATTATAATCTATTTTCTTTTCTTTAGATATATTTATACTTATCAACTTATTCTATTATAGACTCTTCTTATTCTGGTAATTAAAATTACATTGCTGAAGAACTAATGCTTTCGAAGTAAGTTACTAAGTTGTTTCTATGTGATATCTTTATTTATAATGAAGCAGAAGTTATGTTTAGGACACATCACTTACATTTCATTGCAAAGTGTCTATATAAAGCCAAAAAAGAATATTTTTAAGAAAACAACTATGTCTGTTAAAACAAACATTATATATGTCCTCGTAATATAAAATATACAATGACTGATATTTTATTATAAAATATAAATATATTTGTTTTTTATTAAAAAAATATATTTTCCTATATAAATGCCAGCTACCATTTCAATCTTTAAGTTATTGTTAAGTTTGCTTTCAAATATTAATCCACAAATGTCTCCTAAAATCTAGTTCACTCAATAAGTTTTCCTCAAAAGCTATATACTCTTATTGTTCATATCCATTTTTAATTAGTTGTTCAGTTAAATCTGTATAACCTTCCAAAATGTATGATCCTTTATTATGCTGAGCAGGATTTGCTTCACTTTAATTGAATTCCGATAATCAGGATAATGTGAAGTCACCTGTTAATTGTAAATTGCTTGAAAATTTGCATTGAACCCGTATTTTGTGTTGATATTAAACTTATAAGCTGATCCCAGATCTTATCAACGAATACGTTTATTGCGCAATGTTCAAACAGTTGAAAATGTTTAATGTTAAAAAAATAGGGAAAAAACATTCATAAATTTAAGCAGTACGTCTAACATTTTAATCTTGTAATTTCCTCGTTCAATATTTGATAAATAATATAGAATTGTGTAACTGCCCAAAGAGCCGAAACTTAAGATGCGCAACTGTCGAGCATTGAGTTCTTATTTTATTGTTATATGTAGTTTTTAAAAAATTAGAAATTTTATTGTTATATGTAGTTTTTAAAAAATAAGAAATTTTATTGTTATATGTAGTTTTTAAAAAATAAGAAATTTTATTGTTATATGTAGTGTTTAAAAAATTAAAAATTTTATTGTTATATGTAGTTTTTAAAAAAATAGAAATTTTATTGTTATATGTAGTTTTTAAAAAATTAGAAATTTTATTGTTATATGTAGTTTTTAAAAAATTAGAAATTTTATTGTTATATGTAGTTTTTAAAAAATAAGAAATTTTATTGTTATATGTAGTTTTTAAAAAATAAGAAATTTTATTGTTATATGTAGTTTTTAAAAATAAAAAATCTTTTACTTTGTGTCTTCAGCATATTTGAAAGTTTTATTTGCGGCAGGCGCCAATCTTTGAGAAAATCTGGAATTTCAAATTCAGATCCTCTACACTTGAAAATTGACGTAACACGGATCTTTATTCACTCATTTCCCAAACATTTTGCTTTATACTGAAACTAAAACTAAAACAAAATAAAGCAAATAATTTCAAATCTTTTACTACCTTTATGCAGTTTTAAATAAAAGAAAATCACAGGATATTTTTCTCAACGACCAAGAATGGCTTCTTTCAACATAAAATACAGGTTCAGTGCAAATGAGTGATAAAATGTAAAACAACCAAATTGCGTACAGTAAAATGTTGTCCTTTCTTCTTCAGATAATGCGAATACGGATAATCCTCTGAAATCCATACACAAGGATTAAATATGTTATTCTCATAATAATAAAAAAAAATAATGCCCCCTTGAGATAAACATTATACTGGCTCAGTTTTCGGAAATCTTAGCCATCAAAAGTACGCCGAAAAGAAGACATTATCATTTTGTTTCTTTCAAGAAAAATTATTTATGAATCTTAAAGTGTTGATGGCTTAGGGAATATAGAGTTATTAGATCTTAAAATATTCCTGAGTCACTATACTACAATCTACGTGTGTAAGATGCCAGAGAACAAGTTGTAACAAATATTCAAGCACCACGTTTTTATTTTACAAATAAATTAGCCTTGTTTAAGAAGCAAAAGAAAAGACTTCAATTTAGAAACTGACATATAACAATAAAATATAAATTTCCTAATTAATATTTTTCCATTCATTGTTGCAGTTTCAAAGTTGATTTATCGTTGATTTCACTGTGAACATCCTAAAACTATGTCTTTATATTAGAACGAAGATCCTCCAGTGCGTCCTGGGTATGACGATAAACTACATCCGCGTCCTGGGTATGACGATAAACTACATCCGCGTCCTGGGTATGACGATAAACTACATCCGCGTCCTGGGTATGACGATAAACTACGTCCAACCAAAAGGCCGTCGATCCGATCAATCAGCTGGTCATGTCATGCCCCATCACATCTAACCCATCCCAAAACAACTACAACTTACAATTAACTTTCCCTGCCAAACCCTACACTAAATATACTAACACCTTACCCCTAAAATGTGATGGGAAACAATGATGTTGCCAGCTATACGTTTTGAAACGATGATGTTGCCATCTATACGTTTTTGAAACGATGATGTTGCCAGCTATACGCTTTTGAAACAATGATGTTGCCAGGGATACATTTTTTTGAAACAATGATGTTGTCAGCTATACGTTTTTGAAACAGTTGCCAGCTATACGTTTTTGAAACAATGATGTTGCCAGCTATACGTTTTTGAAACAATGATGTTGCCAGCTATACGTTTTTGAAACAATGATGTTGCCAACTATACGTTTTTGATATATCTAGTAAATACTGGATCTGGCATTAAATAACCCATAGTGGTTGATATGCCATAAAACCCCAAACAAACAAACAAACAAGATCCTCCAACTGTTACACTCATTTTTTGTTTAATCCATATTTTCTTATTTACTTAAGGTCAATTTACGTAATGGGATCAGCAAAAAAAAGGGATAATTTTTTCTCACTCAAAACCTGTTTTGGTCAGTCATTGATAACCAAAACGAGTTTGTATTGTGGTTACGATTGACGCGGATAACCACCAGTGATGTTTGGACCTAGATAAAAAGCAGAATTTCATAAGTTGAATTCTTAGGCATGCCATGTTTATTTAAAAGGTGGGCGAAACATATTCTTCCTTCCCAAATCCCTAATTTCACTTTCTTAGATTAAGTAAACTTTAGTAAATATAGATATTTTCTGCTTCTACGACTTATGACTTTTGGAATAATCAATAAATTTATGACGATGTATTCAAATTAAAGCTGTAATGAGATTAATGAGATATTTATTTTCCGTGTACATTATTCTTACAGGACGGCAATACCAATCAACTGTAAACTGTAACAAGAATTTGTTTTATTCCCACCTCTCTTCCTCCTTTTTATATATGAAACTGATTCCATCAATAAAAGTTTCATTGAAGATAACTGACTGTGATTAATAGATTAGCCGAAAGCGCTTGGATCTACAGATCTTTTGGACATTTTTTACACATTCCATGTCCAGAGAAGATTATTTGTACGAATTCTAGTAAAAATGTAATGGAAAGCTTAATCGAGGTTCATTCTCAGTCATCTTCAATGAAACTTGTATAAAAGAGGAAATACTGCCCAAATACACAATTATATATATATATATATATATATATATATATATATATATATATATATATATATATATATATATGTATATATATATATACATATATATATATATATATATATATATGTATATATATATATATATATATATATATATATATATATATATATATATATATATATATATATATATATTGACGTATCTACAATTTCATTAGCCATATAGACGTAAGGCTAAAAAGGCCTCCAATAAAAAATCCCAAATTCTAGTCGAAAAAAGGTTAGATATAAAAAAAAAACAATAAATGACGAATATGCTTTATGATCAGCCATACCCTCCTCTTCTCTCCATATTCTTTCTGTCTTTATCTTGTCTCCTACCCACAAGGTAGGGGCACGTGAACTTTGAAGCGATCCGACCCGAGAATGACCTGGTTCCAAAATCACGCTACCATCAGGCGGTTGACCATATGTGAACTCCAGACACCATCAGACTCTCCTGCTGCGATTACGTGATCAGACCCTACTGAGGGTTGATTGAATGTTTGGTCATAACGCAAACACCTCGTGATTTGCACCCCATCCTTCTACGTACCCGGTCAAGGACGAAGAGAACCCACGTGAATATCTTTGGGGACAGTTTCCCATCTGACCAGTGGCGAACATCGCCGAGCGAATTGTCCCATCTCCAAATGGACTGCCAATCGAAAAAAAGTAGACAGCAAAATCTATCGACTAGAGAGCGAAAGAACTGCTACCAAAAAGAATCGACCAACGAACGCCTATACGAGATGCTGTGGACCCCGACCATTTCTGGAAGAAAAGGAACCCAGGGAAATTGCTGTCCGACAAAATATTGTTTTTGCATAAAAACTCTCGCTTCGGTGAATTAGAACGCTGCGTGGAGATATCAACTCGACTGGCCCACCAAGACAGATAAGTTGATTTCTTGGCTTAATCTTTATATATATATATATATATATATATATATATATATATGTGTGTGTGTGTGTGTGTGTGTGTGTGTGTGTGTGTGTGTGTGTGTGTGTATTCGCTCGTACCTTCTGTTCTTTCATGATCCCTTTCCCTTCTGTTAAACGAATTTTCTTTTTCTTTCTTTACCTGTTTCTTTCTGTATTTATAAATAAATGTTTTATTTTGAATTCATCGTCTTGCGTCTGTTTTTCGCTGATTACCTTGCGTCGCTTTCATCCCTAAGTGAAGACCGAGAAAAGATCCTACATTTTCCTTTTTTTTTAACCTGTGGTTCAAAGATGCAACTTCGTTTCGGTGCATTTCAATTGCACCTCGACTGGTGAGAACCAAAAATGGTTATGAACAATTCTGCTTGTAAGCGAGCCGTATGTGAAACGTCACTTCCTTTTTTCCATTTGTTTGAGAAAAAAATATGCATAAAGCAAAAAGGTGACGGAGTGAAACAATAGTGCTTGTTGATAGCAGTTTGGTGAAGGATGGGTGAGGTGTTAAATGATGGCCAGACTGGAAAAATTCCTTGTTGATAACAACGGTCAAAAGTTTAGGCACAGCATTTCCAAGGCTCCTAAGAGTGAGGGTTGGGGGAGGAAAGGTGGGAATAGGAGATAGTAATACGATGAAAGAGATAAATTCTAACGATAATTATAGTAATAATTGGTAATGTTTTTTAAAGAAAAAGGAAGTGACGTTTCACATATGGCTTGCTTACAAACAGAAGTGTTTATATATATATATATATATATATATATATATATATATATATATATATATATATATATATATTCCGATTAATTTAAAACATCTTTGGTCATTTTTGAAGAAGTATGAATTTGAGTGCCTGCCATGCTTATGAAATAGATTTTAGCCTCATATGCTAAAATTGAACGACAATACAACAGTAATCTCTCAGTCGAAGATTAAAAAAACAATTGCAAATGATTGAGACACTTTATATCAATAAAAAGTAACCCATTTAAGACGATTTAATTCAAGCGAGGTGTTCATTATGGTTAAGGGTATCATGCCTTTGAATTGGAAGGTCATTTTGCCATATATATATATATATATATATATATATATATATATATATATATATATATATATATATATATATATATATATATGCAAAAATCTATAGCTAAATATATATCTGTGAAAGGACATATGAATAAAGACAAAAGGAACATTTATGTGAGCCATTCATCATACTAAAATAAGTTTACTTTTGTCTTTATTCATACACGAAGGTACATGAATAACCCCTCAGTCTAATGAGGAAAAATATATTTTGGGCAAGAAATATTTATTTTTCAACGTAATCGTCATCAGTGTCAATCCACTTAATTCAGAGGTGAATAGTAATAATATAAAATGATCATTAAATAGATATTTAAGATCAAAATTCAGCAAATAACTACGTTTTATAATTCTATGCTCATGCCTCATGCCACAAATATACTCATGTAATGTCCAACAAAAAATTCTTCTCATCGGACATTTTGGGAATGATTAATAATGCTTACTTTGTTTTTGCATTTGTTAACAAACTCACTTAAGTAAGAGAAATTAAAAGATTATACAAATTATACAATCTGGAAATTACATTTAATTGTTTAGAGGAAGAGCGTTGATCAACTTTAGCTTTTGCTGCCTGCGATATTAGTTTCTGAAGAATAGAAATACACTTTACATAGGAACACTATTTATATAACCAGTTATATCAGAATTTGGGAGATGTTTATTGTCCTTTATGGGTCAAGTAAAGGGACGGTGGAAAACAATACATAACTTACCGAGCGAGCTTGAGTAAATGGATAACGGAGCAAATTTAGGAGAGATTACAAAAAACAACATTTATTAAGACCTAAAAAGGATTAGAAATTGTGGATAGCCTTGATCTCCAACGTCCTGGAAGGAGATTGCACAAAGAAGAAGAAGAAGAAGAAGAAGAAGAAGAAGAAGAAGAAGAAGAAGAAGAAGAAGAAGAAGAAGAAGAACAACAACAACAACAACAACAACAACAACAACAACAACAACAAAATGGAATACATAAATAACCTTAGAAAATGTATAAATCTGTTTCTTCTCCAGCTAGATATAGGTTAAATAATAGGACAGGCTAAGCTTTCTAGCCTTGGTTAACATCATTTAATAAAATGGAACTTTCTTGTCTTTTTGTAGCATCTCAGTCTCTTTGCTTTTCTTAAATATTCAGAAATAAGCGAAGTCCTAAAAAGGGAAGGTGATAAGATATCCCTAGACATGGACAGTGGAACATGAACAATCTGCCCCGGTAGGTTAAACAAAGGATTCAGTTAGAAATCCTTTGATAGTTATCCGGATCGACAGACACCTGCGTCTCGGAATTAAAAATCGGAGAGCCGAGTTTGAATTTCAGTCTGGTTCTTTACATTCACTTAATTGAGAGAGGTATAAGCCTGTCTTTTACTCCCAGATATGGGTTAGATAGTAGAACTTGTCACCAGAAAAATCAGTTATTCTCAATTAATTGTTAATGCAATATTAACTTGCCAAAAAAAAAAGAATTCTTCTTACTGTTCCAATATAAGTTTAGACTTTAAATAACACACAAAGGGTTGATAAGACAAATCAATCAATCAATTATTCGACAGACTATAAAGATGAAGACATTATTCTGACTGTAAATTACGAGGTATTAAATGAAAATAAAACACATAATAACTCATTAGACAATATGAGAAAATTAAAAACAAACTGCCGCCAATGTATCGATAAGGCAATTTTTTAAACAAGAGTTTAAAACTTACCTTGAATGTGCCTTTTTAACAATGTCCATTGTATATGTTAAGAAAACGATCTAGAAGTAACTGATCAGAGTCAGTAATTGTCCAGGTGTGGTGAATTTATTGTTCTCAGTCGCATTCTCGTCCAACGTAACGAAGGAGAGAGCTAAGCAGATTAAAGGATGTGTATAAATATTACCGATTTAGTCACGTGTCGATGCTCTGTACATATATGCTTAGGTATATGAGAACGTAATTAAAAATTATTATACGTGATTATGTATGTATGTATGTGTGTATGTATGTATGTATGGATGGATGGATTGATGGATGGATGGATAAGAGAAAATGGAATAAAAAGCGAGAGAGAGAATCAGTGTTTTGGCATGTATAAATAAACATTCATACTTTTGATTATATCAGCACGCATTTGTGCTTACACAGTTGAGAGAAGAAAGGAGAAAGTAGGTAAATCTACACATATGTGGATGGATTATTATAAATATATGTATGAAAGTACAGCGTAATAACATTATGAGTGAGCGATATAGATGTGTAATTATGGAGATAACGGGATAAAAGTTTTAATACAAATGCATAAGATAATATATATTATCTACAATCATAGATTATATATCTAAATGTCTCTGTGTCCTTGTTTACGTTAGTAAATATAAAAAATAAAAGAGAAAATCGTTGAAAGCGAGAAATAGATGTTTTTGGATGTAGACATATCTTCAATTTTTATATGTTCTTTTAGGACGTGAGTGAAGATAACTCTCCACAAGTTCTTATATTTTGTTGTTCTTTTGAAAAAAAGAAAAAAAATAAGTTTAACTCATGGAAAAATGAAAATATTTCATCTCAAAACTTGGGAACAAAAACATTCAACATCGCAATTGGTGGTTTATATTGATGTTTTTTTTAATTGCTAACTTTTTCATAACACACACACATACACACACATACACACACATACACACGCGCGCGCACGCGCACACACACACTTGCAGGAGCACTAAATTTCAATTCGGGGATAAAATAATACAAGATATGCAGAAAGGTTCTCGGGCTAACGAATAAGAAATTCTTTTCAGCATCCCCTCATACAGTTGGTAATCATTTATTAGGTTATAACATTCAGAGAGGGAAACAATGAAAGGATTTATACATAGGTGCAAAAATGTGTGCAAAATTTAGAAAAATGTGTGTGTGTGTGTCTGTGTGTGTCTGTGAGTGTACGTGTGCAGTCTAGCGTGTACGTGTGTGAGAGGAGTATATATGATCCAATCTCAATATCACGTGTTCGGCATTTATCCAACTCAAAAATGGAACAAGATCGTTCAAATAGAAGTTAGTGTGAGAAATGAGAAATATCAAATGGCGTCCGATTAATCCTGGCCGGAGATTAATACATGCCCTTCTGCTTATATATATATATATATATATATATATATATATATATATATATATATATATATATATATATATATAAGTAAAAATAAAAAATAAAAAACATTGATGCCAATAACATTTGGCAGTTATTTCAATCGTGGATGGAGAACAGTGAGATTAATTCATACAGCTTTAATCTCTTGATTAACACTAATCCGGTGTCATGCAACTAACAAAAAATACAAAAATATATTACTTACACAACTTTTAGGGAATACCCATATATATTTTTTTAATGATATAGTTTCTGGTAATAGTAATGAAGAGAATAAGCGTTCCATGCAAGAAACAGACTGCATTCATTGACCAAACATTTAACTTTAATGTCGGTTGAAATTTATAAAATCCTTCTCTTAAAACAGGTTTTCAGGTAAATAGGTTCCTCAAATTCGCCCATCTTAGGCATTATTACATTTAGCAGTCTTCAAATAATGTGGGTTTTGTTATTATGTAAAGTTCTTTATTTGTGAATGTCTAACGATGAGATCTGATAAAATAATGTCTTCTTTAAGACTTACAGGGTTCATTCACTTGAAGACATTTTTAATCATTGAAACGTTTATATACAATTGATAGTTTAAACATTTCTAAACGAGTTGGGTACCATGTATGACATCCATATAAAAGTCTAGATCTAACGAGGCGATTTAAGAACATGATTTTAGAATTTGCATTAATATTTTGGCTTTTGTAGAATCTTAAGGTGTTGAAGCAAACTGTTCCTATGCTATTTGCAATCTCCTTATGTGTATACTAAATTTGTTATAATTCATCCATACACCGAAATACAGGAATCCCTCGATTAGTGAGGTTAATGTGCACCTCGGTAACTATAAAAATTTAATTTTCAATTTCTATGGTTAAACTGAAGAATGTTTTACCGCACTAATCGAGTATTATGCATGCACTGATCGAATTTTGGTAGATAAAGATTTTAGCGCACTTATTGAAAAAGCATTAATTGAATGTGCATTAATCGAGGGATGCATGTATTTGAAGTTTATGAATTCCACATTCTAAATTTTTATGATTTTATACGCAAGACAATTTCCTTTCTCTCGAATAGGTTGGTTAAAATAATAACAGGGCGTCTACTGAAACGCATGACCCATTAAAATACAACGTTTAAACTAATTATATATATATATATATATATATGTATATATATATATGTATATACACACACACACACACACACACACACACACAAATTGCGCAAAAATAAAAATACCACTGACATCTCATTTTAACATATATATTTACCAAAATTGGACAAAAATATCTTGAAATGCTAAAGAGTAAATTTATTCAATAAAATTGCCATTGACTTCAACCATGCTCTCCAGACGACTTCGGAATCTCATGCAACTCTTCTGAACGCTCTCCTTGTTTAAGTTGGTGAATGCTCTCATAATCCTAGCTTTCAGTTCATCTTTGGTGTTACAAGGAGCTTTATTGGTCTCTCGTTCAACTGTGCCCTAATAGTCAACTAATAATCAACAGGGTTGCAGTCTGGGGAGTTAGGTGGCCAGATGTAAGAGGTGATGTGATTCTCAAAAATTGTCTGACAGTCATGACTAGGTTCTCCTGCTTGTGAGGCAGGGTGCAGAGTCCTGTGATCAGATATAGGGTCTTCCAGCAGCCCCCCTCTTGACCCAGGGCAGCACTACCTCCTCATGGCACTTGATGTAAGCTTCCGTGTTGATTTTGAGGCCCTCTGGGAAGATGAATAGAGGCATAACGTTAACATCACTAGTGATCACAGCAAACACCATGATGTTGACTGGATATATCATCCAACTCTTTCCAAATCTTCTGAACTGTCCTCAGACTGACACTCAAACACTCTGAAATGTTCGAATTGGAGCTTCCGGCGCAAATGCAAAGCAATACAGCATTCCGTTTCCAAATTTCTGGCAGCGTGAATTGCGTCATGGTGGTCGTTTTCTCACAGACTGACACTACTATACATTGCATTCGACAAAATCCAAAACAAACAATTCGCATGCACGAAATTAGAAATATAAAACGGTGATAATTTACGCATCGCATCCTATATATATTAAGAAAAAATTCCAAAGAAAAAAAAACTTACATTTGAGTTTTTCAGTTATAAACTTTATTCTTTGTTTCGTAATTGGTTTATACTGCATCTTCATGCTCTGGTTAAAATGCACGAAACACGGGAAACGAATTGATTTAGAAAAGAAAGACAGACAAGAAGGAAAGGAAAGAAAATTTAGTGGTAGCGGGAGGCGATAAATGACAGGAAGGGGTAAAAATGGAGACAGACGGTAGAGAAAGATATCTTGTTGGATATAGGGGAGAGGGGTGAGTTTTTAACGAAACTTCCAAACATCTCTTCTGTCAAATGCAATAAGAGTAGGTGATCTTTTTAATAAACTATAATAAATGTGGCAGAAGGTCGAAAGTATGTTACCTGAAAAAACGTACAACACACACACACACACACACACACACACACACACATACAGACACACACACATACACACACAAACACACACACACACATACACACATACACACACACACACACACACACACACACACACACACACACACACATATATATATATATATATATATATATATATATATATATATATATATATATATATATATACTGGGTCTAACAGTAAAATTGTCCAAATCGTGTAACAGCAAGGATAATTGTCCATCCTACAAAATGCTTAATATCCGCCCCCCAAAAAAAACACTAAACTAGTTGAGTTTCTTTTTTCCAGGTTTTCAGATAAGACGTTTTGCCATCTTGACGCCACTTGTAAGATTCACTGAAAAACCCTTTGAGTTATTCGGCTAGAAAGAGAACGAGTTAAAATCGTTTTGAATCAGCCTCACTATATTTTCATAACTGAGTAATGGTGAGAGGAAGATCATTCAGGACTTCAGTAATGGTACGAACATTCATAGTCTGACTTCCAGCTTCAAAGTCCATTCAAGAGAACAGTGAATAAGTTTTAAAAAGAGGGAACAGTAGAATGGAAATCTGTATCAGGAAGTCACAACAGCAAAGGGAACATTATTTTAACTTAGAGCTAAATACATTCTTATTGTAGAGTCCAATAGTGTTATAAAAACCTCTGAGAATTCCAGTAAGATATCTTTCATTATTTCTAAGATACAACGGTTCAAAGCTTAATCTAACAATTGGATAATTTTGTTGTTATACCCGGTACATATATATATATATATATATATATATATATATATATATATATATATATATATATATATATATATATATATATATATATATATATATATATATATATATATATAACGATCTGGGATCCTTTCCTTTCGAACATTCTGTACTTTCAAATCTCAGTTACACTTTAGAAAAGAATATATCGAACGGAATTTGCTTGTACAGACAGATCTAAAGAAAGACTATATTGATTGTGAATAATTGACAGCTTGTATTTATAGTCACTAAAGGATTAACACTTATTTTTCTATGCGTCGGTCTGTCCGAGACAAATCGCTGACAATTATTAAATTGCATTTCTTACTCTCCATTTTCATTTCAGAATGGATTACAGAACACGTTATTTATAAGCTCATATTTAAATTAAATATTTTACATTTTAAAATAAATCTCTGAAAATATGGATATTCATTTAGTTAATTTTAAATTATATTGAATTCTTACGCGTCTATGTTGAAAAATGCCATTGTTTCCTTGACGGATGCTGACCGTTTTTCAGTTGAGAATATACATAACATTGTAGTCATATGCTTCGCCACGAGGGCAAATGTGAGAGGTCAGTTTGGTATAGGCACCTACATACGTATGTGTTAGTAGAAACATTTTTTCAGTTCCTCGCGGTCTGTGCAACCAAGGCATCAAATTTCTCCTGTATTTCAATAGATGGGTGTGGCTTCAGATTTAGAATCTCCAGGGATTAAAGACTGTTATGTCCTCTTCTGCTCAAAAATAGTAAAACAGAGTTAATCCACCACTGTGAGTTTACGTATTTGTTTAAAAGTATCGTTTGAAGGTTAATTTATAGAGTGAACCTTCAGAAGTTGTTAAATTGGGCATTATATTGGTGGTATGTGCATGTGTATGCTTGTGTGTTAGTGTGTGTTTGTGTGCGTGTGTGTGTGTGAAGTAAACGTAGTATAAATGTATCGTCCTTTTCCTCATCTATGGTGTTGAGGAGTCTCCCCTTTTTACACAAATGGACTCACCCAAGGTATACATATACTACTACCAGTGAATACCCGGACAGTCAAGTACAAGTAGTAGTAGGAGTAAGAGACGGTCGGTAGAATAACGTAGCGGCAAGAGTAACAGTAACAAGCACGTAGACTCAGTAAGAAGTCATACAGCGATACGTCCATATCAAAGACTGTATATATATTTTGCTACTAACCCGCATTCCTGGAACTACTAACCTGTATTACCAGTTTGTATTATTACGTTAATACATGTATTTCCTATATTCATTTTTGGCGTTTGTTATTATTTGATACCGGATTTCATCCCGGAATCCACAACATATTAGAAACAAGATGGAGAAACATTTTAAGCAACGACCACAATAATATGATTGGAAGTATTAACAGACATCTTTTAGAGTTTTACTTTTTCTTGCTACCAACTTTATAAATACGAACTATTTCATGGAATAACCATTTATGTCTGAATTCGAAGTCCAACAAAAAAACGAATTGAACGAAACTTGTCGCACTGATAAAGAGAAAACCTTATTTGAAAGAATTGTCAAAAGCTCTTTTGTTTAACTATCAATCACACTGAGTATAATTTTCTGGGAAGTGTTTTAACAGAGGATGGAAAATGCGACACCGAAATCCGAACGCGCATTGCATTAGTGAAAGATGCATTCCAAAATTTAAACAAAGTAATAAAAAACAGGAAAAATTCGTTAGTAAAAGAGTGTTGAATTGCTATGCGATATCAATCCTCTTGTAGGGCAGTGAATTCTCGAAAATCTACCCACAGATGAAGAGAAATCTGGAGACGACAGAAATGTGGTTGTAAAGAAGGTTACCAAGAATTCCGTGGACGGAGAAAACAACAAGGAAGTCTTAAAGAAAATGGTAACCAAAAGAACATTTCTACTCAGAAAGAGGTAGCTGAAATTTATCGAACATATAATGAAGAAGGAGGGCTTGGAAAACTTAACGGTCACAGGATATATCGAGGGAAAGACAGATGGGGAAAGACAGTGGGTCACCTACCTAACAAGTTAAATGATGGCGGGAGGCTTGGCAAAGTGAGAAATGCTGCTAAGGTTTACAAGGTGTTAGGAAGTTTCGGAGAGCCATGATTACCCACGTTCTGAAGAGATGCGGCACATAGAAGAAAAAGTTATAACATGTACAATATCAAATGTTTGTTTCTGTTTGTATTCTCTGAAGTATATCAACAATGTTTCAATCTATGACACAAATGTTTGGAATAAGAAGTCTTGAAAAGTTTTAGTAACCTTTAAATATATCGTACAATCAATATTTAAACTCTTATCCATGAAACCTAAAAGATTATTAGATTTCGATGTGAACAAATCTCTTCTTGGCTGGATATACTCGTCATGAACTTATCAAAAAAGACGCTAAGCTTTTTCCTATAATATATTCAGATGCTCTTGAACTAGCAGGTGATGACAGGTCGTCCAAAAATATATTAAAATCAATGCTTTGTCATTCATTTGCCTAAAATCAATACTGTAATCTACTTGCTTAAAACAATGCAGTCAGAATATTAAATAACAAACCACTCTTGATAAGCACTAATACCCCAAAGTTAACATCTCCGATACCAAAGCAATAATTTTATTATGACTATAGTTAAACAAACAGGTTTTGCGAAGTTAAGATCCAAGATGACTATATAAATAATACCAGATAAATAATGCTAGTATTTATGTTTTCTCAGATACCATTAAGATTGAAATATTTTCGGATGAATATCTTCACTTTTCAACTAGAGTTTCAATCGGCACACTCAGCATGATAATGAATGATAGAGTTTTAGTTTTGTGCAGGAATTGTAAGATAGCTATTAGATTTATTTTTAAAGAAACACTTTCTTTTAAATATCTACTTTATATAAGAAATGTCATAATCACACTTTACTCATGGTAATCTATCTCGAAAAGATGTTGGGCCTTTTAACGTTTTTTGAAATTATATATGATGATAAATCACTAGTCCTAAAGGCTAAACCTGCCTATTCATACAAATACGATTCACTGAAGAAAAGAAAAAACGGAATGATAATGATAACATCAAACACTCTGATACTATTTGGTTTTAATATAATTCACTTGTATGGCACTTCTTGACGTCAGTGTGTCACCTACTTATTAACCAATATATGTCGATCCGGGTTGTATTAATTCTTCGTTATATTTATTGCTCACGTGTCTCATTCCGCAACATTACGCGATTCTGATTTAATCCTTTTCTTTTTAATTTTAAGCTTCACACAACGACCATTTACCTTTGCAATTTACTTAACATTTAAGACCGACTTTAAATCAATTCATTTTATTCACTTTAATCTTATTAAGTTGCTGTCATCCTCCGCCCAAGCCAAAATCTATCTTGAGCATTTTGTTGGTATTGAGGGGGAGTCAGTGCAAGTAATAATCTTTTTTGCCTATGACTGTTACTTAATGTTAAAATAGCTGTTTCCACACACAAAGCATTCGGCATTCGTTATTAGTATTACTGTCGGTTGAAATATATAAAATCTTTTTTTAACTGTTTTTTCGGGAAATTATACTTCTTAAGTCCACTAACTGTAATCTCTCTTTCTAGTATTGATGTGGGTTTCTTTCCTAAGCTTTTGTTTAAGGTAATGCGGAAAGTCAATATCTTGATTATATCATTATTTTCTGTTTTTGCGTTGCCAATTGTTTAAGATATGTAGAAAGCTAACATTTCATTATATTATTATTTTCTCTCGTAGTTATATGTGTTACTTATTTTCGCTTTATACACACAGGTTTTCTCCTATGTCCACACAGGTTCGAATATGATAAGGTCAGGGCTTTGGTAGGCCTTTCTTGTAACACTGCAATGTCTTCATGTGATAAATCTCTTTCTTATGTACGATGTGAAAATAAATTTGTCCATCATCATTTGAAATATTTCACTTTACAATATTTGGTAATAGGTGAGACCGTAGCATGATAAGATATTTCTCTCTGTTCCGTATTCCATCGACTTTCTTGTCGCATTGCTTATGATGTATCCGCATGGCATTAGACTCCTACCGCTGAGTTGTACAGTCTTCATCGTATATCTTCGATTGTTTCTTATACCAATCAATCTTGGAGTATACTGAATTGCATTAGAATGTAGTTCAGTTTTGTTTTTGTCACTAAATATCACAACTGCCCATTTTTCATTATCCCAGAGTATACAGGGTGCGTCAGTTTTTTGAGGACACGTCTTTCAAAAGCTCTGTCTCCTAACTTATTTTCATTACCCTTTTCAGATAAATAATGTCAGTGATCATGTTTACCGAACAATTGAAAAGGCACACTGTAATCTTTGCCTTAAAATACAATATGGTGATACAGAGATAGTTCGTTTCCTGAAAGTTACCCGATCTTTCGTTATCAAAGTTCGAATAGCAGCCACTAAAAGCAAAACGAATTGTAAGGGTCCTAATACGATCAGAACAACTAACTTTATACGAAGGTTCCAGAAAATAATAGATAAGAGACCGTGAAAATCAATCAGACATTGCAAAAGACCTCAAGGTGTCAGAGTGCACCATCAGAAGAGTTGTCAATGATGATGTCCGGTACAAGTCGTATGCGAAGCGGAAAGGTCAGTTCATGTCGGAACACACAAGAAAGAATCATTTGATCAGCACAAAGCGCTTGATAATTAAGAGGCTGGTATGTTTTTCTTTTTCTCCGATGGGCAATTATATTGGTTCTAAGAAACAAAGAAGATGTCATGCTTCCACACTTCTCACAAAGTCAATGCTGCTATTTTTCAGGAGGTGTTGCAGAGAGTTGTGAAGGCCTTGATGGTCAGCGTACGTAATGGAAAACGTATATCTTCTTGCAACAGCATTGTGCATCGTCTCATGAGACTAAGATAAATCAAACAAGGATGTGTCACAATGATCTCCATGATCATTTTATCTCAAACACATGGTCTCCTAGCTCACCAGACCTAAATCCACTGGACTACTACGTATGGGGTGTAGTCGAGAGAGGTCAGTCAGCACCTACATAACACCATAAAGTCTCTCAAGTCCGTCATAGTCAGGACTATGACTAAAATTAATAAAGATCATCTGATTCGGGCATGTCTTCATTTTGAAGTAGCCATCGATAACAGTGGATTCATGGATACGTGTAATAAAATAATTCTTAATATTATTTGCGCCATTTTGTCCTCAAACAACTGACGCATCCTGTATATTCTAGTATTTTTGTTATGCTACATTTTCTTTTGCTACAATACATCCATTTAGACTATTTCTATATAGTATCCTTGTTATTTCATGAGCTGAAAATTTACCAATAATATTTCTTTCAGTCATTACTTGACGGTTCGTTAACATTTGGTTGAATACGGATAACCTAGGTAACTTTCTTTTGTATAATTTTGTAGACAGGCCAGTTTGTTCCTATCTAAAACGCTCCCAATATCAACACGCTTCTTCTGTGTGACTTGGACAGAGTTTCTGACACTCCAAGCTTCAATTTAACACATTTTTGACGTTCTCGTTATGAAATTTAAATCAAGTACATTAAAAGGTCAAGATCCAAACATTATACAATATGTGCCTGGTCCATTGAACATGAAAAATTTGAAATTTGAAAATGTTTACCATGGAATTAACATGTGACTCATAACTTTTGCATGCCCTATTTCATCACCATACATTCATATCTGTATCTTCCCTCGTATACCAATTTAAATGTGACAAATTGTACTACAGTCCTGAATGATACTGTTCCTGAATGTATATTGTCGATCACTTTCAGCTTATAAATTATTTTTTTATTTAGATAGCGCATTTCCTTTGCTCGCCACTGTATTTACTTTGTGTCCGATCATTCACTGATATAATCTGATAGACTGCTTATTGTTTTGAACCACCACTCAAGTTCAATTACCTATTAATCTCTAGAATTTTATTTTTCTGCACAAATTTAAGTTCTGATCGCCGTCAGGCACTACCACATGTCACAAGTTATCCTGTTCTCCATGAAACAATATCGTACGATTAATAAAAAAAAGTCATCGTTTGTTTTTTCTGTCTTCTTCTTTATGTGCCGTGTCCCCTCAGGACGTAGGTGATCATGGCTCTTCACAACTTCCTGACTTTTATAGCTCTTAATAAATCTTTTGTTATTTTTCCCTAAATCCTGTTCTGACGCCCATTTACTCAAGCTCACTACGTATGTTATGCGTTGTTTCCTCTGTCCTTGTTGCCTGCAATCTATCCGGTGAGTATCGTATTTTCCAAGCCCTCTTTCCTCGTTATGTGCCCTAGAAATTTCAACTGTCTCTTACTAATGTTAATTATAATTTTCCTTTTCCTTTCCAATCTCTATTTGTTCTTTTTCTCCGGTAACAAATGATTATTTTTAATTGTTCTATGGAAAAATATATGTACACATATATCTCCTCTGTGTGTGTGTGTGTGTGTGTGTGTGTGTGTGTGTGTGTGTGTGTGTGTGTGTGTGTGTGTGGAAAGTAACTTCAGAATCATAATTTACATAAGTTTGTAAAGTATAATTTTAAACGAAACAGCAAAGAATAGAACGTTTTCATTAAAGCTAAGAAGAGAATACTTGTTTTGTTTAAAGTTATTATCTTAAGGCACAGATATTCAAAGAACTTAAAACGATTACTTGGTTACTTATTTAAGTGCATCATCTTACGTATAATTATTGTCATGTTACGCAAACTATAGTCAGTATATTATTTAAACAAATTATCCGTAAATAATCAACAGTTTCTTTTTATAGTTGTCATTTATATTGCCAACTATTTTTTATATTTATTTAAGTAGTGAAATAATCGTCAAAGTAACGTGGTTTAACGAAATAAGTGCTACATAATTTGTTACGTTATCTTAATACCTTATCGTCCAAAGTTGGGACTTGATTCACCAAACCCAAGTATATTTTTCAGTGTTCACAACTAACTTTCTAATTTCAACTTTTCGCACAGAAAAAAATCAAGATATTAAAATGACCCTATGTAATTCGTAAAATTCTTTTTAAAAACACAATCTCTACGTTTAAGCTTTATATGATCTCATGAATTTAAAAAACATTTTACAACCAAATAGGAATCAGTAAAGTTTAAAAGATCATTTCCTTTTTAATGAGAGTACGATTGAATGAAGCTCTGTTTTATTTCGGTGCGACAAAATTTAGTCGAATGCGTCTTTGCTAAGAATTCCAAGAACCTAGAGTCAAAATCCCAGGTCAGCAACTGTTGTTTTTACTCGAAAGTCATTTAACAATTAATGCATTAGTATGAAGTGGATTACTAACTGTCGGATTAGTTAATGGATTTGTTTATTTTCTAACATTATAGACAATAGGTAATTTTGCTGTTGCTGCTGTTTTGCTGTTTGCTTATTTTTCAGATTTATACAACATGCGTCCCATAATAGTTGCTACATTTTAGTGTATGAAATGTATATGGAAACGTAACAACTATTTTGGAACAGAATAAATGCTATTTCGATTTCAACGACTAAATACCTCCAAAGCAGGTATTTAGTCGTTGAAACTGTGTTATCCTCTAGTAGTTTCTTATCATAGCCACTACTGTTCGGCATGATTTCCTAAATTGTTTTGATAAAATTAATGCCATTCTAACACAGGTTTCTTTAATTAACAGTCGACATTTGTAAACTTTGTTTTCTGGTTTATTTGTGTTTATTCAAGGAAATTATTACTGCCTCTGAAATAAGTTTTCATTGGTTGATTTTCTCGCTCTCTCTCTCTCTCTCTCGCTCTCTCTCTCTCTCTCTCTCTAATATATATATATATATATATATATATATATATATATGAAGAAATATAGTCTTAAAGTGTGCTATATTTATGGGATAAAGTGCTCAATATCAAAGATAGAGCGTGTGTAAATATAAGAGTGAACATAGAAGTCAACACTTAGAGGCGACAGTCTGTTTCATGCTAGTGCAATTGTCAGGCAGGCTGCCTGACAATTGCACTAGCATGAAACAGACTGTCGCCTCTAAGTGTTGACTTCTATGTTCACTCTTATATACATATATATATATATATATATATATATATATATATATATATATATATATATATATATATATATATTGAAATTGTTAGGAGGATTTGATAATTATAATTAAGTAATTCATTGAGTCTGAAAGAAACCTCAACATATTGCAGAAAGCACGTTTCGTCCTATATTTGGGACTCATCAGCTGTGCGCATCCACTACCGAGAATTGAAACCCGGACAGTTATACCAACTGTTCAACGGGCCTCGGTGACAAAGAGGTAGCAAATCAGACTCAATATAGCGCCGCTCGCTCACATATTCCGTGGTGGAACTCAACTGAAATTCTCTGTAACCATAGGACTGTGCCCCCGGGAGCCACGACTACTATCACCAAGCCGCTCAAACTGAAGCATTAGAAGCCAGATCAAGCAATGATATACACATGAAAGAAATTGTTAGAAGGATTTGATAATTATAATTAAGTAATTCATTGAGTCTGAAAGAAACCTGATGTGGAGTTGGATCAATGTTTTTTGCTAACTTCTTGCAAGTGGTGGTAATGGTATTAGTGTTGCGGATAACTAGTTGGTTCTTAAATATTTTTGATAGAATATTGGAGGCTAGGATTATGAATTTGTGCTTTTGTCATCGGTGGTGACTTTGTTGTCGGTGGTGCCTACTTTTTTGATTTTGTACGCTCATTTTCTAGCGTTGAAGATGTAATAATGTAGATCGTGAAGAAGTTTAAATGTTTTTTTTTCAATGTATTTCTCTTCTTCGATAGATATTCTGGGCTGCACTAAGGATACGTTCTGATTTTATTTTTTACCTGTGATGAGAATAAAAATTGATTAAATCATCTTTGTGTGTTTACCGGAAACTTTAAAATCTAAAAAGTAGTTTTTGTTTCGATGTCGAATAAAGGTCGTGTTTTGTTTATTTCATGCTCGTGTGTCAATTCGATGCTTTGTTCTGTGTTATTGAATCTCTTTATGATATTTACTTGGTTTTCATTAGAAGGATCTCATCTATGTATCTGCGGTAAGCGGAATTTTTTTTTAGGTATGATGTGGCTAAATGCATCAGACTTTAAAAATTCTAGGGACAAACAAGTACACCGCTTATTATGGACCCCATCGGTAAACCGAATTTTTGTTTGTAGAAATGTTTTTCGTGCAGCGGTAGAGGAAGTTTTTCTTTGTATTTGTTGAGATCATTTCATAATATATTAAAGCATTTTGTGGCGAGTATATTTGTGTATAATGATTTAATATTTAAGCTCGACATAACCTTGTTTACCATGTTTATGTTTCTTATTCTCTGGGTTAAGCCACCAGCCAGAGTTTTTAATGTGTGTTGGTTTGATGGTGCCTAGAAACGGAATTAGGAGTTAGGGTTGCTTTAGTTAGTCTGGTGGAAGCGCTGTTGATGTTAGTGTAGGGATACAAAAGGTACTTATCTCCATTTGGTTCAGATGAAGTCATATGGGTCACGTGACGGCCGCTTAGTAACGTCACTTCATAGTGTGGGGAAAATGGTTAGTCAGCTCTCAGAAGTCAAACCGAGCAGTTGCTTTTTTAGTCCGGGCCCCTCAACCCGTGCTGAGGCTAAATCTGTCTCCTCCGGCCACATGGTCAGGCTTACAGTCTTATGGCGTTATTTTCCTATGGAAATATATCTTCACCAGATATAGAAAATATTTCAGGTTCGAAGTCCTCAATTTTGGAAAAACCCAGGACTCGCCGTTTCCCCTTTGCGAAATATATCCTCAATAGCAATATAGCAAATATATCCGGCATGCTTGAATTTGGAATCCTAGATATGGATTCTCCAGAAACACAGAATAATCTCCTATTCCAGTTGAGAATTTTTATAGGTGACTCTCTCCTTTCTTCGCCTTTTTGCAGTGCTTCTTGTTGCATATATGTGTTATATTTTTTCTGCGTGTAAATACGTATATATATTTTTGTGTATAACTTAACGGCATAAAACTGTCTCTGAGAACAAAGCATGTTTGTTATTCCTTTTCTTTCAGCTATTTCGTTCCATCCATGAAATAAAATGTTATTATATCGGATATAAGAATGAGGGGAATGCAAGCGGGAGAATAAGCCTTTCTCCCATAGAATATCCATTATTAGATACAATGGGTTTGATGGGTTTATGTGTTTTAGTTAAGCCGTATAATGTGGGTGTTGTAGAGTGGTATTCTACTAGTTTTGTCCAGGATTTGTTTTCATTGTTTAACAGTTTCTTGGCTGTTTTGTTGAATTTTTTTGAATCCACAGCCACAACCGGTGTAACTTAAATTATTTCACTCCCACACAAAAATCCCCTAATCAATATACGGACACTACTATGCCCACTAGACGCATACGCACGCACACATTATCAATCCCATATGTCACACACACACACATATATATATATATATATATATATATATGGAAAGCAGTCTTTCTTTTATAAAGTTTTTCAAATATTCTTACAGTTTTCTATGAGTAGGGGACTAAGAGTGTGTAGAAGGAGTTCATGGTTAATATGCTTTTTATATTTATGTTCTAAGGTGCATTGTGTGGAAGTAGTAGAAATTCTTACCTGTGCAAGAAGTAATGTAGTTGTGATTCCATGTTGAGGTGTCTTTTAAACCGGTAAACTATTTTTGTAATACACCGATTATCTTCATTGGATATACATTGACGGCAACCAGTAGAAGGATCGCAAACCACTTAAGGGATCTCAGCATCATAAAAAAGCGCCTAGACACCCGCAAACAACTGCCTGACAACATTTTAAAAATCTAGTTGGTAACAGCATCATTCTAAAGAAATCAAATTGTTGACATCTGAAGATAATGGAAGCTCTTTATGCAATATGATTCAAGCCATGTCTCAACCATACTTCATTTGATAATAGTCATAATCGTGTTGGTCGTCTTTTAAAAGACCCCCCCAATATGGCATCACAATTTTTCTATCACAGTTTATAATATACACTAGCCGCGTAAAAATAAGTTTTTTTTAGTCTTTCGCAAACATGTGATATAAACAAAATTAAGGATAAAACTAAATATATATTGCCTGTAATTACAGAACAAAATCTGTAAGACACTAATTGCTTTAATCGGAAATATACATTGTTCAATGATTAAATTACTCTGGTTTTGATATCAAATATATATATATATATATATATATATATATATATATATATATATATATATATATATATATAAACAAGAGAAAATAAATCACTCAGTTTTAACTTTTTTAAGCTTTCAAAGATGAAAGGGATATACGTTCAGTTACTTCTAACGAAATCATCAAATACATAATATAACGAAATATGGATTGAATACAAAGATGGATCAATGTGTCTAAAACCTGACACGTACTTATTAGGTATATATTTTTTACCTGGAATTTTCAATGACTAATGTTGTATCAGATGTGTGGATAGCGTATCGGTTATCAGCGCCGAAACTGAAATCGGCGAGCCGAGTTCAAATTCGAACAGAATCTGTTTCGTTCACTTTCGCACATGGGAAAAGTATAAACCCATTGCTTCTTCCCCTATCCATGGGCTAATTGTTGAGTAGACCATGCTCTCTAGTCTTGGATAGAACCCAGTCTAGGAGGAAAACTCTAAATTGAAAACTGTGCAAAAAGCAACGAAAATTTACTACACTATAGAATTTTTTAGAAAAAGAATTATCGTTATCACATAACTTTCCATTGGGTAAATAAACTTATCTTTCAGAACATTCCATAAAGAAAGACGACTACACTAGCTGCTGGCTTCTGCCTTTGCCTAAATAATTGAGATGACTCAATGTGGCTCCTGCCTTTGCCTAAATAACGGAGATGACTCAATGTGGCATTTAGTGATATCTGTAATATGTCCCCTACATACTCAACGCAGATCAAATCTGGTGAGTAGGGTTAATATAATGCCTGGAAAAAAATGAATATTCCTAAAACTAGTTTCGTATTACTCACTATGCGTGGAGCAGTCTTTATCTTGCTGAACCTGGCTATTATTATCGGGACACGCAGTGAATATAAAAGGGTGCAAATGATCAAATTATGTACAATGGCAAGAAAACCCTCCAATTTCACTAGTCGTCCTTCCAAACTCCAAAAGGATCCACTCTCATACCAACACCATTTTGCACAAATTGGTTCCGTAGCATTTTATGGTCTCATCCACACACGAACCGTATTAACTGAAAACGTGTCAGTCCAATGGCGATATTCTCTGGCCTAGGTGAAGCGTTATAACCGATGCAGTGGCATTAATAATGGAATTCTGTTCGATAAGCGACTACGAAACAACATGAAATACACTGTTCACTGGATCGTTAATTGTCTGTTGATTTAAGTAGCACTGCTATTAAATTGGGATTTGATTTGATTTCGTTAGCGCTTACGTTTCTTGCATCATCTGTTCGCAATTCTCATATTCCTGGTATATGTCCCGATATTGTTGCTCGAGAAACAGAGTAATTACCACTTCAGAGATAGCGGGCTCCGTTTTTCTTATCCCAATATTCATTCTGCAGTCAAACAGTGTTAAATACCGTTCACATTCCAAGGTTGCCTCGGTTACACTACCTCTTTACATATGTCTAACTCGCGTCATTTGAGTCCATTTCTATAAATTGGAAGGACGAAACTATTGAGTACATAGCTATCTCTAATTTTTTGCTACTTCAGTTTGACTATAATTATTGACTTACCATGACTTACTATGATCGATATGGATTACATATGATATTTTGAATAATTTATTTTGAATCTTAATATTTGAAAAGAGGAGAGAAATTGTGCAGTTGATCCGGTACGTAAGTAGACAATAATAATTACTCAATGATTATGACCACGTGAAATATAAAGTATCATCGAATTTTCTATTTAGATTGTGATCTATTATAATAATGCGTCATTAAAACTGTTTATTGTTATGTGTCTTTCTATATCTTTGTCAACTCACTTAGTTTATTCTCTTATATAAATTTTATATAAAAATGTAATGAAGATTTAATCTTGAAGATTTAAAGAACTGAATATAATATCTACGAACCTCATTGTTTAAAAAAAATGAAATTCAATAAAAAGTATATCTGTCTATATTTCTGAGATGAGGTATTATGTACATTATTTACATTATTCGGACTATTCTCCTCATCTTGGTCGCCATATTAATTACAACGTTTCGGCCATTGTACGCTTCTTCAGGTGGTTGGAATGTCGAACTGGACCCTTGCCATGTTTAATGGATGTCATCAGTTATCCTGTTCATTTTTCCCTCTGAAAGTTCTCCACTGCCTTATCCGGGTATTGAACTCACACTCTTTGGGTCCTATCACTGCCTCTATCCACTGTGCCATATATCCTTGAGGACATCTGTGTATGAATTTCTGGGTATTATAAACCCAATGTCTTCAGCAACCATTTTTACCAGTTATCAATTTTTGCTGTTAGCATTGTATGTTTTTACCAGAGCTCATATTGCAACTTTATTGTTATTATCGCTTTTCTCTGGCACTCCTTATTACTGGTTCCCATATTGTATTAATTTCTATGCTTGGTCGGCTCAAGAGATTTTTGTGGCCTAGCATATGTGCTGATTCCTTAAGTTTACGAATTTTCCAATGGCATTCCTTGTCTATGATAACAGCAAAAATTGCAATATAAGCACTGGTAAAAATGGTTTCTGAAGACAAAGAAAAATCAACAGATATAACTGATAACTGACATCCATTAAACATGGCACGTGGAACTAGAACAGTCTACCACAGTGAGCGAAATGAAGGATTCAGTTCGACATTCCAACCACCTGAAGCGTTGTAATAAATATGGCGACAAAGATGCGGACAATAGTCCGAATAATATAAATAAAAAGTATATGTAATCAATTGTGTTAATCATACTACAATATATGCAAGTTAAAATTGTTAAAACTGATGCCAATTTGCAATTAAAGGACAATTCCTTCTGTTACCCTATTTCGAATTAGAAGTAATTTTATTCTTATAAGCATCAATGAATTTCATACGGCTTCGTTATATACATTAAAAATATGTTTTTAAGAATCCAGTATTTAGAATGCTGATTTTCAAAGTGTGCATGCTGTTTGCACTTGACACATTGGCCCTATACAATCATTCTTTTTTACAGTAAGGTTCACCCTGTCGGGGTAGAGGTTTACGTTAAGGGGTAGTTTATATGGCTAGGAGGGGAAAATAACTCTAGACCTGAACAGGTTAAGGTTGTAGAGATCGGGAAACATCCTCTTGAGAGTCTGTTCTACATAGCAGTGGTTCGCGGGAAGAAGCTGTTCGAGTGGAACTTACTTCTTACCGATTGAATAGGGATGGAATGTGGGTGGTTTGCTACAATGTAAGTGGCAGGGTGGATCCTAGCCATGAAGGAACCAAGGAATGTATTTCGTACGAGCACTTTCCATGGTAGTAGCGATAGAGTAGGGAGAGACTCGCCACACCCCGCCTGTGAGAGAGAGAGGTTGGAGGGTGGAAAATAATTCTTCTCCAACAAAGAATCGGAGACGCTTCTCTTAGAATTATTACTAATTAATTGGTCTTGTGTCTATCCAATGACTGTCAAGAATAATGACAGAACACAATTATACTAACGACCATCATTTCATTTTTTGTACATTATTCAACACAACCGTGAAAACAATTAACATTTTTCTAAGCTTTCCTTTGACCTTTTTTTACGCTTTAACAATTGCATTTGATTGTTTAGCTAATCCTGACTTAACCGTCTTTATTTTGACATTATATCAGAAGATTTATTTATAAGCTAACTCAAACTAAAATACATGAACAAGATAAAACAATAAAAAGGTAGACTTACTAATACTTATCCATTTCCACGAGCATGCTTCTGGGTATACATCGGTAGTAGTTTTCTCTTCGGTGCAAGGAAGCGATGTTCAAATCGCTATAAAGAGATTAGAGCAACATGACAGAAACTGAAAATAATACACGGACTTCATCTGACATGTAGCCATCTTTTGATACATTGATATTAAATCAGTGTCACTACATGAAGGAAAGGCTCTTTCGGTTATCAGCAAAATCTAGTGTTATATTTTAAATGCCTCCGACGCTGACTTAAAAAAAACATAAGAGAAACAAAACTAGAAGTATAAACGCGTGATAATCTAATTCTTATTTTCATCTTTTATATGCATTTTTTTAACCTGTCAGGTGTTTGGAGTTGCTTTATTGTGATTCATTTTCTTCGGAGCAACACCGTTCTATTTTTGTCACGTTTAATCAGTGCTATCTCGAGTTTGCATCGCGTCCGGATGTGCAGGTGGTGTAATAGGTATAGGCTCGGAATGAGATATTACAGAGTCGAGTTCGAACTCCAGTCGCGTTTGTTAGATTCATTTAGGCGCAAATACCTTGGCAATGGTCTGTATCCATCTCCTTCGCCCAGTTATGGGTTAAATAGGTTTAAGCGATGACATTTAAACTGTTTATAGATTAAATAAAGTCGTCTTCTCGACAATTTATTTCAATAAACTAACACAAGTTAAACTTAATATAATTGAAACAATTTTCTTTTTAAATTTGGTTGGCCCAAAATTATTGAACAGGATTTTATGGGGTGGCTATCATGTTTTTACTTATCTGAGTGCTTTAAATGTGAAAAGACCACTTGCAACACTCTTTTTTATCCGGAATGCCAACATTTCATTTTTTTCATCACATTGTTATAGATGATGAAAAGTGGGGTTTGGATGTCATCAGAAAACGAAAAAAACGGTGTTCATCACAAAATGAAAAACCAGTGTCGACATTAAAACCAGGACTATATCCACAGAAGTCCCTGCTTTGTGTCTGGTGGAATATGAAAGGTGTCGTCTATTACGACGAACCATCACCGCAAATGTTTATTGTCAATATTTTGATTTGGTCGGGTAAATGAAGCATTACGTCGAAATTGTCCTACTTTGTTAAACAGAAAAGATGTCAAAAAGCACATTCGGCAAAAAAATCCAAGAAAAAAAATCAGATAATAAAAATTGGATGGGAGGTTCTTCCGCATTCTTCCTAGTCACCAGGTTCCGTTCTTACAGATTTTCATTCGTTTCAATCACTAAAACATTTTACAAGTGACAGAACATTCAGAAACAAATTACTTGAAAACGTGTTGCGTATTTGAATCAACCCACCACAAAGAAAAAGACGAGAAAAGCTTTTTAATATAAAATATTTTTATTTTGTGTTTTTACAACTAATTTTTTTCTCAGTGTGTATGAGTGTTAAAGTTCCTTGTTTGTAGTTGTTTGTTGAGATGAAAATAAATGTCATTTCTTCGCGTGTATGTGTGAAAAAGTGAGGCAAAGGAGAAAGTGAGGAGGAAAGCGTAAGTCTCACGTACCTTGGTGAAGACGTGTGTAAGTCTCACGTAGCTTGGTGAGAAAGACCAGTGAATGAGTAAGGAAATCTCTTTTACGCAATGTCGGGAACAATTGCAGCTTGTTGCAGTTCCTTATTATTATTATTACTAGAGCGGTGATTTCCAACCGCCGTCCCGCAGCACACTAATGTGCCGCACGATCCTCTTAAGTGTGCCACGAAATATTGTCACGGCACATATGGAAAAAACACTAACTAAGCTGCACAAATAGTTGAATATAAACATTGAAATAAAATAAGTTCATATTTGCGTGAGTGTGTGTGTTTTTTAAACTATGGTTTTATTTCATATCATTTAAATGTACATCCTTTAAAAATGTTGCTAAGTGTGCTGTGATATTTTCATTTGCTCCTAGGTGTGCCATTGCTAAAAAGGTTGAGAAACACTGGTCTAGAGACTTTACTTAAATACGCTTCAAAGGGATCACGAATCATGTTTTTTTTTATTGTCGGTGGGAACGCGATCCGTTGGCTAGAAAATGTTAGCTATTTATTTTCAAAGGATTAATTTATTAACTGGAAGGATGCGCGGATCCTACGGTTCAGGAACCATTTTTGTCAGTTGATGATTGATTTAAAAAAAAAAACCCAAATTAAAGAAATCTCGAAATCGAAAATTTGTCTTCTATTTCAAAATTCATTAAAATCAATAAACATAAAGATACTTAAATATACTACATTTAGAATTTTTAGAAATAAAATCAAGTTTATACGTATGAAAGCTCTTACAGTGCATAGATTTTGGTCGTAGTCATGAAATTCGGTTTTATACAAAAAGAGTCACCATTAAAAGTCTTGGAATTTAGAGCGTTTCTTCCCTTAAACTGTTTGTTACCCAAAGTGAGAGAGCCTTTTCTGATATGCTATTTAAGGGGAGATGTAGGCACATCTCAATGGCGTTAGTAAAAAAGTGACGTAATACACTAGACCAGTGTTTCTTCTTTGCCGTAGGGCTGCTTGTCTCTTCCCGAGATTTACTCGTCAAAAACAAGCTCATACCTTTCATTTCATTGTGTACTTTAATCATATTTATTTGTGTTATATATTATCTTTAACGCACTATTGGTTGTTGTTTTTATTTTTAAATGTACTTTTTATCCCATAAAATTTGGTGAGGCGCGTGCAAGTTTTCATTCCGAAAATGCGGCCCAGAGAAAAAAAACAAGCTTGGGGACCCACTGCACTAGACAGTGTTTTCACTTTCCACGCTGATAATCGTTACACTATTTGCAAATAGTAAAAATTTAAGAAGATTAGCCTCCGCCCTTGTTTTATTTTATATTTTCGCTTCACTTATTTACAAAGAGGAAGACGGGAAGTAAAGAGAAAGGAATTATATTCAACAACCAGAATATTTAATAACAAGAGACGAAATTGTGGAATTAATTGACACAATTGAACACTAAAGAAGCATTAAAAAGAGTAATAAAATAGTAACGTTTCCTCATCGCAAGTTTGTTTACGAAAATACAATATATAATTAATCATTATTATAAAGTGTAACTTTTCTCTATGAAGGATTGATAAGCTGTAGAAAACGAATCAATCAATCATTTTTCTCTAAGTTTCTTGATACTTAACTTGTAGCGGCCCGAAGACCAAATCGCTGTTTTAATAATCAGGAAATTATCAATAAAGAAAAAATAGGCATAAATTGACACCAAAAACTGACTTACAACAAAGACAGGGTTCTTAATAAAAAGTTTTATTATTGGCAAACAATTAACAACTTAATTACAATTATGTACATTTGTTGAATTGTAAAAACTTGAAGAGTCACCGCCTGGAAAGGGCTGAAATATTAAAAACACGCAGAAATGTTCCAAAGTGTAAGTGTGTGTGTGTGAATATGCAAATATGACTAATTTAGTAATCCAGAAAAGGCAGCATTCTTTGGAAAGTTCATGTATTGTGGTCCTTGATGAAAAAAAAGGCGTGATGAATAAAAATGTCGCACGTAGCATGTCGAGACATAAATCCAGAAATTTTGACGGGAAACCAAAATGCCGTAATGCTAGGTTGAATTCAAAATGGCAATATTCCTAAGAAAAAGACGCCAAACTTGTGCGGTTGCTAGGAAACCAAACATGACAGCGCAATCTATCATGATGGTGTTTCTGCAAATGATCGTGAATTAACATGCAAAAAATAACGAATAAAGCAACTATACAAAGAATTCAAACAAAGCAGAAATTTGTTTTTTGCTCAGCGGACTTAAAAGTGGGATAACTCAACCGCCCAACTCCGAAGTAGAAAGCAAAGACAAAGACAGAAAAAAGCAGACTGTGTGAGAGAGAAGTGGGCAGCAGTGAAGAAGAGGAAAGGCAGTGTCTGCGTCTTTCCAAGAAGGAAGAGGTGAAAAGGGTAAAGAAAGCAAAAATGAACAAGAACAAAATCAGGAAGGAGTGTTTCAGACCAAAAGGCGGAAATCGCATCAACTTCCTTCAAGCAACTCTTCCGGTCAAGAAGGCGATCATATCTGTCATGCCGACCCGATCAGCAAATAACCCTTGGTTGGGCGAAGAGAACCGGTATTTACCGTGGACCCCCACTGGAACAAGGGACAATGTGACACAAGGTGATTTTTTTTTAATTTGAGGAACCTGAGTGATTCCAATCAGGTCACTGGTCTCTTTCCGGTTTTAACTGGTGATAACCAGTCGGGGGAAGGAAAGGAGGGGAGAAGTGAGGCGTCAGTACGGAACAGCCGCCACAACAGCGTCCACTCCGCATCAAAATATTCTCCAAATTCAATACGAACACATTTATGTCAATAAAAAATTTTTGAAGTTAAAATTAATGATGTTGTGAATTTTTCAAAAACATTCGTCCTCTCTACCTCATTATATATATATGTGTGTGTGTGTGTGTGTGTGTGTGTGTGTGTGTGTGTGTGTGTGTGTGTGTGTGTGTGTGTGTGAAGAAATATAGTTTTAAGGTGTGCTATATTTATGGGATAAAGTACTCAATATCAGAGATAGAGCGAATGTAAATATAAAAGTAAACATTGAAGTCAATACTCAGAGGCGACAGGCTATTTCATGCTAAACGCAATCGTCAAGCGAAGAAAAAGAGAGAGAGAGAGAATAACGATATATAAAGTTTTATACATCAAAAACAATTTGGGAGGAAAGACCTATGACAAATTGAGAAAGGTTTTTCGTGTAACGCGTTTCGTCCTTTAGGACTTCATCGGACTAATTGTGATTACGTTGACGTGAGCTTAAACAAATTTAGTCCGATGAAGTCTTAAAGGGAGAAATGTGTCACACGAAAACTTTTTACACTTTGTCATATATATATATATATGCTTGGTTCAGAATCGCCTCACTGTATAAATTGAATAAGTCTGTTAAGAAGACACATCGTCGTCTTACACAACTTTCTACCTTGGTATACTTACTGAATTCATTTTGTCTCCTTATGCAGGCGCTTTGCTACCAGTATAGGAGGTTCTGGATTATTTTAATATCCTTCCCAAATATGCCAAAGTTGCATAGCAGTTCCAACAGTTCTTTGTGACATACAACTCGCAGAATAATTGCTTGCTCACTTGTGTTCAGTTTGGGCACCCCGGCGTGGCGTAATGCTTAGCAAGCTTGTCTCGCTAGAACAATTACGACTGAATAGTGAGTTCGATCCTCATTGGGTGCCCCATACCTTCGGCCTTGTGCCACATCTAAGCTACGCTTAGAAAATCAATACTTGTATTCAGTTTGTATGTCATTATGGAATTACCTCCCTTGTACCCTCAAACATATGCCAAATAAATACAGCAATAACTGAACACTGCTAAATAGACAATATCCCTAGAGAACAGTCTACTTCTTGAATTCCCTGTAGATTATATAAAACGGAGGAAGAAACATTGTGATAAAAACAACAGTACGAATGTAAATAGTGTGAATAAAAACGATTTAATACAAGGATTAATCAATGAGTCTAACGTCTAAAAATATAAAAGGAACGGTTCATTAGCCAATTCCTTATCTCCACTTTATTAAATCTCAAAACACTGTTTCAAGTCCTTTATTTCATTGCATCTCAATTAAACTTTCTAACAATTGCCGTCTTTTTTACGGCATGGGTACACACACACAAACAGACACACACACACATACACATATACTAGTTCATATACACTAGTTCATATACATTTGTATCAACCAAAAGACATAAATCAACATATATATACAGTGGTATCCGATCCTCACTGGGTGCCCCCTACTTTCGGCTTTATGCCACATCTAAGCTACGTTTGGAAAATTACTATATATACAGTGATGCCCTAAATAAATCAAATTGGCAAATAATTTCTAAGGGTAGATAATTCTTACAATGATAAACAGAGTTATTTCCCATGAATAGTAGCTAATTAACTTTTTTTACGTTTGTTTTTATTATATTGGTACAAGTTATTTTATCTACTGTCAAAAAGCATACATTTTTTTTTAGATTATTTTATTCTTCCATATATTAAGAAAAATTGTATCTACTATTATCGCATGTATTTTTTGTCTCTTACCTTATATTGTCACTGAGTTTTATACGTGTGAAAAGCAGTTCTTTAAATCCTTATTATTTTCTTTCCTCTTTCTTCATGAGATAGAAAGATCAGTATTAACATGTAATTGATACAATAGAGCAAAGTAGTAAATACAATCTAATATGCCCGTCTTGTTCCTAAAGATTAAGGATCCTATTTTTCCACGGAATGTGGAAGGTGTTTTTTTGTAACATGGAGATATTAAGTGGAATTTGATTGGCGAGACGAAGAATGATAAGCCGACAGTATTTTGCCCTGATGGTCGATAGCTGCGACTCTCTTGAGGAAAAAAATTGAAAACAAAGAAGTTGAATTTAAGGGTAAATAGAAATCAAATTTAATAGTGAATTTAATTTAATTTAATCTAATTTAATGTGCGTATAGAGTAGTGGTTATCGGCGCGGAAAATAGAACTTGCATGTCGAGTTCAAATTAGGACCAAAGTATGAATCCATTTCTTCTCCCAACCTGTTTATATAACAGGGCAGATTAGGTTCCAGAATCTTGGTTGGCAAACAGTCTATGAGAAACAGAAGTCTGTATCTGTATTGGTGTTGGTATGCAAATAGAATCTCTTCAACCTTGGTTGGTAATCTATCTAGAGATGGTGACACGATAAAATTGCCTATTCCCCCCAGCAGCCTGAACCACTCGTCATGTTAGCTGCGCAATATGCTGCAGGCGGAGGTAGTTTAGCATTCTACTACCACTTTCTTTCAACGTCAATTTTTTGTACAAATTAAACACCAAATTGGATCACAGAGCCTTGATATTTCTCTGACTCCTGATTGGTCAATTAATGCCAATATCATGCTTTCGTATACGTTCGCACGGTTAAAATTAATTTACCGCCAAAAATCTATGTGTTTTGAGCCTATCACGTGACATACTGACATACAACAATACTTAACGACATTATTTCTCTTATGCTCTTTTTAGTGGAGATACCTAAGTTAACGTCTTTGGGTAGTTGATCCACATAAAAATGTGTGGTTGAGTATATATTTTAACTGTCAGCGAAGATTCACTGACTGTCCCTGATGTTGTTGTTGGAAATGATTCGTTTGAAGTCACCGACACATGTTTCTTTCGCTGGCGATTGGAGAGCTATGTAGTCACGTTTTCTCTTTTGTTTGAACGGCTTAGAGACAGTCGCATCTCTGCTCTTGAAAGTCGAAAACTGTGGAAATTTTATAATAGATTTTCCTGAAAGTAACCTCGAGAAAAATAGGGTCATAGTTTTCTCTGATTTGTAAAATATTTCACATGCTAATGTTAATTTCTAATCAATAGACACATTAATTTAAACGGCATGCGTTGTATTATGGAATTTTTTGTCATGTTTGTAAATATTGTCTGTTATCGGGTAGAAAAATAAAGTTTGGCTGTGTTTTAATACAGTATCTGTATTGCTCTGAATTTATATGGGTAGCAAGTATGTATGTATATATATATATATATATATATATTGTGTGTGTGTGTGTGTGTGTGTGTGTGTGTGTGTGTGTGTGTGTGTGTGTGTGTGTGTGTGTGTGTGTGTGTGTGTGTGTGTGTGTGTGTGTAAAAGAATATACCTATTTGGTTCTAAATCCTAATTTGGATAGTGTTAAATTTCGTTTCTTTTAAATTTTCTAAGGCGTCAAAAATTGCCAAAGGAAAAGTTATATTACATATCTGTAACAATATAGTTAATTTAGATCTAATTCGAAAATATAACTCAAAAATATAAAATTCACAGATTATAAAATCTTTATTTTAACACAAAATAATAATTTCATGCATATTGCTTCATATGGCAATATTACGGCAACAAAACAGAATATTAAACAAAAAGGTTTTTACTGCTTACATAATTGTTTGTTGTCCGTCTAAAGTAAGGTTTAATATTCTTTAAACCGACAACTCAAACCATTTTTTCTTTGACCCCTTTTTTTGCGGAAAATTTGCCACAAAAATCTTGTCTTCTATTGGATGAGAGATAATTTCTTCGGATTTATCTTCTTTTGTCCTTCAGAATTCTTTTCTCTTTTTTGGAGCTGAAAGGGAAAAATATAAAGAAAACGCTTAATCTAGGCTAATAATGTTCTTAAGATAAATATCTATTTTAACAATTTAAAAACCTAATCTTAAATTAAGAACGAGAATAGGGCAGAACCCTCTGCATCAAATGACTCTGCGAGTCAACAGTACAAATCAAAGGCAATAATTACTATTCTAAGGAATAAAATTACCTCATCCAAATTTCTAATCTCTATCTTAGACAAACTTGGATTTAATCTCTAAACTTAGAAGGTACAAAGTACCATTTGTTTTTCTATAACAAATAGCTACATTTACGTCCATTCCTCAATAAGCCTTATAAGTCAAAATTAAAATAACATTTCTCAAGTTATATCAAACAAATAAAAAATCCTCTTTACAAAGTCACTCGACACAAAAAATTCACAATCCCTTCTTCTTATCCCTAAATAAAATTAGATAACAATTATAGAGTTATAATTAATATTAAAGTCTATCTAAGAAATAATTCGACACTGTAAGTTGAACATTCAAGGTACGGTTATTTAACGTAAACTATTTTAGTTTACCACGGAGCCAGAAAAACAAAACGTCTTTCTCAACTAAGAATAATTTTCTGACTGAGGATAATTTCCTCTATTTAAAAAGAAACACCTTCTCCAGCTTCCAAATCCAAAAAAGAGCGGTAAAACAAAAAACTATCGTCTGCTTTGCCATCAGGCGCGTATCATTCAAAGTATCAATACATTAATATTCTTACACATACATTTCACTACCGAAACTTTTGAAATGTCCTCAAACTTAAATTTATTTCAATATACTGTGATGATGATCATCATCACACACATACTTATTACTTACACAAATTCAAATTATACAACCACAAGCATTCATTAGATAACTTTTGGGAGAATCGGATCCCAGAAGTTTTTCGTGAGTCTCCCCAAAGTTCGCTCGCTGATTGGTCAATGCTAACCAATTAGATTGTCTGCACAGGAAGACCGCACAGCGCTTCGGAGCCAATGGTCACCTACATAAGCAAAGAATATTCTTCGTTAATGAGTGAGTTTTCAGCTGCCACAGGAATCCACGACAGTTGAAACCATGCGCCAATCTTCTCACTCACACCACCACTCACATACTGAATATTCCCTATACTCACATATTTTTCTTACACAGCAAAACTATTGAAAACATTTATGACCAGAAACTATTACAACCTTATTTCTTTCAGTGAACTTTGGAACAATTGATAGTTAAAGAGAGACAACTCTTGTTTTGCTCAATACATGCCTTTCTTTCACATTCTTAACGTCTTGTTAAATACAAATTTTATGTGTAATGATGTCTTTGGCTTATCTTCTTTTTCTTCACGTCAGTTTGGTTTCCTAATCTAAGTTAAATCAATGTGGCGAAGTCCGCCACAATACCATTTTTTCAAAATAAAATTTCCAAAATACCAAAGAGATATGAAAAAAGAAGTTGAACATATGTTGATATGGCCATCAGTGAGTTTAATGCTACAAGAAAAAATGTGATTCAACACCAAAAGTGTTAATTCACATATATATATATATATATGCAATGAGTATACATATTTTTATGAAAGTATGTATTTTATGTTATCTATGAAAATTCATGCCGCATTCCTGCTAAGAATTTTCTTTACCTTAAATGAAGTGATACAGCATTCTGCTATCAGGTGTCTCCTACCTTGTGATATTTTGACTGCTGCATTTATAAGGAAGGAGCAGAAATAGTAATAAGCAAGTGAATAAAATTATTGTACTTTTTTTGACCATCCATTTATGCTTCTTAAAACTTTTATATTTTTCTGTTATCTGTTAGAAACCATTCCCAGATGATTAAATTTCTCTACTTCCTTAATTAAAACTTTTATATGTCATAACACGAAAGTTACTAAAATTTTGAAACATGGAACTTGATTTACTCGAGAAAGATATTAGAATGACTCAGAACATTTACGACGAACAACCCCGCTTGCATACAGATAAAAATGAATTAAACAACTGCACAAAAATAGAAAAAGGAGTAAGGCAAAGATGTGTCTTCTCACTAGATTTATTCAACTTATACAGTGAGGTGATCCTAAGAGAACTAGAAGGTCTACAAAGATTTATTGTTGCTGGACACAATCTTAACAATATAAGATACTCAGATGACACCACGTCGATGGCAAAGTGTTGTGGTGGGATCCACCTAATCTGCATAGGTGACTACCAACTATATAAATAGTGGTTGGTACCGGAAGACGAGAAGGGAATCACGAGATCCAACTAGAGACTCTGATCGACTGCGACTAGTCAACACATTCTCCAGGAACGTCTTCCCAGAAATATACAGAAATACTACATGTACTTATGGTGTACACTTTCTTGTTATAATACCTTCTTGTTCTAAGTACATTTTGTGTTGCATTATTATTCCATGCATTAGGCGAGATTCAACAATGAGTCAAGACTCAACAATGGCGACGAAGTAGAACGAACCATACGTCAAGTTTCAACAATGGCCACGAAGTAGAACGAACCATACGTCAAGTTTCAACAATGGCCACGAAGTAGAACGAACCATACGCCAAGTTTCAACAATGGCAAAGAAGTAGAACGAACCATACGGAAAGAAGAAAGAATTAATAGTGAGAGTTTTCAACAATTGGGACAAGTCATTGAAGAACCCAGGCTGAGAAAAAAAAAACTATTAATTCAAAGTCCAACGTTAACGTAACGACGAAGGATTCTGAACTTCTGGATATGTAGAACTCGTTAAAAGACGACTAAGCATAAAGGAACGTTCACTCAGAAAAATTGAAAGGTGTCGTAATCGAATAACGTTAATTTTAAATTAAAAAATTATCTACAACGAGACACCCTCTAAAAAGAAAAATTGGCCGACTACAAAAAACATGCATGGATTTAAAAGGAGCACAAATACACCGTGTCGACTTTGAAAGGTAACAAACTTTAAAAAAATTTTTTATTTGTTCAACAATATAGTGACGAATTACCTCTGATAAGAAAATCAGACGTGTCATTGAAATACGCGAACAGAAGTCGAAAACGTAAAAAAAAAAAGTTCGACGCTCTCTGTTCACGAAAAAAAAATACCAAAGTTGATTAGCACGGGCGTGAATGTAAAAGCAAGACATAAAATATAAAAGTCGTACGTTGTTTCGATTTTTTTGGTCAGCTTATATGATATTCGTGGATACACAAATTAAAAGTATATTCCTTGTTGCATGAACACTATCAGCTAAAGATGGATGAACTATTCAAAGTCATATCTGAATTATTAAAATCCCAGCAGTTGAGTCAACAACGTCAGCAAGAACAACAGATAGCACAGCAAGAACAACTGATAGCAATGCAAAAATATCAAGAACGTCAAGATGAAAGACAACGAAAATATCAAGAAAAACAAGATGAAAGACTTTTAGAAATTCAAAAGTTAACACTGGAGAAATTAAACAACTATCAGGCAAATGAGGGAAATTCTTCATATTCTAATAACACCATATTTAATTCGCTGGAAACTTTCAACTATGTGCCAGACGAAGAAAAAACGTTTGAAGCGTACTTTAAACGATATGAAGATATTTTCTACACAGACTGTGAAAACTGGTCGAATTCAAGAAAAGTCAGTCTATTACTAAGAAAGCTAGGTACAGCAGAACATAGTAAATTTGTAGATTTTATTCTACCGAGAAAAACAACTGAATTGGAATTCTCGGAAACAGTGAAATTGCTAAAAGAGCTGTTTGGAGCAAATATGTCGCTTTGGCATAAGCGATGGTTATGCATGAATGTCTCTAAATCCGACGATCAGGATTACTTAACATATGCATCTATAGTGAATAGACATTGTGACAATTTCAGATTGGCAGAGATTACGGTTGAAGAATTCAAGTGCTTAATTTTTGCTCAAGGACTGGTATCCAGTAAGAGTGCCGAAATAAGACGTAGAGTTTTGTCTAAACTCGAATCTGAACAAGGCATTACCCTGCAAAAGTTAGCAGAGGAGTGTCAACGGGCCGTAAGTTTAAAAAAAGAGTCGCAAAAAGTCGAAAAAGCTGGTATTGCTTATATTAAAAAAATAAAAAAGCAGTCAAAGTACCCATTAGAGAAAAATTGGAGTAAAAATTCGGCGTACTTTAAGAAAAAGAACGAAAATAAAAAAGTCCCACCATATAATTGCAGACGTTGTAACGAAAGACATTGGGAGATAAATTGCCCATATAGAAATAAGAAATGTTTTGTGTGCCAAAAGAATGGTCACAAAGGATCGTGTTGTAAAACGAAAAAATTCAAGAGTCGAATTAGACAAACAAATTGAGGAATTTAAGGAATTTTGTGAGTTATATCAAATTAACCACATAACGACGCCGCCGTATCATCCGAGATCCAATGGACTCGCAGAAAGATTTGTAGATACGTTAAAGCGCGCTCTGAAGAAAGCCTCAGGAGTTCCAACGGAAAAGGCGCTTCAGCAATTCCTACTAGTATACAGAATCACGCCTAACCAGAGAACACCATCAAACATGGCACCAGCTGAACTAATGTTCGCTAGGAAAGTTAAGTCAGTGTTTGACAAGCTTTTGCCAGGAAGAAATAGAATAAAGAACACTATGTATACAGCTAGAAAAAGATACACCCCCGGAGAGAAGGTCTTTTTCAAGTGCTATAGAAACAACATTGAGTTCTGGGAGCGAGGCATAGTCGACAAGAGAATCGGTGACCTGATTTACATAATAAAAAGGCCGAAGAATACTCATAAAAGGCACCAGAACCAACTCAAAAAATGCTACGTGCTAGAGCATGAAGAGAGTATACCGGATGAGGAGGAAGATCCCATTGATGTAATGTATGATACTTTTCAAGTAGAACCTCCGCAGAGTGCTCATGAACCGAGAAGATCCGGTAGGAAACGAAAGTTCACGGACCCATTGGACGTGAATCCAAAACGAAAAAGATATTGAAAAAAAAAAACAGATATACATATGAACTATGCAAAGGGGATCTACAAAGAAATAACCATAATCATCATCCCATATAGAAGCCAGTTGAAATCCAAAAGGAGTCCAAGGCTTGGGAGGGGGTGTTGTGGTGGGATCCACCTAATCTGCATAGGTGACTACCAACTATATAAATAGTGGTTGGTACCGGAAGACGAGAAGGGAATCACGAGATCCAACTAGAGACTCTGATCGACTGCGACTAGTCAACACATTCTCCAGGAACGTCTTCCCAGAAATATACAGAAATACTACATGTACTTATAGTGTACACTTTCTTGTTATAATACCTTCTTGTTCTAAGTACATTTTGTGTTGCATTATTATTCCATGCATTAGGCGAGATTCAACAATGAGTCAAGACTCAACACAAAGAAAGAAAACTGCGGGAACTCCGAGACGTGATAGCAAAGGAAAGCGGAAAGAAAGGACAAATCATTGATTTTAGGAAGACAGAATGTAGGATTCTTTATAAGAGGAAAAGCACAAGGTTTAAGCAACGAATTAGAGATATCAAAATCAAGGAAGTAGATAAATTTAGCTATCTGGGGTGGCTTCTAACAGATGACAGAAAATGTGACACAGAAATTCGAAGGCGCGTTAGAATAGCAAAAGATTCCTTCCAAAAACTGAACAAATTATTAAGAAACAAGAAATTTTCGTTAGAAGCAAATAGTATTGAACTGTTATGAAATAACAATCCTCTTATATGTCAGTGAGTTCTGAACAATTTCTTCACAGACGAAGACTTGAAGTTACAGAAATATGGTTCTACAGAAGGGAGGTGGGTATACGATGGGCGGGGTATATAAGCAATGAGAAAGTTTTAAGGATATTGTGAACAAAAAGGACACGTGATAAGAATAAAAAAGACAGCTGAAAATTCTGAAACATAATGATAAAGAGGGTTGAAGAATTTGTTACTCACAAGATATATATTGAATGCAAGAGGGGCAAATAGAAACAGCGAGTAAAAAAAGAGCAAGAAATGTGACTCGTCTGACAAATAAAGTGGTGATAATTTTTCATTCACAAGAGACAGTAAGTGATAGTGTGATATCAATAATTGTAGCCTATTCGAAGTCTGTGAATACTATGTACGCTGCATAGTACGTTGACTGATGTCTTGAGCGACACTAGTGTTTCATTGACATGATATGTGATGTAGATATTTAGATTTTCTTTTTTTAATAAGCATTTCACCCCAAGCAAGGCGAGAAGCCACTAGCACGCAAGGGGTTACAGAGGATTTAGAGCGATAGAGGAAAGAATGAAGAGAAGGATAGTGGATAGATCAAGGCAACTGGAGATGTCGATTGACATTACATTTGAATAGTTGGAGATTATATCTATCAGAGAAATAGGAAACGGGAAATGGGTTCCACAGGCGAGAGGTGCGAGATATTAAGCTATTGAAGTAGAAGAGACGGCTACATTTAACAGTTTCAACAGTAAAAGGGTGAGAACGGGATGCCAGCCTCGTAGGACGCTTGAATTCATGAAGTCTGGGAACCAGCGAAAGCAGCTCATCGGAGCCATTGCCATGAAAGTATTTGTAAAAAAGACAGAGAGGCGACGGCACGTCTGTGAGAAAGCGACTGCAGATGAGATGCCAGATCAGGGCCAATTACATTGCATATCCGTCTCTGGATCTTATCAAGAACCCCGAGACAAACAGAAGGGGCTCCAGACCATATATGGCAGCAATACTCTATGCAAGGGCGAATGGTTGATTTGTAGATTTGAAGAATCGATTCCGGGGAGAAAAATTTCCTGGCGTAGCACATGGAGACAACTTTCCTTGCGGTGGACGAAGCAATTGACTCAATGTATTTGTTCCATCTCAGGTCAGCATTCAATGTGAGACCGAGCAGCCGCAAAGTGCTCTCAAGAAGTTGAGTGTCAGACATTCTAATGGGGGGCAGGGAAGGATCTCTGTGGTGATTAATAGAGAGCAGTTTTGTTTTTGAGGTGTTAAAGTTAACCAGCCAATTCCTGACCCAGTTCACAACCAATTGGAGGTATCTTTAGATAGTCACCATCCTTATCAGTCACCAGCGATCTCGTTCTTTGTATCATCTTTGGGTACTTGCCATTTTTACATCCCATTGATCTGTCTGGAATCCATATATTTCTGGTATTCCTTTGCTAGTTCTACCTGTGAAAAATCTACAAGAGTCTCCGTTACGGAAACAGATTGTCTCAACTTTTTAGTTCCTGCAATACCTTTGAAGTCAAACGCTGTTAAATCCTACGTACAACCCATGATTGTTGCAGCTACATGTTACAGTTACATTACCTCTTTGGATATTGCATTACATATACGTCAACTGCCTTAGTTTAATTTTACAAGTGAGGAAGGGCGAAACTGACTAGTGTACTGGCTGTAGTTTGGTGGCACACCAGCCTAACGTTCTATTTATGCAAATCCATATATTCAACACACGTCAATAAATAATTACCCAACAATGCATACAACCTCCGAACATAGGAAAAAAATCTTTTAAAAACATCAACAAAAGTGAAAGTCATAAGTCACTAATCCCGTAATCCATTAGGGTCGTAAGGTTATCACTTATACTGCAGCCATAGCAACAGTTGTGGGTCTGGAGCAAGGTTCCCTGGCGGAACATATTCCTCTTCTAGCTAACTTTTAATTCAGTGTTTTTCCTGCCCTACACTGTCTGGTACCTCAAGGCAAGAGGATCTAGTTTGTGCTGCTATGTAACTCAAAGCCAGGGAAAATGGATTCATGCCTTTCCCAAGGTGATTAGCGTAGAATCGAACGGGAACAGGAACTGAACCTATGTACGCCGAATTCACTATCTTCGCCTCCATAGTAAAAGTACACTAGGAAAAATACAACAGAGATTGCACATAAGTATCATATGACAAAAGCTGGGAATTTATTGGTAATGTATATAATGAAACCAGGCACCATTTGAAACATGAGATTCGAAAAACATCAATAAGATCATGACAGGCAAAATTAATGTACGGAAAGAAAAAGAAGCACGTCTCCTCCTCGCCTAGAACGAAATAAAAATAATTAACAAAGAATCGTGGTGAAATGTTTATCGGGTGAAAGAAGCCGTATATAGAAGTTTGTCAAAAATTGAATCGTATAATGAAAGTAGAACACCGTGTAGAAAAATCTATCCAGATGAACTACTTTTGATACTTTTAATAATGTGCCTCACAACAGAAAGTAAATTATGGTTAATTTTATTATGTAAATCTTGTAAAGTTCTTTTTATTCAACTTTCACTTGAAAGTTTTCCTATGCATGACTTATCATTTAATTTCATGACATTGTTAAACTCTAGTTTTCTTATCTTGGTGAAAAATTAAAAGTTCTGTTTTTCATAGGACACTGGATGCAACCTAAAGAAAGTTAAAGGAAATTTACTGATATGCATTCACTTTTAGCAAACTACATTTTAGCAAAATAAAGAACAAGATCTTTTGCAAAAAGTTTAATTTTAATTTTTCCAATACATTTGAAATAAACTATTATATAATACTTTAGTCAGTTAACACACACATACAAGCTTGCTTGGAGTGAAATGATTACCATATATATATATATATATATATATATATATATATATATATATATATATATATGTATGTGTGTGTGTGTGTGTTTAGGCGGCATATTTTCATTCAAACACGTTTGGTCAAATAAGAAATTACTATGTTCATTTTTGTCGTAATCCTTTCAAGTACACGAATCAATTTCTTGGTACCAAAATTTTCTTTCAAATAATTTGTCTGTGTATGTATATACGTATTTCTGCAAATTAAAAACATTTACTGAGTTTTTTATTGTTCCATATCAATTTCAAATTCACGAGGTTGTTTTCGATATAAAGGAGGCAACTTTTGTATTTCTTATTTTATTATTATTAATATTTTTATTATATATATATATATCTTCGGCAGAATTGAGTCACTGTCAGTCACTGTGTGTTTATCTAAATCTAAAAATAAACACGCTAAAATTCACCTTCATCCCTGCCGTGCACCGACGGCTTAGTGGGAGAAGTTCCGACTGACGCAAATTCAGTCGGGTTTCGATCCTAGCTAGAGGCAACCGGACGTCTAGCCACACTGATGAGCTGTGAAACAGCGAAACAGTCTGTCTGTGGATGACAAATATATATATATATATATATATATATATATATATATATATATATATATATATATATATATATAAAACATTGCTGCTACAAATACAAACATCTAAGAACTTTATTGCTATACTCATAGTTGACGTTATTTATTTTTGGCTTTAAGTAGGTACATACGGTAGTAGCTGAATTTATCCTTGTTAGGGAGAGTAAAATGTCATCAAGGCTTACAAAGGGATAATATTATTGAGCCATTCGTGTGTTATTATGTTGACATATTAGTGCGGATGGGGTTGTTCACTTGTTGAATTGAAGAGGTTACAAAATGAATCTCGTTTGTAAAAAATAACTTTCAGAAGTTGGTTTGTCATGGAATCCTTGACTTGTTAAGAAATTAAATTCTTTTAATTTCGTCAAATCTCAATTCTCCACTATTTTCTGGGGACTACTAAAAGTTTACAATTGCCACATTGCCATTCGACACCTTAGCGTCTGTTGGTCAAGTAAATCATAATAATCCTCTCACCTATATCGAGACAATGCCAAAATTTTATAATTGCCACATTGCTTCTCTTCGCCTGTATCCAAGAAAAGAAATTAAACGATATCTTGGAAAGATAATTAACATTGAATCTTCCTGCCTGTATCGGCATTCGTCTCCAACCGAAATTTTTATGATCAGCACCTGTTTTGGCCGATAATTCCATATTTGCCTTTCTTTCTATCTCCCTCGGCGATAACTCGACTGGACCTCATACACGGCTCTCTCCGCGGTTTTTTTTTTTTTTTTGTAAACAAATTAATTAAGGCTTAATTACATATAATGCGTGCTGGAATTAAACGTGGAAAAGGAGTAATTAAGTTAGTCTTCAGTGTTTCTGAAAGAACTGAATATAAATATTAACGTGGATAAATTAGTAACTTAACATAATTAGGCACGGTCCTGGACCTGCCAACTACACTCAAGAAGTTGAACGAAAATGATAACAACTATTAAATCACTATGTCAACAGAAATCTTTTTAAAAAATTAACTTTAAAAACCCTTAAGATTAAAAGTTGTTACGTGAAGTTTATGTTTTGGAGAGAAGAATTAAAAAGAAAAACTCGACCAGGCTGAACAACAGGCAGTTTAGTTTGTTATATTAAGACATATCCGACGGTCATTTCATAGGGAGAATAGTTTTCAAGAATCTGTTGATCAGAACTCCACCAAGTGACACGCTTGTAGTGGACCGTGCGGGGTGTGAATGTGAAGAGAAGATGAGGAGATATCTCTGGGTTAAACTTTCCCGCTGGCCGGTCCGGCTACATAGGAATGTTGGACTTTAATGGAGTCCAAAGAAGATAAAGAAACAAACAAGACCGATATACATGTATTCAAACAAATATATATTAATAACAAACATTAATACACGAAGACATGAAATGTTACAGAGTGTTGTATGGAGAAGTTATGGTGAGTGTGTTGAGTGTCCGTACGAACGCGTATATTGTTTTTAGCGTGTTCCCAGTATATTGGAAACGCTGTATGTGTGAGAGGTCACATATTGGAATAAGTAAAAAAAAAAAAAAGAAAGTTCTTTTACCTCGTCTCACGCGCGAGATTGCAGCCTGAGTCGAGGCAGCTGGCCGCACGTGTGCGTAAGCCGTAAAAAGAGGAAGAGGCGAAAGGTCAGCCAGTATTTATACTCGTGGGAGAGAGAGAGACCCCTGTTGAAGGATTAAGGAAATGAGGAGGAGCTAACTGCGACAAGCTGACCATGTACATTCAGGAACAAAGAAGACCGTTGGAGATCGTAAATTAATAGTCAAATTGCGCCAATATATCATTGGTGACAAGCCAGCAGGCTGAGATTTTTATATACAATGCTCTCACTGAGTTTCGCAACGGCAGACAAAGAGAGACAGGAAAAGAAGATCGCAGTAGAAGCAGTGAATGAACAGTCCAACCGATTACCATCCAAGAATTTGAAAGGAAGAACGCGCAGACACATACGACTGATGTTTACTATTATAATTGCAGCTGTAAACGAATAATGTTGAGTTCAGACTACTACCTGTTACTGTTAACACTTGGTGAATATATTGCTAGTTTGAAACTCATGTAACTAACAGTTAAAGTAAACTACATTTTGTTAAAATTTTGTTGAAGTATTATTTCAGTATTTCGATCTCTGGAAACTAACTTTAATTATGTATAATGGGTGGTTGAAATTTCTCCAAATCAATACATTTTGATTTACTTTTCTCTTATAAACTGTGAATGTATGAACTGTCAAATGTCTATTTCTACAGCCATTTCAAATAAGATTATTTTCGATGAAAATGTAGAAAATCAATTAACAGACATACTAACAATTAAAAATTGTCTTGTAAATATGTAAATAAATTGCAGTTTCAAAATTTACCTCAAATGTTGAAAATTTAATTACCAAACTAATTGTAATTAGGACAATTTGTCAACGCCATAAGTAAATGATGCCTTTTCTGAAAACAATTTTTTTTTATTCCAGAAGGTAATAATGTACAGAATCGAATGGATCATGTGATTGTTGTTATCTCGACATTTGTAATTCTAACGGTAAACAGGTTTTGGTTTAATTTAGCTTGCTTTAGAGAAAAAGAGAAATTAAATATACAGTATTATTAGTAAAGACAAATTAATAAGAGATTAGTAAAGACAAATTATAAATGTTACACGAGAGTCGCAAATTAAAACCGCAAATACTGTTTAATATTTCCTTCTGTGCGCATAAAAGCATTCATTTTGCTAGGAAACATAGAGCATCAGTCACAAATAATTAGACTTTATTGCATTATAATGCCACTTTTTTATTATAGACAGCTAATTTTCTTCCAAACCAAGCGCAAAAAAATTATGCATAGTGGACTATTGCACAATCAAAACAGATATTATCGGGTATTATTCATTAACAAAATTTAATTTCCAAAATTTACGGAATTCGAATTCTGTTGTTGAAAATATGAATATGTTGTCATCCAAAATATAAAAATATAAATGAAAAACTTTCAGTTTTATGCTCCTTACTCCTGCGTAAAAACGAAGACCAAAGTTCGGACGGCCTTTTCTAGATATGCCGTGAATTCGGAGCCTATTTGTAGCGACGCTCAGTGCAATAAAATTCGAATGTTCTAGAAAAAAGGATTAAGAAGCAACTAATTTCAAACACATTGATAATTTGAAATGATAACAAAGTGATTCTGACAACTTAAATATATATAAGTGTAGTGCCTTAATAAATATAGTAGTAGCAGCAACCCTGGGGGTATAAAAACAACGCAAAGTAACTCTCTTCCTTTTTTTCTTCCTTTTAAAGTGGGTGCGATGAACTTTTCACACTGAAGCAAAAAGGGCTGTGGATACTTCACACGCAAACAAACCTACGCAGGCAAGTCACACTCAAATACATTCATTAACAATTTTCCTTGTGTATGTAGTTTACTTTTAGAAAAAGAAACTCTTAAACTTTCCTTTTGTTATTTTTGTTAAATCAATGTTATCTTGTATTGCAAATCAATTGGTCTCTGTTATTTTGTGCATGTAACTTTTCGCCACCATCATTTTATGTATTATGAAATATTCCCGTAAGAAAGCTTACACATTAATTATCGAAGTAACCAACTCACTAAACAAGGTCGCCAGTCAGTGAAAATCACTATTCATTCACACGTCGCCAAGATGGATAATTCACAGACATGAGAACAACCTTAATGATTTATATTTGCAGCTGAGAACAAAAAGAAAATTCCGAAACGCCAGAAACTCCGGACAACATGATCAAAACCAAAAACTAATATTTTTTCTAAAACTTAAAAAACTTTAAAGAGACACATATGAGTCCTTCGTCACATCGCTGCTATCCAAATTCCTCATTTTGTCTTCCTCACCAACAACATTCATGGTGACTGATACACTGACTTATACTACTAACAGGTTATGACTTTCGCAATTCGCAATTGTGACAGAACTTTTACTATGTCTTTTTTTCTGAGATGAAGCAATCTAACTATTTACACTATTTAGATAATTTACATAGTTGTCTTCATCCTTATTGCCATGTTCACAATGTTTCGGCCATTGTAAGCTCCGACCTTCTTCAGTTGATATACGTTGGAATTTGGAACCGAACACTTTATTTCGTCCATGGCGGTAAGTTGTTCTGATTCCACGTGCCATGCCTTTTTCTTTTTGGATATCTCAGTTTCAGTTAATTCCATTTTAGTAAGTTTTTTTTTATTCCCTCTGCTATTAAAAATAGAACTCTTTGGGTCAAGTCACCTTTTCGATTACTCAACCAACGATAAATGTTTATTTCATTCTATCTGGTAAATGTATTTTAAATTTTTTTATTGGTTTATTTTCAAATAGATTTAAAAACGAACACAGAATTAATAATTCTTACAAAGTCATAGCTTTCAGTGTACAGGCATTTAGTGCAGTAAAGTCACCACATGGGAAATATTTTAAAGAACGTGCTATTTATTTCCACTGTGGAGAAGTACTAGATGTCCTTAGCAATAGTTATCGGAAACTTCGGAAATAAACGAACAGTATCAAATGTATAAATAAATAATATATATTTATTTGATTTCGATTGGAGCGAGACCTTGGTGATTGGGGTTGGCGAAAGTCCGTTCGGTTTGGTTGTTGTTAGTTTACAACTCGGATTTTGGTAGCAGTCGAGAGTCTGTTTACTTTGGAAACTTTTTGTGGGTGCCAATCTGCTGTTTTCTCGGCACCCAAAAGGGCAGAAAAATGCCTTAAGCAGACGACCGATTAACTTAACGCTAGTTTCACTGACGGTCCTTTTGTGGAATCTTCCACGACAGCCAGTTAACCCCCTCTGGGAAATACACTTTTCCTGTTGTAATTTTCACCACATTCATACTTGCAAAATATACAACGAGCATTCATTGGTCAATCACCTTCAATCTAGCTCGCTGATTGGACAGTTTCGACCAATCAAATCACCTACACGCGACAGGTCTGTTTTCGCGCCAATTAAGTCTGAGCCTGTCACGTAGTACAACAGATTATAAAAACCAAACACGAGTAATTCTCGCTCTCTTTTTACTCACTCGTGCGTCTCACCTCTGCTGCTAAAATGTGACCCTTAAAGAACTCCCGTCTTGACTAGTACAGTCAGACGTAAAAGAACTTTACAACATTTCACGCAAGTACAATCTCTGAACTCTTACCAACTCATCCAATAGACAATCCTAGCATGCAACATACTCATTCCTCTAAACTACAGTTTAATAATTAATCTAATCTTATGAGCTCAAGTAAAAATATTTCCTAATCAAAGAGACACAATTCTGTCAAACCTTTCAGTTTATATGCATGTACATGAAACACTAATAAATTCAATTGTTATGTTTCGAATCATTATTTTTGTCTTTTATTAATTGTTGTGGATGGAAGATCATTGAACACGCACAATTTTAAGCCTTCTGATCATTCAAACCTTCTGATATCTTTTAACATCTTCACTCAATCCAAACACTTTCTCTCCTTATGTCTTTCGACTGTGTGTTTACATCTTTTTTGACAGGGATTCAGACTACTAGCGCCAAGATTGATTTCGGCTAACATCAAAAATCTATTTGTTTTTTCTGTTGTTTTTTTGGGGTTTTTTTTGTTTTTTGATTGGCCAAAATTCTTTTATTTTCCGGCGTTCCTTTCTTTTTCATCATTTTTAAAGCAAAAGTTATATGTGGAGCTTCTCTTATTTTGGTAGGTTTCTAGTCCCAATTGCTAGGCCCTGGTCCAGCAAACATCCGCCAGTTTGCAGTCATGTTTAGTCTTTTCTTCTTCCTCCTCTTTTTATTTGAGGGCTGCATTCTCAATAGTTGGATGATAAGTATATAGAGAGAAGGCTAGAAAGTTAGAGAAAAAAGAAATGGATTTTAAAGGAAAACAAATGCCTTATTTTTATTTTTATTCTTTTTTTTGTTTATATGTTTTATTTTCATATTCTATTTTTCTGGGCTCACTACACCACATACATAAAAAACGGCTACAATTAATAACTACAAAATCGAAGTTACGCAGGAAATCTATAGTTATGAAAAATCAAAGAAAATGGAAGAGCTGAAGGTGGACAAAAGTTAATCTGTTGTTTATACAAGATGACACTAAGGCTTCTTCGTTTAGGAGATTGGTTAGTGAAAATCCGAGAAAATAGGTTGCAGGTGTTGCCAATGAGGTCAAAGAAAATCGTGCCGTGAATGTTTTTACTGCAACAATCAGCCTTACCCTAAATAATACTACTCGATGACTGTGCAAGAAACTGCTACTGAAATTGAGGCACAAATAGTCTTGTTTAAAGTTTGAGCCTGAAGAAAAAAGTTCGACCATGAGGATTGTAGCGGGCCCCTAAACGGTGAGGTTTCCAAATATATTGTGGACGTGCATGCCGCGGGTCCCACCACAATTATTTTATTTTGTCTAGAAAAGGTGTGGAAAGGATCATGCCATTATGCTAAAGGTCGCTATCCAATGTGGTGGTCACAATGCAATTTATATTTGACGTAAAATAGCACATGGTATAAAATACAAAACAGAACGTAGGGTTGAAAACATAACAATTGAATTTATTAAGTATTTGATGAACATACATGTATACTAGAAAGGTTAGCCGGAGTTACGTCTCTTAAACTAGAAAATATTTTTACTTGTGCTCATGAGGATAAAATTAACTATTAAATTGTAGTTTAGAAGAACGAGTATGTGTTGAGTGTTTGGAATTGTGTATTGTACAAGTTGGTAATAGTTCAGAATGTACTTGCGTGATTAGTTGTAAAGTTCTTTTACGTCTGACTGCATTAGTCAAGACGGGAGTTATTTAAGGGTCACATTTTGGCAGCGGAGTTGAGACGCACGAATGACGAAGAGAATGAGAGTCGAGGAGAGGGCGAGAAACACTCATGTTTGGTTTTTATAGTATGTTGTACCACGTGACTGGATCAAACTTAGTTGGCGCGAAAACAGACCTATCGCGTGTAGGTGATTTGATTGGTCGAAACTGACCAATCAGCGAGCTAGATTGAAGGTGATTAACCCATGAATGCTTGTTGTATATTTTCTATGAATGATGGTGATGGTGGTGATGGTGGTGATGGTGGTTACCACAGGATAACAATTAAACGGTTTGGAACAGCTAAGGGTAATCAGATGAAACAAGAAGTTAAGCGTGGTGGGGGAAATGTCATAAACTAGGTTTGGATAAAAATTAGGTGACTGGCGAGCTGCATTTCATTGATGGAATCTTGAACACAGGAGGTTAATACAAAATTCTTCACTGAACATTGGAAAGAGGATGCGTTTTTACACTTAACATTAGGAATAGGCAGCTGAAATTTCTGGGACACATAAATAAAGAAGGAGGGCTTGGAGAATCTGATACTCACAGGGTGGATAGAGGGAAAGAGAAACAATGGAAAGCAACGCGTGACATATCTAGCGGACTTAAGCAAGTGGATGACAGAACAATGTTTGGGAGAAGTAGCAAAAGGATAAAACATTTTGAGAACTACAAGGGATAAGGGGAAGTGGAGAGGTATGGTCGCCTACGTCCTGAAGGAACACGGCTCATAAAAGAAGAATGTTTTATTATGTCGCTAGATTTAAATCTAATTGAGCACTTTCGGAATATACTGAGACGAACAGTAGAAGAACAACTGCCAGTAAACAAGACAGATTTTAAAGAATTAATGCTGTCGCAATAGAAAAACATTCAGTTAACTAACAGTAAAAATATAATAATATCAATGTCGTCAATACTACAAACCACAATAGAAAATAATGGCGATCCCACCAAATATTAATATTCTTAGTGACACAGTTTGAAGACTATGGAGATTGATTATAAATAATAATACCTGCTAATATTTTTTGATTGTATAATGTTCCTCTTGAAATAATAAAATCTCGCTTTGTTCGAATCAGAAATAAAATTAAATGTTTATAAAAACAAGAAATAAGGATGTATTTAATTTAATTGTGTACAACACTCTATCACGAGTGTTTGCTTATGTATATTTGCACTGAGAATATGTGGGATATCTCGCTATCTCCACCTTACATTTTGACGCACACGCGAGTTTTCACCCCTTCCTCTCACTTTCGGCCGGTGATAGTAGTAAACCGTTGTTTTTAGCCGAGAGTGAGGAAGCTGATATTATTTTCGCGCGCTTTCGCTCTGACGTCACGACAAATTGGCTTTTTCAAAATTAGTCGCCCCGGGCCGTTTGACCCGGTCGGCAGACTCACTTGTCTCTCGCCGGTAACCCATATATACCGACAGGGATATTTTATCGGCAAACATTGCCTAGACCTCATGGCTCGTCGCTGTACCTTAACACATACGACACTGTCGTCACTTTATGACAGATTTTTCGTCCCGAAGCGAACATCTTTACCGAGCCGCCTACTTCCAGGAACTTTCGAAAACTTCCAACTTGAAGAACAAAGCATTTTTCACATTCTTCGAACTCAGTCCTTCAGAACCTGTTACCTAAAAAATAATTATATACACTCACAATTATAAACTCTCACAGTGAGTATTTTTTCCTTGTCGTACGTTTATTATGCATTACAACTGACTTTCTTCCTGAGGAACTTTTCCCGCCTTGGCCATCTTGAATTTAAATTTTGGCGCGGAACTTTATCTACCTTTTTATCAACTACCGTATTTCCAGTATCTTACTGAAGGTCTTTACTGAAGACAATTAAATTTCATTTACTACAACATTTCCAGTAACCTTACTGAAGACAATCTACTTGGCCTCTTTTTCAACTACATTTCCAGTACATTTACTGAAGGTCTTCACTGAAGACAAATTACTTGTTAAACTCTAATAAAATGTATGTTTGTTCTTAACCTTTCGTTGTTTTGCCTGTCTACTTCTTTTTACCTTGTACGTTTGTACGGTGGAAAGAACACGTCTTTATATTTTCTTTTTTTTTTTACTTTGTTTGTGGATTCGGTAGTAGAGTGTAGTGTCTGGCACAAGGCCTTATTTTCGTAAGCCAGATCTGCACCGCTATCGGGTCCGCAACAAATACAATTTCTTCGAAACTCGAAGGAAGACTGTCTCTGACTACAATCTGCTTTGTAGATCTAGACTTATTTTACTTGTGATGCGTCAGACCGAAAAAGCACTTCGACATGTATGCGACATAATCATTCTCATGAAATAATAAGAAAATATAAAACGCGGTAAAAACTAGAATTTGAGAAATAAAACAATTGCCACGGAGTGTGCTGGAGATTCGAATCTGGAATTAATCACTAGCTTACCAATATAATCCAGTAAAATCCAAAAGTTCCTCTATAGTGGCGTGGAACGTCGAAGTTAAAATGAACAATTGGTTTTCCCACGCTAGGAAGATTAATAGAGTCAGATAATGCCGAGAAAATATACGGGTAATTTTATCAAAACAAGATAATGGAATTTATTTATGAATTACACGCTTGAAGTTGTGTCAGTAGTGTTGTTTCAGGAAAATAAATCTGAAATTTTGAAAGTCCGTAGTTATAATGAATTGTCATGAAGATGAAATGTTTATAAAACAGATGAAATCAAGGTAATTCTTCTGATGAGCTTTTCTCTTTGGTGCCTAAACTTTATTAATTTAAGTGCAGTATAAGATTAGCACTTGGTCTCATCATCTTACAGTTGAAATGGCGGGATATATCTGTCAATTCTACGCTAACAGTTTCTTCTCTCGCACTTCTCGCTTGTGGAATTATCTTCCGGCTTTTTGCATTCCAGTCAACACTGATCTTCAAAAATTTTAATGCAAATTCAATCGTTGTCGTCTCTCTTTTTAATTCCTCTTATTTTATTATTACCTTTCTTTAATAAATTTTTCTTTTTCTCATATTCTCTCACACAGCTCTTGAAAAATTGCTTTGCTGTGAACATTCTAAATAGGTATTTCGGAACATTTATTCTTTGAGTATTTTCAAAAGACTATTTCTTCGACCTAGCTGAATCATTTTGTTATATTGCATATTCTTTTAGGTCATTTATATTTCGTAATATTTGATATGCATGTGCTATCTATTTCATTACCAATTATCTTATAGTTATTCCTAAAGTTTTATTGATAAATTTTTAATTATATCTAAAATAATGTTTATTTTGACATTCTCAGTATATTCTAAAATGATATATGTATTGTCATTATTTTAATACGAGAGTCGGCTGAAAAGTTCATAGGCTAAGCAAGATACTCTCATGGAATGTGACTAAATGAAGTTTATTTTTCAGCATAATCCCACTTGCGCTCCACTCACTTATTCCATTGGTGTTGCAGTGCTTGGATACCATTGGTGAAGAAGCTTTGATCGTATTGATAAAAAAACTATCAAGAGCAGATACGACGTCATCATCACTGCGATACAGGTTCCCGGCCAAGTGTTTTTTTTTCAAGCTGGGGAACTAATGATAGTCAAATCAAGAGAATAGGGAGAGTGATCAGCCAGTCACGCACTGCAGCCACTGAAACCAAGGACTTGTGTGCTGGAGCATTGTCCTGATGAAACAAGTGCCCTTACGTCAGTTTTCCTGAGCGTTTGGTCTTGATAGCTTTTCGTAACTGACTCAAAAAGTTGGCATAATACTCTCCATTGAGAGTGTAGCCCTTTTGAAGATTGTCAATAAACTCAATGCTTTTTACACCCTAAAAAGTGATGCAGTCACCTTCCCTGCAGATGAGGTGGGGTGTTTCCACTGCATGATTTGTCTGTTTAGCTATGGCTCAAAGTGATGAACCCAACGCACATCCTAGGTTAGGAAACGTTCAAGAAAACCAGTTGGATCTGCCTCAAAAATTGTCAGATTTTCCCGCTTTTGATCAAATGTCAGAAGATTTAGCACCAATCGAGCAGAAACCTTCGCCAAGTTCATTGTGCAGAATATTCTCAACTATCTAACGGGATATTCTAACAGTATTGGCTATTTGATTTATAGTCAATCACCTGTCATCCATCACCATGTGGTGAACGATCAATGTTTTCCTCGGTGGTGGCAGATCTTAGGTCATCTTCAAGACTCATCCTCTCGCTCCTAAATTCAGCTGACCATTTTTCATTGTTGAAAAAGCTGAAGTGTCTTCCCCTAATGTATCAATCATGTCAACATGAATGTCATTGCGGGCTAAATACTTTTTCTGCAGGTACTTCTGCATCACCACCATGCCTAATTTTGTCCATTTTCAAGAGAAATCACTACTAGTTTGAAATCTTCTTTGTCAGTTTAATTGGAAAAACAAGGCAATTGTTAATAAGATGAGTTAACATTTATGCATGCAAGATTCCACGGCTCTAGCATCATTTTTTCATAGTCAGCCTATACACTCTTCAGTCCATCCTCGTAAATGAATTTTCATTAATATATTTCCATATATCTCTTTTTTGTCTCGTATCTGTATCTTTCATGATGTTTTTAATCATTTCATCCCAAATAAGATAATAAAGTCACTAAGACGTAAGGGGTTACTGAATGTGAGATAATATATATATATATAAAAGAAAACATTATTGAGAGTGAACAATAACAGAAGCGGTATTAAGAAGACAGAATACAACGATTGATATTGCATTTATTACAATCATGCGTATAGTAGCACTGAAGAACAACCGAAACAACAGTACCGCCGGTGAGGCGAAAGAAAAGGAAAGCAAGTATTTTAAATATAAAAATCTTTTGTATTGCTGATACAGCGGATGCGAACTGAAGGTATCTATGTGGGTAATGCATGTTGACAAGAAAAGAGTGGTGTTGGTAAAGCCTGGAGTTGATGCGTTTGTCGGGTCGATTGACTGAGATCACGTCGAGAGATTCCTGGAGTAGATTAGTGAAGCTACAAATCTGACTTATTTCGTTATGAGTGGTTTTCTTAAAGCAAATATGGTGCTCCCAGACTCATCTTTTTCCATGTTTTTTCTTTGGCAGCAAAATTTCTTGATTGTATTCTTTTAAACTGTATTTTATTTATTTATTTATTTATTTATTTATTTATTTATTTAGAGGGGATTTGGTTTGTGGGGCAGATGTGATGCGCGGAGCCCCTGCATAGAGGGAGACTTTATATTTTTGATTTTGCTTTCTCAACATTCACACCTGGCCGACGTCTAGAGTGAACCAGAAAGAGATTTAAATTGAATGCGGAGTATAACACACTTAAACTTTTGAAGATCAAAGTTGACTGGAAAGCAAGAAGTCGGAAGAGAGTTCTACACGCGACAAGTGCGAGAGAAGAAACTGTTAGCATAGAAATTACGGTTACATCTGGACATTGCAACTGTAAAATGATGAGATCTTCGATATTCCATTGCACGCTCAAAAATAAAATGTTCTAACTGCCGAATAGTAATTTTTACTTATTTTTTAAAAATATTCTTTCTCGTTATCTGTCTATAAAAAGTAATATTCACAATTCACCGCTATATTGGTGACCCTACATCTGCTACATTATTGACATTATTAAGCAGAGGATCATTATTACAATGGAAGTGATCCACATCTGCTACAACAATAGCTATTATATTATGAGCGCACTTACAAATAGTTACCAATTTTAATTATTTTTTAAGCTGGGCTTTAGAATGTCGCATGGTGTTTGAGTTGTAATTTTTATATCGGTTACAATCTAATATCGTATTTCCCTATTTTGTCGGAGATTGACTTGAAGTTTTCTTCTTCTCTTCTTCTTTATGTGCCATATCCCCTCAGGATGTAGCCGATCATGGCTCTCCACAATTTCCTATCATTTTTTGTTCTTAATAACTTTTCTCTTTTCGTTATTTCAATTAAACCTTGTTCCGCCCATCATTTACTTATGCTCATCAAGTATTTTATGCATTGTGTTCCTTTATCCCTCTTGCTCTCAACCTGTCATGTGAGTATCAGATTTTCCAAACCCTCCTTCCTCATTATGTGCCCCAGAAATTTCAACTGTTTCTTACTTTTTTGTTTCCATTTTCTCTAAAACCACGTCGTTGCTCACATGTTCGGTTCATGTTATCCTCAGCATCCTTCTCTAAAACCACATTTCTATTGCTTCATGTATCTTCTTCATCTTTAAGGAGATTGTCCCACATTCACTGCCATATAGAAGCATAGATATCACGCAACAGTTCAGTACTCTTTTCTTTGTTTCTAACGAAGTTTTTCCGTCTCTTAATATTCTGCTTATCTTTTGGAATGTATCTTCGGCTATCCCAACGCGTCTTCGGATTTCAGTCTCGCACTTTCCGCCTTCTTTTAGAATACTTCACAGATATTTAAATTTTTGTACTTATTTGATTTTGGTATCGCTGATTTGTAATTTGCATTTGGGGCTCATCCTTTTGCTCAGCATGTTTGAATGAGATCGATTCGAGCAATGTGGACTGAGGTCAAGTCCTCAGGTTGTAGTTGTCTGGTAAGATACTAAGTGTAACTCCATCCTAGGCTTTGTGATATGGAGGTCCTATCCCTGTTTGCATAGTGTCAGGTTAAATAGAGAAATTGGTTGCCAGACAAAAACTAAGAAAGCTGAATGTGTTGATACTGAAGATAAGTAGTGAAGTAATACAGAAATGAGAATGTGAACCGATTCGTAGCGAAAGATTTATTTTAATTTGTTGTACAGCGTACTGAAATGAAGAAGAGTACAATATTGGAAAGAAAACAACAATTTGGGGATATAAGTTTTCACAGTCTTTAGCTTATTGTCAGTTATGTTGGCCGTTAGCAGTTGGTTAGTAAGTTATGAGGAGATATTTTAAGCTCAGTGACCATTGTTGTTAAGACTAGTAATGTTGATGTATAATCAATGAATAGTGGGATTGTGTATATATAGTTTGATAAAATCTGTTAACTGCAATGATTATTATCGCTACTGGGTTAACCCTCTGTATCTCGGTATTTATGAACGAAATGAGGTTGAATACTCGTTTGTAATTATGCGCAGATACAAAAAGGCGTACGTCGTGATCGGGACTATGACCCCGGTACAGCCGAAAAAGGGATTCCTGTGAGCTATAGCGGCTGAACCAAGGAAAATATTGTGATTTCATCTGGTATTTCCGAAAAGGTACAAAAAAAGGCATGCCGGATTTAACCCAAGAAGAAACTTCAGTGGCACAATTCTCAATAGGAAGTTCAAAAATATCAATCCAAGGTTCAGAAATACATCGAAGGCAAAAAAAATCCATGAGGCTGCTTAATACAAAAGTTGCTTATGTTGCGATAAATAACCTTTCTTTACAAATTCAAAAAAGGAGGGTATCCGTGTTTGATATGCAAAAAAATTGTCTGAAATACTGAACTAAACATTATAAACGTTTTAACTTACTTAATTTAAAAATCAATGTTTAAATCAATTAATCCTTCAGTGTCAAGATAGGTGTAAATAAAAATTACGTATTTTTTATTCATCATCATCGTCGTCGTCGTGATTATCATCAAGCCTGTCGAGGGAGTATTTTAAGTGGGAGTTCCTCTAATTGGCCGTGATTAAAAAATTGTACAATAAAATAAAAATGAAATTAGTTTACTAAAAGTTTACTACAAATACATCATTTACGTTGGTAGAGAAAACGCCTTCTTGGCAGCGGGTCATTTTTATGAGTAATACCTCAACTTCCGTCTTGATCAACTTCGGTCAAAAACAAAACAAGTGCAGACTTTAGTTTCACTGTTGCAAAAAAAAATTCAATAAACTGCAGCTTTCCTCCTTTAACAATATGCATTTATTCGTATTATAAAGAAGAACGAAAGTATACCAACAATTGTTCATTAATAATGTAATACTTGTAAATAACGGAATTAAATAAACCGGACAACTAAGATAATCTCGCGAGAAGCGATTCATAAACAACAGTGCTATTTCTTATGTACTTAAAAATGTATCCTTGCGCTGACCGCATTACCTAATAATATAAATAGAAGTGCAATACCAGTCAAAGTCAGAGCGGTGGTGCAGCTAACAGAATTGGGTGTGTGTTTTCATTTCCTTGTCTTTAAACAAGATTCCAGTTCCACCAATATGATGAGAGTAGGTTATTTTACAAGAGGCACACTCAGCCGATCAAGGTGTGTATCGATATTTTTGTTGATTAAAAAAAATGAGTACATATTTTTACCTGATGATCTGTTCCTTTCCAGACATGATTGTTGTTGTTGAAGAACTGCGATTACGTAAACTTAAGTGAATCGTCAATAACAGATTCCTTTTTTAATCCCAACATTTTCTTCCGTAAACTCCAAATTATTTCCAATTGGTTTCACCAAAGCATTGTAGCGACTTAAAATAACAACAGTACTTCGCTGTGTTATTTTTTTAAGCCTTGAAGGATGATATATTTTAATTTAAACTGCAATATTGAATTTTAAAAAACAAAAAAAAGTATTAGTAATTTAGTGTTGAGTGTTGCTTATACTTGTCGTGTACACAGACACTCTACTACTTAGTGTGACAGTAAAAAATCAGTACAAAACGAGGTTATCTATTCTTTTCTTTTTGAATATTTCTATTTTATTTATTTATTTACAAAGATCGTTTCTACTATTAAAATCAAATCAAATTCAATTCAAATCTATGTTACGAAAATGTTTATCCTGTTACTCTTATGATGGTATCTTTTAACATCAATATGAATAATAATCGATATTTAATGAATGAAGGTAATGATGATATTCGTCTTTCTTCCATCCCACACATTTTTCTTAATTTATTCAAGGTAATTTTTTTCTTTAAAGCTCGTTTAAACTTTCAAAGAATTCAAATTTTCTTGCTACTGAAAAAGCAATACGTCACGAATATACTTGTTGGTTAATTAAAAAAACTAAATAACTCCTATCTTATATTCAAGTTTTATTATTCTTCTTTTATTCAAATTTTATTATTCTTCTTTTATTCAAATTTTATTATTCTTCTTTTATTCAAATTTATTATTCCTCTTTTATTCAAATTTTATTATTCTTCTTTTATTCAAATTTTATTCTTCTTTTATTCAAATTTTATTATTATTCTTTTATTCAAATTTTATTATTATTCTTTTATTCAAATTTTATTATTATTATTTTATTATTCATTCTTATGTTGATAATCGAAAAGGGAGGAAGTATTTTTAGTTTATTCATAGATTTTCATAAATGAATTGAAATAATTCTTTATTTTATTTTTTTACTTACCATTACTAATCTTTTTTAGAAATTTTTTTTTCCTTTTTGCCCTGAATTATATTTTTTTAAAGAATATTTCACATTTAGAGATAAGAAGAAATCAACATCAAATCCAATTTTTATTGTTTTAGAATTGGAAATCCCATATTTGCGAGGAAATTCTTTTCTTTTTTAAGTCCACATTTATGAGTTTGTGTTTCAACTTTTTTTTTCATAAAATTAACTAATTAACTTAGGCAAGAATATCTGAAACACCATTGTATTTGATATTTTTCCTTCATTGATACTGACGAATTGATGGAAAGTTACAAGTTACAGACGGAAAGTTCTTGTGGGTTTTTCTGCAAGGGCGCACTGTCATATCTAACCGCTTCTCAGCTGCAGCTGCCAAGATTCGCTTCTTTTTTTTTTTTCCACTAATATCTTATGGCGTATCGTATTTGCAGCCTCCCATTGCCCCAACATTTTCACCTCTATAATTCACTTGCACCTGTGGTTAGAGCTTTCAACCACATGTTTGATGTTTTTAAGACAATTAACACGCTCCTTGTGTGTTTTTGAGTCTGGTGTCACAATTATCAATAAATTTAAAAATACAAAAACAAACCCATGGGCCATGATTATTGAATTTATTTACGACCTAATTTTCGCGGAATTTTTCAATGTTGCTTTTTTATTTTCATTTAAAAAAATAATATATATTCAATTTAAAATTGAATTTATTTATTAACTGAGTAATAACACGAGCGGGAAATGGGGGTAATGCACTTGTCTCCCAAATGTAGCAGGTCTGCCTTGGAAATCACTATTCATCCAAGATCTTTGTTTTCATTTTTTTTAAATCGAACTTCGACCTTGGGATACCAATGCTGATCGATTCTGTTCTTGTAACGAAGAAATTGATTATTTCACAGTAATTCAAATCCTAAGTAATTTTTCTCTTTTCCTCCCTCAAATAGAATTATTGTTATTGGGATTACAACTTAACTTAAGGCTACAAAAACAAATCCAAGGCGGTGGAAAATATAGTTTTTTTACAACGTTAAAGCGTTTTTGAAAGAATTTGATTTTTTACTGTTTTTATAACGATGTAACTAAGTTGCATCGTTAAACTAACACTTTTTTTTTTTTTTTTTTTTGCTTAAACAATTTCAGTAGTAAATCAATTTTCTTTCTCGTAGATTTGTTTTTAAGTACATAAGACCTCTAATTTCTGTCGTCTTCAACAACCTGCTAGCAACTAAAATGCGTAGGTGGGCCAAATGATTCTTACTTCGTGTACACTACACAGTCGTTAGAAAGAAAGCTATTCTAGTACTAAGTACTATTGTAATTTCGAAAGGAAAATCTTTAGGTATTGAAATGTTAATTAATTAAATTACCACTTAAAGGGAGAATATTCATTTCTACATCCTTGAATATTTGTTTTTTAATCTCATATTTCCGTATGTTTGTGTTTGTTTTTGTTTTGTTTTTTATGATAAATGACCCATAGGTTGGACTAAGCCTTCTAAGACAATAATTGTTTACGAATGTACTTAAGTAACATTCCAGACATTGTTGATTACCTAGAAAATTAAACTTTATTTACAATTTACTACACGACACAGTATAAGTTTTGAGCATCTTTTTTAACCAAATTTCATATCGCGAATTTCAATACACCAGGCAATTCCTAATAATAAAAAAAGTACGCTATTCAACTGAGTAGCTAGTAGTAATTAATCACTGAATCAGTTATTTGTAGTAAAAAAAAAAATCTGCATAACAAGGCAGATGATACGAACAAAAAAATCTTTCTTTTTTTCACTTTGCCGTATATTACAATCACATGACTTGAGGAGATGCTTTCTTTTTCTTCTTGAGACTATTATTCAAAATTAAATAATAGTCTAAAAAGTAGTTGCCTAGACAAGGCTTTTTGGCCTTTATAGGAAAATAATGTTGATATTTTGTTTATTTTTGGTCATTTTTAATTTTTGACAGTTGAACTATCAAATCAAATGGTTTTCTTTCTTTCTTTTTAACAAAAATAAAATCGATTCTCAACGAAGTTTGTTTCACGGACTAAAGCCCATTTTGTGTAATTAAATAACTTAATGTATCTTAAGTTATATTTCACCCAAAGTGCAGGGACCTGGGGGTTTCAGCCCCCACCTCATTTTTTTTTTTTTAATAAAAGTAAAACTGTCACTCTCAGTCAGTGAGAGTAAGAACTAGAGACATTAAATTTGGCCTCACAGTGCTATTTTAATTAATTGTATATAATTTGTCTAAAAAAATAATTACTACTGCGGTTAATTTTTTTAAATAAATCAGAAAATTTTCTTTCCCCGTTTTTCTTTTTTTTCTGAAACAATATTTTCTAAAACTTTCTGCAATCTAGAAAATATATACAAACGAAACGAATCTGATTTAGCCCCACCCATCCACCTCACTTCACTTTTTATTTTGTGTCACTGCTTGCTTCTCCTAATTTAAGGCATGACCTGTTCAGGTTTTAGCTTGAAATGTTTATCTATTTTCGGTTTTTTAAATTTTTCTTTACCTTTTAGTTTACTTTAATTCCTTAAAAAAACTATAAATAAAAATATATTATTTTACTATAAAAGTGCAGTTTTGATTGACGTTTAAAACAGCAGAACTATGCAGAAATTAAGCAGATTACCAATAACAAAACACCAAATCTGACCTGATCATTGCAATCATTGCAGGTATAATTGGTTATCAAATTAATTGTTCTTTGAAAAAATGTTTTACTCTTTAAGTTGGATTTATTTTTAGAACACTCATTGTTTCACAGATTGGTTAAGTCAAGTCACTAAAACTGACCTAGTGGATTTTTTCCATGAAAAGATACTTTGTGAATATGACCTTCATTTCTCCAGGAAATGTTTTAGGGTGTTCATGCTAAAACTGAACTCTAATTTGTGTGTGCTTTTATGTAATTTGTGGGTCTTTTTTCTTAGTACATAATTAGTACATAAGCCTTAAAAGAACAAAAAATTTGCAAAACAATCTTTAGCCATAACTCCTGATTTTAAGTGATTTTAGGGAGGAAGAAAAGAATGTAATTTAATCATTTTTTTTTTTTTTAACTACATTCTTTAAAGTTATACGTTTGTTTGAAAACACAAAATCAATGCCCAGTTTTGCATAGTAAATTAAATATTCACTCTCATAAATATGGATACAAACAAGGTCCAATTTGTAAATCAAATCTTCTTTTTAAAAGTTACTCACTTCCACTTTAAAATTTTGTTGATATGAAAAATGAAAGAAATGAAGATTATATTGAAACAAGGCAGGCCAAACTACATAAGAAAAATATATATTCATAAATAAAAGCTACTATTTGAGTTTAATGAATCTTAACTTTTATCAAGTACAGTGTAGTTTGATTCAATTCTTTCACCAAGCATCTTCAGAACAACTTGCTGTCATCAATGATTGATCATTTACGTAAACAGTTTTGTTTCAAAAGTATTTTATGATCAGATATTAAGTTAAAATGTCATTTTCTTCTTTATCTAAATTTGTTTCTGGAATGTCCTAAATTTGAATGTTATATAATTCATAAATCAATTTGGATATTTTCCAATGGGATTTAGCATTGTGCCTTTGCAAATGGAATGATCCATGGCATGCAGTCTAGTAAAATACTGATGAAATAACTAACATATGTCAGTTTAAACATTTTTAATATATAAAATTAGCACAGACTATTGTACACTGACATGCCAAAAGTTATGGGATAGGTATGTAGTATCATGTAGAATGCCTCTTGATTGGAAGAATGCTGCAACTGAATGTGGCATTTATTTTTCCCCAAGTGGTTAAATCATCTCAAATGTTGAACTATGCTATCTCAGTGACTGTCAACAGCTATGATATTTGCAGAAACTATCTTAGTCCCATAAATGTTCAAAACAATTGGAACAATATCTCATCAGCTTTTGCTATACATTGACAAGCTTCTACATTCTTTCTAATGACCTCATGAGCCTAGTTGAAGTGCTGTACCTAGTGTTATAGTGTTAACAGAAACGTCTTGGTAGATCTTCTACTCCTATATCCCATAGAAGCTAACACTAAACTGACCTGCTTCATATTCATCTGCTACCTCCTGCATTGGATGTGGTTCAAACAAACAATTCTTGTTTTTTACTGCAGATAATTCTAGACAGTTACAATCATTAAGGACCCATAATCAGCCACTGCTCTGTTCACAGTAGGCAGTAATGCCTACCATCAGGTATTCTCAGTATACGTGACCTCATAGATCAAGGGATGTCAAATGTCCCCACAATTTCAGAAATGGATGTGCCATCTGTTTAGCATGGAATATCATGCTCCATTTAAACACTGATAATTCAGCAGTTATGAGCAACTTCACCAGATGTCAGAGTACAATATAGGTTTAGGCATTTCTATAGGATCAAGGTACAATGGCACCATCTACCATTACCTTTACATATTGCTATCCTACAACTTTTGGTATGTCAGTGTACTTATAACAAGAGATTATTATAAATGTGTTCTTTCACATTTTTTATATAAATTTTGATGGTAACATTTTGAATGTATTTCCTAGTTGCAGTTCAAAATTTAAGGATGTTTACAAACATAAAAATAACTCACATTGCCAGATATACTTCTAAGTAACAAAAGATATGATGTTTAAATGTAATGTTATTTATAATTGTGAAACATTCTTATTGCGTCTAGTGATGTTTATGTAGCAAAATATTACTAACTCTAATATTTTTTTCTTTTTCTTTTCAAGAGTACTACATAACAAGTTGCTATACTTGAGATGAGTGGGACTTGTCATATTTATTAAGATAATAAACTGATTTTAAATTAGGTTAATGAACCTCCACTGATAGCAATAAGTCTTGTCCATTTTGTGATAACTTCTTGAGTTGAATTTATAATTTTAAAGTATAGAAAAGTGAACTCAAATGTCTGAGATGATTGTCCAATTGATTTTCTTACGTCACTTTAACTAGGTGGAAAATTATTTCTTGACTATTCACAACACATTTCCCTTTCTATTTGGGTCTTTTAGTTGTAAAACCTTTATTACCTTTTTGATAAGAAAAATACTATTCCAGTAAAATTATTTAATAATAATGGTCTAGATCAGACAGCCAACAGTTAAAGAATCTGAAACAGTATGTGGAGAAATAATAAAATTTCACATATTTGATTTAACATAGATTTTACCAAAGTGTAGCAACAAAGGAGAAGGCAGTCTTATCTCACAAATAATTTGTTCTCTGAGCTATCTGTTGGAAAAGAAAATCAGAAGATCAGGTTGACTTTAGTACGTCTCGAAATATCGTATTTGTTTGCTCTGTCCAACTAGTCTTGACCAATTACAACCATTTTTACCCCAGTAAAAGAATGCTACCTTGGATGATTTCTTGGTTCTTTGTGGGTGAAGAACATAGTTGTGCATTGCAAATTTTGAGTACAGATTTACCCCTTTTGATTTATGCCCCCTTTGGAATTATGACTCTGAATTTTTTATCTTTGGATTTGAACTTCCCATTGCTATTTTCTCAAAGAAACATTATTTATATTAAATTTGAATTAGAATTTTATAGAAGTTGTTGGCTTTGTTTTATTAAAGATAAGGTAAAATAACTGTAATAATTATTTTAAGATTTTTAATAACATTCATTATTTAACTTTTTCCTTTTTGAAAAGGTGTAGTCTAAAATTAATTAAATAATTAAGCCATTAGACATGAGTAGACCTTTCTAGTTAGCATTTTCTTAACTGAAATTTATTTGACCTGTTTTGTTTCTTCACAAAAATACTGAATCCTCTACTTTCTTTCAAAGGAGCATTTGCTACTGAAATGTTAATGCACTTGATATATTTATTAAAAGATATTCCTTTTTAGTAAGGAACAATTGTTCTATTCCTTGCACAGATTATGTGAAAGTTTTAAGAAAATAAAACTGCATGTCAGTGCTAGGTTTAATTCACAAAATCTATATTTGAACTTCAGAGATATTTTTCAATTCAGTTAAGAACCATATTTTTATTTACTTTCAAAGTAATTACAGAGCACATCTGCCCTTTTTACATATGTGCATTTATTTAAACAAGATTGTAACTGTTGTTTTTTGTATTTTTTTTTTAATTGAATGATAAGAATACTGATATCAAAAACTTTGATCATTCTGTCTGATTTCTTTAAAGTACACCCAATACAAGGCTCGAGAGTCACTCAGGGTAGAGGGTTACTGAATGAGGTGTGCGATATGAATGTGAGAGGACTAGTAGGAAATGAAGATCATGACAATAAGATAGATAATGGTTGATCCTTGAAATGATTAAGATTGTAATGTTCAAGGAAGCGTCCTCACAGGAGTCAGTTCCACATAGTAACAGTTCTTTGTGAGTGGAAAAAGCTATCTGAACAGGACTTCCTCCTTACAATTGGGATACTGAGAAAATGATTCAACTTCTGTGGACATAGCACAACATTTCCAAGCAGTAAAGGTCAGAACTAGTGGAATTAAAGATGGAACTTCTCTGAACATTTGTCATGGAAATAACAACAGAGTAATAATAGGCTTGTAACAGTGCATCTGTTGGGAAAAGACTACAGAGTGGAGAATGATTCCATCCACATGACTGCATAAATACTTTTTAAATCAACCAAGGCTGGAAAGTGAAAATTGTCAATTATAAGGAAATAGTTTAACATTATCTGAATAAATTATAGAATAAAATAAATTTACACTGGTCTTCAATCATTTTCAGAAAACAAATATGCAAGTAGATATAGTTATACAGCAATTTATTTGCATTTACTTATTACATATTTTTGGAAGAGACTGTCTTGATGTTTGTCATAATAAACCTACTGTTATATCACATTAATGATATCTAGGTCAAGAGAAAAAGGCTTTATACTATTCATTGGTTTCTACAATGTTATAGAAATCAGATATCTAATAGCCATACTTACTCAAGCCAACTGACAACCTACACTATGTTTTGAAAGATTGCTGCATTGTTGATTCTGAAAAGTAACTTAATCCCCCAATGCAGCCAACTGTTTCTTAAAACTTTATAGTTTTTAAAAAGCAATACATTGCTTACACAATTAAACTTTACTATCTAAAAATTATGATTTATTTTTTATAATAGTTATAACGAAAAATATCTAATTAATTTTTTTCCTTATCTGTAACTTTAAAAAGGGTCATTAGCATAATCATATATTGGATGCCCAAATCTCTTGTTAATACAATCTATTGTTAATACAATGTTTCAACTAACCTATTTTCCAACACTCATCAAGTGTTACCCTGAGAAAATTCCAGAGACCTACCAACAGAAATTGTCCATTGATATACCCACTGGACTGGTCTCACACCAGTGATGCTCTCAGTTATCTAGACTTTATCCCAGAGATGGTAGCATACTCCTCTCTCCAGATCTGGTTTACCATAATAGATTTTTACAACTCGCCTACCTACAGTCAAATCATGCTGAAAATATTAGTTCTCACTCGATCACCAAAGTTAAGCAGGATTGAGCTCAGTCAGTTCTTAGATGGGGTGGAGGACTGCATGGAAATACCAGATACTGTAAGCAAACTCCTACAATCTGAAATATGTTTCAACTTTAAATAACACATAAAGGGTTGATAAGCTATAAATAAACAAAACTAACCCAACTCTCCTTTGGTTATGGCATTCCTCAAGTCTGATGAAGAGGGCAGTTGGTTTTCCCCTAAAATGCCATTATAAATTATTTTTGTCAGACTTTTCTCTCATAAGAGACTATCTCTAGTAATAGTTTATGAAAAGTGGATTTACTATTAAATATAATTAGATTGTGTAACATTGTCAAGTCCTGCTATCCATTCCTTACATAAGCAATGTTTACTCTAACTACATAATCAGTTGTATTGATTATTCTTCAATTGGTGCTAGTTTTCAAATCAACTCAAAATAGTTTTTACATTGACACTAATTTCCCTTAATTATTCTTCATATATCTTCATTGGATTGCTGTTACAGATTTGCATGTGATGCTGAAAGCAAAGAATCAGGGAAGGGATTGTTGGTCTAAAGTTTAGATATACCCTTGTCAGCATAGATTTTTGTAAATATTAGTGCTATGATCTCCTTTGGGACAAGTAATTGGAATGTCAAAAAAAAATGAAGTTTTTAGTTGTATTCCTTCTCTATTGTGAACTGAATGTTAAACAGATATAAAAATTCTCACTTTATCTAACATATATATTAAGTTGTTAAGAAGTATACATGTATTTTATCTTTTCTTAGTTTTGTAACTTATTTAAATACGTTTTTTTGTTCTACATAAATTGTTATTAGTCTCTGTGCTCATTTATACAAAAATAATTAAACAAATACATTTTAGAGTTTATAACAGGTTTCATTTCATTGAGCTATTTGACCCAATTTAATTTCTTTTTCCATATACAGTGTCATGTCATTTATTACTAGCCTAGCATATACCAAATTTGACCTGTTTAATACTCAGAACAAAGTTATTGGGATTAATAGCTAAAGATTTTTCCAGTTCTTTTAGAGATTACCTGGGATGTTAAATTCTGGATTTTGTTGATTTTCATTATCCTGTAAATGAAAGTATTTTAATGAAAGACTTTGTTGTTCATTATATAAATTAATTTTACCTCAGGTCATGATATGAATTAACTTTACTGCAGGTTGTGATATGAATTGTTTAACTTTACTGTAAGTTGCATTTTTATTGTACGAAAAGTTAAGTTCAAAATTACCTTGATTCAGGACTTTTCTTGCCGTTCAATTGCATAATAGTTGTTGTTACTACCACTACAAAAATAAATACCTGGTTCAGATATGTAATTGCATCACATGAAAACCTGGCTCTTAAATATCAATGACAAATATCCATCTTAAATAACTTAGCTGATAATGTTGTCTTCTAATTTATCTAACTGAAGGAATCTGTTCAGTTTGTCTGTCAGTATGCTGACTGTTGAACAAAGGGTTGCCTTTCAGCACCCAGTAATTAGATATGAATTGCAGTCTGTCCTAAGAATTCAGAAGATAGGGAAACTTAATAAATTATTTTTGTTTCATAATAGCTGTATGTAAAAAAAAAAAAAAAAAAAATAATAATATATATATATATATATATATATATATATAACTATCAAACCTTTTACACATATCTTATCATAATTGACAGTCATTGGTTTAAAAAGTCACCTTTATAAAATTTCAAGTCAAGGTTAACATGATATTAAAATACTCCAGATAGTATGGAGGGCATTTTTGCATAAATAAATTATTTTAAATAAAAAAGAAAAAGAAATTCTTGATGTTATAAATTCTACAGCCATGCATAGATAATGTTGATCACAAATAAAGTTTAAGCTTTTGTGTCAGGAAACTTATCTCTTTGTGTTCTTATTTTTAATAAATTTTGTGTCTGGCCATTTTAAATTTTGAACAGAGTTGCAAATATTTGAATTAAACCTTCTTGATTTTAAAAATATTTGAAAAACTGATCTTAAATTGATAATACTTGATAGTTATCACTCAACTTAAGAGGTAATATATTTTCAGAACCCTGTGTCAATTATGTATGAAGCGCTGCTTGGCTAGCCAAGCAGCTGTTTCCTTGGAGGATTTCAAAGCAGTCAATGAGCCAATCTTGTCTTATTTACCTGGAAGCAAAGAACGTACAGAATTGGAAGCTGCTTTGCAGAAACAGACCAACCAAATTGTTGACATTCCTCTTGTTGTTGGAGATGAGGAAATATGTACTGATGATGTTCATTATCAAGTGGCTGTAAGTTATCTTCATTACAAAATTATTTGTGCATTTTTTTCTTATTGTTTCAGCTTTGTAAAAGGTGAAAGATTTTTCTTTTTAATACTAAAGTTCATCCAATACAAGACTTGAGAGCCACTCAAGGTAGAGGGTTAAAAGTTAAAATGGTTATGATGAAAGTGGTGTGATATGAGTGAAAGAGAGAGTGGTAGGAAGTGAAGATTATGAAAGATAGATAATGATTGGCCCTTGACTAGAAAGGGCAACTGTTATGGCAGTACAGACTCACACAGGAGTGACAGTCTCAATTGCAATGTGAAGATGCCCACCTGTGGTGTTGCTGCGCCATTTTCTTTCCTTTGAACATGTTTTTCTTCAGCAGCAAGCCTCCGTTTCTTCTCTCCTTGCTCCAGCCCTCCAGTATAAATTACATCTCCAGCGTGAGCGATTGTTGGCAACATCTACACATCTCTTGATGTCCATGGCTTGTTTTCAGACATCCTTGAAGCAAAGATAAGGTCACTCTCTTCCCAGTGGCCAGTTCCCCATACAGAAAGATCTTAAGAATCTTCTCAGTAGGTAGTAGACTGTTGCTTCCTGTGTTTTGCCATCGCAGTGAGGCAACCATGGAGAGGGCACTCCAGGACACAGGCCTGAGCAGAGTTTCGTGAGAGAATGGTGGTTGCTCATGCAGCACATCACTCCTCTCCATGTCTCCGATGTTGTCCAAAGGAAAAGGTAGTCCAATACAGCTTGGCACTGGCATCATCAAAGGAGTTGCCAGAACAAAGTTGAACATAACATTGAGCCGTCTTAGGGATTTATATTAGGGTTTACTCCTAATGCTTTTCTCCTGATTGGATATGGGCACAAAGCAGCAAGGTTTAATATCAGTTTTCCTCCTCTTCCCATGATATACTAAGACCTTAATATGACAGAAGGAAGGACTAGAATAACCCAAAGAAATGAATTCCAAAAATGAATAATGAAAAATATTTGATATGCAACACTGATATATATATATATATATATATATATATATATATATATATATATATATATACCCACACAGGGAAATTGAGATACATGCAAAAAATAAAGGCAAGCAGTATATAAAGTGGACAAGAAAACGTCATACTTGTAACATCTTTAAGAGTGACATGGTACATCACTGATAATATCTTAGGTTTTTATTTACAACACATAGAAATTGTGCCATAGCCATGGTCAGCTGAATTGCAGCTGGCTGTCACATCTATCTCTGTGGGCACTAAGCAGCAATAATTCTCACCAATTACCCACAAGTGTTCCTTAAGACATCAGTAAATTCATTCTGTCAGAAAGGAGATAATCACCTTCTACATAACTGCACAGCAATACATTCATTGATATTTAATATTATTTTATAACAATTACATGAAGAGAAACATCATTTTTAATCTTTCTTTCTGCAGCCATTTGACCACAAGAAGAAACTTGCCAAGTATTATTATGCTAATGAAGTAAGTGTTTTTTTTTTAATCTATCTTTTGTTAGCAGGAAATTAGTTCCAATATTTATATTTATAAAATTATTGATAATTATTCTCATATACAAGTTGACCATCACTGACCTTTCATCATTGTGACCTGCAGAGTATATAGTGAATAAGTGATTTTTGTCAGATTACAAAAAGTCATATTAGAATGCACTTAACCCAACAAATAACTACCTTTAAGATACCCTGTAAATCCATACATGATGGTTAATAAAAATTAAATGAAAATAAAGTGAACTTATCATTCTATTATAAATAATATATTGTGTTTGCACTTCACACCATGAAGTGCAAACACCATACAAGCACTTCCTGGAGTTATTGGAGACTAGAGCTAAATGCCAACAGGTTATCATAAAAATGCATAAAATACAAGTAGAAAAAAATGTGTTTTACATATTCAAAAACAGCTAATGCAACAACTAGTGCCACTAAAAGTTAGTGTCCAGTCCATCCAGGAAATCTGAAATTGCTCTTGTGGAAACTAGCAAATTACTGATGAGCAGATTGTTGGGGGCCAACCTGTACTTATATTTGTTCTTATAATATCAAAGTCATTTGGAATATGCTAAAAACATTTTATTATCTTAGCATTAGAAAATCTTATTATAAATTTAAAGGATTTCAATTCAGCCTCTGAGTATCAGGGTTGATTTTTATGATACAGTTTTCGTTAAGTAGAAAAAATACTCTTTAATATTTAACTCATTGATTAAAACTTTATAGTAAGTAAGGGTATATTTTTATAATTAATATACTTCTTACATAGGCTTCATTTGTTTTGTTTTTGTTTTTTTTGTTTTAATCTGACTATATTTTATGTCAGGATATCATTAAAAAAGCTATTGATGTGAGTCAAAAGGCACGGCAAAGTTGGTCACGTGTACCATTTGAAGAACGAGCCAAGATTTTCTTGAAGGCAGCTGATTTAGTCAGCAACAAATATCGGATGGAGCTAATGGCTGCAACTATGTTGGGACAAGTAAGTAATTTTTTTTATTTGTTATGTATACTTTACACATTTAAATTCTGTTTGGTTCCAGTATTCCTACTTTTATAAGAGCTACTCCCTTTTTTATCTTTTATCTTCCTATTACTTCATTGCTGCCTTTTCTCCATAACATGAATATTATCATCAAATAATTGATTCAGGTCATGCAAACACACATAGTGAATATTCATTTTCATCAAGGTCGACACTGTCCTAATAAAGAAGACTAAAACAGCAGGGTCAGAATGAGAATGTTGCTTGAAGCCTTAACCAATTTTAAAATTGGTAAAGTTACTAAAATGATAAATAAAAAGTAGAAAAGCAGTAAAATACTGGCGGTCCTCTCTATAGATCAATCTTCATAGCAATGTCAAAGAAATCCATTAGTTACAAATGAATGCAGACTCTATGAGACAATCAGCTTAATGAGCCATATAACTAATCATTAGGATTCTAATGAATAGAGCATGTAGTAGAATTATTTGAAAAGCTTGATTTATATGGTGAAGATATCAAATAATCCATAACTTCTGCTGGGAACAAGCAGCTTGCATGCAGTTAGAGAATGAGTTTATTATTGAATACACAAAAACAGAAAGAAAAGTTTATGTGCATTCATTCCACTGTCCTGTATTATCCTAAGAGAACTTAGCAAACCTTCCAAAGTTTGTTACTGATAAACATAACCTTAACATGCAGATGAAACTCTGTTGATGGTAGACTCAGAAATAAAACTGAAAGAACAATTAGGCAAGGTAGTAGAGGAAAGAAGAAAGGATTAGCCATCAAATGTAATAAAATACCTGATTGTCATCAAAGAAGACAGTGCCAGATGTGAGGTACATATTGGAGACATCAAAATCAAGCAAGTACAGAAACTTAATTATCTGGGTAATGAAGTAACAGATGACAGTCTGGTAGAAATACAAAAGCATATAGGAATAGTGAAAGATTCCTTTTTAAATGAAAAAATATTTAACTTCATTTGTCAAATGATTCAATTGCTATGGAAACTGTTAACAAACTATTTTTGTTTGCATGTGATACTTTAACTTATGTTTTTCATTTATTTCAGGCCAAATCCATTGTTCAAGCTGAAATTGATTGTGCTGCTGAGCTTGCTGATTTTTATCGATTCAATGTTCAGTTTGGATTGGTTAGTATATTTTTTTCTTCTCTATCATCTTTAAAAATTGATTTTTGTCCTTGTGTGTGTATGTGTGCATGCATACAAACTATCTTCCTGGTTCCTTTCATGGCACAAGGTCTCATGGAAAATTAGTGAAGTTTCTGTAATCGAATTGTTCCAGGAGGTGGGGTTGATTTTCTGTTGACTTTTTCCTTCCCTTCAATAACCATGTTCCCCATAATGACATTCCATCTATCCGAGTTTAGAATTTCTGTTTTTCTTCTTCTAGACTGGTTGCCAACCAAGGTTGAAGAACCCAATTTGCTCTTATATTTAACCCATAACTCGAAAAGATGGATTCATACGTTTCCCAAGGATATTTGCATGATAGTGAATGTGACTAGAATTTGAACTCAGCTCACTGATTTCTCAGTCCAAACTGCTACCTATTGTGCCACCTGCACACCCTCCTTCTTGTTTACACTCCATTAATTAATTCTTATATCCCACTTTTTTTGTCCTGATATAGATTTGAGTAACATTATATGCTATTCCCTTATGAAATTAATAAAAATAAAATATCTTTTTATAATTAGAAGTGTTATTGGACAGACAATCAAATTTGCTGGCCAGAGTTCAAATTCTGGCCAAGGCCATTAGAGCCACTTTATGTTAATACCTTTCAGAAAAGGCATGAATCCATTTCTTTTTCCCTCCAGAACTTTAGTCTTTTGAATATCATGGATAAGATACAGTACACCCCATATCAGGCAGACTAGGAGAAGGCTTAGGTCCTGTAGTGAACTGAAAATATATAAATCAAAATATATGTGAGAAATTTTAAGCTCATTCAGTTAAAAACTCCAATATAAATAAGAGTAAAAATACTCTGTACTCCCTGAAATGGCTTTTATGATTAACATTCCAAATTTGTAACTCTTTGCGATAACTGTATAAGTGTACCTGAAAACTGAATGTTTTGTGGAAACAAATATTTTCTTTTTATGAAAGATAGATGCAGATATATCAGTTTCTTCATTCAAATTAATTTCTGTTATCAGATGTGCAGTTGTATAATAGATAACAACTTGGAATAAGAAATTAGAGTTGAATTCAAATTCATTACATTCATTTATGTACAAATACCCTTGGGAAATGTATGAATCCATCTTTTCTTCCCCTCATTTATGGGTTAAATAGTAGAATTTGTATCTGGAAAAATCATTACCTCCAAAAAGTTGTTAATGTAATATTCAGTTTTAAAAAAATTCTTCTTACAATTCAAAATATGTTTTGGCTTTAAATAACCTACAAAAGCTTTAAATAACCTGTGTAAGCAGTAAAAATAAACAAACAAAAAAACAAATCAAATTAGTTATTAGTTCATGTGGTTTTCATTAAAATTTTCAGCCTTTTTTAACATTGGAATAAAATGATTCATCCAAGATAAGAAAACCATAATCAGTAAAGTTAAATATACTCAAAGAGCAGTCAGTTTGAAAAATTCTCTACTCTATGGTAAATAGGCATTAATAATATTTGGCTTCTGTTGAATATAACTCATCAGTAAATCAGAACAATAAATTTAATACAAATAATAATTCTATTGTTCAAAGAATTTACTTTGAGATATTCACTTAAAGAATATTTTTATCCAATGTATGCTGTATGTTAAAACAAATATTGTTATAAACAAAATCTAGTAAATATTTACATTAAAGTTTATAGACATTAATTACAAAAGACATTCATTATAGCAATATCATTCTTTTTTAAAGAGGAAGCATTGTCTGAAGAAAAGGGTTTGAAGTTAATCTCACTAGAGGTTTATTCCTTATTTCTGATCCACATTAATTGAAACTTTATAGTCAGACAGTTGCAATAAATAGCAAGTGAAATTAAAATGAAAAATTAATAATTTATTCAATCTGCACAATTTCCAAGTCATCTGCAAAACTGAATTACTAGAGCAATAACTGCATTAATAATAAAATCTTTTTTCTCACCCATGTGAGTCAATTATTTCATGGTGTAGAGTATTTGATCTTTATCAATTTATATATTAAAATTTATACATTAAAAACAAGCTAGGATTTTACAGTTCTGCTTACTTAACTGTCAATAGAATTTATATATCCTTTCTTAAATCTGAGATATTTATTCAAATTTGATTTTGCTTACAAGCATTTTTAATGTAACTTTATAAAATTTTAGTTTTCAAAAATATAACGTGAGCAAATCTCATCAATGAGATTTTTACCAACAACAAGCATGCCGCCTGAGAGCACACAACTTTTGACTCACTAACTAAAACTAATATCAACTACTAACAGTGAGAAATTTGACCAACCAACTTTCATATCTAGAATCCACTCTCAGCACACATTCACTCAATTACATCTCAACCAATGTCAATCTTTGTGCAAGATATTTGCAAATTATTTACATTGATTCTAACTCGAAAGTGTTAAATTAAAAATCTATATGATACTACTTCTTGATTGTGAAGCTAAGATTACAATTCAACTCTCACTCATCAAGGTTTTCTAAATTCATCTTATGCTGAATTTACCTGAATCTACAATACTTTCTTATTGAAGAACATTTCTTTCATCGGAATGAATAATTGTTTCATGTATTGAAACTATTTCCTCGAGTTCAGTAAAATAGGAAGAACCAGGTAAAAAAAAAAAAAAATTAAAATAATTATTAATAAAGCAAATTTAAACTCTTCAACCAAACAGTAATTCACTGAATTACACATCATTCAACCTTTTGTATACTAATCATTATAGAAATATATTTATTGTTTGCTGAAAGATTTGTCATTGTATATTTGTATTTCAACGTTGTGCTGAAAAGAAAATTTAAAATTGTTTGTGGAGATTTTTTTTGTTCACCAAAACTTTAGCCTTTTGATATCTTTTGACCCAATAATTTAAATAACCCTCAACTCCACAAGTTCAATACCTGGCCACATCAGTAGAACTGGAAAGTTGAATTAAAGGAAGATAACTAAGACATCTGGAAGAGACATGGCACAAGGAACTAGAACAATCTACCTCAGTGGACAAAATAAAGGGTTCAGTTCAAAATTCCAACCACATGAAGAAGCATACAACAGCTGAAATGTCATGAATATGGCAATAAGATCCAAACAATGTAAATAATTACAATACCTCATCTCAGAAATATTGACAGATGAAAAAATTATTACTCTTCAGTCTAATGTCCTCATTTTTGTTGTCATAGTCACAACATTTTTACCTTCTTGCCTATTAAGTGTTCACCATATGTGACACGCCTCTTTTAGCCACATCTGATTTCATTGTCCTATGGTTTTTGTTTCTTGTCCCATCTACATGAAATAATAAATACGCTCTTCTTGCTGGTGATATCTTTAAAAGATAGAACTGCTTCTGAATACTGTTCTAATGTTGTATGGGCCTCAGATCCTTTGAATCCTTTGCAACACACCTCTGATATAAAAATTATTAGACTATTGTCCTCCAACTTTGCACATAATGTGGCATGAAAAGAGAGAGTAAGCAAACACTGTGGAATTAAGCCCAAATAAGAGAACACCACTGGAAAGCAAGATGAAAGAATCCATGCACATGCTATGCTCTAACTTCTTCAGTAGTTCAAGCATAGAAATGAGCACCACATAAGAACCTCTTGGCAAGGAAAGAACAGACCTTAGCTTTAAACTTCCACTATCTGATTGCCTGATCAATTGTGGATAAATGTAGTGGTTAAAGACATGACAAAGGTCAAGGATTGAAAGTCATATGGTTTAATGGGAAATTACTGATACTAGATATCATCTAGCATGGACAGTAATATGACGACAATGTCTTTGTTTCTCTGTCTATGTCTGTCTAAATAGTGTTAGGTATCAATAGATTGAATAAAAGGTTGGTTTGAAATTCCCAGAAAGTTAATATTACAAACCAGAAGCTCAAATATTGTGACTATAACATCCAAAATGAGGATATTAGCCTGAAAAGATTGACATAAATTTGATATTATAGATGAAAATGTCTCCTGTTTAGATATTTTAAATGAGCCATACAGAACAGGTTTTTATTGAGTTGTCTTTTACATAGATATGCAACAGTAATTATCAACATTCATAGTTTAATTAATTTTTGGTTTAAACAAATCCACATTAATTCTATTTAAAGCAATTTAAAATTAATCCATTTAACAATATATTCAAATGAAAATATATTTATATTTTCATTTAACCATTTCATATAGTTTGGTGTCAGATTTGAACATTAATGAAACTATCATATTATCTTTCTCTTAATCATGAGATGCTTGTCACAAAATTTAAAATAAATTTACCATTCTATAAGCACTGATCAATAGTGTCATAATAAAGTACACACTCTTAAGTGAAAATAGTACACTAATTTTAATAGGGAAGCAGCTTTTTCAAACCAGTAACAATTGGTTATAAAATAGCAGCAGTTAGTAGAGTGGGAGGGGTGCTATTAGTTAAGCTAAATTATTAATGAAGTTGAACAAGGAAATTTTTACAATTCATATTCTTTTTGTGCAGTTATAGATTCTCTGGGTCAGATCCTTATTTGAAATAATAAAGTTATCATTCAATTTATGCCTTAAAATTTACAATTTTTGAAAAAAAAAACTCTTGCTACAAATGTTCATTATCAAATAAACTGTGCTTGATGGAAAAACATTTCATTCATTTGTATCTTCTTTAAAATTATACAAGAAATTAAAATTGTTTTTTCTCTTGTAGCAAATGTTTAAATATCAACCAATCAGTCCAAGTAACACAGAACTGAACAGAGTACAATATAGAGGAACTGAGGTAAGTTAAGACATTGATCACTCTGTACATTTTGATATCAAACATTTTTAAACACTCCATTATGCACTTTTTTTTATATAAATTTTATTCAATCTCTAACAAAATTGATATTAGATAAATTAAAGGAATTAGACTTTATCTTAAATAACTGTATTTAAGAAATGCCTTCTGTAACCTCAAAACCCTCAGCAGGCGAGATAGTGTAAAAACTTGCTTAAAGTTTCAGCTCAGATCATCATCACCTTTCTATTTTCTACTATTAAAGAAAAAGACATAGGAAAAAACATTTAAGATCTTATTTTCCTCCTTATAGTTTTTAGTTAAACAATATTCATTAGTAAATGGAATTAAGCCGTATGAGAGTATGCATTTTAATGCATCTTATTTTTGCATATAAAATTTGTTTCGGTATAGTTTTTTTTTTTTTTTTTTTTTTTTTTTTTCTTTCACTGCTACATTGTTGCCTTGCTGTGCTGACCTGGTTTTAGGAAAAACGCCATTTATTTGCAGAGCATTTAGTCACTGATGGCAATTTCTCATGGGTACAGTCATTTTGGCTTTGATCAGATACTCTAAAGACCTAAATGGTAACCCACCCTCCAATACACAATATAAAAAAAATACATCACAAAACAAGTTGTATTGTAATGGCACTAAGTGCTAGTTATTTTATAGCACAAGTGCTAGGAAGTGACATTTTACAGTGTCTTGATAATGTATATATACGTCAACAGCAGGAAATGTAAGTTTCATAAAGATATAGTTACACTCACAGCCACAGAAATGTTAATAGCTCTCAGTCTTTAAAATTTTATCTTCAAATTAGATTTTCCCATGAATATAACTACTTTTTATCTTTTCTTTTATCTCATAACTTACATTTTATCAATATATAAAATGTTTACATTTTTATTTCAGGGATTCTGGGCAGCTGTTACACCATTTAATTTTACAGCTATTGGGGCACACTTACCTATGGCACCTGCAATTTTGGTAAATTTAAACTTTTACAGTTTCATTATAGATAGTTCATTCAGTATACGCATTATATATTTAAAGATTAGACAATTTCAATTGATGCGGTCTATAAAGATATCAATGATTTCCTCGATGACATCAGTTCCCAAGTAGACATATATGTTGATGACACTACCATTTACTCCTGTCTCAATAGCACACCTGTCAGAAGTTAACTTGGTTGCTGCTCTTGAAAAGGACCTCCAATCAGTGGTTAACTTGAGCAGGAAATGACTTGTAAATTTTAATGCCTCCTAAACAAAACTACCACAATAGAGAGACTTTCCTGTCTGCCATCAGCATTGCTGATGCTAAGCTCATGGAGAGCAACACACTGCACCTTCTTGGCCTCATGTTTTCAACTGACTTGAAGTGGAACAACTACATCAAATCAATAGCTGCATCTACTGCAAGAAAACTTGGGTCACTGTGTCGTGCCAGAAGGTTTTCTGATCAGAATCCATTTTGCACATTTATAAATCTACCATTTGTCTGTTGCCATATCTGGTCAGTTGCTCCTGCAACCCATCTCAAGGTTCTTGACAAGATCCAAAGCAGGATCTGCAATGAAATCAATCCTGACTTGGCATCTCAACTTCAGTCATTTTCTCACTGATGTGATGTGTCTTCCCTCTGTTTTGTCTTTTCTAAAAATATTTTCATGGCTACTGCTCTGACAAGCTTTTTCCCCTGGTGACTACATGAGTTTAAGCATGCTACTAGATTGGCATTGTTACGCCTGGGGTTTTGTTGGGACTACGATAGCTGGGACGCAACGAGAAAATTAAAAAAAAATAGACAAGAGTGGTTCAATGTAAGATGAAAAGAACGATGGGAGGGGAATTCTCCGATTCCGGACGTCGGTGAACGAACAATATGCAGACACAGAACAACAGAAGACGACACGAGAATATATAATAAAAATACCTTATTTATAAAACATACAGTGTATTAAATTAAAGAAAGGAAAAGAAAATTAAATAGTAAAAGGGACGAGGGGGACAATTGGTTGGTCAAACATATATCAATGCAACGAAATACAGACAAAAATAGTGACAGCTGATTATAGAATATATATAAAAACATGTAAAGACTTACAAATTGTAGGGATCGACTTCGATCGATTGTTATCAGAAATAAAGTTTGAAAGAAAAGATGTCCATTCAATTCTCCGAGCGAAAGAGGTGGAGTTGCTAATGTCCTGATGTAAGTCCTTGATTAACGCCGTTTAATCCTTGTTGATGGCAAGTGGTATACGCAGATAAACCACAGGAGTATAGATGATTTGGGTTTGAGAATACCATTCAGGATTCTTTCGTTTGTCATTCGATTCTTGGTGACGTCTGATTCCTCTGAAAGCAAACAGCTAAGTCCAATTTTGGTGACGTCCGATTCCTCTGAAGGCAAACAGCTAAGTGAAGTTGTTATATCCCAACACGCACGAAAAAAAACGTTAGGGGTTAAGTCACATGTTGGCATATGAAAGTGAGTAGGCATTATCCATTGAACACTATTATCAGACAAGCAGCATTCATCTGGTCTGCAATCAGAGACCAGACAGGAGGTGGGGAAAGGAAGGTTCTCTTCCAAGAACTGGCTTTAGTTTAACTGGGTACAAAAAATATTCCATAATTTGCATATTCAAAGAAATAAATAGACGACCATTATTCTCATATCTCGTTGCAAATATGTGAGGTATTAAAAATATACTTGTAAAATCTAAGGTGGGGGTACAATTATTGGCCTAATGTAACAGCATCTAGGTCCCACCTTTTTACTGTTGAATTAGGTAAGTGTAACTGCCACTTCTACACCAACAGTTTTTCTCCCACTTCCTGCCTGTGGAACTACCTATGATTTCCTAGCTTTCTTAATAACTACAATTTTCAAAAATTTAAATGCAACATCAATTGCCATCTATCTTTTTGAACCTCGCTCAGTTTTTATCCTTTCCTCGGTACCCCCTCATCCCTCTACCAAGTCTTTTCTCTCACCTTCACTCTCTATAACCCCCTGTGTACTCGCGACATTCCCACTTTGCATTGAGTGAAATGATTAAAAAAAAATATTCTCCTTAAACAAGTCTATTGAATAAGACCTGATCAGTAGGGTAATAAGGTTGCTGCCCCTCTCTGATTTGTCATTATTACCAAGAGTTCTATTTTTGATACCTAAAATGTACAAGGAGTAGTATTAGGTAGACTAAGTTCCTTATTTATACTTACCTGATTGTCCTATCATACCATTTGTTACATTGTTGAAAACATGTATTTCATAGTTTATCCACTTCTCTCTTGAATTTTTTTTACAATGAGAACAGAGATGTAGGATTATTACAAATAATGTTGCCAGAAAACACTCTGGACATAGATTTGACTGAATGTTGTCAGAGAAGCAGTGTATCTAAAATTTTAGACCTGACTTGCATTAAAAAATCTGACCAAAAAAATTTCAAAAGGAGAAGTGCCAAGTGCACTTGAGCAGTTTTTCCACAGTATTGCTACTAAACCCACTTAAACCTTTGATCTTGTATCACATTCAGTAGCAATGTGGGTACTCTGAAAAAAAAACCTTTAGTAACAATTGCTTAACTAAGTAGATGTGAAAAAATTGTGGCCTATATATCTGACATTCTGTTCCAAAACCTGACCAAATACCTTTTTGGCAGAAAGTCTATGTATAATAAATGCATAAGAGGAAGAATCTGAGAAATTATACTGTCTTATCTCTTTCAGTCACACGAGATAATTTTTTAGTAATTTTCAAATTCACAAACATTTCAGTTGGCACTACTCTTGAGATCCAATGTGTTTTTAAACATACACTAAGTCTTCTGCAGTGGGACAAAAATGTCTGAACAGTGTTATGCAACAAACAATTGATATTATTAACAGAGATCTGAATCTGTTAATGAAAACAGTTAATAGAAGAGTGTCCTGAGAACCCTCTCTAAATCAATCTTTATAATCTGATTAGTTTAGAAAAAAAGAATTAGCTGGTAGACTAATTACATCCTTATAAGTAAATGTATTCAAACCTTTTTTTCAATTCAGGGTAATGTCATTCTTTGGAAACCATCTGATACAGCTATCCTCTCCAATTGGGTGGCCTTTAAGCTTCTCCGTGAAGCAGGAGTTCCACCAGGTGTCATCAATTTTTTACCTGCAGATGGACCAGTATTTGGTAATGCAATCACAAGCTCCCCTCTTTTGGCTGGTCTCAATTTCACTGGCAGTGTCAAGTAAGTTCTTGTCTACTTTTATTATGGGTTAAACTGAAATCTAGTTTATTGGTTATAATTTGGCAAACATTGAATTTTTTTATACAAGATATTTCATGACTTTGAAAATTGATTTTGCATACATTTAATTTTTAGATAGAAGCTACCATTTTTAACATTGTGGTCAGACTTTATAATAATGTACATCTAATTGAAACTGTTGCATTTTGGTCTTCATGAAAAGTTTTGTATGTGGTGATAAGTGAATTGCAACGTTTTCCTATGTTGATATTATATATAGAGGATCTTCATCTCTCCCTTAATGAAAGAACATTGTAATGAATTATCAAAATGTGTTCTGATTTTAAAATATCTTAACATTAATTTACATTCTCTCTGTAGTCAATATAGATTTTTTTTCTTTTTGAGACGCTATCTGCATGGGATTGTTGGTTTGGTTAAAAACAGTCATACTCAAAATGCACAAAATGTTTTTGGTATGAAAGGTTTAGCTTATAACCTTGGAATTTGATCAGATTAAACATGCCATAAGAAATTAACTTGACATAAAACAAATGCATGGAATTTTTAAGTTAGAAGCTTTAATAATGTAAACGTGTCAGGAAAGAATAGGGACAATTTTATCGCACAATGCAGTAATGCATTGAGTGGTAATTGCAACAATATTAAGACAACTTTTCTCGTTCTCCTATATTCTAGTTTTCAGAGTAACTTTATCTAAAATCCAACTTATTATGTGACTAAAAAGCATCATGCTTCTCTCCATATCTCTGTATTAAACAGTCTAGGTCCCTATTCTTGTATCAAAACAAAATTTTAGCACTTTTATATATATATATTTTCCTCCTCAGGAATAAATCAAAAGCATACTTAATGAGTATATCCATTGAAATTGTCCTTAGAAAATGACAACTCTATAGCAGTCAACATTATCATGCCACTTATTTCTAACCTGGATTTCTTCTCCAGTTTTTATGTATGAAAATCTAAATACTAAAAAAATATATAATCAGAATAATAAACATTTTTTCCCCTGCCAGGACTTTCAAACATTTATGGAAGCAAGTGGCTTCCAACCTGGATAATTATGAAAGTTATCCCCGATTAATAGGAGGTAAGAGATCAACTTTTTCACAGATTGAGTGTTTTGTGTTTGTTTCAAAACAAGATTTGCATTTTTATGTTATCAATATTCTTTAGCAAAAATAAAATTGTTATATTAAGCAAATGGTAGCAAGAGAAAGGAATAATGAGGATTAAAGTTAAAGTGAAACAGCGTTTATTGTGGTATGTAGTAGAGGAATATGGTTGTGGGTATATGTAATTTGGAGAGTGAACCATTTCTTATGGCAGCATGGCCGGGGTCACAAGATACAGTTAGTGTACATTTACTTGATTGATGTCATAGTTGTAGGGAATGGATGTCACTGGAGTTGACTGTGAAGGGAGTGCTTTGTAAACAAGTCAAAGTAGGCCAAGGTGACAGCAGGTTTCAGGAGGCCAGTTCTGTGGAACAAAGGTTGCTGCAGCTACTGCAAAGAGAGTGCCTTGTAGCAAGTTAAGGTAGAGCTGTTCTGTAGTACAGATGTCAATGGGGTCAACCGCGAAGCAGGTTGAAGTAGGCTGAGGTGACGGTGGGTGTTGGTATTGATGGAGGCCTGTAGCTGGGAGGAATTGAAGTAGAACTGTTGAGTTGAAAACTGGATAGCTGAGGTTGTAGGTCAAGCCAGGAATTGGTAATGGTTGTTGAAAAGTGCAGTCATGTTTAGTGGTGGCAGTGAAGGTAGCAATTGTGGCAGTAATAGTACTTTGTGTGGTGGCTGATCCACCACTCTGTTGTCATAGTGATGGGGTCATGGCAGCAGTAACAGCAGCACACTGCGTGACAGCCAGCAGCTGTGCCGGCTGCAACTGTTCCTTGTTTATCCTCAGAGCCTGCTTTTAAGCACTTCTGGTAATCCCAAGTGGTGTCTCTTTTACTGGCTGGAGCATTCACAATTGGCCACCACCAGAGCTCACTTTGTAGACCGGACATCATGCGTGAAGCCAATGCGCAGAAAACAACTTGCTATTTCGTTTTCTGCCTTCGTGGTGGTCACATCCAACTAGTATTCAAAATGAGATCTAATTGGACGGAGTATAACAATTACAAAAGAAAATGCTTGTAGAAAGTGTTTGTATCAAAATGGTATTAAGTCTCAAGTTATGAAATAATAAATTTGTATTTCTTTTATATTTTGGAAAAAATGTTCAGCTATTAGTTTCCTGCAGGATTTGAACCCAGAAAGCTAATCTTCGGTTAGCCAGTTTTACTTTTATTCTACAGACAGGGTATGTTTATCAAGTTTCAGAAGTTTGAAGATTTACAAGTAAATGTTTTTTTGTTGGCTTGCTACGCCTATTACTGCCTTTTAGGGAAGTTGATCTGACTTTTTTTTCTTTTCTTTTTGTCTAACAAAATTAAGAACTGCATCTGAACAAAAATTATCCTTTAATTCCTGAGAAAATACAAAATATTTTCAAAGAATAAAACGAGAAACAATGCAACATTTAAATATTACTCTTACCAAAATGAAATTAAGCTGTTTTCAAATAAATTTTATGAATTAATATAACCATAAATACATTTTATTTCCAGTTATACTTGATTTTTTTTTTTCATTAGTTAAACATGTTCTTTTTTTTTTTTTCTCTGAAAATATATAATATTTAAAGAAGCAATTTGAACGTGGTTACAAAAATAGGTTGAAATATATTCATTCTGCCTCCTGTACAAAAAATTAAAAAAATATTCTCTTTATAGAGTTTACATTACTTGTATAAATGTTGTTGTCTTTCCCTTTTAACATTGCTTTGGATTGATACCTATTAGAAAAGAATTATTTTCTTATATTCGTTCTAGAATGTGGTGGCAAAAATTTCCATTTTGTCCATCCATCAGCAAATATGGATGCAGTGGTGAATGGGACCATCAGATCCGCTTTTGAATATGGTGGTCAGAAATGTTCTGCTTGCTCTCGGCTTTACATCCCTCAATCAAAAGCTAAAGGAATTAAAGAAAGGATTGCAGAAGAACTGAAGAAAGTTAAAGTTGGATCTCCATTAGAAGCAGACACATTCTTGTCTGCTGTTATTGATGACAAGGTAGATAGATTATCATCGTTTGCAACAATATTTAGGTTGATTTTAACCTTGTAATATATCACATATGTAAGTGCTGTTGTTCTTATGAATCACAAGAGGAAAAATTTACCATCACTTGGTTTAAATGGTTTTGATTTATCAGATATGCAACAGTATAAAATAATTACTGTTATGATGCTAGTGAAAGTCATTTTGTACACAAGTTTTTAAGAGACAATTAATTTCAACTCTTAGTTGTTGACTTGATTTTACATGTCGTATAACTTAATGAATCCAGTTATAACAGGCATTTCATAACTCATGCTTCAGCTTTTCCTTTTGCTTAGAAAATAAACTATCAAACTACAATCATTTGTTATTTATAATAAATTCATATACTGAAAATGTATCAGTTTCTCCAGTAGACTTTCTTTGAATTGTTAAAGAAACTCAGTATTTTAATTCATGCATGATTATATGAAACTAACTTGATTTTAGAAATACTATTTATTTTACTCACTTTTAACCCATAAATACTTTCAGTAGGTAAAATTTTAAAAAGTAATTTAAAAAAATTATATATAAGTGGTGCTGAAAAGTTTTCAGTCTTTATAAATTTTAAATTCATTTTAAGTTATACCAAGAACTTTTCAGCACCCACTATAAATGTATAAAACCATTTTCTGTAAAATTTGAGATTTATTTACATAAAACAATATAAAATTTTAAATACAAGCCTAAAGTAATTTTTATTTTTGTTATTATTAACATGATTATTTAATTTTTTTATTCTTTTGTTATTTCAGGCATTTGAAAGAATCCAAAACTACATTGAATATGCCAAATCATCACAGTCTACTAAAATAATTGCTGGTGGAACTTGTGATAACAGGTTAGTTGATGCAAATTCAATTCTGGTGGACTGTTTGTATAAGCATATACATTTATATTTCCTTTGTGTATTAGAAAACAGATAAATAGATATAAGTATTGTAAAACTAAGATGTTGATTTTTTTTTTTTTTTTTTAATTCATAATGATTTATAAACGGAATAAATTCCCTGGAGATTTATTTTCTCTTTTTTGTTTTTTTAACATTATAAAAATATAAATATCAAGCAAAGGAATTATCACTTGTTTTGTTTGGTAACATAAACCATTTTTAAAATCTAATTACCTTATGACTTAGTGTACTATCTGGATGATCTACAGACTCCTTAGTAACACCCATCTCCTGTCCCTACATAATAGTTACAATCTGGATTGCAAAATGTAGCTTAGGTTTTTGGGGTTTTTTAAAAAAAAAAAAAAAAATAAAGAACTAGCTATTGTGCAAAATGAGTTTGTTGCACACAATGTAAAATTACTCCAATTGGAAATTTCTCTTCTACTTTCTAATTAGAGCCTTTAATACTGTCTGCAGAAATTGAATAGTCAATGCCTACTAAATGGCAATGTCAAAATGGCACCGTAAATCTTCAATCCAAAACTGTCATCCTTATATCACAGAGGAGCAGGATTTGCATGTGTTGAGAGATCTATAAATAATAATGGTGTTTATGTTGAACTATCACTACCATTGAAAAGTAAACAATTTTCCCTAATTGAATTTTCACCAAATACTTATGTTCTTATTCCACTCCTTACAGAAATTCTCATATTGCATCATGAAATATTTGAGCTTAACAACTTAACAAAATATTGCAATAACAATCATAACTATAAATGCAAATCATTATTTAAAGAAGTAAGAGGGTACAAATGAAAATCAAAATTGAAAATGTTTTCCATTTCACTAAAGTGGACATTAAATGCATGAGACCATTATGACCTCTATCTTCACTGCCTTCCTTTCTTTCTTTCTTTTTATTATGTATGCTTTCTTTTTCTCACTAAAACTAAACAGCATCTCCTATAACTTCTTCTTTCTTCACAACCAAAATGGAAGAGTTCATTATTTATCTGAGGTAGGGGCATAATGCATGTGCTAACTTATGAACTCCTGGAAGAACAAGTAGGATTATATAAGTGTTTCTTTTTGAGAGATAAAATTTCAGCTGCACAAAATGTTCAAAAAAAATTTTTTATCAATTTCATGAGCATTTTATACAAAAACAGCCATGGATGGAAGTCAGTTAAAATGAAAAGTATTGTGATCTCTGACTTTTCATGGGCAGTCTGTAATTTTACTTTGAAGAACATCTCAAAAAGAACCCATTGAATATAAAGTAAAATATTTAAAAAAAGTGATTATTTAATATATATATATATATATATATATATATATATTATGATAAAATTGTCCATTTTCTTTCTTTCCAGCAAAGGCTACTTTATTGAACCAACTGTTATTGAATGCAGTAACCCAACAGATAAACTGATGCAAGAGGTATGTCTTTGTAATATATTCTTTTATCTCTACATTTTATGAAAATGGTTTCATTTGAATGTATGGAAATCGTCTTTTTTTTTTTTTTTTTTTTCCTTGTTAATCATTTCACTCCAAGCAAAGAAATAAAGCCACTGAGTGTAAAAGAACGAGAAAAATATTAAGGAAAGAGGACAATAAAAGAATATGATTCAAAAAGACAATATGATGATTTATATTGCATTTAAATTTTTGAAGAACAAAGTTGATTGGAAAGCAAGAAACTTGAAGAGTTTCATGTGCAACAGAAGGCACTTTTAACATAGACCTTATGGTTAAATGTAGCAATTTCAACTGTAAAATGATGAGACATAACTGTCAATCTAGTATTTTGCTTAAATTTGTAAAGTTCAGGTACCAAAGAAAAGCTTATCAGAACAATTATAGAAATATCTATAGAAAAGGCACAGAGAAGCTATGTTACAGCATTGGTAAAGTAATTGTAGCCAAGATGTCAGGACTGATAATAATGCAGATTCTTCTTTGGATTTTGCCAAGAATCTCTAAATGCATATCAGAAGCACCAGACCAGATATAACAGCAATATTCAATGCATACATGAACGGTGGGCTTATAAAAGGTGTAAGGTAGATTCTAACAAGAAAAATTCTCTCTCACAACACAGTGAACCAACTTTCCTAGCAGCAGATCTAGCAACTGATTCAATATAATCTTTCCACTTCATGTCAGTAGAAAATGTTAGCATGAGAAGGCACAATGAGTCAATCCTCTGGACATTTAATATCAGCCATGCTAATGGAAGGCATAAAAGATTCTTGAAGACAAAAGAAAAGTTTTATCTTGGAGACATTAAAATTAGCAAACCATTTCTTGCCCCAGTTAAATAATTGAAGGTCATTTTTGAATTCTGCTGCCCATCAAACTAATCACTTACCATTAAGACAGAAGTAGTTGTGTTATCAGCATAAATACTAATGACATCAGGAAGGTTGTTGATGAAAATTAGGAAAAAGTTAGTGTCCAATGATAGAACCCTGGGGAACACCCACATTAATATAAAAAGATTTCAAAGAGGGACTGTTCAAGACAACTTTCATTTTGTCATTAGATAAATAAGTTTAAATCAAATCAAAGATTTGTCCAGAAATGCCATTATCTTTCAACTTGTTAAGAAAACCAGCATGCCAAACCCTGTCAAACACCTTTGATTTATCTAAAACAACTGCCCAAGTTTCACTGAAGCTTGACACTCTTTCAGCAATAATCATTAACACATAAGCAGTAGATCTAGAGAAATGAAAGCAATATTGTTCGTATGAAAGAAGACACTACAAGGTGAGGTAGAGCCTCTCAGACTTTGCCAAAAAGAGGTAGAAGACTAATAGGTCAATAGAGGGATCAAACAATTCACCTGAGTTCTAAAATCAATTTATAGAAAATTATGAATTTTCACATTTGTTTTACTAGAAAGCTCTACAAAATGACTGGAAATTAGAAGAAAAAAGTAAAAATCCTAATTTTCTCACATGAGCTGAACCTGTTTTATTTATGTGTGGTAAACTTTCTATAAAACTGTTGCAAGCTATAATTTTTTAAATTTGGTTGTGTAATGTTGTATTTCTGCTCCATGATCATGCATTATTTTGTTTTTAATTTATACAATTATTCTTTTCATAAAATGTTTAAAGTAAATTAGACTAACACAAGTTATTAAAGTTTACATAATTAATGTTTATTTTTTAATTTACCATTGGTAAAATCTTAAGATTATTCTAAATTTTCAATTAATGTTTGAAAATATTTGTATTTATCCTGCTTGACATATTTAAATTAAACTACTTTTTATGGAGTTAATGCAGTTTTTCATTCAAACAAAAAAAGTAATATCTCCATTGACCCACTAATAGGATTTTATTGATAATTTTACACCTGACTAATCATCTTTCTAAATTATGTATTTTTAATTCTTAAGTAAAGTAATTCTTAAAGATCTTGGCGGTACATAATTTAAGTTATGCTATAAAAACAATTTTCCATTTTACTGAAGCAGACATCATTTTTTTTCCTCTCACTAAAACGAATCAGTGTCTGTCTTTTTCTTTCATCTCTCCTTGCAATCAAAATGGAATGGTCCATTATTTATCTGAGGCAATGACAGGGTGTGAAATAAGTAGGTACTCACCATTAGACCCTTAATTCTAGCAGCACACATACATACATACATACACACACACACACACACACACATACATACATACATACATACATACATATATATATATATATATATATATATATATATATATATATATATACAGCTTCAACATGGGTTAATGGCTGTACCCCAGAGTCAGATTTATCAGATAGAAACAAAAGAGTTAGGGATTTACCGTATGGAGAAAATTGTTCAAAAAAACATCTATTCGAATTATAAATTGTTTCAATGAAAATTAATCGAAAGGAAAATTATACTAAATGATAATTATTTGAAATACCAAAGTTTGAAATACATATGTGGTCTTGCTTTGAGAGAATCAATGCTGATTTATCTAGTACTAATAACACAGTTGAAGGATAACATAGGGCTTTTTTGTTGCAAATGTCATCCCATCATCCTACAATATGGAAATGCATAGATACTCTTAAAAGAGAACAGGACTTGCAAGAAATTCATATTGCAAAAGTAAGAGCAGGTTGCGAAAATATTAAGAGTGCCAAGAAATACTGTGACGTAAATGAAAAACTTAAAAAATTAGTGGCTTCCTTTAATAAGTACTCTTCAGTAGTTGACTATTTGTATGCAGTATCATATAACTTCAGGTTATAAGGATTTTTTCTTATGAAATTGTTTTATTAACAATAATTGTATTTCGAATAATTATCATTTGTGTATTTCCTCTTTTAATTTTTACATTTTTATTGCAATAAAAAAATTGGGGATTTCAAATAATTATTATTTAGTATAATTGTCCTTTCGATTAATTTTCATTCAAACAATTTACAATTCAAATAAATGTTTTTTGAATAATTGTTTTCAAATAATGTTTACATAATCAGGATTTACTCTGTCCACTGCTGCTATGCCAAGAATGTGTGGTTAGGAGACAGGTAATCTATTAAAGGACATGACATGCTATTAACTTGCTAACAGAAGAACAAAGAAAATTATATGATGTATTTTGATGAAACAGACATCATTACTAAGTTTTGGAGGTTGATTTAAGTTTGAAGGTTTTGTAATAAAGATTAATTAGCTTGAAATGTTATCTACTAATAAACCTACTGTCATTTAGCTCAAATGACTAATTTTATCTGATAACTAAAACTTTCACTAATAAATGCCTTGAATAAGATGTGTAACATTGCTAAAAACATGAAACTGTTTTCTTTTTAAATGGTTTTTCATAATGGAACTTAGTCTCCATATTTATTTACAAAATTTCTGCTTGCTCTTAATGTTAAGATACTTATTTCAAATTTTAAAAATCACTCATTTTCTTTTAGGAAATATTTGGTCCAGTTTTATCCATGTATGTCTACCCAGACAAAGAGTATAAAAAATATGCTGCTCTTGTTAACACTACTTCACCTTTTGGACTCACGGGTGCAATTTACGCACAAGACAAGTGAGTTTCTTTTTTCTTTTTTTTTAAATATTAAAAAGTTATGTAATATATTCTGTCATCATGGCATCATTTTTATTGGTTGGATTATGAGCTGTCTTAGGATTTCCTACTTGATTAATCTTATTTTTTAAATGTTAATTTGTATGAATTTGTTCTAATATTGTGTTTAAGATTTGATAACAGCTAAGAATCATTTATCTATTTAATGTACTTTATTCAGTAAAGATTTTAGACATAGTATTTATTGGTTTGAATGATATGATGAAAATGATAGGTAACGTTAGTTTCTTGATTTGTGTTTGTTTCTTTTATTTTCAATGTATCTAGATGTATTATTTCCTTTATTTTATTTTGTTATAGCTTTTAATAGGGTTTGTAGAAAGAAAATTTTGCATATTAAAATCTGACTTGATTTTTCTCATTCTTCTTATGAGATACCAATTTAAACAACAAATAATTTTTCATTGAATAGTTTCAATGTCAAAAGCACAGAAATAGTCATTAATTTTCAATGCTTCAAATCTTCATTACACCACAGTCTATAAATTAAACCTTTTTATTAATTTGTTCTCAAAAATAAATATATAAATTTATTTTTTTATTTTCACTTTATAGGAATATAAAGAATTGAATAATTTGGCTCTTTATATGAATATTTGAGGATTTTATCTAAATCCTCAATTGTAAATTAAAATAAAATTCTCCAAATAACAATTTATTCTCCTGCACTTAGCAAAATTGAGGTTATTTTCTCAAATAATTTTCCCATTTCAGGCACTGGTCAGATTCTTGTACACATTTTTTCCCCAACTCTGGTTGAACTGAACTGAAGTTAAATTTGAAGAAATTCACTTCCATATTATTGTTACATGCAAAAGACATAAACTGATTTGATCTAACATACTTTGTTTCATTTGTAATTTCTTTCAGTTGATTCTATTTCATACATGAATCTTGTACTACAAAATCTTTGGATTCTGATAAACAACAATGATACTCACCCAATAATTACTGGTCAGAACAAACATCCATAGAATTTTTTAAGTGAATTTCAATGACATTTAGATATTTGTATACAGATTTATTTAACCACATATGTGCCATTTTGCTCCATTACCTGTCACCATCTTTGAGGCAGCTTCATGAATCCATCTTCACAGGACTTAACATCTTTCTGATAAATGGTTTAAGTGGTTTTACAGGCTTCCAGAGAACTGAAATTTTTCCTGTGAATTTTGTATAAATCAAAATAAATGGGAACCTGAAGATGCAAGGTCAGGTATGTGCAGTGGGTATAGTAGGACTTCCAAATATTTCCCACGTTTGCAAAGAGATATTTTGTCTGGTGTCTTAATGAACAATGACACTTTGCAATTAGCCAATTGCAGATGCTTTTCATTGATTGCCGCCCTTAATCGATCCAATTAGAAATAGAGAGACCCCACATATCTCACATGAGCTCATATTAGGTATGTGGAGTCTTTTGTGATGTCCCTTATTATTTTTAATCAGAATTTCTATTTGGTCATCAATAACTGCAGGTCTGCCAAAATGTTCTTGGTCTTCCCGGTCAAAATTTCCATTTTTGAATATAGCAAACCCCTTAATGGTGCCATCTCCACAAATAGCTTATATCCTTTTTACTGTTTGCATGGTGTTTTTCTTTTTTGCATTAAATAACAAAAATGCATCACTCACATGAAGCACATAAAGATTCATTGAAATGTCACCTTTCAGAATATGTATGTATACATCATAAATTTTAGTCACATGTCAAATTTAATGTGTTCAAAAACTATCTATTGAAAAATGAACTTTTGTTTCTGCCCATTACATTTGAGGCAGTTGGTTAAAAACCAAATAACATTTAATCCTTATAAATTATTTGTTAGCAAAACTTTAGTAATTAAACAATAACTGTTTTTGCTAAGTTAAATGCTGCTATGATTTCCTAAAATTCTCTCAAAAAAATTAAGTAAATGGCTTTATAATTTACATTAAATTTGAATTTTTATGCTTTAAAACAAAAGGTTTTCCTCTGAAATAGAACTCAAGCTTAGAATGATTATTGTATGCTTCTTTTCTTTTTTCTTTTTTTTTTTTTTTCACAAAGTTCTATTTTATTTCAGGGAAGCTTTAGAGGAGCTGTCTGATATGTTCCGTGACACAGTTGGAAACTTTTATATAAATGACAAATCAACAGGTTCTGTTGTTGGACAACAGCCATTTGGTGGTAGCCGACTTTCAGGTAACTTATTTTTCTTTCAGATAAAATCAAAGATTCAATCTACATTCCCACTGTGACTTCATGTTATGGATTAATTATTTCCCCCTTCATAACCATAAATTTGATTGTGTATTTTTTTGTTTTTTTAATCATAACTTGTTTTACTTGTTCAGCTGTAATGATGTTCATTTCCTCAATTACAGTTTGTGCCACACAAAAAATAATGGCAAAATTATAAAATTGTCTTTATATGGCATTGTATAAATCTATTTAAAAAAGTTTTGAAAAATGAGTTTTAGGTAGGATGAAATCTTTGTTAATCATTGCAAAAGTATTTTAAAATTTTTTATTTTGTACACACACACACACATAATTTTTTTTTTTCCTCTCAAATCGTGAAATGAGTTATCCTGAACAGCCACTCATCTAGATACTTTTGTACTAACATAGGTGACCCCCAGGACTCCATCCTTGATCCTACTCTATTTTTTAATTTTCATTAATGACCTTCCTGATGGCATCAGCTCTTAAATTGGTACTTACACTGATGACACACCAATTTACCTCTGCCTTGATAGTAAGGCTTATCTGTCTGACAAGGTCAAAATGGAAGCCAATGTCCAAAACAACCTCAAGTTCATAGTTAACTGGGGTAAAAGATGGCTTTTTAATTTTAACACCTCCAAAACTAAATTTCTCTCTACTAATCAGCTGAGAGACTCCCTGCTGCCTGACATCGACATGGCTGATGCTATCCTCCAGGAAAGTGACTCATCACACCTTCTCGGGCTCACATTCTCTGCTGATATGAAGTGGAAAGACTATATTGAATCCATTACTAGGTTAACTGCTAAGAAAGTCTGTTCATTATATCAGGTGAGACAATTTTTCTCTCCAGAATCTATCTTACATATCTGTAAGTCTACCATTTGTACATGATTAAAATATTGCTGCCACATATGGTCCGTTGCCCCTGCTATTTACCTTGAGCTTGATAAGATCCAAAGAAGAATCTGCAATATTATTAGTCTTGATCTGGCAGCTGAGCTCCAATCATTTTCCCACCACCATAAGGTTGCCTCTCTGTCTTTTCTATAAATACTTTCATGGTAATTGTTCAAGTGAGTTCTTTGCTATGGTACCTAGACTCTTTTGAATTTAAGTGCAGCACTAAATGGGCATCGAGATCTCATCAATTTACAGTTAATCTGGCTAGATATAGCTGTAAATTCTATGCTAATAGTTTCTTTTGCACTTCTCGCTTGTGGAACTCCCTTCTGGCTCCATGCTTTCCACCCAATTTTAATCTGCAAAACTTTAAGTGTAATGTCAATCACTATCTACTTGCTACCTGATTATTCTCTTCTCTTTGTGCTCATCATTAATGTTTCTGTTGATAATTCTTCCACTCCCTGTAACCCCTTGTATTTTAGTGGCATTACTGCCTTGCTTGTGGTGATTCTGATTTTTAAAAAAATATTGTAACAGGATTGGTCTAACTAATGAGTAATTAATGGTCTAGAGTTCTTATGGATCATAATACTGTCTAATTCTGGTTGGCGCTTTTGCCGGCTGACCTGAAGTTTTCTGATTTCAGGATAAAAAAATCTATTACTGTAAAACAAATATTATGCATAATATTGGCTAGAAATGGAGTACCAAAAACATTAGTAATTGATAATGCTCCCAAATTCTGTAACAAAAGTCTATGCTTGTGGTTAAGAAATATTGGCTGTGTTCCATATAAAACACCTCCTTACTACCATGGGATTGCTGAACGAATGGTTCAAACAATAAAGATGGGATTGAAAGCATTTTCTTCTCAGCAAGAAAAGATTGAAACTTTCCTACCAAGATGATAGCTGAGTTACAGAATGATATCTCATGCTGACAGGTTAGAGAGCATGTCTACATTAATAGGCAGACAGATTAGAGCTCCATTAACCATGTCTTACTCTATTAATGAAAACATATGGTTCAATAGAAATAAAGAAAATGACCTGGAAAAGGTAAATTTCACAATGCAAAAATGATACAACACAACATTAATATGTAAGAATGATAAAAATATTGTTGCCCATGCAGACCAGTTAAGAGCTAGCCAAAATTATGAAGTAAAAAGTGAAGCTAGTTGGAATGACTATGTAGATGAACAAGAAAGCAGGGCAGAGGAATCAATGGATGATCAAAGTCCTTCGGAAGAATCAGAGTACGGAACAAGGGACACTAAGAATAAAAGAACTAGATCAAGCCCCCTCTCCCCAACAAGAAATACTTGTGAAATCAGTGAGAGTGGGAGGGAATGTAGGAGAAGCCATAGATCCATGCAGGGTAGGAAATCCAAAGTATTCAGGGAGATGTAAATGGATTGGTTTAGCTAATAGATAATTAGCATAAAGTGAGCTATAACTATAGCTCACAGGCAACTTTGAGTCAGTGTACATAGAATATCTACGGCTACTAAGTTTAATCATCATAACACATACACACAACACACACACACACACACACACATATAAATAAGATAAATAAATTTCTTTCTTTTACTCATTACATGCTTTCAAAAAAATAAATTGACTCGTATTTGTTTTGTAATTTAGATAATGATTTTAATAATATTAATGTTTATATCCAATTAACTTCACTTAAATTTAATGTTTATGCTTCATGTTTCAAAGTAAAAATGATGTAATGTTCTTCATTAGTTCTTATGATCCTCATTTTAGCAAATACAATTCTGTAGAAACAAAATTGTTTACAAGTTATTTAAATGAATATAGCAATAATTCTTTCAAAACTATTTTGTGAAATGGCTCCTTGAACCTGAATACTGTTTGTTAGGAAATTATTAAGTCCTTGCTTGTAGCTGAATTTATATAAGAAATCTATTCTAAATTGCATGGAAAGAAATGTTTTGTAGCATTAGGGGTTAAAAAAGAAAGCAAAACTCTTGAGTATTCATTTGCACTTTTTTTCAAAATTCAATTTAATGGTGCTTGTGTGGAGCTAATCACATATTTTGCTTATGACTTTATACTTTTAAAATAGATTTTCCAATTCCCATAATTTTATCTAACTCAAACTGTAATGAGTTTTTACATGACTTTGATTAGTAGTGCTTTTCTTTGAAGTACGTGTCCTGTATATGATGTCTGTCAACTCATTAAATGAGCATACCCATCACTGACAAGTATTAAGTCATGAGACTCTTGAAATTGGTAAGTGATTTATAGCACATACACACAAAAATATAGTTTTGAATTTCTGCAGTAAGTATAGGTAAGAAAGCTTCAATTGTATGTTTTTAGAATATTAGAAATGAATTTAAAAAATACATTCTCTTTTTAAATTTCTTATTTCAATAAACAATAAGTAGAATGCTTCATTTGTTTTGTCACCTTAGTTCTTGTTCTTTGTTTCTATACCTGTTCATGTTTAATTTTGTATTTCATTTATCTTAAATCTTTATTTGTATCTATTAGTATTAACAATAATAATCAGTTATAAAAAAATATATTCTTTTGTCATTGTTGCAGGAACCAATGATAAAGCTGGTGGACCTTACTACCTCATGAAGTTTGTATCAATTCAGTCTATCAAAGAGAGCAAAGTTCCTCTAAAGAAATGGAGCTATCCTTACATGCAGTAAATCACTATCTTTTCACCACCTTCAGGCGGGCAGCTAATATCAGAATGTTTCTCCAAGTATCTATGAATATGTTGATTCTTTTGTAAGTTTGAGGAGTAAATTCTTAGGCTTTTTGAAATAATTGATGAGTAACTGGTACCAGATTTTACTCTTTACTGCCAACACATTCTTCATCTCATCTCACTGCTGGAAAAAAAATATTGGAATTGAAAAACCAAATCTCCAGCCAAAAATTCTTGTTTTTTTTTTTTTTTTTCAATTAGCAGTTTCAAAATTATTGAAATTATTCAAAATATTTTTTTATTAACAAAAACAATTAATGGAAAATAAAAAATGAACAAAAAAAAACAATCAGAACCCATGTACAATATATGAGCACAATTAAGTATCTTTATTCGAGAAAGCATTTAATGTTTCAAATGCACATAAAATTTTCATTATTGCTAGTATATTTGACAAATAAGTTGCAATGTTAATTTATTTTCAATGGAGCATTTTTATTTAATTTTAACAAATATAATTGTGACAACTTCTCATCTCTGTCTAGAGAATATATCCAAAAAGTGCTGAAAAGTTCTCAGCCTGATCCAATTGCCAGTATTCGGATATTTAATCATTGACATCTTGTTTTTTGGGAAGTAGGTCGAGCCCAGTACTTATTTTACCTATTAAATAACAACTGGAGCAGATTTGATGCTTAAATCCAGACTATTGTCTTTTTGGCAATTCTAAAGGTCTAAGAACTGATTAGGTCATGGGTTTAAATCAGTTGTTGCTGCAATATTTTTAAAGATTATACACAACCCTCAGGGCATTTTTTTTCTCTTACCTGCAAATGTTCATTGCTATTAATGATTTCATTAATTTAACAAGATAGCTACAATTAATCCTTTTTTTTAATTAAAGCAAACTTTTTTTATATATATCAGGAAGGTGGATCAAATATTACAACCTGCAGCTTTGTTTATTCTCTTGGAGAAATTACTTGTATCCATGTCAGCTCTGATTATGGTCCATTTTAAAATCTTTGTCCTCTTTGTTGATTTTACTTGATTTTTCATTGATATAAAATTTGTTGCTGAAAGCTGTTTTATATCAATTGTTTGCCTCTTAGCTTCCCTTTATCTTGAAAGGGATGTTGAAAGAGAAAAATAGTCCAGTACTTGAATACTGGTTCTTTTACTAATTCTGAAATTGTATATATTATAGTCATATTTTCAGTTTGGAACTTCCATCTAAAAAGGAAATGTTTAATTTATAACTGGATTCACTCTGTGCTCAGTGGCCAGCAGGCTAGACAAGATCTCAGGAACTGCTCACTTTGGACTGGAAATATTGGCTATAAAATAGTTCAAATCTGGTGGAAAACAATTTTAATGTAAAATGTTTCTCCTAAAGTTTTGTTACATTATTAACAAGTTTTTAACAAAAAAGTGGGACACAGATTTCTCATAAGTGGAACCTAAATTGTCTGAATAATCTTTCACATAATTCTCAAAACAGTAGGGCTCATTAGTTGATTTAGCTTACTGAAACAAAATGGCATTTAAAAGCTGAAACAAGTCTCTCTTACCCTTATCTATTCAGTTTACTTACATAAAATCTTCAATACTCAAGTAATACCCAAAAAGTAAATATTCACTTTGTTTTACATGAACATTTTTAAAAGTTGATTTCATTATTTTTAAGTTAAAAAATTTATTTTAATTTAAAATTTTAAAAAAAGATGAAGAATGTGAAAATTTTACATCAATTTTTTTCTCAAAAAGCACCAGGAATTTTTAGATAATTTAAGTTTAATGCATTTTTGTAGAACTTTGTGTGAATGTGAAATAGAAGCTTGTGCTAAAAAATACTTTGTCTGGATCCAGGTGTAAGTCCTGGCAGACTATAGGCACCTGTTATCTTTTGTATGCCAACAATGAAAAATATTGCAATTTCAACGGCAGCTATTTATCAATTTTCATACAAACACTGGCGTCCACTGACAAGAAATTTGCTGTGAAAAATTTTATATTAAGCAATTTTTTTATTTCTTTTTAATTTGTAAGTTTTATTTCTCCCTCAGTACTGATCAGAATACTGATGAAAACAATTTGATAAAGAGAGAAAAATTTATATACCATATATATCATGCATCCTTTGAAGACCCAATTTTCAAGCTGCAACTTTCTTAAAATTAGCTTCAAAATTAGGTCTTCAGAAGTCGCATGATACATGAGTATATATAGTATATTTAAAAATGGGGAGATTTAACTTAAAATTAAGGAAATTTTTAAGAATATTAAATCTTTTAAATCAAAATTTAATTACTACAACCCTGCAAACTAAAAAAAAAAATTTATTTTTTCTGTATATGTTTTTCCTTTAAATATGTAGCTTATAGTAAAATCTGAAATGCAATAAAAGTTATAGTAGCAAAAGAAAACTTTTGCTATATTTTTAAGTACAATATTAGATATGTTGGTGACATAATAGCATTATTCTACTTGTCTTCTTTTATTTAAAAAAACGTTATGTAATTTATACTAAAAATTTGAGATAATAAATTATTATTATACAAATTTCTATTTCAGGTGTTTATCTTAGTAGTGAATAAATATACCTTCTCAAATTCTTAATTCTACCAATGAAAAGGTTGGCAGAATTTCATTAATTTATTGAAAAGCTACAAATAAATCCAAAATAGATTACATTAATATGTTGTAACCAAACTTTTTCTAAAATTTATCACAAAAACTATCAAAACTGACTGCAGTCATAATTAAAAGTACAGGTACAATGGGCGAGTCTTATTTTTCAAAAATGACCAAATTGGAAAATTAGTTCTATATAGTAGATGGAACAAATTATTCAGTATATTGCTGATTGGGTATGGCTGTTTTTCTTTGTTTTGTTTTTTGTTTAAAGTTCATCTTGAAAGCATGAAAAACAATGGCTAACCTACATAGCGTTCACCATGCTAACCTAGAATGTTTATGAAATTTACTATATTTTTTAATCTATGCAAAATTAGCTTTAAAATACGTTACTTGCACTTAGATCCTTCTCTACCAAGTGATATTAAAAAGATGTACAATTATTTATAACGATGACATTATTTTTTCTGATACATGAAAAAAACTAGTGTCCATCCCTTCAAAAATGCTTGACTTTATAATTTAATATTCACTACTATATTTGAAAGGGAGGAAACTCTTGTATATTTAAGATCTTTGATATCATGAAGTCAATAGATAATCGTTTACATATATCTATAAAAACATTTTTAGATTGAATCTCATCACGAGCAATGTTAATAATTCTTTTTTTTTTTTATCAAATTGTATTTACAGTAAGTTTTAAAAATGCAGTTTCACATTTTTAAAAAGGTTAATTGCTTTTTCATCTTTATTTATGGAAAATAGAAAAAATAAGAGTGGATAACTCCTTTTCCTTCTCGTTTTAAAACAAAAACATTTTTAGATTAATTTGCAAATTTAATCTCTTCACTTTTTTCTCCATCTTTATTTTTTGTAATTTTTTTTTTTTTACTGATCCTAAAAAAAAGAACTCCAGACAAAATCAAAGGAAATATTTTACATTTTATTTTTTATTCATAAATTTATTCTTTCTTGAATCTGTTTAATGTCTTTTGCATTAACACTTTCAATTGCTTTAAAATAATTGTCATGTAATCAATGATAATTACTTTAAAAAGAAAAAAATGCTTATTATTTCATGCAACTGAAGCTGAAAAGAGACCTTAGCTTCAGGTATTGTTCATTTTCCAAGAAAATATATTTTAAGTTCAAGGAATTAGTTTCCACAGATAAAACTGAAATCATTGTAAATGTTCTCGTTCTGATGAATATTTTCTAATTTTTATAGTTTTTACTTATTTCATCTGCAACAGCAGCATAACAACTTGTTCAGCCAGTTCTTTTCTCAAAATTGCTGCATTCAACTATTTTACTTTCCCACATGCAAGACAACATTTACTTCATACAGTAAAATAAATTGTATTGGAAATAGAACTGTTCATTTACAAAGAATAACAAAATTACTAATAAATAAACTCAATTTTACAAAATAGCCTCCATAAATTTAATGTAATAGTATTTTTTATCTAGAAAATATTTCTAGTTTATTAACAAATCTTGAATAATTAAGTATTGGCAAGAACTTTGATGTAATATCATCTTGTGCTACATCAAGGGCATGGTTAAAATATATCCTTCATATTATATATTTTTTACAAACATATATTATAAAGATAAAAATTGCTTAGTATATTGTAGATTTCCAAATATTTTCTACAGTCACATCAAGATCAACTAGTTTTGGACAAAGACCTAAAACATGTCAAACTTCCATTTACTAATGAATACAGATTAATCATAACCAATGTTTCCGTTATCCTTAAACAGTAACTCCTTTCTAGACATTTATTAATGACATGACAAAGCAAACAAAAATGATTTCAGCAGGTTTTTTCCTTTTGTTTTACTTTGTTTGTTTTTTTAATAACAAAATTATAGTAAACTAAACTAGTTATAATGTTGGCATTATATTTCATGTGACAGTAATTTATCTGGTTGTAGCTTCCTGTGAAATAAAAATGTTATCCAGAATCTTGACTTTGTGTTTATATTTTTGATTTTCTTTTTTCCATTGTGTAAAAAAAAAAAATTCTACATAGCATGAATCAGAAAAATAAACAAAACTGTACAAATTTGATGCAAGATTAAAGATTAACTATATCATTTTAATTGTATTTTTTATAACTCTTTTATTCAAATGCTTGCATCAACATTAATGAATTCAGCATGTGGATTAGTGAGTGTATACGCATTTCATGACTACTGATTTTGTGCCAAAATTCGCAAATAATTGTTATGTAATGTTTCACGGTAAATATAAAAACAGTTACAAGTGTTTACCCACTGTTCGACTGGTGGCTGGGCATTACGTCATTTTTCTCTACCACGGGTAAATCGGTTGTCAGGGCTCAAAAGGTTAAATAATATACCATAATACAGCAAATGCAACATAAAATATTATTTAATTGCAAATGTAACATAAATTAATAAATGTAATTTAATTAAAATAACTTCAATACAAACCATAAAAGATTCTAATCAGAAGAAAAATTTAAAATTGGAGAAATTAACACTTATGAACAAACACGTAAACAAAAGCAAAAATTTGTGAATATGAGCGTGTAAAAAAAAAAAAAAAAAAAAAAAAAAACACTTAAGAACGTGCATATGTACTTTGGAAAATTTTATTTACAGAAATTTAAAATATATATTAAGTGTGAGAAGACATCTTTTCAATAACTTCAGTGGTAAAATATGATGTATTGATATTTTGTATAATATGCGTCTGATGGCAAAACAGACGATAATATTTGTTGCCGCTGTAGTGGTCGCCTACACACACCACGCCCACAAATTACTCAACAGTAATTGGACAATAAATAAACAATACTTTTCGTAAAGACAATTTACGTATCGCACAAGCCGCATAAAAATTCCTCGTGTTTTGTTTCACCAAACTTGCTATAGTAAAAAATCATCAATTGGTCGATTTTTGGTCAATCACATAAATTGACACTTTCTTCAATATTCTTCCCCCGCTCGTTCTTGGAGCCTACCTTACTGTATATAAAGCAGAAATTCAAAGAAGAAACTTTAGTAGATTATAAATTTTCACAACCATAATCACGTATGTGTATTCTCCATCTTCTACTCAAACACGGACATTAACTACATTCACACAACACTGTGAACTGACTGTTATCAAAGCCAAGTGAACTATTCGGAACTTTAACATTCTTCTGCACAAACATCTAAATTTCAAATTCAAACATCAAACAAAGAAAGTCCTTACAAGTACAACATACACTTATATTTCCCACACGGTACAAGGAAAATCACTTTTCACGACTTAATCTTTGTCATTGTATATATATTTGTTTCAATATACATTTTACTTGTTGATCATTCAATCATCTCTTGTTCTTTTCTGTGTTTTCTTTGCAAATTGAATGTGTAGTGTTAAATCTCAAAATGCAACCTTCGACAAAAACCTGATAATTTCTTACCGACACCATTAGCGCCCCACATCGCTCTTTTTCATGGAATTGAAAGTTGCAGATGACTCCTTTTTTTTATCAGAGGATTTTATCCTCGGTTATTTAAGACGTTTTTTATTCTGGCTCCGTGGTTAACTAATTTAGTTTGCCACGTAAAATAAAATGTTACCTTTAATAATTCGAATTACAGTATCGAATTATTTACCTTTAAAGTTTATAGAGTTGAGTTAATATTTATTTTAGCTTTTAATAGCTATATTATTGGTTTTATGGGTGGGATGAGGGGAGGGTGAGTTTTCACATCGAAGGGATTTGTGAGAAAATTTTATTAGCTTCGGTAGAAATCCGTAGCTGAGATTTGTTTATATTTGAAAAAATTTGAAGAAAAGATTTTGTTAGCTTCGGTAGAATTCCAAAGCTAAAAGTAATTTAATTCCCTAGAAGGGGAATTATTGCATTTGATTTATTTGTTTGTTGACTCGGAGAGTCAACATTTCTTTTTGTTTGGCAGTCGTTTGATGCAGGGAATTCTGCCCCTATTCACATTCTTTACTTTAAAATAAGATTTAAAATATTTTAAGGATATTCTCATGGAATAAGATTTTAAGTTCCTAGACTAAGTTAGGATTTGTGTTTTATAATTTACACTTTCAGCTCCAGAGGAAGTGAAAAAGAGTTTCAAATGAAGAAAAAGAAATATTTGAAGAAAGAACATAAAAGAATCTGAAAAAATTGAATTGATTGTTAAAAATGTTATAACAATATTGTTTATTGTAAAGAAAAAAAAGGTGGAAAAGTTGTTTGAGTTGTCTGCTTAATGACAACATTATTTTGTAAGTAAAAATCCTTTTGTTTATTTTTGTTTGTTACCCACTTAGCATATGGAACAATATGCATGTAATTTTTGATTTGTTAAAATATCTGTGAACACTAACAGTATAGTTGTTTTTAAGATCGTCTGCTTCATTGAGTGGTTGTTGTTGTTACTTTCCTATGAAGAAGCCGAGAACGAAATCGGCAGTTTAGTCCTGTGTATATTTAATTATAATTTAGATATATTAATTTAAGATCGTATACGGGTAAAACTTCAATTTAATTGAGAATTTAATTTTTCATTTAGATTTGGGTTTTTAACATCATCCAACACCGACACACAAGTGACTAAAGTTTTTTTAATTTTTTCTTCAGCGGATTAAAACTAAGAGGCAAAAGAATTGGAAATAAACTTATTCAATTACAGATGCTTAGAAGAATGGATACTTCCCAAAAACTCTGAAGTCGTGGAAACAACATCAAAAATTGATATTTACACTTAAGTAATTTTTCTCTGTGTGTGTGTGTGTGTATATATATATATATGCCTGTATGTGTATGTATATCAATATGTATGTGTATATATATTTAAACATATTAAATATAACAGACAATAATTGTCTGTCTGATTATGAGCCGTTCGAATGTTTGCTTTAATTTCTGGTGAAAATAAAGACAAAAATTGTCCAACATTTGGACATTTTTTTTATTAAGTTAGTCCTAAGCTTTCGACTCACATCAGCCATCCTCAGAGTGGTTATACAGACATTAAAAAACAAAGATATCCAACTTCAAAGATGATATCTTGTTATTTTGACATAGAAGATTGCTATGCGATGTTAACTGGAATAGCAGACGCAGATGGTAAGTCAAGATGTGGTTCTATGACGTCATCTCACGCGATAGACCGAAGTATTATAACAGAACCAATGTCTAGATGCAATGTAATGTGTTGTGATAGTTTG
>OZ038475.1:82885597-82888097 GCA_964036315.1 Acanthosepion esculentum
GTGTAAACTCTGGTAAGTGTCTACCACTAAATGTGTAAGTATATGTTTGGGTATATAGAGATATATATGTGTACTTGTGTGTGTGTAAATATGTGTATACATATGCATATGTATGTATATGTATGTGTGAGTGTGCATATGTGTGTGTATATGTAATATGTATGTATATATGTGTATGTATATGTTTATATATGCATATATATGTATATGTGTGTATGTTTAAATGTGTATATATGTATGTATATATGTATGTATATGGGTGTACATATATATATATGTGTGTGCGCTCGACTGTTGGTGTACTGTATATCTGGATGTGTTGATATGGGTATTTATATATGATTGGATATTTATGTGTATATGGATGTATGTTTGTCTGTCGTTGTGTGTGTGTTTGTGTGTGCGCTTTAGTGTCTTGGAGTGTATCATAGATACAAACTAAAATCTACTTTTGTTGATAAGGAACCTTTGGTTGCTTATAGACCGTTGTTCTTTTCTTAAATTATGATAAACTTTTAATATATTTTATCATAATATTGTTGGAACATTGTTAGAATATAAGTTGGTCTCTGTGTGCTTGTTCCTTTCCCTTTTGTGTGTGTGTGTCTGCATGTTTGAGTATGTGTGTGTGTGTTTGTATGTGTATGTGTGTATGTGTATGTATGTATGTGTATGTATGTACGTATATATGTGTGTATGTATGTGTATATTTATATATATATCTGTGTGTATATATATGTATGTATGTGTATGTATGTGTGTATGTATGTGTGTGTATATATGTGTGTGTAGTTGCGTGTGTGTGTGTGTGTATATATATGTACAAGCTGATGCGTATATACATTTTTATATTTATATAGTTTTAGTTTGCGTTTGTTTGATTTTTCATGTATATACATGTATTTGTAAATGTCTGTGTATATATTTAGTTTATGTGCATGTATGTATGCGTGCGTATGTATGTACATCTAAATATGTATGTGTATGTATGTATGTATTTGTATATAGTTGCATCTTTATGTCTATATTTCTTTACTTGCTTTGTTTGCTTTTCTGCGTTGACGTATGGGTCGATATGTTTGTATGTGCTTTTCTGTATGCATGTCTGTGTGCGTGTGTCTGTATATGCGTACCTATTATGCGTATATATGGATATGCAGGTACATATGTTGATTTGTATGCGTATGTGTGAATGTACAATTATATATGGAGGTGGTTATTTACTTTTGTCTGTAATGTGTCGAAAACTATATGATTTAAAAATGTATATATATTTATATATATTTATTTGTTTAAATTTTATCTATATATATTTGACCAGATTAGTTATATTTCAAGTTAAAATTCGTTTAATAACATATTAAGCCACGAATATATTCACTTTAGCTATGACATCTGACCGTCTAGGTCATTGTGAATGTAGATGTATATGCCTGTGTGTATTGATGTCTATGTGTAAGGAAAGTGCATTTGTGTACGTGTGGTTGTATGTGGTGTAGATATTTTTTTTATTATTATTTTTTTTTTATCAAGGGTCGTGTCTCGTCAACGTATTTTATGTGTGTGTATATATCTAAATACGTCTGAGCGCTTATGTATTATAACCTGCGTATGTTCGAATGATTTCGCGTGAGAGGCGACTAACATGTTGAAATGAAACTAAAAGTGTATACATTTCTGTCTGGGTTTCTGAACATCCCTTTTAACATAATTTCAATGAAAATATAAATTAAATAGCATATATATCTTTTATTTTTATTTTTATATTTTCTCTCCTCGGTAATTCTACAGTTTAGAACTTAATAGAGATTTGATTTAGATTTCTAAATAGGTAATTTTTAATTTTTTACTTTTAATTTTAATTTCAAATTTTATAAATCTTTTAATATCTATGATAACCTTGCTTAGTTGTCAAATTTTTCGAATTACCCTATACTTGTATTTTGATTGGTCATTCTAGCTTATGTAACAGCGTTTACTCCTAGCCAAGGATCGTTAATTAATTTGAAACTTTTAAAACCATATATTCTACATCATCAATTGATAAGACACCAGAAGGTTGGAAAAAATGGGAATTATTTCAAAAGTAGAATCTAATTCATTGGCTGCGCCGATTGTGTGCATAAAAAAGAAATCAAACCAAATCAGAGTCTGCGTTGATTTTTCGACAGGGTTGAACTCTGTAATTAAGGACTACCATTACCCGTTACCGAGTCCTGAGGAGATTTTTAACAAGCTAAATGGCGGAGTGATTTTTTCGAAAATCGACTTATCAGATGCCTATCTCCAAATTCCCGTCGAAGAAGAATGTTCGAAGTTACTAGGGATAAACACGCATAGGGGTTTATTCAAGTACAACAGGCTTCCTTTTGGTATTAAAGTGGCACCAGCCATTTTTCAACAAGCCATGGACGTCATGTTGAATGACTTAGACTTTGCGTGTGCCTACTTAGATGATATTATAGTAAGGAGTGCAAACGTCGACGAACATCGAGAGCAC